>BSBK01010115.1:1055000-1687235 GCA_027943335.1 Chamaecyparis obtusa
CTTGATGAAGGGTTTTGAAAATGAGGGTAGCAAGTTAAGTGGGCTTAACTTTAGAGGAAACTCTATAATTAAGTGCACTTGAGCTAGTGTTGTACTAGGATGAGTGACCTCCTAAAAAGGCTCAGTGCTTCACCACTATGAACACCACCTATATGCTATGAGTGTAAATGTTCCATTCATTCTCATGAGAGATGGGTTCTTGTGAACCATTATTCATGAAACATGGATCATTGTGTTTGACTCAAAAACTACACAGTTGAATTCTGATAGTAATATCACAACTATTAATTGATGTTATAGATCTAATCATTATGATTCTTTATTTATTTTTTAGTTTACTTTGACTTAAATAATTTATTATTGTTTGAAGTTACTACCATAATTTTTTTTAACTATATATAGTGATAAATCTTTTTTATTCTTACTATTGTCAATCTCTTTAAAAGCCACAACAATTTAGTTCACGTGTTGCAAGTAATATAATATGTTATGAATCGTTAATTTGATTGGAAGTTAATTTTTGAGTTTATTTCTTTTGTGAATGTCATTTGATATTTATTTTTAATTAAAAATAATATTAAAAAAAATTAAATTATATCTCCATCTATAAGACATGATTATATCAATAATATCATTATTTCATAAAAAATAAAGTTACAAATATGCTATTCCATATACAATAAAATAAATATATATGAATATTTTTAATATTATTTTATATACAAATATGATTACATATTAGTTAATGTCCATAAACATTATATTACGACACAAAAGGTGAAGTGTAATGACATGAATGTGCTAAAAATAGCTCTTATATTTTAGCTTAAATTTGAAAACAATTTACATGTCAAATATGAGTATTAAATTTAAACATAATATTCTTAAAATATACACGACCTAAAACAAAGATATAGACTCATCAAACTTTAAAATTTAGATAGACGATTAAAAAATGTACAAATTCCTTTTTCCATGATTTTATGTATATAATGATAAGAAGTTTTAAAATTTAAATATATCAAATTAAATGTAAATAATTGAATTTTATAAAAAAAATTGCATTAGAAAAATAAATAATGTAAATGCAATAAAATTTAAATTCTTTATATTTAATAAATATAATTTTAAATAACCGTAAAATAATTTTAAAATAGGTTCGATTATATTATTATTAAAATTATCGTCAATAGACATATTCAAGATATTTATACTTCTATATAGTTCATGTAGAAATTTAGACAGCACGTTGTTTCCATTCACACTTAAAGTTTTGATGTCAGTGTGTGCGCCTTAAACGTTTTGATCGCTCTGGACATTGGTCAACAATTCCCCTCGAATAGGAAAAACTCAGCTTTTAAGTCAATTCGTTATGTGTATTAAAAGACAAATGAAATATTCCTTCATCTATGTGGGAGAATGAAAAATCAAACTAGTTATCGTGGTCGCAGATTCCCTCGTTTCATTCGAAAAACCCGTTATTTCAATGTGTAGAAGGGATTTTTTTGGTCATCTTTATTCGATCATCGAAGCAATGACATCCATAACCTACGTTCCATCAAGATCATTGAACATTCGGAAAAACTGAGGAGAATAAACGGTCAAAAAAGAAAATGGCAACAAAGTCAAACAATCGTATTATAATCAATATTATACGCGTGAAACTTCAAATAGCAGAGGAATTTGTTCGATTGTTCCCTAGAGAAGCAGCTCATCCAAAGTAAACGCGAGCTCAGGTAAAACAAAATTTGGTTTTAACATCTTTTCTTGTTTCATGAAAGTTTCCTTGCATTTCTTCACCGCTCCAAACTGCTGAACTCTACGAATTTATTTGTATTGTTCAAGTTTGAACTTCCAATATCAAATAGGATTAAACCTCTAAACATCGACTACTAGGCTAAAAGTATTCAATAGTCAAAGTTAACTTACTTTTTTCAAACTTAATTTTTTCCTTTGTGTGTGACGTTTAAGGCTAGCCAAGTTAAAGTAGTAATAATAGTAGGTAGAGCTTTATTCAGTCCATAGCATATTGTAAATATCTAGATATTTCCCACAACATGCATAAAATGCTCCCAAAATTTGGCAACCTTGTATGTCCTGTTATCACAAACAATTTAGAGAAGATCAAGAAATAGATATACGCTGTCAAAATCAGCATCCGAATTCGGAGAGCTACAAAAGTTTTACCCAACAAATAGTCTGAACGATCCCTCTACCCACATTTTATCACTAACCTTGTTTAATTATTCGTGGTTCAAAAATATGTTATAAACTAGCATTTGCACAAAATAAGGTGCAATGGTTTAGCCAATAGTAACATATACTAAATTTTTGATTATTTAAGAAGTTGAACTTGGAAGAGTTTGAAAGAACTCAAGTTTTTTGATGCAAAATGAATTGGGCAGAGTTTTGATTGTGAGAGCAATCCGTTTTGAGAGATCAGATTCCTTATGTTTTTCATTGCAATATTAGAGAGATATAACTTGTAAACTGTAGTTGTCCAATAAATTATAGTTTCTACTTAGAATTTAGTAAACTATTTTTTGAGGATGCTAATATTAAATCTACAGTGAATAAAATACCATATACTAAAACATTTAGTTCCATATCACATAAAACTATGCAAATGACATTGTGCTATGTTGGCAAAGAAAAGTAAAATATGGTTTCAATAATTGGCCATTTGAATGAAAAACAACAAACATCTAATAAGAATAGTAATTTTTACATTATGCAGAATCCAATGAAATAGTGATGTCACCAACCACAAGATTTTTGAGAATAGTCCATAAGATTTGTATTGTGCACAACATTTAGTTTGTTGTTCTTGGACTCTAGAGATCCTTCGTTCCTCCTGTGGCTAATGTATTCCTCCAAGATAAAGATATATGAGCGTGCAAAAATATATGATTTTTAAGCTATAATAGATTATTCTTAAAAGTTTAGATGTGCATTGACCTTTTTTTTGTACAACATAGTTTGTATAAATGACATTCTTCTTTCTTTCTAATTATTGTATGGTTATTTTGTATTTTAGAATACTTGTTGAGAAAAATGCCATAAGGCTTACTCCAACAAGACTAGGTGGCTTAGAAAGTCCATTCTTCAAGCTGTAATTGCCAACTCGATGTTATTCTTAAAAAACAAATCGAGTGAAAAAGACTAATCATCATAACAATCAAATGCAAACGCCATAAGAACAACAATATTTAAGCTTCTAATAGTTGAATTGCACCATTTGATTCTATATTATTAAATACATTTAGCATGAAAAACCTCAACATTAAATCGACAAACCAAATAACATCTTTAATAATAAATAGAACAAAATATTCATCTGAAATACTTTCAATACCTCCTCTTAATAGATTTGAGTAATCTTGATAGATATATGCTTCACTTTATCTCAGAAATGCCATAAACAAAAGCAAATCAATGCAAAATAGATATAAAACACTTGCAACATGTTACAAACAACAAGTATTTTATTTTGGGGAGGAGAATTTTGATTATATTGAAGATCAATTTGATTTGTGCAAAATGAAATTTCAAGAGAGTTAAATTCATGTATTAATCTCAATCTTTTGAAGATGAATATTTTCATTCATTAGAGTGGAATAGAAAGAAACAAAATGTAGAGTAGAGCATTGAAATAAAAAGTGGTACTTCCTACATAATAGGCATGTTACAATATTGACAAGAGGATGTCTCTTCATCTACCACATCCTATCTTCTTATCTTCTTCTATGTCAACTATCTACTATTGTATACATAAAATTGTTGTTTCTCTCTTAGTTTTGTAATAAAAAATAGTTACATATTTTCTTTAAATATATTTAGCATGATTTCAATGCTACCCTAATTATTTTATTTTCAATCCTCACATAAACACTTTTTTAGTTATATGAATGTTGACCTCTTTCTTGTTTTAGCTGAGTGGTTCACAAAAATGTCTAAAACTATGAATTCTCTAACACTATCCTCCTTGCCCATGTCAAATGGAAGATATGAAAATAGTGTAAATGATGAAAATAACAAAGGATTTTTTCTATTGTCTTGGTGAATATAAAACATGCAACATACAAATACACTTCTATAAGAAATCAATTATGCATAAATACATATAATACATTTCTAGAGCAATCCAAGGTATACAATATATTCTCTCTTAAGCTTGAACTACAATCTCCTCCACTAACAATGATCAATTATTTTTAATTGTAATGAAATAGAATATTTTATGCCAAATATACAAGTTTATAATCCATAAACAATTTTGTAAAGGAAAATAAATCATCATATTCTTTTAATTCTCACTTTTATGATTTTTTTAAATTAATTTATTAAGATCAAATAACAAGGGCTCTATTGGCTCTTACCCTTGAAATTTTTAATCAAGGTATAAAATAAAGATTTTAAAAAAAACCTCTACATAAGTTGGAATTGAACATTATCTATTATTACTTAAAAAATATCCAATCTTTAACTATGATGCAAATTACACTTATTTTCTATTCCATGTAAAATTACCACTCTTTACAATGACATATATTAATCCCATTTATTAAGAAATTATTTAAAATATTTAGAAATTGAGTTGTTAAAAAATTGAAGTGATGATAGATCCGTTCATTATAATTCTTTATGTATCTTTTAGTTTAGCTCTGATTAGTAATTTGCTAATTGTTTGAGGTGACTTGGTGTAGGAGCACCTAGGATCTTGTCTAAGGTCCAAACTCTTTTTATCTTGTATTGACCCTAGCCAGGTCAAGGATAGTTAGGGGTTCTAACAAGAATCTATTTGGTGTATTTAGTTGGTCTAGATTTGGCTTAATCCAATCTAGGACCTTGGTTAGGTCCTATAGTCATTTTGATGTCTTTAGGAGAAATTTTGGCTTGGTATTGGGATTTGAGACAAATGGTATTTTTATGTTAGGAAAAGGTAAAAATAAGGCAAAAAGGGCCTTACTTATGTTTATTCACCATTTGGTAAGTTTCAGGGGTCATTGGACCTAGTTTGAGCAACTTTGACAAAAGTTGTCATGACAACTTTTACAACTTTGCAAAGTTGCATAACAACTTCTGTTTCAACAAAGACAAGGAGGGATTTTAGGGCATGGCTAGTGTCCTAACCATTTCCCATGTTAGGACAAGCAATATAAGCTCATTTCAGCCCAAATTTGGAGGTTGGGTAATTTAGCAAGTTTTTGAAAGTTGTGATCAAGATCACTATTCTTGGTTGTGTGTGTAAACAATTAACAATTGAAATCAAAGAAAAGAGTAACCATGGATTGAATCTTGAGCTTTAGAATTTGATTTTGATCTAAGAGTAGTTTCTTTTTATTTCCCTAGACTAGATTTTCCTTTTTTTCATTTCTACTTCTAGTTTTGTTTTTGTTTTGTAATTCAAACAGTCACTAGTTATCCAAGACTGAGGTGTGCTTTCATGGCTCCCACATGAAACCCTACTGTGAATTCATCATGGGGCTTAGGGACATGTTAGGGGAGCCCATGTAAATTGTACATATCCAAGGGAGAGGCCTAGAAGTTGAGATGGACAATAATGAAAGCAAGCCCTAGGTGAGCACAGTGAGCCTAGTTAGGAGCTTGCAGTTGACATAACATGTGTAGAGGAAGGGGTTCAATGGTGGAGCCAAGATTAAGAGCATGAAAATAGTATTTAGACTCATACCAAGACTCACCAAGAAGAATTGGAGTTTGAACAATCCATTTAAGGGAGCCTTGAAGACCAAGAAGTCTGATTGGTGTGGGAAACTCCATTAGCCCTAGTGTTCCTTAAATGTAGGAAGGGCATGTACGAACATAATGAGGAGGGGATACCCACAATATCTTTTACAACTTCCAAAAGGGTGTCATAATCCTAGATTTTTTTGGAGGGTTGTTTAGAATCTTTTCTTTCTAATAGCCAAAAACAAGTCTAGGAGACCTAGTAGAGGGCTATTAGGCCTAATAGGCCCCTATTGGGACAAAAAGTGGAGATTGGTAACTTTGATATGGTTACCTTTGAAAAGTTGAATCAAGATGATACTAGAGAGGTTGAGAGAGACCTAAGAACCCCTGCAAAATAACAAGTCTATTGAGGAGACCTATGGTAGGCTTTAGAGTGAAGCTAAAGGAGTTGGAGTGATGGAGACTAATTACTGGTAGATATACCCTAGTTAAGCTCTATTGAATGTCACCATGAATAGGAGAATTAAGTGAGTCCTAAACTTAGTTAGAGGGGACATGAGAGATAATAGGGTTGAAAGGGGTCTTGGTGGTCGGGAGTCTGAAGTATTCCAACTAGGATTGAGAAAGCAAACTAGGTAGTATCTATCAGATTGGTATTAGAGCCAAAGATTTGACTTATGGGTGAATGTTGCAACCATAAGAATCAGTGGGAGAGTCTACAATAGTGACTAATGAAGAGTTAGCTAGAAAAGTGGAGGATTAGGAAGAAGAAATAGGTTTCTTAGGGAGAGACTGGCCCAATTAGAGAAAAAGTTAGATGATGTAGATGAAAAGACCGAAGAGGTGAAGGATAAGATGGAAGGGAAGGAAAAATAAGTTCTCCTAGAGGATGAGGTCCTTGAACTAGACCCTATCCTTGTAGAGGAACCATTACTCAAAGCACTAAAAGCCCTTAGTGGAAAATATTTGGAAGGGGTACCTATATTCAGTGGAAAAATGGAACTAGAAGTGGTAATGGACTGGATTGAAGGACTTGATAATCATTTTGAATGTGATGGAATCATAAAAGCCCAAAAAGTAAGAGTGGCCAAATCAAGACTCAGAGGATCTTCCCTCACTTGGTGGAAATTCATCCAAGATGAGAGAGAGAAAGAAGGAAATAGGCCTATAGCTACATGGAAGACCATGGTGGCCAAGATAAGGGAGGCATATGTGCTTGGAGATTATGAGATTCAATTGCATAAGAGGAGACAAAGCCTTAGATAAAAAGACCTTGATGTTAACTGCTACACAGAGGAGTTCCAAAGGCTATGCATGAGATCAAGAATAGCTAAAGATGAGAGTGTGAAGGTGGCCATATATCTAAATGGTCTAAGGTGGAACATTCAGGATGAACTTATTCTCCTAACCCCTACCACAGTGCAAAGGTGTCACCAGTAAGCCATTAGGGTGAAGGAGACACAAATGAAAAAGAAAGACTCTAACACTAATAGATGAAGAGGAAGGGGAAGAAATGGTAGAGGCCATAGAGGAGGTTTTGGGGGAAGGAGCCATGAGCCAAAGACCCAAGGAGAGACCAAGTTGACAGAGCAACATGAGACTAGCTCAAGTAGAGGGAGTTATAATAGAGGTAGAGGCCCAAACAATAGTGGAAGAGGAATAAAAAATGGTCAAGGAAGAGGGTCATATTTCTCCAATATGACGCGTTATCATTGCAACTAGTTAGGACATCCATCCTATAGGTGTTTGGAGAAAGGATCCACATCACAAGGAAATGAGAGAAGGATCATCTATGTCCAAGAAGAAGCATCCTGTAGCAGGAAAGAAGAAGTACCCTTAGAATTAGAAGAAGGGGAAAATTTTATGATTAGGAGAACACTTATCAAAGAGCCTGTCTGAGAAGAACCTAGGTAGAGGAGAGCATTATTCAGAGTAAGTGTAAAATCTTGGGGAAGGTGTGAAAGGTCATTATTGACTCAAGATCTATTGACAATATTGTGTCAGAAGATGTCATAAACAAGCTCAAACTAAAAAGGATTCCTCACAATAATCCTTATAGGGTCACCTGGTTAAACAAGGGGCAATATATCCTAGTCAATGAGAAAGCATGGGTGGAGTTAACCATTGGGAGATACAAGGATAGAGTACTATGTGATGTCTTGCTAGTGGATGCATGCCATATGCTATTGGGGAGACCTTGGCAATTTGATAGAGAAGCAATACATGATGGGGCCAAGAATGCCTATTCCTTCAAGAACGATGGAACTACATTCAAGATACAATCTTTCTTGGAAGAGAAAGAAGTGAAGTCAGTGGCACCTAATGTTCTTTTGGTTAGTAAGAAGGACTAGTTCTTAAGGACTCTAGAAGAAGGAGATGGTGTGGGGTTTTCTCTGGTATTAAAGCCCAAAGAAGAACAAGAATGGAAGAAGGTGGAGTTACCCATAGAAGTCCATGCCATGTTGAGTCAATTCCAAGAAATAATAAGTGATGGTCAACCCACTACTCTACCACCAAAGAGGACCATTAGCCATCAAATAGATTTCATCCCAGGGGCTACCCTTCCCAACAAGGCTTCCTATAAGATGGCCCCTCAAAAAAATGAGGAGATTGCCAAGAAAATCCAAGAGCTCCTAAACAAAGGGTTGATTAGGAAAAGAATTAGCCCATGTGTAGTCCCTACTATTTTAGCTCCCAAGAAGGGTGGTACTTGGAGGTTGTGCACTAATTCAGGGGCCATAAACTGGATAACCATTTGACATAGGTTCCTGTAAGATAAAATAATGATGTGATGATGGAAGTGATATGTGGAATATGTGTAGAGATGTGTGGGGGAATGTAAGATATACTTCTTAATCCAAATTCCCAAAGGAAAGATTCAAATTGATTAACCACAAAGAGGTGATTAATGCATAAAAGAATCAATCTATGAAGAATATGAATGAAGGAGAAAACCTTATATTCCATTACAACAAGTGTGTATTGAAATCTTGATTGAATTAAAGACAAATACTAACCTCAAAATAGGACTGATCTGGAAAATACTATTTTCTAATGTCTGTGTTTAGTTTTGGGGAATTCTGCAATCAGATCTGGCCTGGAAATGCAAAAACATAGAAAACCCAGAAACCTTTTTTCTTTTCAGAGCAAGGTCATCCTTGACCTAAAATAGGGGTAAGATCTTACCCCAGGGTACAATATTACCCCAAAAAGTCATCTTTGACTTGCACTATTTTGACAGAAATTCTATTCACGGATCTCGAAAGTTCACTAAGAAAGGTACTCAAATCTGAATTGCAATTCATTGTCCCACACTTGTACCTTCAAGAAAAAGGGTTTTGTTGTTTGGATGAGGGGTTTTTCTTGGTCAAACCCTAGTTTGGAATCAACCTTGAAATCTAATTGAAATTTCAATATATGAACAAAGTAAATGGAACTATTCACCTTGCTTATGTTGAAATCCTTGTGGAGGATTCAAATCCTTGAATCCACAAGTATGGATGCTCCAAATGAATGTAGAATTATATGTAGGATGTCTCAAATCAATTGCATTAGATCTTCAACACCAATCTTGAATGGATCTTGGAATAGGAAGAGGCTTGGATGAATGTGGATGGAGAAATCTTCAACAAGAGGGCTCCAAAGAGATTGAATCCTTCAATGGCTATCAATGGATCTCCTTGATGAATTGGATCATGAATGCTTGAATTATTTCCTTCTCCTTCTTGATTTCTTGATTACTTGATTTCACTTTCTTTAATTTGATGGAAGATGGATGCTTGATCATGAAAAGTGGATGTGAAAAGATGAATTGAAATGAGAGAGAAAGGCTTCCTTTTATACTAGTCTAGGGCACAAACTTCTAGAGAGGCTGACATAGGAGAATTAAATTATAATTAAGACTTAACCCCTAGAAATGGACCTAGATTAAATAAAATTTAAGAGTTTACCATTCCAAAATCTGAAATAGCCAACCCAGAAGTGGGGAATAAAACTTTTCAAAGCTTGACATCTTGAAACCTTCAGAATCTAAATTTTGGACCTAGGGTCAAGGTCTAGGTCAACTCTGACCTAGGTTAGGGTCAAGGTCATCCTTTACCTAGGTCAAAGTCAAGGTTGACCTTGATCCAGAATGTCATCCTTGACCTTGAGGTCAAGGATCTTAGATCCTCAGGATAAGGTGCCAAAAAAGGCTAGAAACAGGTGGAGAGAGAAGCAGAACAAGGTGAAAAAGCCAGATCTAGTTAAAGACCCACTCAAGGCACTTGACATGACCCCATACCACTTACTCAGATGGATAAACTAGTCCTAAATGGAAGTTCTTCCATTTTTCGATGATACATTAGCCCCCACTTTAGGAAGAGTATGGACTCAATGCAAACTCTTGGTAAAGGAGATCATAATGAAAATATAATCTTATTGAAATCAAAGGGACAAAGAAATCCTCAAGCCCCACGGACTCAAGTCTTCATCAAATCCAAGACCACAATAAGAGAGACATCTCTTAAAAAGAGAGAGAGAGAGGATGTGATTATCTCACCCAATGAGAACTTATGTCCCATTGTGAACCACATAAGGAAACAACACAACTAGATGGAATTGAACGGCCTAGTAAATGTGGCTACTCACTAGTCAACCCATCAAAGATTCACCCTTAGGAATATTCTATTCCACAAGAATAAAACCAAAAGAAAAAAAGAGATCTAGTCTTAGGGACACCTTCGACCTTAAGGGATCAAAATTTTGAAACTGGAGGGATCAAGAGATCCTGTAAGATATCCCTGCTTTAAGGATTAGTCACTAATCCATAAAGGGAGAAAAGTACCTTGAAAAATATATATATTGAAAGTGCGTGTGTACAATAGGTGAGAAGAGTGTATGCCCTCACATTAAAGTCATTGCTAACACTTTAACATGAGAAATGACTTGAATGGAAACATAAACAACTCCATTGATTATGTTTCCACTACGAGATGCCCCAAACAAAGACAAATCAAGGGAAATACCACATAAACATACAAAGAACACATAAGAGATCTACCTGCCATGGGGTTAGTATGATCATAAGATAATATATATGATATTATTGCAAATTAATTGACATCATTCCCCAAAGAAAGTAGAACTACAATCACAATGGAGGAAAGGACACATAAGAGTTACGAAGAAGAGTCTTTTCAGACCACAACATGGAGACCGAAAAGATTTAGTGCTACATCCAAGTCGCAAATCCAAGTGGACTATACAAGGAAACATTTACAAACAATAGTAGAGGTACAACATAACATGAAACAACATATAGAAGATAGAGGAATAGTACAACAAGTTTGATTCCTTTATCACCTTGCACCAACAAACTAACGAGGGTCATATAAAATAATCTAACAAACATTTAGAAAACACATTACAAGAGTAGCACAATACAATAGACAAATACACAAAAAGCTACCATGAAGGACCAGCCAATCAAACACGTCACCTACTCTCCCCATCTCATTCTATATCATTTAGGGAAGGTGGGTAACTCACAAGAGGGACTATATCCAACACAATAGGGATTATAGTCAGTTCCAAACAAGGATCCTCTTGAGAATCATAATGTTTGATACTAGGTGTAAGTGTCAATTGTGATGAAAGTATATTAGGTAAATCAATGTCAATGTCAATAGTCTCATATTCATCATTAACATTGTTAGTATCATCAAAAGTATCTTCTTCATCAAGATTAATCAAAATAGGATCTAAGATATGAATAGAATCATCATAATCTTGCATCTTAACATCATTATTAGCAGTAGCTTCTTCTAACACATCATGCATAGGATGATCAAAAGAAGGTAAAGAACTTTGAATAAAAAAGGTATGGGCTTTAGCTTGAGCATGACACTTCTTACGACGTTCATTAGCTGATCGATTACATTTTGTCTTATTTGAAATATGTTGAGAACTAGGAGGAACAACTATTGGATCCTTCACAGGTTCTATAGGAGGATTAGTAGGATTCTCAGCAAACTGACAAGCAACACTTGGAGCTTGATTAACAGAACTAGAAGCCATAGATAAAGGAGGTATGGAAGGTGTAGGAAAAAGACCATGATTAAGATCCATCAAAGGCATGCTTAAATCAAGAATCTTGTGATTCTTATAGGCTCGATGTGAGTGAAAGAGATTATCAGGTTGAGAAGGACATGAATTAGGTATTGAAGGCCAAAAGAAGTCAAGTGTAGCACAATCCTTGGGCCTAGATGGTTGATATAAACTATGGTTAATCGTCTTCACTTATTCATCATGAATGAACTTAAGACACTTATGGATAGGAGAAGCAACAACATGCATGGAATTTAACCAAGGAAAACCAAGCTTAACTTGAAACTGATCAGAAGTAGGAACAACAACAAAGGTAGTGTTCACAATTTTACCACAAATTTCAACCGGCAAGTTAATAGAACCAAATGATGGATAAAGAAAACCATTACAAGTTTGGATCCACACATCAGATGTATCATAAGAATCACATTGCAAGTTCTTCATAAAAAGATTTTCTTTAGTAATGACATTGACTAAGGATGTAGGATCAGCTAGACAATTGCGTGTAGGTATTTGAGAAATCCTAGCATCAATATAAGGGGGACCATCAAGAGCTTTAATAGTCTCAGAATCATCAAAGGTAATCAAGATTTCCTGAGGTCTTTTATTCTTAGGTTGTTTTTGAGGTTTTGGTTGAGGTTTCAATTTAGGTTGATGAGGTGGAACTTGAGGTTGAGTTTGAGGTTGAGGTGGAGACACAAATTGAGACAAAACAACATGCTCCACATGGTTAACAATATGATTAAGATCATCCATCTTTGAATCATAAACAATATCCATAGAAGATGGCTGAGCAATGATATTAGTATCATGTGTAGGTAAAGGATTCATATAGATTTGAAGGTTTTGATTAGGAGGAGAGACATACCATTTCCCACTACCATCAAAATTATCAAAAGATAAGGCATTAGAATCAATTAAGTCTTGAACCTTATGCTTTAAAGAATACCACTTCTCAGTATCATGGCTATTTTGATGATGGTATTGACAAAAAGCTTTAGGATCAAAGGATTTAGATGCTATCATAGCAGGTAAAAGAGGTCAAATATGAGGTAAAGTAATCATATTAGTAGTTAACAACCTATTCATAATAGAATGTAAAGATTCAGAGAGAGGAGTAAATGTAAGATTCAAACAAAAAGCAGTGGATGCAAAAGTAGCATTGTGGGATGCAACGACAACTTGATCAACAACTGTATTCGCTTGTTTATTTATCTTGACATAGTTGTTGAGTTTTTGAAATTTGTTTGGATTAAGAGTAGCATCACTCTTATCAATTGGAACAGGAGCTATTGGAGTGTCTCTCTCAAATTGACTCACTTGTAATTGATAATGATGAAGTGCTACACAAAGTTGTTGAAAAGAAGTAAATTCAGTAAGGGAATCTTATCTCTAATATCCTTTTGCAGTTTTGAAATAAATATACATTGAATATCCATATCAGGAATAGGATAAGAAATTTGAGCATGCAAATGCTTAAATCTACTAATGAATTCAGTCAATTTTTCTTTAGTGTTTTGTTTACAATGCATCAAATCAGTTATAGACACTTGCAGACCAATGTTATTTTGAAATTGCTGAATAAAAGCATTGGCAAGTTTTGGAAAAGAGTCAATAGAATAAGGAGGCAAGGAACAATACCATTGTAAGGCCTTGCCATGAAACATTCTAGTGAACAACTTGGCTAAAATCCTATGGTCATGAGCATAGTCACTACAAAGGATTTGAAATGTTTTAACATGAGTAACAAGGTCTCCCTTGCCATTGTAATTCTCAAGATGAGGCATATCAACTTGCTGAAGAACATGAGCACGAATGATGTCTAGGGAGAAAGGACTTCCTATGTCACATTTAGGAATGCTAAACTTGTTTTGAGTCAAGGATTCAAGTTGTTTTTGTAAAGAGGACACAATTTGAGCCAAATTGATGATTGTTGAATCATTAGAGGAAATAGGAGGCATAGCAACATTAGAAACATTGGGTAAAGTATATGAAGCGATAGGAATGGAAGACACAACTGGAGGAACACTTGGAACCATAGTTGGAAGAAAATTATAATAAGTAAAAGGAACATTATGGTAAGAAGGTTGTGATGTAGGAAGGGATACAAGAGGAACACTCATGGAAAGAGAGGGAACCGTTGTAGTCACCAAAGGAGGAGTATAAGTAGGAATACTAGGTAAAGGAACTAAAGAAGGTTCCACACTAGTAACCAAATGAATGAATCCTAAATCTTGAGCTTCTTGAGCTAAAGGTTTGACATTTGAATGAACAAGGTGAGTGATACCATGCAAGAGATTAACACCTTGATCATTATCATGAAGAATTTTCTTAAGAGCCTCTATAGCTTGAATAGAATCTTGATTATGGTTTTCTTCAATAAGCCAATTACCCATTTTATCAAGTTTAGTTGAAAGTTTTTGAACTTGTTCAGGAGGAACTCTTAAAGCCTCTTCCTCATCATGAGATGAGTGAGAAGAGTTTTTCTCCATAGTAGGGTTGGAATCATGAAGCATCAAATTGTCATCCGGGTTCCTAAGGAAAGGAGAGGAAGACTCAGGATCAAAGGCACCCATAAGTCTACGACTTCTTCTAACCAAAATATTATAGGTCCTAACTAGAGGTACTAAAGCTCATATACCAATGCAATGCAAATGAACTAAACTAAGCAAACACAAAACATGAATAAATGAATATTTTAGTATTTTTATATGAGATGCAAACACATAAAAGAAATCTAATACATGCAAGATCTAACACCATAAAAGAAAGAGTTGTCTATCGCGGGTTCACCAAAATGTAAGATAAAATAATGATGTGATGATGGAAGTGATATGTGGAATATGTGTAGAGATGTGTGGGGGAATGTAAGATATACTTCTTAATCCAAATTCCCAAAGAAAAGATCCAAAATGATTAACCACAAAGAGGCGATTAATGCATAAAAGAATCAATTTATGAAGAATATGAATGAAGCAGAAAACCTTATATTCTATCACAACAAGTGTGTATTGAAATGTTGATTGAATTGAAGAAAAATACTAACCTACAAATAGGACTGATTTGGAAAATACTATTTTCTAATGTCTGTGTTTAGTTTTAGGAAATTTTGCAACCAAATTTGGCCTGTAAATGCTGAAATAGAGAAAACCTAGAAACCTTTTGCTTTTCGGAGCAAGGTCATCCTTGAACTAAAATAGGGGTAAGATCTTACCCTGGGGTACAATATTACCCCAAAAATTCATCCTTGACCTGCACTATTCTGACGGAAATTCTGTTCATGAATCTCAGAAGTTCACCAAAAAGGGTATTCAGATCTGAATTGCAATTCGCTGTCCCACACTTGAACTTGTAAGAAAAAGGGTTTTGTTGTTTGGATGAGGGGTTTTCCTTGGTCAAACCATGGTTTGGAATCAACCTTGAAATGTAATTGAAATTACAATAGATGAACAAAGTAAATATAACTATTCACCTTGCTTTTGTTGAAATCCTTGTGGGGGATTCAAATCCTTGAATCCACAAGTATGGATGCTCCAAATGAATGTAGAATTATATGTAGGATGTCTCAAATCAATTGCATTAGATCTTCAACACCAATCTTGAATGGATCTTGGAATAGGAAGAGGCTTGGATGAATGTGGATGGATAAATCTTCAACAAGAGGGCTCCAAAGAGATTAAATCCTTCAATGGCTATCAATGGATCTTCTTGACGAATTGGATCATGAATGCTTGAATGCTTGAATGCTTTATGATTAATGAATTCTTGAATGATTTCCTTCTCCTTCTTGCTTTCTTGATTACTTGATTTCACTTTCTTGAATTCGATGGAAGATGGATGCTTGATCATGAAAAATGGATGTGAAAAGATGAATTAAAATGAGAGAGGAAAGCTTCCTTTTATACTAGTCTAGGGCACAAAATTCTAGAGAGGATGAAATAGGAGAATTAAATTCCAATTAAGTCTTAACCCCTAGAAATGGACCTTAATTAAATAAATTTTAAGAGTTTACCATTCGAAAATCTGATACAACCAACCTGGAAGCGGGAAATAAAACTTTTTGAAGCCCGACATCCTGAAATCTTCGGAATCTAAATTTTGGACCTAGGGCCAGGGTCTAGGTCGATGCTGACCTAGGTTAGGGTCGAGGTCATCCTTGACCTAGATCAAAGTTGAGGTCGACCTTGACCCAAAAGGTCATCCTTGACCTTGAGGTCAAAGATCTTAGATCCTCAGGATAAAGTGCCAGAAAAAGGCTGGAAATAGGTGGAGAGAGAAGCAGAACAGGGGGAAAAGCCATATCGAGTCAAAGACCCATTCAAGGTGCTTGACATTGTTAAGGAAAGAGGATCGGAAGATACTAATATATAAATATATTATGTATAGTTGATATTCGCTGATCAATGCAATTGCCGTTGTAATTGATTGATTGACCAACGAAGATCAACTATATATATAAGTTGAATCGATGGAAATGTCAATAGTCATGTCTTTTGAATACCGACTATTTCCTAACAAACGACATAATAATAATATAGTCGCTATTTTTAAAACCTGTCGGCATTAACAAATTGTAATAAGACTGTCACGATAGTTATCGTGACTATTATACATGAACAGTCACGATAATATCATGACTGTTTATGTATAACAATCACGATAGTATCGTGATACATAGTTAACTTATGAATTGTAGATTATACCATTCGATTTATATTTAGTGTTTTATATATATTATGATATATATATATATATATATATATATATATATATATATATATATATATATATATGTATAACATAATTAATGATTGATATATTATATTAGTATATTAGTATATATATACTATAACTCATTATATATATATATATATATATATATATGATAGTTTTATGTCATTTTTGTAAACACGAACGAACATATTTTAACACTCCCTCTTGAGAGAGAGTTTACCAATTTTGTGGAATTTTCACATCAAAATATATGACTCAATTCAAAATGTCATATCATGATAATTTATCACTTATAACAATATACATATTTGAGATGTCCGGACCAATCTGGCTCAACCCCTTTCGGGAGTCTATCTTAAATAATTGTTAAACAAGTGATGATTTTGGTAACAAGATGTCCGGACCAATCCGGCTCAACCCCTTTCGGGAGTCTATCTTGAGACCTGGTTTCTATTGTCAGGATCGTCACCCTGAAATAGAAATGATAAACAGAAGATCGTCATCTTCACACAATTTTGAAATATTTCAAAAATTATATATATATATATATATATTTATGAATGAAATGTACATTAATAGTTCATATTTTGATCAAACCAATTTTGGTCCTGAAGAATTCTATCTTCACCCTTGCAAGGGATTTAGTGAAGATATCAGCATTTTGTTCCTCAGTGCTGATGTAGACTAGTTTAATAATTTTTCTGTCTACCATATCTCTTACATAGTGATATGGAATCTCTATGTGTTTTGACCGATTGTGAAAAACAGGATTTACAGAGAGCTTGATGCAACTCTGATTATCACAATGAATAATGGTAGGTAATAGAGGTTTACCAAATAAGTCAAAAAGTAATTTTCTTAACCATACTGCTTCTCTAGCTCCCATAGATGCAGCCATGTATTCTGCCTCTGTCGAACTCTAAGCTACAGCTGATTGCTTCTGACTAAACCAAGATATTACTGCGGAACCCAAACTGAAACAAACTCCTGTGGTACTCTTTCGATCAGTGGTACTTCCTGCCCAATCTGAGTCTGAATAACCTTGAAGTTGAATTTCAGTCTTTTCATATTTTAGTCCAAGATCACTTGTTCCTTTTAAATATCTCAAGATGCGTTTAGCTGCCACTAGATGAATCTGTTTTGGTTCACACATGAAGTGACTTAGTACATTTGTGGCATAGCAAATGTCAGGACGTGTATTCACCAGATACATGAGGGATCCAATTATCTGTCTGAAGAGTGTCACATCTGCAGGTTCTGAGTTTTCTGCTTCATCCTTTAATTTCTGAAGATTTGTCTCCATAGGAGTAGCAAGAGGTTTACAATCTACCATACCAAATCTGTTCAGAATATCAGAAATATATTTCTTTTGACTGAGGAGAATATGATCTTTGTTTTGAATAATTTCAAGACCCAAAAAGTAGTGTAGTAGGCCCATATCCTTCATATCAAATTCAGCTACTAGGTCCTTTTTACATTTATCTATTAGATTGTCTTCTCCTGTAATGAGTAAGTCATCAACAAGGATTATCATGTCTCCTTCTTCAATTTTGAAGTATATATTAGTATCTGCAATATTTTTAGAGTACCCCAATTTGCTCAAATATTGATCTATTCTTTCATACCATGCTCTGGGAGCTTGTTTGAGTCCATAGAGTGCTTTCTTTAACTTGCATACGAATTTATTTTTCTCATGAGTGAGAAATCCTTCTGGTTGTTCAATGTAGACTTCTTCCTCAATCTTACCATTTAGGAATGCAGTTTTGACATCCATTTGATGTACTTTCCATCCTTTAGAGGCTGCAATTGCAAGTATGGTTCTGACAGATGTGTAACGAGCTACTGGAGCGAATGTTTCCTCATAGTCAATGCCTTCTTTCTGTGAAAATCCTCTAGCAACAAATCGGGCTTTATGTTTATCAATACTGCCATCTGGAGCATACTTGATTTTGAATAGCCATTTTGATGATACAACTGACTTATGTTTAGGTCTAGGGACAATATCCCATACATCATTTTTCATGATGGACTGATATTCTTCAACCATTGCTTCTCTCCAGGCTTGTTTTGATAATGCTTTCTCAACACTGACCGGTTCTGATTCTGATAGTTCAGTTAGAAGTGCAGTGTAACATTTTTGCGTTCTAGTTCTTTTGTTTTCTCTGGAGATTTGTGCTGGTTCCATATTGTTTTCTTCAAGTATTTTCCTGGCCCATAATGGTCTCTTTTTGTTGTTTACATTTTCTACACAAGAAGGTTCAGGATCGAGGATTGCGTTTTCGTTATTTGATAGTGTTGAATTCATATTTGAATTGTTATTCTCGCTTTCTTCCTCAAGTGATAAATCTTTCTCAAGATCAAACAAACTGTTGTCTTCATTATTAGTGGATGAGAAGTTTTCTTCAAATTTGACATCTCTGCTTATTTCTACTGATTTTTGATTAGGGATATATATTCGATATCCTTTAGAGTCTTCACTGTAGCCTAGAAAAATACCTTTCTTACCAAAAGGTTCTAATTTGGTTCTTTTCTCTTTTGGTACATGTATATATACTGGACATCGAAATACTCTTAAATGACTGAGATCAGGTTTAACTCCTGTAAATACTTCTTCTGGTGTGGTATTTTCAAGTATTGCATGTGGACATCTGTTTTGAATATACACTGCAGTGTTGGCAGCTTCTGCCCAATATGATATATGAATATTATGATCATGCATCATAGCTTTTGCTGCTTCAATGATGGTTCTGTTCTTCCTTTCTGCTACTCCATTCTGTTGAGGGTTATAAGGTACAGTATACTCCCTCTTAATCCCAATAGATTTACAATAGTTTTTGAAGTTGTCAGATGTGAATTCCCCACCATTGTCTGACCTAAGAGTTTTGATTTTCTTATTGGTTTGATTTTCTACCAATGCTTTGAATTCTTGAAATTTGGCTAATACTTCACTTGACTCTTTAAGTTTTAAAAAATATATCCATGTTTTCCTTGAATAGTCATCCACAAAGATTAGATAATATAGGGCACCTGAAAAAGAAGGAGTGGACATGGGGCCACACATATCAGTGTGAATAAGTTCTAAAACACTATTCGTCTTGTGTTCACTTGTTGGAAAAGATCCTTTAATGTTCTTTCCTAATGCACATCCCTTACAAATGCTCAAGTGTTCAGATTTTAGAGAGGGTACCCCAGAGGTGATTTTATGCAAAGTAGGAAGAGCACTATATCCAATGTGTCCTAGTCTTTTGTGCCAAATTTCATTATTTTGTTGAACATTGTGATTTAGGGCTACTTTTTGTTCATTACATAGTTTGTATAAGCTTCCATCTCTGGACCCTATGTGCATTGCATTTTTGATGTTTGTGTTTTTGGTCCAGAGAAGAACTTTTTCTTCATTAAATGTTACCCTATATCCTTGATCAGCTAGCCCTGATATTGAGATTAGGTTTCTCTTTATTTCAGGCACATATAATACTTCTTTTAACTGTAGAGTGACTCCATCTCTTATCTGTATCAAACAGGTCCCAATTCCTTTTACCGGATAAGTGGAGTTGTCACCAATGGTTACTTCTTCTATAGAGTTTCCAGAAAGGGTTTCGAACTGATCTCTGAATCCAGTGATATGTCTTGATGCACCGCTATCTATTATCCAAGTATTTTTATTGGAATTTAATTCACTTGCTAAGGCTAGATAAAAAAGAGAATTTTCTGTTCCTTTAGTTTCTGCTAAGGCTGCTTGAATTTTCTATTTTTCTGGACAGTATTTGTGAATATGTCCAAATTTGTCACATTTATGACATTTTATTTTGGAGAGATCCCTTTTGAAGTGATGTTTTCCATTACTTGAATTGTTGAATTTTCTCTTCTTTTTCTGAGAAGTTTTAGTATGAAGGGCTTGTACTTCATTTTCATTTTTTGACCCTATTCCTCTGGATGCTAATCTTGATTCTTCTTGAGTACAATCGTTCTTTAATTGTTCGAACCTAGGTAAAGGTGGTCTTGTACTTATGCACTGAATGAAGGTTTCCCAAGAGATGGGTAAACCCTTTAGGGCGATAAGTGTAAGTTCAGTATCTTCTATAGTATTTCCAATGCAGAGAAGTTGATCTCTTATCTCAGCTATCCTTAAGAAATAGGAGGTGATTGTTTCCCCTTTGTTCATTTTCATGTTGAGAAGTTGACTCTTCAATGTTAAGATTCTACTGGCATTGTTTATCTCGAATGTGTCTTGAATATTTTAAACATTTCAAAGGCACTGGTAATTCTCGATATGCTCGGGAGGATAGAATCTTTCACTGAATCTATAATCAATTTCCTGGCTTTGTTGTTTCTCCTTTTCCATGTAGTTTTCTCAGTTTCTTCTTCCGGCATTTTCATATCCTTCTCAATATATTCCTCTAGTTCAAGTTCCATTAGAAGAGAAGTAAGTCTTGTCCTCCAAGATACAAAGTTTGAAGGACCTTCTAATCTATCTTCCATTCTCATACAGTGAGCCATAATTTAATTTATAATTTAAAATATTCTCAGCTATATGTTAGGTTTTATATATATATATATATTTTATCTTCTTTATATTCCTTACAGCTCTGATACCATGTTAAGGAAAGAGGATCGGAAGATACTAATATATAAATATATTATGTATAGTTGATATTCGCTGATCAATGCAATTGCCGTTGTAATTGATTGATTGACCAACGAAGATCAACTATATATATAAGTTGAATCGATGGAAATGTCAACAGTCATGTCTTTTGAATACCGACTATTTCCTAACAAACGACATAATAATAATATAGTCGCTATTTTTAAAACCTATCGGCATTAACAAATTGTAATAGGACTGTCACGATAGTTATCGTGACTGTTATACATGAACAGTCACGATAATACCGTGACTATTTATGTATAACAATCACGATAGTATCGTGATACATAGTTAACTTATGAATTGTAGATTATACCATTCGATTTATATTTAGTGTTTTATATATATATATATATATATAACATAATTAATGATGGATATATTATATTAGTATATTAGTATATATATACTATAACTCATTATATTATATTAATATATCAATCATTAATTATGTTATATATATATATATATATATGATAGTTTTACGTCATTTTTGTAAACACGAATGAACATATTTTAACAGACATGACCCTAGAACAATTAATCAGAGGGCTAAACTAGTCCTAAATAGAAGTGCTTCCATTTTCCGATGATACAGTTCCCCATTCCTAGAATAGAAGACCTAATGGATTGTTTGGGGGACACCAATTATTTTAGCAAGATTGACCTCAAGAGTGGTTACCACCAAATTTGAATCAAGGAGGGGGTTGAGTGGAAAACTATCTTTAAGATCACAAAGGGTTTGTATGAATGGCTTGTTATACCATTTGGGCTCTCTAATGCCCTAAGCACCTTCATGAGGTTGATGAACGAGGTGTTGAAGGACTTCATTGGTAAGTTTGTGGTGGTCTACTTAGATGACATACTCATCTATAGTAAAACAAAGGAGGAACACCTTAGACACTTACAAGTTGTGTGTGAAAAGTTACATGAAGAAAGCTTGATGATAAACTTGGATAAGTGTGAATTCATGAAGCAAGAGTTGGTATACTTTGGTTTTGTGTTATCCCATGGTAGCCTAAAGATGGATGCAAGCAAGGTGGAGGCCATCATAGACTAGACCAATCCTAGGACTACCACAAAGGTGAAGAGCTTTCATGGACTGGCTCAATATTAAAGAAAGTTCATCAGATAGTTTAGTGCTATATGTGCACCCATGCTAGACACCACCAAGGGTGGAATGAAGGTTAGATTTTAATGGAATGACAATGAAAACTAGGATTTTGAGGAGTTGAAGAAAAGGATAGCTACTCAACCCATCCTAATTCATCCAAGTTTTGAAAGACTCTTCACAGTGGAATGTGATGCCAGTAACCTTTCTATTGGGTTTTTTTTGAGCCAGGAGGGAAGACCAGTTTCCTTCCCTAGTGAAAAGCTCAGTGATGCTAAGAGGAAGTACTCTTCCTATGACTTGGAGTTGTATGCTCTTGTCCAATCCTTAAGGAAGTGGAGGCATTATCTTATTCCTAATTAATTTGTGGTCTACATAGATAATCAAGCCCTTAGCTTCCTCAACTCCCAAGATAAGCTCAATCACAAGCACATGAAGTGGGTGGAATATATGCAAGCATAGACATTCACCATCAAACACAAGAATGGGCAACGAAACAAGGTGGCAGATGCACTCAGTAGGAGGCTCATAATAGTGCAATAAATTTAGTTGAAAAGTATTGGGATTGATAGCTTCAAGAATTTGTACTCAGAAGATGGAGACTTTGCAGAGGCCTATAAGGTCTGTAAGGAACACCAAAATCACTTTCACAGTGAATTCAAAGAGAATACCTTGCAGACTAATTTTTTGTTCGAAGGAGGTCAGCTTTGTGTGCCAAAGGGGTCTGTCAGGGATAACTTGATTTGGGAGAAACATAATGGAGACCTTAGTGGACACTTTGGAGTCAATAAGAATCAAGAACTAGTGCAGAGGTACTAGAATTTTGGCCCAAAATGAATCAAGATATCCAGAGGTATGTGGAATGTTGCATTGTTTGTCAAAAAGGTAAAGGTGCATCCTCCAATGAAGGGATTTATCAATCTCTCCCCATCCCAAGTAGACCATAGGAGTGTATAAGCATGGATTTTGTAGTTGGCTTGCTAAGGACAGAGCAAGGATTTGATAGTATCTATGTCATAGTGGACATGTTAAGTAAGATGGCCTACTTTATGCCTTGCATGACCATTCTTGATGCCACTCAAATAGCTCAGTTTTTCTTCAAGGAAGCTATAAGAATACATGGCCTACCTCTCAGCATAGTGTTAGATAGGGACTCAAAGTTTATCAACCATTTTTGGAAGACACTCTAGCATAAACTTGGTACAAATCTATTATTTGGGTCTGTATACCATCCTCAAACTGATGGCCAGACTGAAGTAGTCAACAGGATCCTAGGTAACCTTTTGAGGTGCCTCACAAAGGAGTATGGTCATACTTGGGATCAAATCCTAGCCCAAGCAGAGTATGCCTACAATGACACAGTGAATCGGACCATAGGAAAAATTAAATTTGAGGTGGTGTATGTTCTACACCCAAGGGATGTCCTTGAACTCAGAGAGTTGAGAGAAGGGTCCTCAAGAAGTGGTTATGCAGAGGACTTTTCCCTCTCCATGAAGGAAGTCCATGATTTAGTTAAGAAATCCCTCATTGAGAACACTGCCAAGATCAAGCTCAAAGTAGAAGAGAAAAAGAAGGATCTCCAATTCCAGGTGGGAGATCTTGTCATGGTACATCTGAATAAGTAGATGTTATAGAAGGGAGTGCCTAACAAGTTGCAGATGAAGAGGTTGGGGCCTTGTACCATCCTGGCCAAATATGGCAACAATGCTTACAAGGTGGATCTCCTAGAACACATAGGATTTTCTCCTATCTTCAATGTTACACATTTAGTATTATACAAAGGCCCAATCCAAACTGTAGAGCACAACCACATAGAGGTCTTCAATGAGGTAGGAGAACTTCAACTACCCCCCATAGAGAAGCCTAAGACAGAGAAGATTCTAAGTTGAAGGATTGGTAAGAAGACCAACTATAAAATTTATTGGGAACAATTGGTTAAGTGGCAAGGCAAAGAGGATGCAGAGGCAACATGGGTACATGAGACTGAATTCCACAAGTTGGGACTAGATCCTAGCTTGATCTCCCCGGTGGTGACTTGACTTCTTTTTGTTTGGGAGAATGGTGCAAGAGCGCCTAGGATCTTGTCTAAGGTCCAAACTCTTTTTGGATTGTAGTGACCCTAACCAGGTTAGGGATAGTTAGGGTTTCTAACAAGAAACCATTTGGTGTGTTTAGTTGGTCTAGATTTTTCTTAATCCAATCTAGTACCTTGGTTAGGTCCTAGAGTCATTTAGATGTCTTTAGGAGAAATTTTGGCTTTGTATTAAGATTTGAGCCAAATGGTCTTTTTATGTTGGGAAAAGGTCAAAATAAGGAAAAAAGGGCCTTACAAGTATGTTTATTCACCATTTGGTAAGTTTTAGGGGTTATTGGACATAGTTTGAGCAACTTTGACAAAAGTTGTCATGACAACTTTTGTAACTTTGCAAAGTTGCATGACAACTTTTGTCTCAACAAAGACAAGAAGGGTTTTTAGGGAATGGTTGGTGTCCTAACCACTTGGCCATGTTAGGACAAGCTATATAAGCTCATTTTGGCCCAAATCTTGAGGTTGGATAATTTAGCAAGTTTTTTAAAGTTGTGATCAAGAGCACTGTTCCTGGTTGTGTGTGTAAACAGTTAACTATTGAAATCAATGCAAAGAGTAACCATGGATTGAATCCCAAACTTTACATTGGATTTTGATCTAAGAGTAGTTGCTTTTCATTTTCCTAGACTAGCTTTTCCTTTTTGCATTTCTACTTCTAGTTTTGTTTTTGTTTTGTATTTCAACCAGTCACTATTATCCAAGACTGAGGTGTGCTTTCATGGCTCCCACATGAAACCCTATCGTGCATTCATCATGGAGCTTAGGGACATGTTAGGGGAGCCCATGTAAAGTGTACATATCCAAGGGAGAAGCCTAGAAGTTGAGATGGCCAAGAATGCAAGAAAGCCCTACGTGAGCACAAGGAGCCCAATTAGGAGCTTGCAGTTGAGATAGCATGTGTAGAGGCAGGGGTTCAATGGTGGAGCCAAGATTAAGAGCATGAACATAGTCTTTAGACTCATACCAAGACTCACCAAGAAGAATTGGAGTCTAAACAATCCATTTAAGGGAGCCTTGAAGACCAAGAAGTCTGACAGGTCCAGGAAACTCCATTAGCCCTAGTGTTCCTTAAATGTAGGAAGGGCATGTACGGACACAGTGATGAGTGGAGACCCACAAAATCTTTTACAACTCCCAAAAGGGTGTCAGAATCTAGGATTTGTTTGGAGGATTTTTCAGAAGCTTTTCTTTCTAATAGCCAAAAACCAGTCTAGGAGACCTAGTAGAGGGCTAGTAGGCCTATAGGGACAAAAGTGGAGATCGGTAATTTTGATATGGTTACCTTTGAAAATTTGAATCAGGATGAGACTAGAGAGGTTGAGAGAGACCTAAGAATCCTTGCAAAAAACACCAAGTCTATTGAGGAGACCTATGGTAGCCTTTAGAGTGAAGCTAAAGGAGTTGGAGTGATGGAAACTAATTGATGGTAGATACCCTAGTTAAGCTCTATTGAATGTCACCATGGATAGGGGCATTAAGTGAGTCCTAAACCTAGTTGGAGGGGACTTGAGAGATCCTATGGTTGAAAGGGGTCTTGGTGGTTGGGAGTTTGAAGTATTCCAACCAGGATTGATCAAGCATGCTAGGTAGCATCTATCAGATACCCTAAAAATTTTGCAACTGTATATAGTGATAACTATTCTTCTTCATGCAATTGTCAAACTCTTTAAAATATACAACAATTTAAGTCATGTGTAACAAGCGATCAAATTTGATCTTAATCTTTGGATTAATTTCGTTATTTTGATTTGCAAGATAATTTTTGAATTTATTTATTTTGTGAATGTCGTTTGACATTTATTTTTAATTGAAAACACTAAAATGGTTCAATTAGATTTTCTTCTATAAGACATTATTATATCAATAATATCATCATTTCTTAAAAATTAAAGCTACAAATATGCTATTCTATATATAATAAAATTATATTATATGAATATTTTAAATATAACTTTATATACAAATATAATTACATATTAATTAATGTTGAGAGACATGCTATAATAGCACAAGAGGTGGAAATGAATGACTTGAATGTTTTAACATAAATTCTTACCTTTTACCTTAAATTTGAAAATCATTTACATGTTAAACTATTAATATTAAATAAAAACATAGTATATTCAAAATATTGAACACATAAAATAAAGATATTTGATCATCAAAATTGTAAATTTTATATAATACATACAATTTTGAATATTTTATAATTTATATTTAATAATTTTTTAATAATGATAAGAAGATTAATATTTAAATATAATAAATTATATTAAAAAATTGTATTATGAAAAAATAAGTAATATAAATATAATAAAATTAAATATCTTTATATTTAATAAATATAATTTATAACACAAATAGTTTTAAGATAATTAAAATAACCTTAATTATGGAATTTATTTGTACTTCTTGATAGTTCGTCTAAAATTTAGACAACATTTCTTCCCATACTATATACCATTCACACCTTAAGTTTTTATATGACAGGTGCGTGCTGCTTACACTTTTTGGTCGCTCTGGAAATTGGTCAACAATTCCACTCTCCATATAATAATCTCAGCTTTTTAAGTTAATTCGTTCCACATGTATTAAAAGACAGTTTAGAAGTATTCTTTATGTAATATGCATTGATTCAATATAAAAAATACAATATAAAAATGAAAAATCAAACTATTTAACGTGGTCGTAGATTCTTGTGTCACGAAACTCGTTATTTCAACGAGCAGCAGCTATTTTCCACGAGATCTTTATTAGATGATCAAAGCAGTGACATCCAGAGTCCATTATACTTCAAAATACGCAACACTTGGCGTCCAAGTTTGCATCTACTCAAAAAGCAGAGGAGAATAAACGGTCAAAAAGGACATGGGAGAAAGTCACACAATGGTTATTATATTCAATATCATGTGAGTTAAACACTCTATAAATTCTCAAAGGACTTCTTCGTTTTTCTTTAAAGAAGCGGCTCACCTAAAGCAAACAAGAGCCAAGGTAAAGCACAATCTGGTTTTCTCATCTTTTGTTGTATCTTGCTAGTTTTCCTTACATTTCTATACTGCTGAACTCTGCGAATCTACTTCTATTGATCGAGTTTGAACTTCAAATATCGAATAGATTGAAGTAGTTGTAGAAGGCAGGATCGTGATCAGTGCATAGCATATTGTAGAATATCTACATACTTCCCACAACATGAGTAGAATGCTACCGAAATTCGGCAACCGGCCTGTAAGTCCTGTTACCACAAATATGTTAGTTAGGAGCAATAGTTTGGAAGATATACAGGAAGAAGAGTTAGCGGCAGCGGAGGTATTGATTTCCGAATGGGAAACAAATACAAGCAGGAAAATGCTATTTCAGAGCAATCCAGAAGAAGTGCGCGTGTACATGGACACAGTGGAAAACCTTCAACGGCTCATGGAATGTTTGTCCGCCAGCAGTACCAACGTCGCCCAACTCATCCGCGCGCAGCGAGTGATGAAAATATCGATGGCCCGTCTGGAGAACGAGTTTCATAGAATTCTGTTATCTAACAGCGAATCCATCGATCCGGGTCGTTTATCGGCCCGACAGTCCTTGTGTTTGAGCTCAGAGGACAGCATAAGTAGCTTCACATGCTCTGACGATAGCAGCTCCATCTGTTCGTCAACAGACAGAACATGCGAATTCAATACGGTTCCGTTGGACGCCGTGGCGCATCTGCAGAAAATAGCGCAGCGCATGGCGAAGAGTGGGTACGCGAGGGAATGTGTTCGAGTCTTCGCTCTCACCAGAAAGTCCGTGGTCGAAGAGAGTTTATACAATCTGGGCGTGGAGAAGGTGAGGTTAAACGACGTTCGAAAAATGGACTGGAGACTGCTGGATGAGAAGATAAAGAAATGGATATACGCCGCGAAAATCAGCATCCGAGTTCTGTTCGCCGGAGAGAAGCGGCTGTGCGCCGACGTGTTTGAGGGGCTTGATAAGATGAGAGATTCTTGCTTTGCCGAAATCGCGAAGGAGCGCACAGAGAGGCTTCTCTCCTTCGCAGAGGCCGTGGCCGCCACAAGCCGGGTGCCCGAAAGAATATTCCGTGTGCTCGACCTCTACGAAGCGCTCGCCGATCTTATGCCCGACATAGAAGACACTTATTCTCAAGAAAGATGCAGAAGCGTGCAGGAGCAGGCCAAGAGGATCCTGGTGCAATTCGGTGACGCGGTCCGGATGATTTTGATGGAATTTGAGAAGGCGATTGAGAAGGATAAATCTAATCTTCCCGTTCCCGGCGGCACTATTCATCCTCTCACCAGATATGTAATGAATTATCTCTCTTTTCTCTCCGATTACAAGGAAACTTTGGTGAACATAATCATAGACACACCAGGAGATCTACCAAAAGTCCTACCCGAGAAAGAGTTGAAAGATCCCTCTGCCTCGCTGTCCATCCGCCTGGGATGGACCGTGTTTCTCCTCATGTGGAAGCTCGAACAAAATTCCGATCTGTACAAAGACGTGGCTCTGTCGAATCTCTTTCTCATGAACAATCTTCATTACATAGCGGAAAAAGTGAAAGGGTCCGAGCTCATGTATATTCTGGGGAAGCGGTGGGTGAGAAAGCAGCGGATTAAGGTAAAGCAGTACGCCGTGGATTATGAGAGGGCCGCGTGGATGAAAGTGTTGTCGTGTGTAACAGATGAGGAAGTTCCTGCGAATGGCGGAGTTTCATCTGGGCGAGCTTTGAAAGAGAGATTAACGGAGTTTAATACGGCGATGGAAGAGGTGAAGAAAAGGCATGAAGGCATGGTGGTAGCCGACATCGGACTGCGAGGGAAGTTAAGAGATTCAATCACTGAGAAGTTGATACCGTCATACAGTTCCATTCTTAGCAGATTCAGAAGGCGGTTTGGAAGTGATACAAAGTACATCAAATACACGCCTGAGGAGGTGCAAAATTTTGTGTTACATATTATTTTCCCTTCTTTGAGCCCACAACTATATAATCCTTGAAATATGTATATATACTTTATCAATCATCTTGTATAACTATCACTTGTATTTATTAGAGGTGCAAGAGATAAGTTGGGAGAATATTAAAGGTGAAATAAAAATATAATTTTATATTAGATAAATATTTGTATTGTGTATTATTGAAATGTATTTGTTATTTACTTTTTCTTTTGGTAGTCTACATTAGACTAATTTGAAGTTGGTTTTATTAATATTATGTTCAAAAATACGTAAATATGAAATAAATTAAGACATTCAATCTACTATTCCTTTTATAGAACACTAGATTTTGTTTCAAAATGCATGCAATAAAATAGGGCATTCAACTTATAATACAACTATGGAGCCAATCAACTTCACAATATTGTGCTAATATTCATTGTAAAAGAATAACTTGGGACATTAACATTGCAATATATTGATAGAGGGAAATTTCAAAGACAACATTTTGAAGCACTTAAATCCCAATACAATATTAAAAAATTATTAAAATTCCTTTCAAATTCAAAGAAATAATTTTATTGAATTTGAACCTAGTGCCATGTTTTTATGGGATGAAATAAATTAGTACACATAAATCTATAACATATTAATTTAGTACTAAATTTTATTTTTAAAAGAGAGAATAAATTAAGGAACTTGAACCTAATAATATGGAACGCTTGAATCTATTATAGATCATATTACATAAACCTTAAACCATGTTCATATAATTATAAATTCAGTCTAAAAACATGGAATAAATAACTATGTGCTTGTGGAGTGCTACTATTCAACTAAAAAATTGGGTCATGTGGGTGTTAATGAAGGACCGCCTGTAAGAGCTGCTGCCACTGTTACCACTTCCATCTCATGCCTTGTATCTGCTCCGTATTTAAGAACTCCCTGCTCCGTCAGTGTCTTGGCAATAAAATACATCTGAACCTAAGAAAGATCTATCTTTTTATAGCCCAAAATACACTAAATGATCTCTATATAAATCTAAACATTCACTGTTGTAAAATAAATACACGCACCCAGATTGGGGGTTTTTCCCTTCTCAAATAGTTAACTGGACTCCTACAACATTCGTCAATGGAGTTCATCAATTCTTTGTTTTCATTTAGCGGTGAAGCTGCTATGATAGATGAAGTGTGGATCACACGTTTTATTGTTTTTGCTTTCTTCCAAGCTCTTAAAATATCTAGAGTTCTATCAATGGTGGGCTGGATAAAGCCCATCTGAATAACGATAATATTTATTAAAAAAGTTGGGTTTATTCCTATGTAATTTAAAGTGAAAAGTTATTATTTTAGCTTTAAATAGAGGTATAATCTCATAGAAATACATACACATCCCAATTATCGACAACATGTCACATCTCTAAGACAATTGTTATCCAAGCTGCGGTGTGTAATGTCTCTTCTTATTATCCTTTTATAATTTCTTGTGAAATTGACATTAGTACAAAATATTACACAATATTTACATGACTCATATTCTACTCTAAGTTAGTAAGGGGGAATTTGATTCTTAAGGCTATCTCTAGGTCGGGCTTCATAGAATTCATGATTCTCGGCTTGAGAGATATAAGATCCACTCTAAGCAACCAGGCTATTGACATGTCATTCCATAAAGCACTGCCCATAAGAATCTCTTGGAAGTAATAAATGCTATCCAAGCCTACACATATGCATATGAATGACATCAGTATATATACTGCCTATGTGAGATTATAACAATCTCGAAACTAAGGAAACTATAATAATTTCCTCTAGCCCCCTCAAGATATGTGGATCCATCTCTAATGAATATAAGATTTAATTTATATGGAATTCATATAATCATCTATGGTGGACATAAAAAATATATAAACCTTAATGTTGATTATATAATCATTATTTTTAGATTTATTCATAAATTTTTTTTAGAATTACTCAAAATGCATTGATTAAATTTTTTCATAATATATATATATATATATATATATATATATATATATATATATATATATATATATATATATATATATATATATATATATATATATATATATAATTTATTATATTAAATGACATACCATCATGTTGAATTTTCAAAAGTCTTTTACCTTTTACTCTCCTTTGCTTTCCATATATTATTTTTCCCTCCCTTGAGTTCCTCCTACATTTCCTCCTTTATTTTCTCCTATCTTTTCTCATATATTATTTTCTCCCAAGTTTTCCATATTATTTCTTTGTATTTTTTTCATTTTTTCCCGTGATTACTTTCTTATACTTTTTTTTTTCCCAAAGTCATGCTTTTTAGATTATATTATATTATTTTGTTTATTTATATTTAGTATATGAATAATATATTATAAATAATAATAGATTATAATTATAGTGTGATTACTTATTTATTATATATTTAATAATTTATCAATATTATTATATTGATTCATCAATAAATTATATTAAACTATATTTATATATTATATTTTTAAATATAGTTTAATATAATTTATTATTATTTTAATAATATTTTGTATCAATAATATATTAGTATGCTTATATATTATTTATTATTTTAGTAATAGATTATATTATATCATTTTATTTATTAAAATTTCTCTTATTATTTTATAAAATATTAATTTATATTTCAAAATGGGGACATCACAGTCTTCCCTTCTCAAAATTCCTTGTCCTCAAGCAATTCGAACCTTTGGTATGAGTGGTGTCTTTCTATGTTGATATTCCATCTAATGACCTTGAACTTGATTTCTTGTACAACACTTTTCTTCCCTTCTGATATATGTTTCTCAACTCCAAGAATGTCCTTTATCAAATCTTGATACTCACCAAGAATTTCATTGATCAATCCTCATGGATAATTTAAACCTATCTTCCTAATTCTATCAAATCCTTAGGGGAAGTCTACCGGATCAGGTTCCCTATCTCTCTTAAGGATCTCCAGGGTTCTGAATGATATAAGATCGATTCTAGAACCATCCTCAATTATTTCACCATCTTCTCTAGAGTGCATACCCCATGGCTTCATCTTGGAAGAGATATCCTCTATCCAAGGCCTTTTATCTTGGAAGAGATATCATCTATCTAAAGATTTTCATCTTGGAATATCCAAGGCCTTTCATCTTGGAAGAGATACCCTCTATTGAAGGCTTCTCATCTTGGGAGAGATATTCTCTACCCAAGGCTTTTCAACTTGGAAGCTCGATATCCTCTATCCAAGGCCTTTCATCTTGGAAGAGATATCCTCCATTCAAGGCTTCTCATCTTGGGAGAGATATCCTCTACCCAAGGTTGTTCCCATATGCATAAGCTAACTCATCAAAATATTTTGGCATTATGGTGATTATATCAATCTCAGTCAAGTCATTCTTAAGGAGATTATATCAATCTCTCATACTATGGAGATTATCTCAATCTCATTCACCATCGAGCATAGCTTGGATCCCATCATTTATGAAGATAAAATTCATAATTCCACAGTACTATCCATATTTCAAATCAATACCAAATTGTATGGTTGTGCAATTATAATTGTACCTTATTACTTTTACCCTACATGATGGCAGGATCATGCTTTGATGCCAATGTAATGTCCCTTCTTATTCTCCTTTTATAATTTCTTGCAAAACTGATGTTAGTACAAAATATTACACAATATTTACATGACTCGTACTCTACTCTAAGTTAGTAAGGGGGGATTTGATGCTTAAGGATGCCTCTAGGTTGGGCTTCATAGAATTTCTGATTCTAGTCTTGAGGGATATAAGATCCCATGGTGTAGCGCACACACCAATTGTGATAGGAACCTCAAAGGCGATGGGAACTTGTCTTCGACAGTAGAAAAGGCAGTTTGTGGTTTTAGTTAAATAAGACTATGTTAGCCAAAGTTATTTATGTCTAAGTTAATTCTAGTGTTTAAGTGTCAAGTTTTCTTTTTTCAGTGTTTTCCTTGTGTGTGGAGTCATGTACGTTGGAAAGATTCTAATGTAACCGAAATGTGAAAGTTGCGACAAGTGGCAACTTTGAATCTTTCTATCATTCACTTGGAAGGTGAACGGTCACCTCTATTTTCAGTTTTGATTTTAATCTTGGTGAAGTTGAATAGTCATGGGATAGAAAAACTATGTAAGTGGAAAAACAGATATTTTTAAAAAATGAAGATTTTGGGGTGGATTTTGGGTGTCTGAAAAACTATTTTTGTGGTTTTAGAATTGAAAAGTTTCCATTCATGATTTCCTAGCGATATTAAGTTTCCTTATGGATTGAAGTTTCTTTCCCAAAGTTGCACTATGTATTATTCTTAGTTTTGGTTTTAAAAATTGGGTGGATTGATTGCAATCAGTTTCTACACTTACACAAATTCTTGAAACCCTATTAAGCTGCAATCAACCTCCATGATTGTTTAGATCTCTTCCCTTCATGCCATTGAAAAAAGATAAGAGTTTTACGAAGGGGAAGAGTATTATGTTCTGCATTTATTTTTTTATGTTTTCTTGCATTTTGTTTCTCCACCCGAATCTTGTTTGTGTTCAGTGAGTGACTAGACATCTCTATGTGGCTAGTCGATTAGATTGATAGTTGTTAGAATTGAATAGTTGATAAGACTCCATGCATGAACATGCAAGGAATCGATATATGGTTTTATGTTATGGAGGAATGTCTTAAATTCATGTACCTATCATTTTTGCATTTGTGTGCATAGATTTTATGCATCCAGCTTGAAGATTATATTCACATTCTTTCCAAAATTATTCATTGGTCGATCATTGGGGGATTGAATTCTTATGATCAGTTGGTTTCTAGAGAATAGTAAGGTCTCGAGTTAACCATTTTTTATATCAAAGTTATGTGTTGTCTTCACTGTTATGCTATAGCTCAAGTGACAGGAGGTAGCCCATTCTATCCTAACTGTTCCTATAGCAACAATTTATCTTTTGAACTCTTTTTTCTCTGTCTATTAGTTTTTTGAGTTTGGGGTTCCCTATAGTTGGGGATTGAGTTTTATAAATAGTAGGCTCTTGATGTTAGCCACGTCTTGGTGGATGGGGTTATATATCAGAAGTTGTGTAGAGGATTAAGATCCTAGTAGTGATGTTGAGACCTAGGTGAGTGAAGGTCATGTTAGGGTGGTGAAGTTAAGTAGATCTGAGTGTGTGTGACATTAGAGACTGTCAACAACTAGGTCACTTGTTCTCACTCCTTTTTTAGTAGACCTTACTGCTGTATCATCTTAAAATGGAATAATTTCTATGTTAAGAGTATTTAGCCCTCTGAGTAGGTGTTTTGGGATCATGTCAAGCACCTTGAATGGGTCCCTAGATTTGATCTAAGATTTTCCCCTAGTTCTGCCCCCTTTTCCACTTTTTGGCTACATTTTCCTAGCATTCGGGACTGAGACCCTGAGAACTATGACCTCAAGGTCAAGGATGACCTTAAGGGGTCAAAGAAGACCTTGAGGAGTCAAGGAAGACCTCATCCCTGACCTAGGTCAGGGTCAACCTCATCCTTCATCCCGGGTTCAAGTTTTAAGGTCCCATAATCTCTAGATGTCAGGTTTCAAAAAGAATTGTTTTCCCGCTTTCGGGTTGGCTGTTTTGGTCTCCGAAATGGTAAAATCTTAAATTATATTTAATTTAGGTCCATTCCTAAATGGTTGAATCCTAATTGGAATTTAATTCCCCAAGGTGGCCCCTCTAGAGGATTGTGCCCTAGATCACTATAAAAGGAAGCCTTCATCTCTCACTTTCACATCCATTATTCACCAAGCAACTTCATGATCAAGAGCTCTCAAGGATATATTCACAAGCCATCAAGTTCTCTCTCAAGAAAGATCAAGAAATCATCCGTTCAAGTCCTCTTCTCCATTCAAGTTCTCCATTGAAGATCAAGGATTCAAGCATTCAAGCCATTGAAGATCAAGGATTCAAGCATTCAAGCCATTGAAGGGATTTGGTTCAAACATTCAAGATTCATCATTCAAAACCCTAGATCTAGCCATCATGGTGGTGTGATCTTCCTTCAAGATCCTTTGTTCATCTTCAAGATCCATTCATTCTTCCCTTAAGGTGGATTCCAAGCATACAATCATGGAGGTTTTGATTTACATTTGTTAATGTTATGTTCAAGATTTCATATCAATATACTTGATTACATTTCAAATACAATTGCATATCTATTGAATATCATAGCTTTGTTGTTAGATCTACTTCTACTACTTGCTAGCATTCTCTATTTCAATTCCATTATTAAGGTTGATTCCAAACTGGGGTTTGACTAAGGTAAACCCCTCATTCAAATAACAAAAACCCCTTTTTTCTTGCAAGTATAGGTGTAGGACTGCAAATCAAAGCTTGGATCTAGATACCCTTTTCGATGAACTTCTGAGATCCGCAAACAAAATCAAAGATGGCCTTCAAAATCTCGAGGTAGTCTTTGACCTTTTATCTGGGTCAAAGACTACCTGCTTCCAGAAAGACAAAAGTTTTCTGGGTTTTCTCCATCTCGGCATTTCCAATCCGAAACAAGTTGTAGAATTGCCCGAAACTGTACATAGGCACCAAAAAAAGGTATTTCCAGATTAATTTCATCATGAGGTATGTATCTTATTTTTTTGATTTCAAGTATTTTCAGATTTACATTCTTTCCATTACAATTAAAATGTATGTGTGAAATATTGGCTTTGGGGTCTCTTTTATGTGCAAACCATTGTTCTAGGACCCCATCCATATTTTATGCTATACATTTTGGTGAACCCATTTTACAAATACTCTTTCTTTTGTGGAATTAGATGCCCTATTGTGTTTGATTTCCTTTCATGTTTATTAATTTTATTTGAATGCATTTGGATATATCTAGATCTATTTGTTATCATGTTGCACAAGTTGTTTCAAATGTTTTCCAAAACTTTTTGGATTACACAACATTCTCCTCTTACCTTACCATTGCATGGCGTTACACCTAGCAAGACTTCATCTAGTGCATGTGATGTTGCTTTGTCCTCTTTTGAATTACCTTATAAGGATATATTAGAGCAAGAAGATGACCTTAATCTATATCTCCTTCATATTTCTCTATATGGAGATGAGTTGAAGATTGATGTTAATTCTTCTCCTAATGAGCCTACTTTACAATGTAATTTACCTTCTCTCCCCTCTAGGGATCAAGATTTAGTGATTTATGGTGATCCTACAATGTGCTTTATTGGTAGGGATGATAATCCTCCTATTTGGGATGAACCTTTGCATTTGGATGTTGATTACTCTCTTCCTCATGAAACCATTGTGGATGATCCTTTGGATAAAGACATTGATTTATCCCCTCCTCATAAAGAAGCTTTGATACAAGAGGGCAATTTATTCATACATGATGATAACTCTTTTTCTAAAATATACTCCCCTTATGCAAACATTTTAGTGAAAGAAGATGATATTATAGATGCTTTACCTCCATTTGGGATTCCTTCTAGTGATGAGGCATTAGTGAAGAATGATATGAATTCCCTTAATGCTCTCCCTCTTAGTGATGATCATATGGAGAATCAAGATCCTATCTCATCTCCTCCTAGGATGTCTTCTTTGCTTCCTTTTTGTGAATCTATTTGTAGTGTTGAGACAACTAACATGGTTTATCCCAAACCCTTGTTGACTGTCAAAGGTTGTCCTCGCATTACTATCAAACGTAAACCTATGGAGTCTTTAGAGTCTTTCAATGACCAAGATTCAATAGCTCACACATATTGTACAAGGAATAAACCTCAACCTAATCTGGTGGTTTCTACTTCTTTACCACCTTTTCAACCTATTCTTCCTCCTCCACCTCATCTTCCTAGCAAGGAGTATGATTTGATAAACCAATTGCAAAATACTCCTGCCAATATTTATTTATGGGAGCTTCTTCAAACTTCACCTACCTACTATGAAGCTTTGCAAAAAGCTCTAGCAACTCTCCCTACTCCACCTCCTAATCAAGAGAACATCAATAACTTCTTACAATGCATGCATGGTACCCCAAGTCCTCCCAACATTGTATTTACTCAAAAAGATTTACCTTCTAAAGACGTTCAGGATCAATATAATGCTCTTATGGTTGCTATTTCTATCAATAAGAGTATCATTCATAGGACCTTGATTGATAATGGATCTGGGCTTAATGTTTGTAGCATGGACATGCTCAAAGTGATTAACGTCGATCTTTCAACTATTCAACCTGACAATGTTCCTATATGTGGCTTTGATAACATTGCTAAGAACACTTTAGGCATCATTACCTTACCTATCAAATTAGGACCAGTCATCCTGAATACACCTAATCATGTTATGCCTAGACCTCTCAATTATAACCTTCTTTTGGGTAGACCTTGGTTGCATGAGATGCATGTCTTTCCTTCCACCCTTCACCGTAAAGTCAAGTTTATACATAATAAAAAGATGTATTCGCTTCATGCGGATGATGCACTGATTCCTTGTATGAATATTCAAACCCACACTACTCCTATTTCTAATAGTAATCCTCCTTCCTCTAATGCTCTTCCTGACGATGATTGGGGAACCTTGGATTTTAATCCTACCTTTATTGGAAAATATAAGATTAATGATCTTGATTTTATGAAGCAACAAAGAGAATTTGAACAATGAGTTTTTACTTCTACTTCTAACACCCTTAGTAATAGCTTTGTCATTTCTTCTACCCACAATGAATCTGTCAAATATACTAAGGATGATATTGTGACTACTGAAGTTCCATTGACTCCTTCTAATATGGCTTCTTGTTATGGTCCTAGTTATCATTTCCTTGTTAAACAAGGATTTAATGCTCAAGGATGTGGTAAGCATAAATAGGGAATTCAAATGCCCTTACATACTGGGGGGCATGAGCATTTGTATGGATTGGGATTTAATCCTCAACAAAAAATCAATGTTAAAAACATCTCAAATAACACTTCAAGACATGATGAACCTGTGAAGGAGTTTGACCAAGAAGTTCTTTTCCCGAAACTCCTTCATGCTAAGATGATTACTAGACCTAAACGCAAAAAGAAATGTAGTCCACACCTGAAGACTCTTCCTTTTTGTTTATATCATAGATTTCATGATCACTCTACTAATGAATGTCAAGCTTTACATTATAAGATTAGGTAGCTCATTGATAGTAAGGTTATTTATATATCATGTGGCAATGAGTTGTATTTCAATCTTGTTTTCTCTAAATAACATTTATGTTCCTATTATAGAGCTCAACATTATGTAAACAATGTTAGCCTAATCCTTGGGGGCCCGTTGTCTTTTATAGTGTTGTGAATGATATAATAGGTCCCCTTCCATCTTTGTTCCTATTCTTGGGGGGTGAGGATGTCGTCTCCTTCTTTTTTGTCTTTCCAAGATTCACCTCCTTCCTTGGTTAAGCATTATTTATCTATTATGTGATATCCAATCATACATGAAAATTTTGGTTTGCATTAAGGATCTCTGTCCTTGATCACAATCTATTTCATTGTTTGACATTGGGTTTCCATGGTTGATATATCTCTCACCTTGGAAGCTAAATAGCGTGTTATCCCTCATAAGGGTTACTTTTTCACTTCTTCCATTATATCTCTTTGCATTTGTCCCTTCCATGGCCTCATGGGAGCTGTGACCTTCTTGGCTTGGATTGGGTGTTGTCTATGGATATTGTCTTGATGTTGAAGAAGGCTTTATCCTTGTTCTTTTCTTTCCTTAATATGTCAAAATAGTATGTTTTTTTCCATATTAAGGAGGGGGGCATATATACGACCTCCCTTGTTCTATATTATGCATTTTTGTTCTAATCTTTTATTTTGAAGCATGCTAAATCTCGGAAGGTAATGCACATAAGTTGCTAAATCCTAAAGAGACACGCATTTTTAAATTTTCAATATGCTAAATCTTGGAAGGTAACACACATAAGTTGCTAAATCCTAAAGGGACACGCATTTCCAATATGCTAAATCTTCTAATGGTAATGCACATAAGTTGCTATATCTCGAGGAGACACACATTTCATATTCATAGTGATACAAGAAGGTGCATCTATGGGTATTCCAGAAGCCATCAAAAGATGCATTACAATTTCAAGGCATAGTTTATGGGTGAACCTGTTGGCCTCTCCCTCCAAGGTGATTCATGGTAAGGTGGGCATCTTACTAGGCGAGGTAATTACTTTCTCTTTTCTCTCTTTTTGCTTGCATGCTAGTAGGATTGGATCATGAAGCTATATTATTTATAGTGTTTCTCTTGTCTTTCTTATGTAATCATTTATGCTTTTATGATAGCTTTCCAAATATGATATTAGTACGAGAAATATTTCTTAGCGAAGTTTCTTATGCTAATTGATTTGGGTTGTTTAGTACTAACCCCTGTCCTTTTGGTTTTCTCTTTTTGCACCCTCGTGCATGTATGTTGAGTTAGAATCCTTAGCCTGGGGACTCATGTCCTTAGCTAAGTGTTATTTTATCTCATTTTGAATCCACTTGGATCTCCTCTTTCTTCTCCTTTACCAAGAGTTTGCATTGAGTCCATACTCTTGCTAAAGTGGGGGCTTAATGTATCATCTTAAAATGGAAGCACTTCCATGTTAAGAGTGTTTAGCCCTTCGAGTAGGTGTTTTGAGATCATGTCAAGCACCTTGAATGGGTCCTCAACTTTGATCTAACATTTTCCCCTGATTTTGCCTCCTTTTCGACTTTCTGGCTACATTTTCCTAGCATTCTGGACTGAGACTCTGAGATCTGTGACCTCAAGGTCAAGGATGACCTTGAGGGGTCAAGGATGACCTCGTCCCTAACCTAGGTTAGGGTTGACCTTGATGGTCAAGGATGACCTCTTCCCTAACCTAGGTCAGGGTTGACCTCATCCTTGACCCCGGGTTCAAGTATCAAGGTCCCGTGATCTCTGGATGTTGAGTTTTAGAAATAATTATATTCCCGCTTCCAGGTCGGCTATTTTGGTCTTTGAAATGGTAAACTCTTAAATTATATTTAATTTAAGTCCATTCCTAAAGGGTTGAGGCCTAATTAGAATTTAATTCCCCAAGGTGTCCCCTCTAGAGGATTGTGCCCTAGATCACTATAAAATGAAGCTTTCCTCTCTCATTTTCACATCCATTATTCACCAAGAAACTTCATGATCAAGAGCTCTCAAGGAGATATTCACAAGCCATCAAGTTCTCTCTCAAGAAAGATCAATCAATCATCCATTCAAGTCCTCTTCTCCATTCAATTTATCCATTGAAGATCAAGGATTCAAGCATTCAAGCCATTGAAGGGATTTGGTTCAAACATTCAAGATTCATCATTCAAAACCCTAGATCTAGCCATCATGGAGGTGTGATCTTCCTTCAAGATCCTTTGTTCATCTTCAAGATCCATTCATTCTTCCCTTAAGGTGGATTCCAAGCATACAATCATGGAGGTTTTTATTTACAGTTGTTAATGTTATGTTCAAGCTTTCATATCAATATACTTGATTAAATTTCAAATACAATTGCATATCTATTGAATATCATAGCTTTGTTGTTAGATCTACTTCTACTACTTGCTAGCATTCTCTATTTCAATTCCATTATGAAGGTTGATTCCAAACCGGGGTTTGACTAAGGCAAACCCCTCATCCAAACAAAAATACCCCCCTTTTCTTGTAGGTATAGGTGCAAGACTGCGTAACGGAGCTTGGATTTGGATACCCTTTTCGACGAACTTCTGAGATCCACAAATGAAATCAAAGACGACCTTCAAAATCTCAAGGTAGTATTTGACCTTTTATCTGGATCAAAGACTACCTGCTTCCAGAAAGACAAAAATTTTATGGGTTTTCTCCATCTCGGCATTTCCAGTCTGAAATAGATTGTAGAATTGCCCAAAATTGTACACAGGCACTAGAAAATAGGTATTTCCAAATTAATTTCATCATGAGGTGTGTATCTTATTTTTTTTGATTTCAAGTATTTTCAGATTTACATTCTTTCCCTTACAATTCAAATGTATGTGTGAAATATTGTCTTTGGGGTCTCTTTTATGTGCAAACCATTGTTCTAGGACCCCATCCATATTTTATACTATAAAACTACTAAGGTCACTTGCATCAAATTGGTATCAGAGCCTAGGAAAGGAACCTAAGGCTTATTATTGTACCTGATCAAGAATATTCTATGAGGAAGAGCACAATGGTGACAAATGTAGAACTAGCTAAGGAGCTGCAAGAGAAAATGGATGAGAATAGAATTTTGAAGGAGATGGTTATGTAGTTTTCCAAAAACGTGGATGTTGTAGAGACTAAGGTGGAAGAAGTAAAATAGACCACCAAAAATATTGATGAAGATCTCAAGGATGAAGAAGTTACTAAAGTTGAAGAGGAGCAGTTTGTTGATGATGAGTTTGACTAACTACCTGTAGACAAGAAACCATTCATTAAAGCCCTAGAAGCTCTCGAGGGTTAGGTTGCAGAATCTATGCCTAGTTTTTGTGGTAAGATAGATCCTGATGCTATCATGGATTGGGTAGAGGCTTTGGAAAGCCATTTTGTGTGCCAAGAAGTATCTGAGGCCAAGAAAGTAAAGATAGCTCAATCAAGAATGAATGGTGCATCCCTTACATGGTGGAATTTTATTCAAGAAGAAAGAGTCAAGGAAGAAAAGAACATGATTACTTCATGGAAGATAATGTTATCAATTATAAAGGATACATATATCCTTGAGGATTAAACGAAGTTCAACTTCATATGAGGAGATAAAATCTGAGACAAAGAGAACTAGATGTTAGTAGTTAAATAGAGGAATTCCATAGACTGTGTCTAAGGTCCAAGATGGTGGAACCAGAAAGTGTTAAGTTAGCCAGATATTTTAATGGCTTAAGAATCAACATCCAAGAGGAGTTAAGAATTCAAACTCCTAATACTGTCAATAAGTTTTTTCAGCTAGCTCTAAAAGTGGAAGAGAAACTGAAAAGGTGACAGGAGCAAAATGCTAGAATGAGAGGTGACAAGAACATGCCAAGAGTAAGAAATAATTTTCACGAGGACAATCCTATAGAACTGAAGAGACTAGAAATCATATATTTAAGGGGGAGAACAATCAAAGAGGTAGACATAATTGGAAACTATATAATAGAGGCAGACGTGGATTTAATAGAGGAAGAGGATCAAGTTTTGGACCTAGTAGAGGGTCATGTGGTTATTTGGGAAAATGTTATGCATGTGATCAAGTGGGACACATGATGAGTCAATGTCCCAAATGGGCATCAACTTCAAGTGTTGGGAGAGATAGTAGAAGTTAGTTGATTATGGATGATAACAACATAAACAATAGTGTAGTTAATTCAACAATTAGGAGTGCAACCCCTGTTTTGGAAGGAGAAATCATGATGATAAAGAGAACTCTTCTTAAAGTCCCATTAAAACAAGAGCCACCACAAAGAAAGAATCTATTCCATACTCAAGGTAAAGCTTATGGTAAACTATGTAAGATCATTTTAGATTTGGGATCTACTAAAAAATGTAGTATCTATTGAGATGGTGGAAAAATGTAAATTGCAGAGGTTACCTCATACCTCCCCTCATAGAATTTCTTGGCTTAACAAAAGTCAAAGCTACATGGTAGAAGAGAAGACATGGGTAGAATTTGAGATTGGTGACTACAAGGATAGGGTACTATGTGAGATTCTACCAATGGATGCATGTCACTTAATCCTTGGTAGGCCCTGGCAGTTTGATGTGAAGGCTCAACATGATGGAGAGAACACTTACCTGATAATGAAGAATGGAAGGAAGTTTAAGATGGATATGCTCCCTAAAAAAAATTGGTAAAGAGAAAGAAGAGGCATCCTTAATGATGAACAAAGGAAAGGAATTTTTATCATTAACCAAGGAGAAAGAATTTCAAGGGTATGATGTTATAGTGAAGCCTAAAATAAACCAATAGCAATGAGTAGCATTACCTGCAGAGATGGATGGTCTACTGAAGGAGTTTCCAAACATAATTGCAAGAGAGAAACCAGATTATTTACCTCCTATGAGGAGCATTAGCCACCAAATAGATTTGATTTTGGGGGCCACATTGCCCAACAAGAATGCATACAAACTCACCCCACAACAGAATATAGAAACCAACAAGCAAGTGCAAGAGTTAATGGGAAAGGGATTGGTGAGAAAGAGTTTGAGCCCTTGTGCTTTCCCTTAAGCTGTAGCACCTATAAAGGATGGAAAATGGATGCTATGTGTGCACTCAAGAGCTATTTATAAGATTACCATAAGGTACAGATTCCCTATTCCTAGGATAGAAGACTTACTAGACTACCTAGGAGGATCTTGTTATTACTCCAAGATTGACCTCAAATTAGGCTACCATCAGATAAGGGTTAGAGAAGGAGATGAGTGGAAAACCTATTTTGAGACTAATGATGGTTTGTATGAGTGGCTTGTGATGCCATTTGGTTTGAGAAATGCACCAAGTACACTCACAAGATTAATGAATGAGGTCCTAGTTCAATTTATTGGCAAATTTGTCATTGATTATCTTGACGATATTTTGGTATTTAGCAGGAGTAAGGAGGAACATTTGGAGCACCTCTAACTGGCATTGCAGAAATTAAATGAAGAGAAGTTGAAAATTAATCTTGAAAAGTGTGAGTTTCTTAAAATGGAATTGGTCTATTTGGGTTTTGTTATTTCAAATGTGTGTCTTAAGATGGATCCTAGCAGATTAAAGTTGAGGCTATTCTTAATTGTCCATCCCCTAGATCAATAGGAGATGTTAGGAGTTTCCATGGTTTGGAAACCTTCTACATGAAGTTTATTAGAGGATTTAGTGAGATTTGTACTCCTATTTTGAATACTATTAAGGGTGGGATAAAATGTAAATTTGAGTGGAATAAGGTAGCGAAAGATAGTTTCTAGTATTTGAAGCAAAAAGTTGCAGAATTTCCCACCATCACATTCCAAAACTTTGAAAAAGTGTTTTCAGTTGATTGTGATGCCAACAAACATGCCATAGGAGAAATACTTAGTCAAGAAGGCTTACCTGTCACTTTCTTTTCTGAAAAACTTAATGATGCAAAACATAAGTATAACACTTATGATTTGGAATTGTATGCCATGGTTCAAGCCTTGAGAAAATGGAAACATTACCTTATACCAAAGGAGTTTGTCATTTTCACGGATAATCATGCTTTGAGTTTTCTCAATAGGCAAGAGAACTTAAACCATAGGCATGTCAAATGGATGGGGTAGCTGTAATCTTTTACTTTCACCATTAAGCAGAAGAAAGGTTCAGCCAATAAGGTAGTGGATGCCCTTAGCAGAAGATTTTTAGCAATTCAAGAGATTCATTTGCAAAGTTTGGGATTGGAACAACTGAAAGATCTTTACAAAGAGGATGCATATTTCAAGGAGGCTTTTCAAGTTTGTTCAGGGGTAAGTGCACAAAGATGGGGGACCAAAAAGGGGGTATAAGATGCCACTTTTTTCTTCAAATCAGAAAACTCTGAACTTCAACAAGAAATTGAAGATAGTTAGACTCAAAATTTTAAGATGTGACAAGAACAAGAGTTGTAATACTCTAAATCTAGTTCCTAAATTACTAATTTATTTTGAAAATGGTGCAGGTTAAGGCCCTCAAAAAGGGGGAGCAAAAAAAGTGGTCATGTTTTTTTATGAAAAAACATAACATAGCATCTAGTGTGCTCCCCCTAAAATATTAACTTGTTTTTGAACTTTTTTAATCTCTCTGGTGAGAAGTTAGCTAACACCACATAGTTTATCCTAAATTTTTTTGCTAATTTTTTAACGAATGTATAATTTTTTATGAATTTACGAAGTGCACACATCCTAAAAACGTGAAATTTTTGTGTGCTCCCCCTAGAAATCATTTAAAACTAATCAAAAATTAGTTTTTTTATAGTGTGTATAATGGAGTCTAGTTTCTAAAAACATAACTTGTTGCAAAATTTGATGAACGACCCAAAATCTATGCCCAAAATACTACACGATAGTTTTTGACAAAAATTGAACATACATACAAAACAAATTAGACATGAAAAACTTAACATAATCAGAATTCAAAATAAATTATATGGTTAGATAGCTAACAGAGAGATCTACAATATCACATCATCTGATTCTAATGTTATTGAACCACGAGTAAATTTGACAAGGAGCACACAAAAAAAATGTCATTTTTTTGTATGTCTGCTGGACAACACATCTCAGGCCTATTTGAATCCTCCAAGCCTTTGGATTGGATCTCCAAGGAAAATCCAAGCCTTAGGCTTGGTAGATTCCAATGTCTTACAAAGCGTGTTGCACTATAGTGTGTGTGTGCTATTCAAATCTATGACTTGTATAGGGCATGCACGCTATAGGGCATGCGTAATATAGCGCATGTGTGCTATAGCACATGCACCCTATCCAAGTCATAGATTTGAATAGGGAGAGAGAAATTGTAAGAAGGTGGTAGGGGTTGAGAGAGAGAGAGAGAGAGAGAGAGAGAGGGTGACAAGTGTCTCTCCCTCCCCTCGCCCCCCTCTCTCTCTCTCTACTTATTACATAGTTCTACTTATTGAACATAGATCCCCTCTATCTCCTTTTACTATCTTTCTACTTATTGAACATTGATCCCTTTAAGACCATCTATTGCATATAATCACATAATAGGGTCTAATGACATAATATGACCCACTTTGACATAAGAACCCTTAATATCACATACTAATACATAATATGACCCATTTTGACATAAGAACCATTAATATTTGATATTATGACATAATAGGGTGTATTATGACATAATAGGGTCTATTATGACCTAATATGACCTATTTTGATATAAGAACCCTTAGTATTGCACACTACATGACCTAAAATATGACCTATTTTGACATATATATGTGTTTCATTGGGAAATTTGTTGTAATTTTATCTTCTTATGTAGGAGATGCTCAATAAGCACAACCATATGAAGTTGGAGAAGGGTCATCCCTTAGTATATACACTTATAATAAAAAACATAAAATAATATAATTAAAGAATTATATATATATATATAAAATACTGTAAAATCATCATTTGCAATGTGGATGCCCTGACCTTTGACTGTTGCAAAACCCCACCATCCAAATGAAAATGACGGGCATGGTTTCAAATGGGGTTAAAACCCCACCCAAATAAATTTCAATTGAAAATCACTTTTGATGGAAAGTGATTTAATTTAATTTATTTTAATAATTCAAAAATTTTGATCAAAAGTTACGTATTTGGAAACTTTTGATCGAAAGTTATGTTATTTCGATCGAAAGTACCTGATACAATTTTTGGGTTTGACAATTTTTGGAGGAAATCCTTCCTCCAAAAACGTGTAACCCACTATTGTGGGTTTGCCCTATTATTATGTTCATTGTTTGGATCCTTGATTATTATCATCATGATATGTTTAGCATATGTTCTATTTTGTATTGATTTGAGACATCCATTCAGGAGATGTTATGCATAGTAATTATGAATTGATTCATTATTATGATCCCTACAACATGTGCAATGGAAGATGTATTATTATGTATGCCATGATGTATTAGTTGTACTTTAGTAGTTGTACATTTCTTACATTTTTATGATGAATGTATCTTATTGCTTCAATTAAATATATATGTTAGTTTACTTTATGGTTGGTGTTCCTAGTTCACACTTTTTTTGGTTTTTAAAATGAAGGAAAGATATATCATGTAATAATGTTATAGTTGAAATTAGTAGTTTAGTTAGTTTGATTAAAAGTAATAATGCCTTTGATTCCTAGGGATTGTTAACTAGATTTATGTACTTTAGTATAGTGTCTTAACTAATGTTTAAATCTTGCTTCAACATTTATATTTTTTAATGTTTAAAAAATGATAATTGCATCAACTTAGTGTCAAGTTAGGTTAATTTATCATGGGCTCTTGGGCAAGGTGTTACATCTAGTATCAGAGTGCAAGTTTCTACACAAGGATCTCTACTTACATTATTTCCCATGAAGTTGGTATTGTTTGTGTGAGTGTTTTTTTATGAGTACTAGTTAGCCTACTTCTTGTACCACTAGTGTGGTTTGTGTGTGAAGGCTTGGTAATTATGGCAGGGTTTCCTCATGTGACTTAGCATGATGGTTGATGAGCAGTATTATTTAGTTTATGTGACCTTCACTAGCGTTGAGTTTCCTAGTACGAGGGACTCCTTGATTGATGATCCTTACCATGTTCCTTGAGTGGAACTATGGATTATATCCCTAGTGATATGATATTACTATTTATTTAATAGATAAACTTGAATGTTAATGACTAGATTCGAATTTATTGTTGTATACTATATTGTGTGAGTGTTGTAATTATATGTGAAAAGATAGGACTAATCATAAATTAGGAAATAATTTATATTATTTTTATATACATTGAAATGAATTGTGAACAATTTGAAATAATTTATCATTTAGGATATATTTATAAGATTAGGATGTGTCTTTCAACATAGTAGGTCAATTGGCTAAAGGAACTAAGTCTCTAATTGAATTATGCATTGTATTTGTATGAGAACCATCATAGTTTATAACTTGTAGTATTTTGCTAAAATTATTTAGTTACATTTGCATTAGATGCATCTTACCTTAGTGAATGTCTATTGTGTTTGGGTACATTCTCTAATGCATCCAAGAAGTTGTATTCTTGGGTGTCATAAAGCGTTTACTCCCTTAATTGTGGTTGATACTAGTCACTATGTTATGTAAAATATTTTGTGATTTAATTTTTTTTTTACAATTTGTTCATGTGTTGTGTGAGATAAAATTGGATTTTTGAAATTTCTTATGCTTGGATTAGTCACCTAACTCTCTTTTCTCTATCTATTTTGTGGCACTAGTCACACTTGATTTACTATTGAAATTGTTGATATTTTTATGATTTAATGTTGAACTTGGTATTCCCCCACTTGGGTTTTTCCTTTTAGAATTTTGTGGTAGCTATTCTAAATGTTTGGTATTGTTGGCCCTATTTTGTGATAAGTATTGTTTCTATCATGTTTTTTGGTGTAATTAAATATTCTTAATTACACTTAAGCTTACTTAGCATATTGCATTGCATGGTATTTTGTCATTGAGACACCTAGGAGTTTGCACCTCTATTATGCACATGGTGTAGGAGAATTCCAATTTAGGTGGTAAGAGTTTAAATATCTCATTCCACTTTATGTGTGAGATCCACCTTTAGTGCACATATCACATTATCATCCTCATCATATGGCACACACTTCATTGAATAATGTACAATGATCAAGCTTTGGTGAACATGTGATTCCACCTTGCATAGGTGATAGCTTATATTCTCCTTATCATTGTCTCTCATTCACTTAACTACAGGGTAATTTTTAAGAAATCCCCCCTTTAAGAAAGGTATAAAAAAGTGGTGAAAGTGAGAAGGGGAAAAAAAAAAATTTGACGAAATTATTTTTTTTTCAAAGAAAAAAAAAATCTCAATTGGCGAATCATTGATGTTCCCTAAAAGTAGGTGGAACTATCTTGGTGAATATAAAACAATATTTATAACTACAAAAATATAAATTGGCAAATATAAAATAGTATTTATATTATAAAAAAAATACATTGGCGAATAGAAAATAGTATTTATATTATAATAAATATAAATTGGTGAATATAAAAGAGTATTTATATTATAAAAAATATAAATTGGCGAATAGTTTTGGTGACTAGTAACAGTGTGGCGTGTGCGTAGTTTTGGCAAGCTAAAAGGAGGGTCGATGCTGACAGTTACGAAGAGACATAATGGTCAGGTTGACGGCATGCGTGACTTCGGCAGTTATGCTGGTAGGTTGCAGTTGAAGGCCACAAAGATACACAAAGGACAGGTTGACAGTGTACGTGACTTCAGAAGTTATGATCGTAGGTAAGATATGGGGGTTCTGAGGCCACATTGGCAGTCTGCATAACTTAGCCACAAAGTTGCAGTGACATTGATCACTAAAGTACAATTAATGAGACTTAACGATGACAAGATTTTGATTAGATGTAAAAAAAGGTTAATTAAATTTGTACAAAATCTCAACTATGAATCGTAAACATTCATTATCTTTCTTTTCGGAGCCAAGTCACATTACGTGAAAGTTTAATGCGGCTGCCAAATTGTCAGTTCAAAATTTAAAATCGTATTTAGGATATGGTGGTTCCGTGGCAATGCCGACAGTTTGCATAACTTGAGTGGTACGATTATCCATTATCCAGGCCAAGATTTTGATTAGAAATTAAAAAGGATAATTTTAGGAGATATGAGCTGTGATTCAACATTTATTATTCTTCTTTTCGACTTCGGAGCCAAGTTACATAGGACATTACAATGTCTACAATTTTTCTTTACCAATATTCATTAATTTCATCTTGATTACCACCTGATGTGAAACATTCCTTCAAAATTTATTGCGGTTGGCAAGTTGGTGATTATTTTCTTTATATACTCCTCGATAGTTGAATTGCAGAGCATAGGAGCTTTCTAAATTTCTAAATTTGGATGACAAGTTGGTGATTATTTGTATTTTCTCAGCGCTTTCATAGAATGGGTCTTCTAGTAGTTGAGGGATCATCAAATGAGAACCTAGAACCTGTTATCCAACCAACTTTGGATATGGAGGAGGAGATTCAACAGGATGTCCTCAGTCATCTAATGTCTGCAGCAAGGGATCATCATCATGCTACTAGTTATGCTGGTTACCTGAGTGACATGTTTGAACTTGAAGTAGAACATGACAAGGCGGAGATGCACGCCATTTTTTACGATCATGGCTTCGACCAGGAGGCATTTCAGGAGGAGATGAATCAGATGATCCCGTTATTTGCTACTCTACGCATTGACTAATCTGACTAATCTTTTTTTCTTTGTGTAATGTGGATCTTACCGTTACAAAATTTTTTGTTAATTGTTAGTAGTTACTTGTAAGTTGTAATTTGTAAATATGAAATAATCGAATGTATTTTTCATTTTGGTTTTGAAAACGGTTGGTCCACAGCCGTTCAGAACTTCAGTGAAATGTTGAATCAATGAATTAGTTTAAGTTACCAGTAATAAGTATTATGTATATAATATATTGTATACTAGTTTTTGAATTAAATAGTAATACTGTAGTCTGTAAATTTGTAATACTATATAGTAGTATACAAATGAAACAATGAGAAGTTAGATGACTCTTTTTCAAATAGTGTTACTAGTTCTGAAGTTACACCTACATGTTTCATAGCTTCTCAATGTTTAAAACTTTAATTTATTATGATAGTTCCGAAGTTACGCCTAGCTATTTCATAACTTCTCAACGGTTAATTTATTATGATGGTTAGGGGTTCCGAAGTAACGCTTGGCTATTTCGTAACTTCTCAATGTTTAATTTAATATGATGGTGATGTGTTCTAAAGTTATGCTTGCCTATTTCATAGCTTCTCAACATTTAAAACTTTAATTTATTATGATGGTTCTGAATTTACGCCTGGCTATTTCATAGCTTCTCAACATTTAAAACTTTAATTTATTATGATGGTTCCAAAGTTACGCCTAGTTGTTTTGTAGCTTCTCAATGGTTAATTTATTATGATGGCTAGGGGTTCTGAAGTAATGCTTGGCTATTGCGTAACTTCTCAACATTGAATTTAATATGATGGTGATGTGTTCTGAAGTTACGCCTACCTGTTTCATAGCTTCTCAACATTTAAAACTCTAATTTATTATGATGGTTCCACTTCCAAAGTTACGCTTTCCTGTTTCGTAGCTTCTCAATGTTTAAAACTTTAATTTATTATGATGGTTCTAAAGTTACGCTTGGCTGTTTCATAGCTTCTCAACGATTAATTTATTATGATGGTTATGGGTTCCGAAGTAATGCATGGCTATTGTGTAACTTCGTAAGGGGTTGAAAAGTGAGAGATGGTCTGATGGAGACTAAGTTGCATGCCACATGGAAAGTGGGAAGTACAAGTGTCATCATTCATGCTGCATGCGGCATGCCAAGATGTGTCGTAACATCTCAAGGTTTCATTTTTTTGGTCAGTTTAACAGTCCTGAAGTTTCAAAAAGGTGTTGCATGATTTTGCAAGTCTCAAAGTTTTCGGATTTCAAATTCAAATGGCTAAGGGCCAAGGCCCCTGATTTGTAGGTAGCAATTTAGCATAGTTGAGATAGGGTATTAGGGACCTAGGGTTAGAAACTTAGAAACTTAGATGTACCGTTGACAGTGACACTTTTCTGAAGAAGGTAATTACTAATTTCATGCGTGTGTGACTATGCTTGATGAGACATTGAGATTTTAATTTTTAATATAGTAGGTGGCCTGGTGGCTGGTACCCTAGTTGTACTTGTGAGTTGCTTGTTACTTGTTAGTTATTAAATACAGTTCACACTTCAAAGCATCCATAATTTCCAGAGTCAAAGAGCAACCAAAGAGTTTAGTACTTAAAAGAATGGTAGAACAAGGATCTTCTGATGTTGTTGTAGTACCAGAAAAGAGTGTCATTGTGCATTCAAGAACAAAGAGGCCAAACATATATGCTGAAGAATGGATGAAACTGTTGCCTAGATCCTCAAATTTGTAATCAGCTAATGCTTGTGAATGGAGGGACCCTTATGCATTCTGCAAGGATGCTGAATGCCCAAACACAACTGGGTATGAGCTCTTCATGTTTTTCTATAACAATAGAATTAGAGGCCCTCCTGTTTCAAACCCATGGGACAGGAACTTGGCAAAGTTGATAGTACCTGAGGTATTTTTGGATGTAGGCCTCATGAAAGCGCTAATTCAAGCATACAATCTAGTGACACAAGTTTTCCACAAGCATGACAAGTCTATACTCTGCATGTTAGATAGAGCATCATTTACTCAAGCTTTTGACCTTCAGGGACATATGAGCATGGATATTGACCTAGCAAGAGAGGAGGCCCTATTTAATAGACAGAGAAATTACTACCATGGAAAGGTTATGAGGAGGCATATTTCTAGAGAAAACAAAGAGGCAGGGTTGTTACCCAAGAAGGTTGCAGATTCATTTGATATTGAGCTTTTCTTTCTCTATTTCTAGAATACCATCTATGGTCTACACAAAGTTATTGGACTAGATGGAGGTTCGATAGTGACTCCTGACATTTTTGTCATGGCTACAGATGTTCAAGATCAGTACACCAACAAGGAGTTTGATTATGTGGGGCACATAATCAATGTAATGCACTCTGAGTTGATGAATGCGAAGACTGATTTGAAAAGATTCAAGTTCAATCACTACTCCATGCTAATGCACCCGATCCTCTATTTCAATATTCGCTACATCAACCTAGAGTTCATCGATGAGACCGAGAATGAGGGAGGAACTGTTTTGGTTCAGCTGTGGACTAGGTTATGGCATAGAACTTACCCTTTCTCTAATTCCATTGCTCTTTTTAGTGATTTTGTGGATCCAATAATGAACACGTTAGGTATTGTGAGGGATAGATTTCCTTTACTTGTTAGAAAATTGCTTAGACCCTTAGCATTTAATATTCACGATGATAATTATGAGAATGACATCAAGCACAATTGGGGTGATATGTTTTTTTTTGAGAATTTTACTCTTATAAGAGTGTATGCTTGCCCTCAACCTCCACACATACTACCAACATTTGTCCCAGAAATATTGGCAATAGTAGAATTCTTGTGGCAGCTTATCATGATGGATAGAGAGCACTTAGGCCCTAAAAGACATAAGGGAACCTTTCTGGCAAGGAGGTTCCAAATAGGGGATTTCTCTATAGGTAAAGATGTTGTGGACCAAATCCATGAATTCCTAAAACAATTCAGATTGCCCTCTGGTAAAGCAAGGATGTATGACCCTGAAGACTTTGTTAGAGGAGCATTGAGAGAAATGAGGAATCACAATTTGGCTCTAAATCAGCCTATGGCAGAGGAGGATGTTATTAGAAATATTTTTAGCAAAGTTACCTATCAAGAGAGAACCTGTAAATGGGAAAATATTGTAAGGGTAGAGGAACAATTGAAAAAGGCAGACCCTACCTTCCCCAATTTCTTTCCTGATCTCAAATACATTAAGAAAATTGAAATGTGTATAGAGAATTACAAAGATATTATGTCTAAATTGCCAGACATCCCTGAGGAGAAGGAGGAGGATAGAATAAACCCTGAAGAATTTGAACCTGATGTGGAGTTTATGGGAGAAATAGAACAAGCTGAGCCATCCACATCTAAGCAGGGGCCATCAATGAAACAAAAGTTGATGAATGTACCAGAAAAGGCAAGGCAAAAGGCACTACAAATCCTGCCAGGTAATAGCCATTACTTTGCTGACTTAAGACAACAATTTTTGACATCAATGGAAGATGAGGGAGAAAAGGCCATAGATGAGTTAGAATTGGTTGCAGCTAGATTGGATGATAGGGTCATCCAAGCTAAAGAGTTTATAGATGATGATGAATTCATCAAGTCCATTGAGTTTAAAAGTTTTCTCTTTAGAGTTAAGTAGAATGAATTAACACTATCTTTGAAACCAAGGGAATTAGAGGAAAAAACTATTCAAATGATTGAAAAATTACAGGCCTATGATCCCAATAGTGAAACATTAAGTGTGGAGGAGGCAAGAGATCTTGTAAGGAGAAGTGGCATGTTGTTGATCCCTAGATGGGACTTGGAGTCCTCATTCCTAATTGACCAAATCAAGAGGCAAGATAAAGCTATAACTTATGAAGCTTTTGGCCCTGATGGACTCACGAGGGGTTTTGGATTCAATATGGACACAAAGACACTAGTAGTATGTGTGTGGCCCCAGAATCTAGTAAGCCCAGATTGGTTGACATCCAAGACACCGCACAGGGTAGCCAATTAATATGGAGGTTACAGGACACTACAAGATTAGAGATAGAAAATCTCTTACACCATGCATCCTCCATGAATAAAGTAGTGGTTGAGGACTTGGAGAATAGGCTAGCCAGGACATTCAGAGATTATGTGGCAACTAGAAAAAAGTTTGAAGAGGAACTGAAGAAGAATTATTTGCTGGATAAGACTATGAAGGAGCTAAAAGATGAAATAAATACTCTAAAAAATCATTCGAGGGCATTTACAGAGGTCTATGATGCAGGGGTCCAAACTGAGCATGAGGGGGGCTTAGCTATAGAACTTGCAATAGAAAAGATAAATGAGGAGAAGAATGAGGCCATCTTACAATCCCTGTTAGATATTCTGCAGCACAGAATAAATGTAATTAAAGATAAATTTGATCTTGTTATTAATGCTTATGGAAAGTTGCTAGAATTACAGAAAGAAGTGGATAGCTATGTACAAATTTTAAGCAGGTATCATGCAACTTGGTTTACCAGAGCACCACTTTTTGAGAGATTGGCATTTGCTCAATCTTTGGGAAGTGATATTCCAAAGATAGTTGTGAGGGTTGGTGAGGAGATAGACAAAATTAAAGCCATATTACCACTTTTTAAGGGTGAGGTGAATTTGATAGAGGCTAAGATAGCCATGCTCAGCTCCTATTCCAACAAGTTTATCCCTTCCATTAAGAATGGGGATGGAGCCATAAAGAGCCTTGATCAGTGGAGGTCAAATGCTGATCTTTTATTGCTTAGGAAGGAGGCATTTTTAGGTGAGGGGAACAATGTTGATTTGGAGAGCTTCAATAAAACCCTGGATGAAGCTATTAAGGTAGAGATAGATCTCACCAAGTTTGTAACAGATGTCAAAGTGATTATAGATGCCAGGTGGGGAAGACAAAAAGCATAACTGCAGCTCATCCAGGACTTCAATTAGCCATCAGAGGAAGAAGTAACTACATGGGATGAGCTAACAAAGGCCAAGAAAGTTAAATCCACTATGGTTGACTTGGACATTTTGGATGATGAGTAAGGAGGACATCTGGACTCTAGAGCACCTGACACCTGAGCTCAGAATACAGGGATGATAAGCTATCATTTAAGAATGGTGTAAGTTAGCCGGAATGGCGGTCACCATATCTTGTTATAATAGCAGCTATCATGAATACTTGCAGACAAAGGTGTTAGTTATCAGTGATCCAGGATGCAGAACAGGGAAAAATAATTTTGTCTTTCCACTGCCTGAGGGCTCATTTTATTTTGTCTTTTATTGCTTTATTTCTTATGATTTTTAGGTTTAAGGTTTTCAACCATCCAAAGCTTGTTGTATTCCCATTCATGAGGGAATTCCAAGATGGTTGAAATGAGGTATAAATAGAGTTGAAGACTCATTTTTGGGAGAGAGTTGAAAGATAATAGAAAAATTTGAACAGAATTGCTTTGAAGCAAACTTCTAAGTTATGTGTCTGACCTTCTGAGTAATTGAATTTTGAATGTAATTAGCAAGTTGATTTTAATACAAATACACTGCAACTTTTGCCATATATTGTTGTTGTCTCTTTACTTTTATGTTGTACTCTTGTATGTTTTACATGTCAGGCATTTAAAATATACCAGTTCTAACACAACTTGTTTAAATTGATTATGAGTTTCTTTCAAGGAAAGAATTAAACTTCTCATAATTCATTTCAAAGAGTAGACATATCTGTAAGGATTGTTGATAATAACAGTGTTTGGTTAAAAAAGTAGTTTGTAAGGAAATCTACTTGAATTTGCAGATAGTATGTAAGGCATACTATTGTATTTCTTTTAAAATTGTCTATTTGATTTGCATTTGAATTTCTTTTGCCCATCAGATAAGTCACTGGTTTAGTATTTGTTTCTTATAGTCTTAATCTTTCCTAGTTAAACTCTACATCAGATTGATTTTGGTCATATGAAAAGTGTGTTATCACCATATAAAAATTTTCAGCTCTATGATAAGGTTTCAAAGTAGTCTGAAATTATTGACCTAATGGTAATATTCTTCAAGGTATAAACCCTAAGTTTTATCCGAAGCCCTAACTCATCCTAGGTCATGTTATGTTTCTGCGTTACCTTTTTGAGTCATTAATCTTTTCATAAAACATGTGCTAATATCTTGACTCACTTTGTTCATTATTTTATGTGTCGAAGTGGTTAGGCTTTCGAACTATCTTCCCCTTTTATTTAATTAAATCCGCCAAAGCCTAAGTTTTAGATTAATTTTTCATAAAGGAAAGCCTGTTAAAATTGTGTGGTTGTCATTGCACCACAAGACTGCTCTTTGTTAGAATCCCTGACATGCGAAATGGCAACCACACGACACCTATCCTAGTGGGCCTATTTGATTTTGTAATGCGCTAGACTTTAACGAATGAATCTAATCCATGGTCATCATTATATCGTTGGACCAAGATGCATGTCTTTTATGCATCGTAGTATAGTGATGACCGTTAGATTACCTTTTGATGAATAAAGTTTGCGGTGGGTCCTGACACTGTCAGGTCATATTCTTGTGGAAAAAATTTATTAGTTGTCAGTAGTATTGAGGTGGCGATTGTCAAGTTCTTTTGAATTTGATATTAAAGATGACAGGTCTTCCACTTATCATTTTTCTACAATGTGTTTCTTTCTGGTTTGATTTTTAGTTGGATGATGTGTCACCATGGGACCTGAGTAGTATGAAGATTAAAGTGTGGAAATATTTTACGGCTATCGTTATATCATTGAAGTGAGGTGAAAGTCTTTTATGCATCGTGGTATAGCAATGACTATCGATCTTGCCCAAGGATATGAACTGTTTAGTGGGTCCTCAGTTGTCAGAAATTTTAATGATGTGTTTCTTTTTTATTGGCCCGTGGTGCTAATGACGAGTTTTGATTGCCAGGTGTTTCTGACACCACAGATGACGCAAGATTTTTTCAGCTTTTTGGCTTTTTCAAGGTGCCATCTCCTGATTCATCAAAGGTTTTTAAAAATGTTTAGTGGGGCTGAGGTTTTATTAAATTCTAGTGATCATCCGATCAAAGTGCATCTATGGTGGTCGTTATATCTTGAGTTGGTTCTTCTGACAAGTTTTGGTTTGCGCTTTAGCGATGAGATGACACATGTCTGTTCTGGGTGAAGTGAAGATAAGTTATTTTGTTTCCCCACATGGCAATTTTGAAATGTTCTCATTGCTTGAGAACTGACTTGGGGAAAGTAAACAAGGTTTTTGCTAGTCGACTTGCCAACCATCCGATGTGCCGAAAAAGAAATAGATCAACGGCCTAATTTCAAATTTGTGCTCAGTGACATTTTTCACGTCCTTTGAATAACTGAGGCCACCAAATTTTAGTAATGGTAGATTTAATGTGTTATGTGCAGATATATTGTAGGCAGTTGCTGGCGCTATACATCAAATTTGAATCATTGTTTCTATTCACCGTTCTCAACTTCTCATAAACATTTCTGGCAAGCTCATTTTTCTCTTGAGGAGATTTCAAGCAAAGTATTTGCAGGTGCCCGGTAGGTCTAATTTTCTGTTTCTTGAGAATTTCTTGAGGACTGTAAAGATTTGTAAAGGTTTTGTGTTACTGGTCAATATTTTAGGGTTTTTCTTGAAGTGCTCATATATTATCGTAAAAGCCCTAGTTTCAAGATGCCGCCCAAGAGGAATTTTTCTGGTCAAATAGAGTATATCAAGAGAGGGATTTTTGAGGATTTAATGCAGTTACTTCCACATTCAGACAATGGGGCAGCTAGGATGAGGGAACTAGTTCCAAGAAACCCTAGAGATTTAGTTGCAAAAGGTCTCCATAACAGGGGAAATTGGATGAGAGATGCCAAGGTGGGTGACAAGCATAACAAGCTTATTCTGTTCAAGTTAGCTTATTCACAAAGGAATGCTTGTGCCCCCTTAAGTAATATATGGCAATTTGATATTGGCAAGTTGGTTGTCCCTGGTGTTTTTATGGATGCTGAGTTATTAATTCAGATAGCTAAATGCTATGATCCTGTGACAAAGTGTGTAAAGGATATAAATGGTAGAGACCTAATCAGCATCACAGAGGATGAGATTAGGGAAGTATTTTCATTGAATGACCCATTTGTGGGGTTAGAGAAGATAGATTTCACAAAGTTTACTGAAATCTATGAAGCACAGAAGGATTATCTAAGGACAGGACCTTTGAGGAAATTTTTTGATCAAACTGGATCAATGTGTGCTGTCAGTGCAAGCACACCAGAGCCTTTTAGATTAGACTTATTTAGTAGAAGGGCACAGGAAGTTTATAAATCTTTGACTTTGATTCTAGGGCATGATGAGGCAAATCATATGCCGATACCTTATATATTCATGATGGTATAGTCACTGCACCCCCAATTAGCCCTTATTTTTGACTTTGCATCTCATTTAGCTGATCTAATCCATGAAGGGCTGATGGGAATCAAAAATATGAAGGTGTCTAGACCTTTTGGGTGGTACTCAATGCTCATGCATATGTTTCTATACAAGGGTGGTAAATATTTTGGTACAACAATAGATATTGTGAAGGAAAGGAATGGAGAAATTCTTCCAGTACAGTTGTGGACTATAGCTCTGTCATGGGATATAATTGATGCAAGCTATATTATTTTCGACATAGATTTTGCCTCTAGATTTAGAACTCTTTTACATTTTGATAATCCAAGGATTCCAAGAGAGTTGTTGAGGCTAATTAGGCCAAAGGAGTTTTGCCAGGATATTACTATTGTCCACAATTTTGGGGATATTATCTTATATCCAGTTTCCACAGTTTTCAAAGTGTATGGTTACAAGGTAGCACCTTATATTTTACCTTATCAAGTCCCATTGAAGTTGGGATATGTAGAAATTATAAGACAAATTGGAGACTTACAAGAGTCCACTCTCACTGGTAAAGGAAGGGGAACCTTTTTCCCAGATATAACTATTGCACATCAATATGTGATTACAAAAGGAGGATGGGTGCATTTGAATAAGGTCTTGCAGCCCTACAGAATGTCCAAAGAAAAGGTGAGATGTACAGATACTGAGGGTTTTCTCTCAAAAGTTTTTAGAGATAAGGTGAGGTGTGCTCTTATTGAGCATCAATTTAATTTTCTTGAGGATGTAATTAGGAATGAGTTTGATCTTCAAACTCACAAGATCAAGAAAGAAAAGTGGGTCATCTATAAGAAGACTCTAGATTTTATTCAGAATTTTGACAGAGCTTATGACCCATTGAAGGGGTTTGAACTATGGGCAAGAAAAGTGGATGCCCTTATGGAACATTTCGAAGGCATCATGCATGCAGTTAATGAAAAGAGGGCAACTGTGAGCAAGACAGACCCTGAGAAGGCTAAGCAAATTTTGAGCCAACCTAAATACATGAAACTGACCCCATGGGGAATTTACACAATGCAAATAAGGAGTGGTTACACTATTCTCCCGCCACCACAAAAAAGAAATGAAGATATCCCTTCTACTTCAAGAGGTAAAAGACCCATTGATGATCCAGCGGTGCAAGGACCTTCTCCAAAGAGGTAGAAACAAGAAGAAGTAAGACCAGGAGAGCAGGCCTATTCTCCTTCTCAATCACCTATCCAATTGGATGAACATGGGGTGGCATAACAACTTGTACAATTGAGGAATGAGGGAAACCTTTTTGTTTTTAATGAAGATTTGCAGGAAGGAATGCCTGAGGCACCTAAGGAGGTGGCCATGGATCTTTCAATAGAAGAGTTTGAGGGTAAACAGATGGACCCTATTCTAAAATAGGCCACAGATTCTTTCCTTGCTGATGATAAGTTTGTTAAAACTAGGGCATTCTCCCAATTTCTTTGGAGAATGAAAATAAATCAATTTAAGGAGATATGTGAAAAGAAGAAAAAAGAGTCCCCTGCTAGGGATATCATAGAAATAGAAAATGAGACCAAGGTAGAAATGATCAAAAAATTTGAGAAAATTACTCTAGAGGAAGGGAGGGCCATGGTTCATACAACAGGGGTACTAATTCCGCCAGAGTGGGACATTGCAGATGCAATTATTTTTTATTAGGTTAGAAAGAGAAAAGTGAGAACTCTTGCTATAGTAGAACAGGCTAAACAGGCTACAAGAGGATTTGCTTTCTCTAAAGATCATGTTGCTCTTGTGATGTGGTCTTTAAATAAAGATGAAAATAAAGGAAAGAGAAAGGATCTCTCTACAAGATATACAGGCAGTTTGTTAGTTCATAGAGTAGGAGAGACATCTGGAGTTGAAGCTTCAAATTTGATTTTAGAAACTACCAAATTTAATGCCCAAGTGGCAAAGAAAGATGCTAGAGAGAAGGAAGAGCTTAGGCTCAAATTTGAAATGGTTCTCAAATCCTACAATGAGCTCAAGGTTGAGCTAATTTAGAAGGAAAAATTAATTGCACAATTGTCAGGACCCTTAGACCATAGGTCTCCTTAGTTGGTGATTTCTGATAAGCCTGTAGTGGCTTCATCTTCAAGCCCAATAATTGAGTTACCACCATCCCCCTACCCAGAGACAAATTTGGATGCAAGGGTTATTTGGGAGAAGCAAAGACTGACAGAAGAAACAAATATGCTGAGGGAAATAAGGGTACAGTTGGAGAAAGAAAAAGAGGAAAGAAAAAAGGCCACAACTTCAACAAACCAAAAGTATGAGGAAAAGATAACAGATATAGTTATATAGTTTGCTATTGATTTAAAGCCCTCTATTTTCCACATTCATGCCTGTAAATTATTTTCTTTACTTGAAACCTTGAATAAGGAGAAGACAGAGATGTCCCCAATTTTGAAGAAGTGGATTGAAAGGTCTCCTAATGTAAAGTTATTTCATATGCTGTCAAAAGGACAAGAGGACCCTGATCTGCTAATTAAGCTAGTGCATCAGGTTGTGAAGAGAATGGTACAGTATGGTATCATTCTAGATAATTTTATCAAAAAATTAAGCATGTTGAAAGCTGAATTGATGCTTTCAAACTATGAACTGGTGCCTACTATTTTCATAGATAAAGGGAAATTCAAAGAGGCATATCAGTGGAGGGAAGAGATGGATGCACTTTTATCAAAGAGGGTGATTGGTGTCCTAAGTAACACTTATTCATTTAGCACTACCGTCAAGTTGTTAATAAATGCTAAATCAACGTTTGACAATTTTCAGCATAGAGTTACTCAGATTGAAAATGAGTGGGAACAATTATCAAAGAAAAGGGCTGAGTTTGCCAATTTTGAGTTCCTAAGTGAAGAGGTGTTTGATAAGTGGAGGTATCAATACATACCTCATGTGGAAAAGGTCAATACTCCACCCACCTCTTACAGTGAATAAAGATAGATATTTTTGAGTCTTTTAAAAGTTGGTGAGATATATGGAGACATTTATTTCAGGATGGACAACGTGATGTTGCAGATCAAATTTGCCGAAGAAAGCCAAGGACAACATTGAAGACAAAAAGAAAGGTGGCTCATCTACAAATATCCCAACTACCTAATCAAATATCTTGTCTGCTTCACCAAGTGTATTTATTGTAAACTTTTGAAGTTGTTGTAAAGGTCTTTTAGGTCAAATTTTGTAACCCTAGAATGATCGGTAGCTTGTTGCATTTCCTTTTAAAAAGGATTTTTCATGATCATTCTAGGTATTGAGAGCTTAGGAGAAAAAGATAGAAATTCTGAAACCTAACACTTAGTCAAGGATTGTAAATTTTGTATCATTTTATTAGAGAAATAGAGAAGAAGTATAGGTTGTTGTTGTTATTTTGCAAGCTTTGTTCAGGATTTGATGTATGCAATGTTTAAAGGGAAAAATTAATATGAATCTTGGATCTTTGTCTCTCATGTGAGTGTGTTTAGTAAATTTTTAAGTCTCTCTGAGGTTTATATGTATGTATTTGAACTTTGAGTTCTGATCTAGGATTGGATTAAAATTGCTTTGAATTGGATGCATGTTTACTAAATCTATTCAAGGATCTCTGAAAGTAGGAAAGATTTGAAGTAGTTTGTGTTTATGATTCAAGACCCACCTTTCATCAAACACTATTGTATTCATTCTATTTTTTGACTCTACTATCCAATGAATAAGACACTAGCCTTGATCTTCCTATCTTATCTTTGTATGGAATGATTGGAATCTTGTAATCCTGAAAAACATTTAATTATTACCAGTCTTTTACTTTTATTTACTTTATATGTTATTCTACCCAGTGATGGAGAGTCAATGAATAATAGGTTGTTTCTTAGTACTTTCTCACTATCATCTGTTGTAAGATCCAATATTTAGTAAAGGGATAGAGTTGATACTATTGGATCAGGTGCACCCGCCTTGGTTTTGTAGAGCCTGAAGTGAAGAGGGTAGTTTTATCCCTATAGTTGGTCCAGTTGCCTATAGATTGCCCATATTTGGAGCTAACCATTCCTTAACATCCATCATAAGCATATTGGTATCTCATGGAGTGTAAAATCCTATCCAAGAACCAACAGAGTGTTTTATAGATTGATGCATTAGAAGGATAAATAGCAAATCCGTGTCCACTTATATAATACTATGTAAATCAGTAATCATTAGAAGGTAATACCTGCCTAAGTATGTGGAGCTCAAAAATGAAAGAGTATCCTATCCAATCCTCAGAGTTAGCAATTAGGTCTTTCTCTTGTTTGAATTAGTCTCAAGAAGCATAGTCTCAAGTAACCTTTCAAACATTTGATTCATGCAAGAAAAATCCCTAACAGAGCTCATTGGCTCAAGTCAAGAATCTCAATTCTAATTAAGTAAATGCTTAGTATTAGGAAATTAGGTAATTGACAAATAATAAATTGACCATGTTGGTAGTATTTTCAATTTTCACAATTGTTTTGAGAATTTCCTGCAATTTTCCTCCCGAAGGCCTCAATTTCGATCAAAATGTTAAAAGCCTAAGTGCTAGGTTGAGATATGATCTAAAAATCCATTAAACCCTAGAAAGGATCAAGTTAGTTCTATTTCATCATTGCTTTTTCAAAATTTCAAGTCACTTAAAAGAACCTTTAAGCATGTGCACATTACTAACAAACCACTGGCAATGTTCTGAAGTAACACTAGGTTGTTTCATAACTTTTCCACGGTTAAGTGGTTAGGATGCTAATGGGTTTTGAACTTTCGAAGGACTCTCAACTAACGGCATGCGTAACTTTGGAACACTTTGTCAGGAATAGTTGGTTTACGGTGCTTCGCGAGGGTTTGTTGGCCATTAGTGTTAGCAGTTATGAAGCTGCGATGAAGCATCTGGCAGAAAGGCATAACTTTGGAAAGGTTAATCAGTTACAAGATTAAATAGCTGAGAGGTTACGAAAGGTTTTGTGTGGGACTTCGCAAGGTTATATCAAATTACAAATTTCTTGAACATTCTACAATTACAAAAATCATATATATCCCTGACACCTTCTATTGTGGACAAAGAGGGACATTCTAGTTTCTACAATCTACATTACAAAAATCATGAATTCAAAATTTCAAATTACAAAAATCATGAACAATACTTATTACTTGTACCCGTAGTCTTGTAGCTGAATATGAGTCAATTAATAAATTGTCAATAAATTAATAAATATTTAGAATTAAGTCCAATTCCATTATCAATTTATCCAACAAGTACAGTAATAAGTATATAGTGTATAAAATTATAAATACCTATTAACCGAATGCTAATTCTAAATCACTTCACAGTTCACTCTTCACTCAGTGTCAGTGAGCAGTCTACCTCACCCTCTTCTATATCCCACATGGAATCCAGCTCCTGAAATTGACTACTACTACTAGAAAGAGGCTCTTCTTCATTCTGAGTTGGGTATTCAAAATAAAAAAACTCTTCATCTTCATTCTGAGTCTGGGACCAAGATCCATCATTTTTCTCTGAACCACCATGTTTTGAACTAGTGTTCAAAAGCTCTCCTCTTTCACGCAGGGAATTCCAAATTGCCAATGCCCTATCATAAGGAAAGTTTGTAACATTGTACTAAGTTACAAACAACCTCAAGCAAGTTTCCAAATTTCTGTCTAGTTTGTTTCTGATCTTTGATTTAAAAAACCCCAATGCACTAAAAACTCTTTCATCTTCCACGGACCCCAATATCATTGTTTGACATAAATCAGAAAGTTTGAAATATTTTGATATTGAATCACGCAGTACTTCACCCTGCTCTATCCTTTTCCAAAGCTTGGTTATTGCACCAGGTTGAAATGGATTCTCCAAGTTTTTTAACTGCAATTTCATACATGATGCAAATTATCTACATTGTTTTTTAAGATTAGCTGAATCTATAATTCCATCAATTGGTTTTCCATTGCAATCTACATGTTTTGAAAACTCTCTGATCAATTCATCAATTTTTTTATGAAACATATGAGCATCAAGTTGTCTATCTCCGATGTTTTTCCAAAAATGAGGAAACACACAACCCATGGCCTCGAGAATTTCTTCTCTAGGGAATCTTTCATGAATCTCACTTGAAAGTTGGTAGGAAATTGAATTCAAATTCTCACTAACAAATTTAACAAACATGTCAAAATCAGCCCTTTTAACTGGAAGTAGTCTACCTCACTTGCCCATCTTAGATTGGTGCATTGGTATTTCATATCCTTTCACAAACACACATAAATCATTTTTTGCATTGAATTGTAAAAAATTCTCAGCATGGTTCAAATCTATAATTATTTGCCACCTGAAAAAATTTGGGCTTTGAAGTGTTATCATATCTGAGTATAAATTATCCAGGGCAAGGCATGTCATTCTACATAAATCTGAGTACTCATGGATATACATAGTCCTGTCTTGGGCTTTCTTAACAAGCTTGTTCATTAAATCCAACATGGGGAGAAGACTGGCTAAAGTTAACAGAGTCTCTATATCACTTAACTTATGTAACAAATCAAGAGCTTTGTCTACTGTGAGGCATTGCTCATATATTACTCCGATCAAGGATTGATATTCTGTTAGAACTCTTTCCACTGGTCCATGCAAAGAGATCCATCTGGTCTCAACATTCTTGAGAAGCTTGTTTCTTGGTGTAACTCCCTCTGAGAAAATCTTAAATTCTACAAAATGTTTAGGACTTCTGCAGAAGTAAGAGTATATGTCGTTAACGTCTTTTTTTTTTTTTTTTTTTTTTTTTCTTTTTTTTTTTTTTTTTTTCTTTTTTTTTTGTCTTTTTTCTTTTTTTTTTTTTTTTTTTTTTTTTTTTTTTTTTTTTTTTTTTCTTTTTTTTTTTCTTTTTTTTTTTTCTTTTTTTTTTTTTTTCTTTTTTTTTTTTTTTTTCTTTTTTTTTAGTCTTTCCAATTGTCAAATCATCCATACCAGCAACTTCATTCAATGCATTCTTCACTTCAAAATATAAGTTTTTTGTTGTTGAATTGCCCTCATTTTATGAACGCAAAGTAGATGAGCTTGACAGACATGTTCTTTTACTGTATACACATGCATACAAACCCAAGCAGTGTTATCTACTGCAGTAACTTCATCTATGGATAATGAAATGAATCTGGACTGTTTTACTTTCTCCTGTAAATTTTGCTTTTCCACCTCAGAAAGACAGTTTGCCATTTCCCATCCAACATTTGTTGACCAATGTGACATGGGATAGTGAGGAACTTTCAAAAAATATAATAAATTACCATATTCTGAGAAGTCTCTCATAGGACACCCTCTGGACATAATATGAAAAACAACACTCATCTGAACGGTCTTTGTCAGGTTTGCTTCATTGGCTACATGTTTAAACCCAGCCTTGATTGGATTTTCACTACTAGCAATTACTGCCATTCTCTTGTTATGCTCTTCGTATTCTATGGCATACTTAACATGAAGACATTCTTCCTTTGATTTCCATCTCATTACTGATATTTCTTGTCTGTCTATGGTCTATTTTTCATAAACCTTACCAATATGCTTTTCTATAGTGTCAAGCTTTAGCTGCAACTTCTTCTCTCTTTTAAGTTTCCAAGTACAAATCTTACACCTGCATTTTGTTGTTTGTTCATCATTGCTTAGGACTAGTTCAATGAACTAGTACTTTGCTACCCAATCAACCTTAAAATTTCTTGCCATTTCCCACTCCCGCCCCATTTTTACTTCCCTTTTTCTTTTCTTCCTACCAACAGTATTATTGTCTTCATTGCTAGCATTTTCTTCCAACTAGTTCTGTGTATCCATTATAACATCTTCTCTTGTGCCACCATTGTTATCCTCATTTGATGCATTTTGATTTTCATTTAACTCAATGACAACCCTAGCTTGTGGTACTCGTACTAGTGAGCTACTGTGAATGGATTTTGCACTCACAATTGCAGATGTTGATGGAGCAGAAACATTGCCAACTCCAAAGAAAGTCTTTATGGTAGTATCTTTAAGTTTTGGGCATTTTGATGGCCTCCCAGGCCCTTCACTACCCCGAGGAGTCTTACCCTTGTCTAGCTTTCCAATCTCTTCACTGCCCTAAGCATGGTGAGAAGTCTGAGTGTCAACCTCCCCTGATATCTGAATCCCTTTAGCAGTAGTAGCCTGAGGATACTCAATCTCAGGATAGTCACCCTTGTCGGACATCTTTACCCAATGACCTCTCACTAGTCTCTAGGAATTAAAATTAATATCAATATTGTGAAATGTGAACAAATAATTATTTACCTTTGTCCTGCTTCCTCTGATTTTTGACTCTCTGAAATGCTGAATCCTCTATTTACTGTTGCAAGATTGTTATTTGTAAATCTGGCCCTCTAGGATCCGGCTCCAAAAATTTGTAACAATGCATGATAAGACTACTTTTAAGTTTTCTAAACTTGATTTGAATTTATATCAATCCATGAATCCAAATTCCAAATTTCCAATTTTTATTTATTTTCAAATTCTTGGGGTTTTGGCGAAAATGTGCTGAGTGCCGACCTGATCAATGCTATTTTTGGTGAAAAAATAAATATAACGTGGTGGTCAATAAAATAATTAATTAATGGGTTGGTGAAATACATCATGGACCAATAAAATAATTAATTAGCAGGGTGGCAAAATACGTCGTGGACCAATAAAACAATATAAACCATATGGCTATTTCAAATTTTATATGCAATTCATAATTAATATCGTTAGCAAATAAGAGACCATTAAAAGAACCACATCACATTAATTATAGGTGAATATGATGGTCAACAACATCAAACACCAAATCTGATTGGTGATTCCAATTAATATTTAGCGGTCACTGTGTCAAGATTGGGTGAATATTTGCCAGCCTATACCTGCGCGATTCACCAATTTCATGAAACGTATATGCCCAGAATTCGCTAAAAGGTGATTATTCACCACTAAAAATTATGCTGCTTAACTATATATGTAGGCCTATTATGTACATTTTAATCATGTCCATTGTCAATAATATAATCCTTTCATCTTAATGAAATTGTCTTGTGATTCTCTTGTGGAAGTTATCTTGGTCTTTCATTTGATCTTGGGGGTGTTGTAGAGTCACCTAAGACTCTAACAATGTTCATTATGGATCTATGGTAGCATGTATAATGGAATACATCACAAATATTGTGGTATATTTTTATGTGGAAATGAAATGCATTATGGATAATATGTTCTTACATAAGTGTTGCATTTAATAGGATTGCATGAAATGTTCAATTTAATATTTGGTATGGATACACATGTGTCCCTTATACAATTAATTACTAAATGTTTCCATGATGTTGAATGAATGAAGATCTAGATCTAATTTAAAAATTGTTAAATGATTAATGATTGATAAATGTGAACCTCATTACATGTATTATCTAGAATTATATTGCGAATTCTATTATTAGTAAATGTTTATGCGTGCCTTTGTGGGAATGTATAATTAGAGTGTTTGTATTAGTTCTTGTGTGAAGTGGGATTGAGTGATTTTCATGCTCATATGATCATTATTGTATACCATCCTCACATTGATTTTGAGAGCGTGTGTAACCTTCTTTCTTGACCCTATCTAGTATTGCTTTAGCACCTAGTAATTATATATATATTTGGTAAATTGGTTGCATTGGTCTCTTTGCGGGATTCGTCATTAGAGGATGGTTATTGATGAAGGATATTTTGTTAGTAGATTATTTCTCAAAATATTTTTTGGCTGCGAGGGTATTGCGATGATAGTTGTGGGGATTTGTATGGTTCTTTTTATGACATATGTAGATAGTATATTTTTTCTTCTAGTTTATTATATTCATAATTGTAGGCTTCTAAGAGTAAGCCTAATTCTAGGGGAAGAATATGTACTACCCACCCATCTACTACCATATTTTTTGTGATCCCAAATTCTATCAAGCCATTTTATTGCACATGTCAGACCTTCAGATGGATTTGATGATGCTTTGATATTATGAAATTACTCTATGATGATGTAGTTTCTTTGATACAATGCTTACTTGAGTTATATCATATGTAGTTTCTTTGATACAATGCTTACTTGAGTTATATCATATTTTTATTTAGATGATGGTTATTATTTTCATATAATGATGTTATGGATATTTATGTTTTTTACTTACCTAATGACCCAAATATTTGCATTTATATGGATTATGGATATGTTTTGTGTAATGCCCCACCAGGGAACCCATGAGAAACTAACCTAATTTTATACTAGGTTGATGCAATTTTTTTCTTAAATATTAAAAATAGATTAACAATACAAATGTGGAAGCAAGTACAAGAACAAGTTAAGATAACATCACTTTAACATATGATAAGACATTATATTGATGTTCATAAACTCAGTTAAAACTCCCAGGGGTTCCAAGATGTAATTATGCATAAGTAAATTAATCTACTAAGAAAAACCATAAAGAAATCACATGATAAATCTTATGTTTATTTTAAAACTCCAAATGAAATATGAGCTAGTCCTTTACTTAATTGTGATGAAAATAATACAAATCATAAAGTAAACTATCATATATATCTAATTGAAGTGATAATATATATCCTTCATATCAATGTAACAAAGGTACCACCAATAAGATATAACTAATACATCATGGCACATACATAGTACATCTTACACTGCACATGTAGCAGGGATCACAATAATGAATTAAATCATAAATGGTATATATATATATATATATATATATATATATATATATATATATATATAGATATATATATATATATATAGATATATATATATATATATAGATATATATCTATATATCTATATATATATCTATATATATATATATCTATATATATATATATATATATATCTATATATATATATATATATATATATATATATATATATATATATATATATATATATATATATATATAGATATAGATATCTATATATATAGATATCTATATATCTATATATATAGATATCTATATATCTATATATATATATATATATATATATATATATATATATATATATATATATATATATATATATATATATATATATATATATATAGATATATAGATATATAGATATATATAGATATATAGATATATATAGATATATATATATATATATATATATATATATATATATATATATATATATATATATATATATATATATCTATATATCTATATATATATATATATCTATATATATATATATATATATATATCTATATATCTATATATATATATATATATATATATCTTGAAGGATGTCACAAATCAATATGTGATAGAATACAAGATATACATCTCATGATGACAATATAAAATCTCCAAGCAATGAACAAGAAGATAGAAACAACAAAAATGATCATCAAGCAAAAGAAAAATGAACATCAGATCTTGATGGTAATAAGAATCACTCCACCCCACCATGTTGAGGAGATAACATCAAGCCTCACTAAAAGAAAACATCCAAATAAACAATTCTAATGCAAAGGTACACTAGATAAAATAATAATAATGGTTATAAGGTTATCAAGTATAAATGAATGAGACACCAATCAACTATACAAAATGAAATGTAGGATCCTAGAACACATATAGGGAAGTGTCATCACATATGTCTAACCCTTGAGTTATCCTGGCAACCTCTCTGGACCCCGGAACCCAAGTGACCATATGTGATATTAGTAATCCTTTCATACAAAAAAAGAAACCAACTATGTTATATCCAAATGCCTCTCTGAATAGGAAATCATCTTCTCCCACTCTCATCCTTAGCCTATACTAGAACTCAAGGCATGGAAGAGGAACACAATTATCTTATTAATATTTCTCTCCTAATCAATTTATTAAGTTATCACTTATTAATCTAATTACAATGAGTTATCTCGGAAGCCACTTTAGGGCCCTAATGCCCATTGCAAGCCACTTCACCTCTATGCTCCTAGATAACCTACACTAATGCTCGAACCAAAAGAAACAAAGATAAGGAAAAACCAAAACCATAAAATTCTTCTCATAAATCATCAAGTCATGAAAATAACCAAATAAAAGTGATGGAGCATAATAAAGAACATCTCATCTTATACAAGGATCCAAACGACCTAGCCCATAATGGACATCTCAATAAAAAAAATCACTAAAATTCCCATAGTCTCATATCACAAGATCAATGATAATAAAATAGTATTCTAAGAATCTCTCTCCAAACATGGAGTGAAGCATAATCCAAAAGACCATCATTTAGAAAATAGAACAATCATAAACAAAAGAAACAAGGTAACCAAGTTAAATAAAACTCAACACAATAATGGTTGTCACCCCTTGATGTCAAATAACATAATGAAATTTTTGTATTGTGGATGCATGATTGGATGTGAAGAAAGTGTTCCAGATCTATTGAGGTCAAATCATTCATCTATAGGAAGCATAGAAGGTTTGAATAGAGATCTAAATTGTACTTCATTGGAACTGACCTAGGCATAAGGTTAGATGTCACTATACATTTCAAAAACTTCAGATCATTGTTGTGATCTTGTAAGGTGGTGAGCCTTTCACAAGGTTGTAGCCCTTTTTATTTGAGCAGTGAGCTCTAGGAAGTGTGCCTCAATGCATGTGCATTTCCTATTTGTAATATATTATACTTATAACAAGGTATATAGTCATATTGTGGGTTTCAACCCTGCCAAGGTTTTTCCATTAGCGGGGTTTCCTTGGTAAAATATTGGTTTTATGTGTTGTGGACATGTCTTTGATTGTTGCATGCAAGTTTAATTTACTGGATCTAAGATAAAAGTTTTAAGATTTACAAATTTTAGACAATTGATTCATCCCCCCCTTTCAATTATCTACTGCCAGATTTCTAACACTATGATTTTCAATGGAATACCGATTCACCCCTCCCCTCTCAGTATTATGGATGTTTAAAAATTTGTATTAGAGTTAGTTCCTTTAGAAGAGTCTAAAATATCAAAGGAGATCCATAATTTTGAAAAAAAAAATACCTAGATCTAGCATGGATGAGTTATAACTCTTTTCAATATATGAAGATCTGGAATCTATTGAAGATTAGAGTGAGGAATTATCACAAAAAATTTTGAATAGAAAATGATTGCATTCAAAATTTAAAAGATCAGCTCCAATAATTCAAGATAAGGCATAAGGAGTTTAGTAATGACCTCAAATTAGAAAATGATGCTATCATTGATTTAAGATCTAGGAGTGAGGAAGATGAATAGACCAAGAAACTTTTGAATAATATGATCAAAAGAAAATATGATGAATGAAAGAAGTTGGAACAAGAGGTTATAACTCTCAAATTAGATCTAGAACAATCAAATAAGAAAGCAGAAAAATTCAAAATGTGCTTAGACAGGCTTGATGAAATGTTGAATGCTAAAGTATCTCTAATGAACAAGAAAGGCCTAGGTTGTGAAACTAGTTAATGCTCACATAGTAAACCTAAAGAAAAGAAAGAATCAGATCAAGCAAGAGAAGCTAAGACTAAATATGATAAGGAGGAAAAAGGAAAGTCTCTAGTAAACCCACAGGTAAGTAAGAAACCCTTTTCTTTTAATGGTCATTTCTTCAATTATAAAAAAAATAGGTCATAAAGCATCATATTGTAGGAGTAGAATAAATAAAAAAGATAGATCTTACTCTAGTAGGTGTTTTAATTGGAATGGTTATGGTCATAAAGGTAATTAATATAGGAAACAAAATAGAAGCAATCAATTTAGTGGCTATTATTATACATGTTATACATATGGACATAATGCTAACTAGTGTAGGTCAAGAAGAGATAAGAAAACTAACTAGCATTATAATTACAATAAATTTGGATACATAGAAATATTCTCAAATGTGATGAAGTCAAGTCAATCAAACTAATGAAGAAGATAAAAAAAGAAGAATTTAAGGAAAAGATGAAGAAGATCTAGAAAAAGAAGGGTGACAATGGTTCCAACTCTAGTGCAGATATTTTTCCAATAACTAGCAGCCCTCTAGTTGTTGCCTAGGGGTAGGAAAGCTCAAAGATTGTCTCTTTCCCTGCAAGAGTGAAGTAGTCACAATCATGGAAGATCTTCTCAAATTAAGGAGTCTCTAGTAAAATAAATTAGTAAATAGACTATTGAAAGAAATATGATAAATGTCACATCTAACGGTGAAAAAGTAATTGTAAAAATGGGAATATGGTGCATTTAATGAAAAAGAGATAACCTACAACTGATTTAATATCTTGATGGAAAGAATGAACAATTGAAAAACAATGATTGATGGTCACCAAACTACTAAAGTATATGTAAGACAATTAAATTAGTCAAGGTATTGTCATTGATGTCAACTAGTTTTGACTATAATTATCATGATGGTTACAAACATTCAGGGAAGGAAAATGGTAAAGGAATGAGATATCTACGTGAAGATAAGATGGATATGAAAGATATGGCTATGGTATACATTAGATAACTTATTGATGAGTCTATGGCATCATGTTGATGACTTGATTGTATTACATGATTTTTTTATGTATTGAAGATCAAAACTGAATAATTTTATGTGGTCAGTAAATGAAGATTTATGTATACATCGAGCTAGTGTATTGTATACTAAGTATAGTATTAACTGAGTAGGTAATCACCGACACATTATGGTAATTATCGAGTGAAAGAAAGAAATAAATTCTATCACAGCTAATTGAAATGATGAGATGAAGAGATGCTTATGATTCCGAGGTAAAAGATAATAATTTTTATGATGATCTAATGGCCAACAAAACTCAAGATTGATCAGATGAAGGAGAATGAAACGTGGTAATGACACAACTTCCAAGGAAGGTTAAAACGGTAAAATGAACGGTGAAGATTAAGAGGCAAAATCAATGAATGAAAAGGAAATAGTTTATGATGTCTATATAAGGAGACATGGTACTCATTATTGAGTCTAGGATTTTTGATATTGTAGGATAATTCATGTGAAAAGGATTACTTTCATAAACCACTAATCAAACTGGTTGAAGACAAAACCGAATTGAACTTCAGACATTACCGAGCATCATAGAAGTATACACCGAGTGGAATAAAATTGGAGGATATGAATGATTGAATTGACTATTGATCAGAGGAGGTATTTTGAGCTTAGCATAGATCTAAAAATCTACAAATCATAGTTGTATTTGGATCAAATCATTATTGTATCAGTTTAACCATTGTTACAGATAAATCTCTTAACCGAGTGAGACTTAACAATCTTTTGTATTTCAATATGACATTCAATGAATGTTGATTGTTTTCTTGTAGACCCCATAGTGAATGCATGGTCAAGGGAGAACTATTAGTGATAAATCCTCTAACCAGGTCACACATTACAGTGTGTTTTATGACCTTTAACAGGGTTGGCTCCTAACCAAGCTCACTTTAGAAGAGTCAATTATTTTGGGTTACTGGTCCTAGGTGGTTTTTCCCCTAATAGGGTTTCCATGTTAAAATTATATGTGTTATGTGTGTATGATATGTTGAATTGTTATTTTTCTTTACACATTTCATAACTGGATAGACTAGTGAACATAATATTGAATTTACTAGCAATCGGTAGATGAAGAGAAAGACACAGTTGATAACTTACCGAGTTGATTATTTGATAGAAAATTTTTAATATATACATCTAGGAGATTGGGATTGTAGGATAACTGGACTTAGAGCCTAGAGTGCTTGGAAAGAAAAGTTTGAAGGACTTAAGCTAAATATCACAAGATGTATATGGTGCAGCAGCACCAAGGGCATTCAACACCACTAAGAGGACCATAAGGATCTATAAGTTACTTAAGGAGGATCAGAGGATTCAAGAAGACAATCAAAGAACAAAACAAATCAATTGGACAATACTAAAACCTATAATGGGTTTTGATTCTATGTAAAACAAATCCTATAAGTTGTTAAAATCCTACAAGGACCAAATCTTGGTTGTATGGGGGACCAAAAGTGTCCAAGAAACAACATTACATTTTAGGAGTCTAGAATAGGTTATTGAATAAGTTTAAGTCTTTAGGAGTCATTACCAAGGGAGTTTTTAATTAAATAAAGCCTTTTTAATAAGTTCAAAATTCAAATATTTAAATATAAAAGACTATGAATGTATTTTGGAGGGAATTAATATTTAGAATGTTTTAGGCTTAAACTAAGCCTCCAATTGATCAAAGTTGGTTGAGATAGGTAGGGGGAAGTTTAGAAAAGACAAATGCATCCATTGTACGGGCAAGAAGCCTGGAATGTACGCACTGTGACAAAGAACCAATAAAACACAGATTTTCTATAAATCTTTGAAGTTATTTTGTATTATTGTTACTTTTTTTTGGTGATAATAAGTTCAAATGCACTAGAGAAAGGATCTAATCCATTGTAAATGACTTTTTGATGTCTTAAAGATCCATTTAATTCTCTGTTGCTTATGTTTTGTTGTCATTAACAGCCACAGTAAGCATACTATCTTTGTTATTTCGATTTCTTCATGATAAAAATTCATCCCATGAAATCCTAAGGCCTTGAATTCATGGAATGATGTTCATCTAAAATGTATCCTATTATTTTAACAGTGTATGTGCAGGACAAGTGAAAGAACATGGTGATCACCAATGCTTGGGTAGTGAAAAGCATTGAAATGTGTGGGTATAGTATAGCAGTTAGAGATCGGGTTGAATAGAATTGGAATTTTATGATTTGGGGATTCTTAGGATGTTGAAGAAAAGGTGAATAATCACCAATTGAACCTAGAAGTGTTGGGAAGATCTGGATTTAGAAAGCCCTAGAAACAAGGGTTTGGTGACACCAATTTGGGGCTTTTGATGTTGTAGGAACATTGGGTCTAATTCCTTTTGGAATTAAGAATTTGGAGTCATTATAAGACACTTTTGAAGGTTTAGGGTCTTGGGAGGGATAGAAAGACAAGGTTCCTTTGTTAATTTGTCCCTTTTTATGTATTTTTGGAGCCATAGGGGGTGAGAAGAAGTACATGCTCCAAAATAACCCTATCAACCATTTTGATATGATAATATAATAAGAAAATGGTGTCCAAAAAACTAATTAATTTGATCATTCCTTTTGGAGGTTGCAGAGATAAGTAACATTTTCCTTCGCTGCAGGGCTACTAGATAGGGCAATTAGGCCTCTAGCCAGTTTGAGGAAGATTGAAGAATTGGGTACTTTAGGTATTGTCTAGAAGTCTAAAATCAATCAAATAAACTTAGATACAAGCCTTAGATATCATTTATATCATTTTGAATCCTCGGGAGAGGTCTTGATAAGTTTGTGTTCTTTGGAAGCAATTGAGTCCTTGGGGAATAGTGGCTTTGTGAAGAAAAATTTGTAAACTTACCTTGTTGAATACATCCACCACCCTTTCCTTTGCATCAGTATAAGTGATAGGTGCCAAAGCTGAACAAAGATAGCTTCTCCACATGGAAAAGTAGAATGAGATTACATATATCTAGAATTGGAGAATCTTCTATATACCACTTGGATAATGAGTTCATCCAATCGACTAGATGTTTGATTGTTGATCAAATGAGAGATAGACATGAACATAATGTCACAATGATAGAAATTGTTCTTGCCTTATCAAATGTTGAATTCAAAGATGTCAAGACATGGACTTCAACTAAACTAATGTGGGACAAACTTGTACTAGTTCACAAAGGAGATGTAAATGTGCTAAGAGGAAAAGCAGAGTGTCTTAGAGGAAAGTTTGATGACATGAAAATGAAAGAAGGAGAAAACATTGCACAATTCAGCAACCTAATTAAGGATATTGTCAATGCTATCTAAGGAGCATGAGGTATTATTGAAGAAGACACTGTTGTAAGTAAAATTCTTAGAACCTTGTTCCCTATTTATGCTATTAGAATCTCTGCAATCCATGAAATGAGATCATCTCTGGGTATTCATTTTACACTTGATAGCCTAATCAGTAAATTGACTACTTTTGAGTTGAATAACTTTGATAGGAGCATTGTTCCTAATGTTGAGTCTGCATTTGTGTCATCCTTGAAAATAGGTAAATCAAGTAGTAAACACATGATAAGAAATGAGAGTGATAGTGACAGTGATGAGGATGAACTTGATGAACTTGAAGCATTAATGGCTAGAAGACTAAATAAAGGTAAAGGAATACATAAAGGGAAATTACCTTTGGTATGTTTTAACTATAAAGAAATTGGCCACATTACAGCTAGATGTCCTAACAAGAAAGGAGAGGACAAAGACAATGAATGATCCAGTGAAAGAAAGTTTGACAGGAGAGATAACTGAGAACACAGAGGCAACCGAAAGTATGATAGAAGAACACAACGAGACTACAAATAAAAAGGAAAGAAAGCATGTTACCATGTTGAAGATGAGGATGACACTGATATCGACACCAACACCGATGAAGACATTGAGGTGGTATTCATAGCTTTGAAAGAAGATTCAAAAGAAGAAGAAAGGTATGTTGAAACAAAACTTATTTCTAAAGTTAGCAAGAATGATACTTGGATTATTGATAGTGGTTGTACACATTATATGACTAGTGATGAAGACAAATTTGAATACCTTGAACATTATAATGGTAGATCTATTAAAATGGGACATGACACACCTTGTCTAGTAAAAGGAAAAGGATATATGTTGTTGAACAATAAGATCATATGTGAGAATGCATATTGGGTGAAGGGACTTAACTATAATTTGTTGAGTGTAGCACAAATGAATAACATAGGTCATTGAGTTGCATTTGAAAATAGAAAGGTGAAAATCTATGATGAGACTGGAAAGTGTTGGAAATCTAAGATGGAAAGTGAGATACTGAGAGGGGGAGGGGGGGTGAATCAGATATATGCTAATGATTCCATTTTGACATAATTTACACTTGCATAACTTAAACATCAAATTCAATACTAAAATAGATCTAACATTCTAATTTTCATCCATGAAATTGAAACATAACACAAATATTTTGGTTACCTAGAAACCCTTGAAAGGTAAAACTAGGGTGGGGATGACACCCACAAATCTTCACTACTACAGTATTAGAGTTTTCCTATTAGAGCTACAAATTTTGATCATAAACTAATGGTCTACCCTATGAGGGGTCCGCCCTGTTAAGAGGTTATAGACTTATTCAATCTACCTTGGCAAAAAGATTTAAACTTACAAAAAAATAAGCACTTGGTTAAGAGATTTACATAGGCTTGTTAGGACCACTTTGTTAAGAGATTTACCCTCATTCACCTACTAAAATGTCTTAGTACCTGATCCTTTGGTTTGTACTATGATGCTGATAATAGAGCTTCTCCTTCCAATACTTATTTGATCTCCTCAATCAAATATATCTTAGTTCTTCTCTTCACTGCTTAGATTAGTCACTTTGATTGACCTCTGCCTATATAAAAATGTTTCTCTTTATAGTATATGAGATCCCCTCATACTAATACTATTATCATACTCTCTTACATCATTTTAGGGTTCAAATCTCATCTTATATAAACAACAAATCAACTCCCTAGATCAAGATCAATGATCTAGATTTTCTACTTATGTCACTTAAGCATTCCCTTAATATGATAGGATACATAGCTTACATAGGGATTAATGATTACTAATATAAAGCATAATCACCTTCATGATTCCCTCAACAAATATTAAATATTGTATAGATTTTGGCCAAAAAAGTTTACCTAAGTGTTTGTACCATTACAAACACATATGTCAAAACTGGTTTCTTGACATATGAAGTCTCTGGCACTCAGTATTAACTACTCTTCATATACTAGTTCTCAACACTGACACTTCTATACAACTTGACATAAACTACTCGGCTATTACTAAAGTACTCGGTGACCTTTGACTTGCTTGACAGTAACTATTGCTCAGTAATTGTACAAGATACAAGTTAAGACATAACTCGGCCTACATGATTACTTGGTTGCAGTGACGACTGACCAAAATTTCCTAGAAAATGACTAAGTGTAAGACACTAATAGACAACAAAAATTAGGGATCAACAATCTCCCCCTTTGACATTAGTGTAAAAAACACTTTGTCATGACAATTACATTACAACAAGAGTACTTTGTAATATGAAAACTCCCCCTAAGACTTTGACTCAGTCTTCAAAAAGATTCTACATATATATACATAAGAATCCTTTGACATACAACTGATTATATACATTATAAAATAGTATTTCATACCTTTCTATTATTCTCACTATATTTTTCTCTGTATGTGACATAATCTTGATTATTTTCTATCATTTCCAAGACCTTAACTCACAAGTGATTAGAATTATTTTAAGAGACTTAGCTATGATGTCAATTGCTAGAATGATTTTAGAATAACTAAGAGGGGGGGTGAATCAATTATCCTTAGGTCTAGATGTACTATTTCAACTTTCTTTCTCTTCAACAAACTTAGATCTAATTAGAAATTTACTCTATCTCTATAGCATATATCAATAACATAAAACTTGCAGTCCACTGTTCAAAAGAAATTAACTTGCAGAATATAAAACTTTCAACATCATTCACACAAGTATAACACTAGGATTTATAGTGGAAAACCAATTTGGGAAAAACCACTTGTAACATGCTACTGATATTTTGTCTTTTCTGTCTTTTCTATAATTGGTATCAGAGCTAAGTTTGTTAAAAGAAGTCTAATCACTTGTGAGTTAAGGTCTTGGAGATGGAGGTCTATAAGCTGGGAAAGTTCATACAGAATTAAAAGATTGACATTCAGCTTGCAGTACATCAGGTTGAAGAAGCCAGAGGTGAATTGAAGAAACCCTTAAGCATAAGGCTCAGAGAATTGGAAATTCAATAGAATGAAACATAATATCAAGAAGAGGATACTAGAGGTCTATTTGAAAATGGTAATTCTCCTGAAAGTGACAAAGCTATAACAGATATGCTGGAGAAAAACAACATACTGAGTGAAGACATCATAAATCTGAAGAGAGAATAGGAAATACAATCAGTAAGATTTTGTGAAGTAACCAAATAGAAAAAGAAAGCTAAAGAAGATAAGACAATGACTGAAAAAGACAAAATACAAATGTTTATAAGACTTGATGGAAGGACATGTGACATGAAGAGGCTGAAAAAAAAATGGACATGGTGAACTAACTACTACTTGCTAATCAAGAGTTGAGCAGGAAAGATGTAGAAATCACAAATCTGAGATCATAAAATAGCCAACTGAAGAATGAACTAAGATCTAAAAAAGGAGCTCAATGAAAGGATGAACAAAACAAATGAAGCTGTGAAATACTTTGAAGAACTATTAAGATCACCAAGAAGATCCAGTGATACTTCTAGACTTCGACATGATGAGCACCTATCATCCACTGAAGGAGGAGAATCATCAAAAAATGGAGAACAAAGGAACGCAAAATCAAAAGACAAGAAACCCACATGCCATCATTGTAGAAATCCAAGGCACACAACAAACATCTGTAGAAGCAAGAATGGTAAGTCCAATCCTAAAAAAAAAGTTGAATGGAAATTATTTTAATTGTAAGAAACATGGACATCAGGCACATGAATGCAAGTTAAAGGTCAGTAATCCACCTACTACACCTAAATTTCAAGGACATTGTTTTAACTATTAGAAATATAGTCATAAAGCACATGAGTGTAGATCCAAAGCTAAGTGGACATCCAATAAACATAAAAAATCACCTAAAAAGGGTAACACATACAATTGGGACTACAATACATGGTACAATTGTCATTATTGTGGAGAATACGGTCATATTGGAGCAAACTATTTGAAGACACATTTTAGAGGTAAATCCAAGAGTTGGATGAGTGGAAGTTTGGTTTGTTACAAATGCAATAATATTGGTCACATATAGAGAGACTGTAGAGCACATATACCAAGCAATGAACAAGTCAAGAATGAAGATATCATTGAACAAATGAGGAACCATATGAACAAGACATTGAAAAATAAAGAGGAAGCAACCAATAGTTGAGCCAGTGAACTTGAGGTGAACCAATCCAATGGATTAGGTGATCACACTACTTCAAACTAAGAAAAGAAGGTATGTGAAGAACTAAATCTTATAATGATTTAATTTTCATCAATTCGTAATAAATTTGAGATGTTAAAGTCCATATCTGCATAAACTAAGATGCATTAGGACAGATTAGAGAAAGAAGCTATGTTGCATATTTGATGTCGAGCATTAGTATTTAAGTTCAGAGTGACTGAGTCACTAGTGTATGCCAAGCTCCTATGATAGCTGAGATGTGATATGTACCGAGCTGAAACTGAAAGGTAGTATTGACCGAGCATATGTTTACCAAGTTGACATATGAAGGCCGAGACAACTATATTTCACCTAGAAAGTGTAAGGATCATTTAATGAAACCCTATCCAACCGTTTGAAGTCTATAAAGCCAAATTTTGCTATTTATTCTCATTTCACCAGTGATTTGAGAAATTGTAGAGTGATTTTTAAGGTGATTAACTAAAGATATTTGTGCTAAGTGAAATTTTTGAAGATCTTTACAATGTGTCATCAGTAAACGAAAAAGGACTATTTAACAAGGTATTTACCAAGTAACTTGATTCATTATTTGAACCCTAGTTTCATAGATATGACATCTACTTCATCTGCTGCATCCAAGAAGCAAGGAAAGGAAGTGTTAAATGTTCAACTTGTAAGGAATGATGCATGTGAACTACAAAAATTTCAAGCCATTCCTGAAAGTGAGGTGAAGGGAGATCTTACGGGTTCCCTATCATCGATCCCTCCTAAAGTCTTAATGATCAATGATGTATGTACATGATACATGTGTAAGATCGGGGAAATAAGAGATTATGAGCTAAGGGAATCATATGAAAAACTATGAAACAACAAAGTGTTGAAGGATGAACATGAGAAGATTGTTGAGTGATGGTTAGTGCATGCTCTTGATTTCCTATGAAACTTTAAGATTGATTAGATAATTTAGATTGTGCTCAGCCGTGTACATGACATGAAGATATGGATGGAGGATGGACTAGTCAAGATTACTAAGGAGATGATACACCAAGTCACTGGCTATCCTAGTCTATCAGGGAAGAAGACAATGAGACACCATAGTAAGGAAATTATACAAACAAACACTAAGGAAGTGTGGACTAAAAGAGGGATGACTATTTCCACAATCACCAATCTAGAAATAGATTTTGTAGTGAGAGTGATTGCTCACAAGTTATACCAGTCTAGTAGGTTAGACAGTGTTCCTTGTATAGCGGTTGACTAAGCATGGAAAATGGTGAAGAAAGATCACACCTATGATCTTGTCAAGCTACAATTGACCCATCTTGCTAATAACCTTACTTCAATCAGAAAGGAAAAGAATTCAATGTGTAAGTTTGGTTCTCTTCTCACTTGTCTATTCTTATACGTTCAAAATAGTTTCCCTACCATTAGAGATGTTGTATGGAATAAGGACCAACTAGTCACTCAATAGATAAATGAGATTGTTAATCAGTTAGGAGAAAATTTTGAGAGTGTGATGGAGAGTTATTTTGTAGAGTTCAAAAAGAAAATGAGGAAGAGGAGTAGGATTCATGTATCCCTAGTGGAGAAGTACTATAATGATATATGATTTCTAGTGGATACTAACTATACATATGCATAGGCTGTTATACTGAGGGTATCATGAAGGCCATTACCTTATGAGGTTAATGTAGATGAGATAGTATCATCCATAACTACTTTACTAGCCGAGGAAATAGATAGAAAAGATAAACCTTTTGGGACTTTTGAGGAAGCTAAGTCTAAGATAACCATGGGATTGAAGTCGAAAACCATGGAGAGAAAAAGAAAGAAGATAGTAAAGAACCTAGAAAAGATGCTAGGAGAAGGAGAAGAGGGAAATACACCTCTTGAGCTGACACAAGGGTTAGGAGAAGATAAGTCTAGTGAGTCTAAAGGTAGTGAAGAGGAGGAGATTGAAATCACAAAGAAGGGAAATAAGGCATTAGTTGCTAAGCCTAGCAAGAAACAATTGAAAAACCTAAGCCCACTCCTCCTACAATACTTAGACCAAGAACAAGGGAAAATTATACTTTCATAGATGCTGAACCATAGATAAAGATACTGGCATTAGGAAAAAGGAAACCATTTCAAGCTAAGGTTGTGCGAAGAAAACCCAGGAAGAAACCAAGAAGGAAGCTAATCTTGGAGAAAGATGGTGATGATGAGGAAATAGATAATGATGATAATAAAAAGGAAAAGGCATCATCACAAAGATGGAAATTGACTATGGATGAAATATTCCATAATATCAAGAGAACTTCTGGATTAGTAGGCTTTAAACAAATAAAATTTGAAAAGTTAGGCAATGAGGACAAAGAGAAAGTTGAGGAGGAAATACTTGAGATGCTGTGTACATTCAAGATGATACCTTTATAGATGGGGAATCTTACTCCTAAAGAGATATACAAGAGAATTGATTAGAAGTGGTAGTATGCCATGATGACTAAAAAACATATAAGGGAGAGTACTCTAGCTGAAGTCATGCCAGATCTATCCCCTGAGTACATAAAACAATATATGGAGCAGTATAGAAACATATTTGTACCCAAGCTCTGAGCATATTCTATTTTGTAGCATAAGGTTGATGATATTGTTCAATAGAGCACAAGGTTGTGGAAAATTAACTTTGAACTAATAATTGAGAAGATCTCACAACCAAGTGTAGGCATATCCAATCAAGTGGAGCTAAATAACAGGAAGATATTGATGAACCACATAATGTAGAGGAGGAAGCAGGACAAAAGGTAGAAGTAAGTGGATCATAGGATGTGATCAAAATTGTGGATATTAGTGAGGATACCTCAATAAAAACAAATATATTAACTAAGGAGGAAATTTAGAAACAAATACTTGTCGAGGCAGCCTCAGATAAGTTTCTACAGAGCACCAATCTGCTATTAATTCCAGTACAAGATTATTCAAGGTTTGAGAGTGCATCAATTGTGGAAACTAAACCTATAAACTCTCATACAGTCATAGTTGAACCACAAGCCTCACTGAGCACTAGTGCTGAGAAATAGGACAAGTCAGCAATCACAACTAAGAATGCACCTACCAAGGAGGAAAAGAAAGAACAAGAAGGTGAGAGTCTAAAAGATCAAGAAAATAAGTCTGCATTAGTTGTAACAGGTCCTCATGTGGAGGAAAAGAAGAATATTGAAGAAGAGGTACCAAAGGAAACACCAGATCCTAATGAACACGAGGCCATAAAAGCCCTAATATAAATGTCAAGTGAGAATAGACCGATGAAGAAATCATAGAAGAAGAAGGAGAAATCTCCTAGAACATAGGTTACACTCAATGAAGTTATAGTGATTCCTAAGTCAGACACTAATAACTTAACTTATGAGAAAATGTAGATATTACAAGATCTCTTGAAGAAGAAGAGCAAGCAAGAGGAGTTAAGAAGAGAGCATCAACAAAAGAAAGTCTTGCATGAGATTAAAGGTATATTTATTGAAGCTTTTGAAATGGATTATGTGAATGATTCAACACCTATCTTAGATCAACTAGTACAAATTTTTAAGAAGGTGAATAATGATGACAACGAGTAAAATGAAAAACTTATGCAATGGGCTGAGAGAAAGTTTGAGACCAAAGTGCTGGAAATTTTTTCCACTAAAATAATAGTAAAACAAGTAGAACTTTATTCCTTAGTGACAAATCTAGAGGAATTTGTGCATAATGATCATTCTATGTACACAAAGTTATGTAATGTGGATGAGTTCACTAAGGACAATCAATAATTGATTGATAAATTGCAATTACACTTAAAGTGTATTGGTCATTCACTGAGCATGGATACATGCTCCAACTCCATCCACTTCACTAGATTGCTACATGCATAGGGAAGATTAGCTGAGTTGATGGCTAATGATAGATGAATAAGAGAAAGGATAATTTCCATACAAACAATGTTAACACCTCATTTGGAGGTTATGCAGAAGGAATTAGAAATGACAAAAGAGTTAGTACAAAGAGACCCTCATCTCTCTATTGTTGAGAGCTTAGTTTCTCTAGTTGTCAAGCTAGAAATAAAGACATAGGTTTTGGAGTCTGTAAGGCCAGGATGGGACAATGCATTAGGTATGATAATGTACCTCCATAAACCATTTTTGGATAAATATTTCAAAACCCTTATACCCCAGCAACTTCAAGTGACAAAAATAAGGGGGAAATGATATGCCATGATAGAATTAGTAGAAACATGAGGAAATGACTAAGTGTAAGACACTAATAGACAACAAAACATAGGGATCAACAAAAAGTTGGTCGATATTGGTGAACAATCTAAAGGTAATCTATTTCATCTTGACAATGCTGAAACTTCTTTATTAGCTAGAACTTAATATGCATGGTTATGGCACAAAAGGCTATGTCATGTGAATTTTGACAACATGGTTAAAATCAGCAAGAAAAGGAGAGTTAGAGGCTTACTAAGCTTATCTAAACCTGACTATGTCATGTGTAAACAATGTCAAATGGGAAAGATGTCAAAATCTAGTTTCAAGAGAAAAAAATATTCATCTAATGCTATTTTGGAGTTGGTTCATATCGACTCATGTGGTCCTATGAGAACTCAGATTTATTATGAAGACAAATATTTTATCTTATTTGTTAAAGACTACTCCAGGATGATGACTATTATGTTTTTGAAAGAAAAATTTGAAGCTTTTAAGATGTTTAAATGGTATAAAGCTAAAGTGGAAAGAGAAAGTGGAAAAGAGTTAAAATGCTTGAGATCAGATAGAGGTGGTGAGTTTATTTTTGATGAGTTCACTAACTTTTGTAATGAGCATGTAATTAAAAGATGGGTTTTTGCACCGAGAACACCACAACATAATGGAATTATTGAAAGGAGGAATAGATCTATTATTGATTGTGCTAAAATACTAATGATTGAAAAATATGTTGCACAAACATACTGGAGAGAGGCTATTAGTACTGTTGTATACACATTGAACAAAGTACAACTGAAGAAAGATTCAAACAAGACACCCTATGAGTTATGGTATGGTTACACACTGAATGTAAGTCATTTCATAATATTTGGAAGTAGAACATTACATTCTAAAAGATGATAGAAATGAGAAATTTGATTCAAAAGGTGATGAAGGAATATTCTTAGGATATTCTACTAAAAGAAAAGCTTACAAATGTTTGAATAAGGTTACTAACAAAATGATTGAGAGTACAAATGTGAAGGTTGATGAGTTTTTTGAGAAAAATGATGAAGAAAATAAAAGGGAACCGAAAGATTATGGTAGATTTATGTACATTGAGAAACCTGACACTCTACCCGAGAAATAGTCTAGCATTATCGAGCAACAAAATAATGATACTGAGCATCAGCCTATAGAGAACGAGAATGAGGAAATAATTACCGAGGAAGATCTTGATCCTACACCAAATGAAGAACAAAGAAGAGAGAATGTACTTGTAAAATTTGTGAGGAGACACCATCCACATAATTAGATTATTGATGACAAGAAAATTGGCATGATGATATGAAGTAAGTTGAGAAACAACACATGTTTAGTTTGTGAATTTGAACCTAAAAATGTTAGGGATGCACTTGAAAATGATGAATGGATTAAAGCTATGAAAGAAGAAATAGATCAGATACTGAAAAAAAAAACATGGGCATTGGTATCGAGACCAAATGATAAGAATGTAACTGGAACTAAATGAATATTCAGAAATAAGTTGAATGAGAATGGTGAAGTTACTAGGAATAAGGCAAGACTTGTATGCAAAGGATATGCACAAGAAGAAGGTATTGATTATGGTGAGAGTTTTTCACTAGTTTCTAGACTTGAAGGAGTTATAATATTGTTTGCATATGCTTCCTACAAAGGATTTAAAGTATATCAAATGGATGTCAAATCTACATTTTTGAATGGAATTCTTGAGGAAGAGGTATACATTGAACAACCTAAAAGTTTTGTTGATCCAAATCAGGAAAACATGGTATGTAAGTTGCACAAAGAACTATATGGACTAAAACAAGCATCAAGAGCATGGTATGAAAGACTGCATTCATATCTTATTAGTATTGGATTTGTTAGAACAAGTGACAACAACAATTTATACTTGAAAGATGAAACTGATGATAAGATTCTTATTGCTGAATTTTTTGTTGATGATATCATATTTGGAGGACATGATAATCTATGAAAATCATTTTCTAATGAAATGAGAAAATAATTTGAAATGTCAATGTTTGGAGAGATTAAATTATTTCTTGGTTTGCAAATTGTATAACAAAGTGAAGGTATTTTCATTACATAATAAAAGTACATAAAAGAAGTGTTGAAGACCTTTGGTATGGAAGATTCAAAACCAGTTGGTACACCTATGATCAAATGATGCAAATTAACAAAGGATGATTAGTCAACAGAGGTAAATCAAACATTATATAGATCAATGATTAGTAAATTGATGTGCGTTGTGCATAGTAGACTGTATATTGCACATGCAGTTGGAGTTGTAGCAAGATTTTTTGCTAATCCTAAAGAATCACATATGATTGTTGTTAAAAGAATCTTGAGATATTTGAAAAACACAGGAAACTATGGTTTATGGTACACGAAAGAGGGCAATTTTGAGCTACAAGTTTACACAGATGCAGATTGGGCTGGAAACATTGATGATTGAAAGAGCACTACTGGTGGAGAATTCTTTTTGGGAGAAAGATTAGTTACTTGGATAAGCAAGAAATAATGATGCATTTCTCAGTCTATTATCAAAGAAGAATATGTTGTTGCTACTGCAAATTGTTCAAACATTGCATGGATAAAATGACTCTTGAAAGGTATGAATAAAGAGATCACTGACCTAGTGATAATATTTTGTGATAACACCAGTGCTATAAACATTTCCAATAATTTGGTGATGCATGAAAATATAAAGCATATATCTATAAAGTATCACTACTTGAGGGAACAAGTACATGACAAGCAAGTGAAATTGGAGTTTGTGAAATCAAAAGAACAACTTGTAAATATATTTACTAAACCCTTACCTAAGGATACATTTGAGTACTTGAGGACTAGACTAGGGTTCCATCCCCTATCTGTTGGTCACTAAGGTGATTAGGAGGTTGCATCAACCTATACTTTATCAAAATATCAAATGATGTTGATTCATATTGCTCACACTTTAGGTTTCCTAAGGTTGTGAAAGCTAGAAATGGAGAACAAAATGACACTACATATCAATCCATGAAAGGTACTTGATCTGAACTGAACACCAGAGATAATATTTTGGCTACTATTCAAGAGATGTTTATTCTTTTTGGCATTCATGTCAAAGGGAGAGAAAAATCAATGAAATATTTATCCAATGGGAGAGAAGAAGAAAAAAAGGGAGATAAGACTATAAGATACACAAAAAGATCAAATCTGCAGGGAGAATCTTCTTGGAGATATTAATGTTGTGTAGTGATTAAACATATTAAACATACAAGCTAGGGAGAACTTACTAAGTTACATCATTTTCTTAGAGAGTTGTAGAATAGATATTTGGTATTCTATGGCATATTTCATATTGTTTTTCCATTAATGCCAAAGGGAGAGATTGATAACCTAAAACCGATTGAATATCTTGATGGAAAGAATGGACAAGTGAAAGATAGTGATTGATGGTCACTGAGCTAGTAAAGTATATGTAAGACAATTAAATCAGTTAATATATTATCATTGATGTCAACTAGTTTTGACGATACTTATCATGATGGTTACAAACATTCAGGGAAGGAAAATGGTAAATGAAGATGAGATGGATATGAAAGATATGGATATGGTATACATTGGGTAACTTATTGATGAGTCTATGGCATCATGTTGATGACTTGATTGTGTTACATGATTTTTTTATGTGTTGAAGATCAGAACTAAACAAGTTTATTAGGTCAGTAAATGAAGATTTATGTATACACTGAGCTAGTGTAGTGTATACCGAGCATAGTATTAACCAAGTAGGTAATCACCGATACATTCTGGTATTGACCAAGTGAAAGAAAGAAAGAAATTCTATAATAGATGAAAATGATGAGTTGGTTAGATGCTTATGATTTTAAGGTAGAAGATAATGTTTGTTATGATGATCTAACGGCTGAAAAAATTCAAGATTGATCAGATGAAGGAGAATGAAATGTGTTAATAATACCACTATCGAGGAAGGTTAAAGCAGTAAAATGAACGGTGAAGATTAAGAGGAAAAATCAATGGATGGAAAGGAAACGGTTTATGATATCTATATAAGGAGACATGGGATTCATTATTGAGTCTGGGATTTTTGATACTGCGGGAGAATTCACGTGAAAAGGATTACTTTCATGCACCACAGACCAAACTGGTTGAAGAAAGAACCGAGAAGGTATTTTGAGCTTAGCATAGATTTAAAAATCTACAAATCATAGTTGTATTTGAATCAGATCATTACTGTATCAATTTAACCATTGTTACAGATAAATCTCTTAACCAAGTGAGACTTAACAATATTTTGTATTTCAATATGACATTCAATGAATGTTGATTGTTTTCTTGTCAACCCCATAGTGAATGCATGGTCAAGGGAGAAATTTTAGTGATAAATCCTTTAACCAGGTCACACCTTATAATGTGTTTTGTAACCTTTAATAGGGTTGGCTCCTAATTGATCTCACTTCAAAAGAGTGAATTATTTTGGGTTACCGGTCCTAGGTGGTTTTTCTCCTAATAGGGTTTCCATGTTAAAAATATATATTTTATGTGTGTATGATGAGTTGAATTGTTATTTTTCTTTACACATTTCATAACTGGATAGATCAGTGAACACAATATTGAATTTACTGGCAATCGGTAGATGAAGAGAAAGATAGTTGATAACTTACCGAGTTGATTATTTGATAGAAAATTTTTAATATATACATCTAGGAGATTGGGACTGTAGGATAACCAAAATTAATTGATTCACCCCCCCTCTTAGTTTTCTAACAAAAAGTGTATTTATTGTATATTTGGCATAAAAAGGAATTGAAAAAGTTATTTTACTCACAAAGAGAAGAAGGATTTTGAAGGAGATAAGGAAAGGAAAGGCATGCAAGAAGTGATCTAGGGTTTTTCCATTTTTAGAGAAAGGTATTTATTTATGAGATTTTTATTTCATCCACATTTTAGCTATGGAAAATCCTATTTTGGTGGATGCATCTTTTAAGCCATGTCTCAAATTCATGAAATACCTTGAGATTTTGATTGAGAATGATTTATCTGGTTGTCTATCGAGGATTTATACTTGAAGCTAGAATAATTTGATCATACAAAAATATTAGGTTTATGAGAAAAAAAGTTATCTAGTAATGATTTGAAGGTGAAACTTGACTATAAGGTTTGGTAGAGAAGAAATTGAATGTATGGAATAATTTCATGTGTTTCTATTATGATGAAAAATGGGTAAGAATGGTAAAGATAATATTCCATGATACTTTTTGTGGCTATACAAATCACACCTCATCACTAAGGAGGTGATGAATAATGTTATAGAGTTGAATGATATTGATATTCTTCTAAAACTGAAGGTGATGAAAAACAAAGAGGTTGAAAACCTCACCAAGGCACTTCATGAGGGTAGGTATTTGTACATTCACACAGTCACAAATCTTATAGTGATATGTGTTTCTCAGGTTATTAGGAACAAGGTTTACTAATCCAAATGGGAGTACTCCATTTCTGCTGCAACTGTATACACTACATATGACATGGTTATCAATGTGGTAGATTATGATATATGTGAGCTCATTAGATAGAAATTCATTAAGAACCTAAATCAATGTAAGATAATTATGAAGAAGGTTGTGTTCTAATTTGGAACCCTAGATCTTTATTTACTATTTTACTTCATAAATGTAATGCCCAAAAGTCTGGTAATATGGTTAGCTAAGAAACTAGTATCTCATCAAATTTCTAAGTATATGAGAGGGTATGTAAATACTACTTCTTAATAAATGGAGTCTATATCATTTTTCTCTTTGTTACAATATAAAATGCATAACTAGGATAGAATCCATAAATTAGTAGTTGAGAAGTACAAGGATTATATCACTTTCAATTTTATTCAATATAAATGCATTATGGAAGCCATTGTACTGAGAACTCAATGGATACTTGAACTGGGGTATGAAATTTCTGAAGAACATGTTGATAGCCTTGCAAAAGTTCTCTTGGATAGTTTGTTATATGCCACACAAAAGAGGTTTAGTATGACAAAGAAGAAATCAAGTAAAATCTTGAAAGAACATATCTCAAAAGAAGCTAAAAAGAGAGTTTAGAAAACACTGAAGGAAATTGAGAAAAAGTGAGGTTTGAAAAAGGAAGATTTTATTACTCTTAAAAGGATTACTTGGATTTCAACCAGTAGAACATCCAACACCACAACAATGGTAGTTGATCCTTTAGTTGAGAAGGAGAGTCCACCTGATAAGAGGAAGAAAGGTATTCCTACATGTACTCAATCTAAGAAGGAAAATAAAACTAAATCCACAAAGGCCGATCCCATTATTGCGGAACAAGAAGAGGAATCAAACACATAAAATTTTTAGATTAAGGTCATGACTAAGAAGGTAGCTCATGACCTTCCTATTGTAGATACTTTTTTTGGTATGCTTTAAGATATTAGCATTGAAGAGGTTTGTAGTTTTTATGAGTCTTCTACTTCTAAAGGAAAATAAAATATGACACAATCTTTTGTACAATATTGTCCTAGATTATATGGTAACATGGAAATTTTTAAGAAAGGTATGCTACAAAATCTTTGGGTATGGATGAATAGAATCCATGTAGAGGATAAGAAATTAGATATATATATTGTTAATGAAACCATTGATTTTGTTTCCAAACATGTGAGAGAAAATAATATTTAGCAAGTTTTGTGACAATTGATAAAGAGAAGGTAGGAAAAAAAAGAAAAGGGAATGTATTCTTATAGAGAAGAAATATGTTGCAAAAAATATGAATAAAGATATCATTAGTGAGATTACTAGCATGGTTGGTAAACTTGTAATGTTGCCTGATGATGGGTAATCCACTATAGAAGAAGTACAAGAAGAAGATAAAATCAACAAAGAAGAAATAAAATAAGAGAGCACTAAGATAGAAGAAGAGAAAGTGGAGAGAGGAGAAAATGAAATTGGAAAAGAAGAAATAGTTGTCATTGAATTGAATACTAGTAAGAAATATAGAATACTAAATAAGAAAAAGGAAATGAATTGATAACAAAGACAATTGAGAGAATAGAAGAGATTGTAAGTAAATTCACTAGTACAGTTTTTTATGATACCCTAGAGAACTTACTCACCTCACCATTCATGTTCTATCCTATCACTACTTCTAAGTTGATTATTGGCTTTGATAAGCCCAAGCCTTTCCAAAACTTTGAGATTGGTGAGTCCATTTTGGCTTCGACAAAAAATGATTTGTTTAAGAATTTGAAAGAAAAAGATAACCTACTTGAAGAGACCATTTATTCTCTTCAAAGAATTGTGCTAGAATGTAACATATATCAGTCCAATAGTGTCATAGAGAAATAAAAAGAACTTATCAATGCAATAAAGTATTTATCTACACTTGTGACTGAAAAGGTGAATCAGAAAGAGGAAGCTATAAAGGATAGGATTTTATACGAATTGAAATCTATATGTGAAAATTCCTTTGCCAATGTTCATCAGCTTATCAGACAAGGAAAAGACCTTATTGTGGAAGGTAATTCTCTATATGTGTATAGTCTTCAGTGGCCAAATTCCACAACTGAGATTCTGAAAGATATTTAATCTATTGAGTTATCCATATTATAGTTGCATCTCACCTTTATGATTTCTAAAGATTTGACTGTACTAGGAGATCCTCAATTGAGGAATTACACAAAAAAACTCCATTGCAAAAATAAAGGGAAAATATCATTCTACCCTTGAGAAATCTTTGGGAAATGTGTGCATACTATATTACAGTAATGAATCATGTTATCTTGAAGGCATAGAAAGTTACTTTATGTATCCCTTTCTCCATTGATGATGGAGAAGATTTAGCTGCATCTATTCATGTTCATGTCCATCTTCTGACCGATGCAATTAAATAGTGGATCAATAACAAGGGTAAGTGGGTTGCTAAACTCCATAAACTTAAGAAGTCATTCTCCGATGGTACATCCAGTGCATCTTGAGTTTTTTTTTTCTTTAAATTTGAATTTGTACACAACTTTTGAGGTATTACCCACTTTTCATTGATGTCAAAAGGGGTAGTTTTTGAAAAATAACACAAAACATGGATATTCCTCTCAAAGGGAGTTTCTAGAATTTTTTCAGTTTTGACACTTCATAAATTTTTGTTTTCCATAAATGACAAAGAGGGAGATTATTAATTTTTGTTATCAATGTCATTGAGTAGCCTAAAACTCTTATCCATGACTTATCCTTGGGTCTGACAGAGGTGTTACCATAAGCATTAATAATGGTACAAGTTTTGGTTTATATCATGGTGTATTGAAGCTTTGGACCAAACATATTTGGTTTAGAGTGATATATTTTTTGACATTGCTAACATATATGACTCTTTTGGGTAATGTTCTCACACAATTCCATCTCTAGTCCAAGATGACATGTAAGGATATAGATCTGGTGTGTATATATGTATGTGTGTATATATGTATATGTATATAGGAAGTGACATCAACATATAATACATGACAGTAATGATAATGATGATATGATATGATATGTTATAACAGTTATCTATTGATATATGTAACAAACTAATATATGTGTAATTTAGTGATTTTATAGAAGAACTTTTTTCTTCAATGAGAACTCTATATTATGCATATAAAGATGAAATTGTGATAATTTTATTTTTAGTATATGATCCATCTATAAGAGCCTCTTATCTCTAATAGTTGGTTTTGTATTTTGGGTAGTGAGTCAACTGACAGTGAGCCACCCTTGTATTCTTCAACTAGTTACCTAATACTTGAGAGTTAACCCTCTTTGCAGTCTTTCCCATCTTGGATTTCCATGATTAAATTCTTTTTATAATGTAGTGTTGTGTTATTTTACAATTATTACTCTTTTCTTTTCTACAATTTTAATCATGATATGTGCACAACTATTTAAAATTTTTAAGATTTCAAGCCCGAATAATAATTCACCCTTCTCCTCTCACTATTTTAGATGTTCAAAAATTTGGGTTTTAATACTCTTGCAAACTATTTCTTTTATGAGTACCCATCAATGCATAAAACCTTCTAACAATATTGAACTATCTAAAATAATCAAGAGGGATACTTGAAATAAACCTTCTGGTTTGGCATTCAAAACAACATAGAATGTGTATGATTTCTATTTCTACTAGACTCTAAATGCACAAATATAATATATATCCACAGGTAAATTGAGATGCAACCTCTTTTATGAGCCCTCGTATCCTTGGTTCATGCAAAGGAACCACATATACACACAATTTCTATTAGAATTAATAATGCTTGATAAATTTCTCATGTTTCTCTTCTTAAATATAAAAAAGAAAATTCTATTTTTATTCCCACTCCAACAGATATCTCCCAAGTGAAAAATAGTTTCCACTTAAACTTAGAAGACACTCATTCATGCTCACTCTCTATAATACCAAATGTAAGTAGAGAAGAGGATTATAACACAATGTGGTGATTAAATTGATTCTTGACATGCCTTTGAATAGGTAATATACAACTAGTTGGATTTGTTAAATAGTTTCATAACCATTGAAGAAAAACAAACAAAACTTTCTAGAAATAAATAAATGATACTTTATTAAACAAACAAAAAAGTTGAACCTACCAAAATTGTGTAATAAACCGACAACCTAGCACCCATGTCTAACACATTTTTCTCTCGATTTGAAATATAGGTTCTTTATATTCCCTTTCTAAAATTGCACATTTTTTTAGCATTTTATTCTATAATTTATATCTTCTATCTTATCTAATTTAACCTTCTTTATCTTAGTTCACTGCAAACACATTCAATAAGTTCCAATTATATGCAATAACATAAGCGTGAGACCATAACTATGCAGATCTTCATTATGAATAGAAATTAAATCCCTCTAACACCTCTAATATTGTGTGGGAAAATGAATTGATCTGAGGTTGATACACATGTCAGTCTATGATCACCTTACCTTGCATTTTATAAAATTAAATTATTATTCTCAAGTAAAATACTCATAATAAGTATAATATGTTTCTTCTCTCCTTGTTTTGTCCTTGATACCTAAACACTAACCTATTAGGTATTCTCATGTAGTGAATCATTCTAATGACATTGATCATCTTGTTTGAATCAAGTGCATTAGTGGCATTTATATTTGATGACATTTAGTTTGAGTTTTATTAGTTTAGTTATATGATTCAGTTCACTTAGATTTCATGATACATGTCTTGGCATCACGATACTTGGTTTTATCAGTGACATAACAATTAGTTTTGTCATATGACATTTTTGATAGGGAAATAAATACATGATTTTGGTGCAAATGATATAGTTAGAGAGTTGGGTTTAGTTTGATACATGAATACATGTTTTGATACTTGAATATCTATATTTAGTTTTAATGCCTTGCAAGTCACATATTAAATGAAAATGTGCTTATAGGTTTCTCACTACTCTCTTGAAGTTTCATCTTAAGTCAATGAAAGCGCGTAAGTTGAATTGAAAAATGGAGTTTGTCTTAATTATTTTGAATGACTTGAAGTCATTATAAAGGGAATTATTTGTTTATAATTATAAAAGAAAGCCTTTGCGTCATCCTTAGGAATTTTTAAAGTTGAAAGTGTTGTAAGACACACCACTTAGCACCATGGTGCTAAGTTGTTTCATCAGTTTAATTGGGGCATTAAATGTAATTAAGGAATGAAATGATATGCCATTCTCATTGGCATAAAATTATAAAGGGATTTTGTATTATATTCATTTTATAAAGTCCCAAAATCTTGAAGAGCTAGGGCTCTACCCAAACTAGGGCACAAATTTAAATCACAATGATAGTTATGAATGAGGTTTTGATGGCAAGACATGCATGGCATTCTATGGAAGTTTCTATGTCGTTGGTTGAGAAAGGCTTGTGAAAGGGTGTGAAGGAGATCTATGAGAAGATTATATGGGATCTTAAAGGATGTTGCAGATTGATCTTTTCAAGATATTCCCTTTCCATGTTTACTATTATTCATTCTTTGATTTTTCAAGTTCTTGAATGCTTATTGTATGCACCCTAAAATGGCCACCTAGACTTTGGGCCCCCATTCAGCAATTTATCAAATCCCTGAATCAATATTTTCAAAAATCAACATTTTTCAATTATATCAATTTCCTTGATCAAATCCTATTTTATCATTTTTTATTATTCCTTGGGCTAACCATTTTATCCTAAAGTCTTTATTTATTTAAAAGGAGTATTTCCTCCCCTTTTATTAAATAAAAAGCCCCCCACTTTTCCTCTTATCCTAAGTTGCACAAATAAAGCATTATTCTTATTTTATAAAAAGAAGAAAAACACTTTTTGTCTCATATGGTCACAAAAGTCAACTCTTATTTTCTCATTGGAGGATATGCACATGGATTGCTCATCTTTGATGCTCCACCATTGATTAAATATTTTTCCTCTTAATCTCCATGGTCCATTCCTTCTCATTTCCTATAAAAGAAGAGCTCTCTTCCTCATTTTCATATGCATTTTTTAATACTAATGTTATGCTGCAAGTTTTCTAGGTCAGTTTGGAGCTTTTGAAGATTTGGAGCATTCTTGTTTTTTGCATCTACATGCTATCATAGTTTCATTTCTTGCATTGTCATGGCATTCATAGCTTCATTTTAGCTTAGTTTCCTTTATGATTTAGATTACTTCATCTAGCTTAATTAGGAAGGCTTTGTAATACTTGCATGTTTCCTTTTCATAGCATAGCTTGTACTTTCATTTCCATAGTGTAGCTTGCATCTCTCATTTCTAGCTTGCATATTCATCTTAATCTAGTTGTCATTTGCATTTCATAGTGATTCTTGGAGATATTGGCATTCTTTCCCTTGTCTTCATTTGAATCTCTCATTGTGCGGTTGACTAGCAAGGTCATTAGCTTAATAGCTCTAGCTGAGAGCAAATTTTAAATAATCTTGCAACTCCATGCATAAAGATCTCTAGGTCACCTTCTAAGGTTTCCTATTCATGGATTCCCTTAGATATAATGATTTAGAGAAGTGCACCATTTGAGTGTGTACATGTATTTACTTAGTGTGTTTATTGTAGACCTGTTAGTTAACTTTCTCTTAATGCAAAAGTTTATATGTCATTTACACTTAGCCCTAGCTATATTATTTTGTTGAATACTTTCCAAATGTTTGTATATGGGTTGTGTATCAAAGTTATATTGCATATTTGTTTTCCATTAAAATAAAGAGTATATTTTTATAGTATTTGTAAATCATGGATAGGTTTTTCTAGTAACTTTTGATACTAGGGTTCGTATTGTTTAACCTTACGGGTTTGTGAAGTTCATGTTTTTTGTTAAAATATTTAAAAAACCCCAGATAGGATTTCTTTTTTTTTCGAAGAGCACTATTTCTTTAGTGATTTTGTTACCATTTTGATTAAGGGCTCTTTGTTAAACCCAATTTTGAAATTTTTTGTATATTCTTTTCTCAAACTCATGTGTTTGTCTATGGTTAAGAATTTTATGTCTAACTCTAGTTAGTATATGCATTTGATATTTATTCATTCCTTGATGAATACCACCTTAACTCTAGTCAAGGGGTTACTTGTTGATGTTGATTTTTGTTGGTATACCCTATTGTTAATGTTGTATTTTCCTTGTCAGTTTTATGAGGGTTTAGTTTTTCATTTGAGTTTCCTTGATTTTATTATGAGTACACCCTAGTTGATCCTATACAATATTTTTCTTATTCGAACTCTTTCTTGAACATTCATTAAGGACTATTTTAGTTTGGAAGAGAATTCGTAAGATCGAGATATATGGTTGGTTCTTGTGATGATATTGTGATTAAGGATTTATTTTTTGGTAATTAGAGATATATGAAGATAAACCTATACATTTCATAAAATATTACTTGGTTAACATGGAAATCATTTTTTATATCAGACACATGTGTAAAGGTTGTTTGTGGTAACTTGCAAATCAGTTTTTAAATGACAGTTCTATTTTAGTTTATTAGTTTGAAACATTATTTAAACATGGTATTGGTATTGATGATATTTTTCATTGTTTATTGTGGACATTAGTTTTAAAATTAGAAATATTTGATTGAAATGGAGTTATCTTAATTTAATTTGATACACTTTTTGGTACACAATGTCACATGTACCCAAGAATGTATTGTATTAGATTATGATTACCATTTATCTCAGATGTCGTGACTTTGTATAAAAATTAGAGATTGTAAAGAGAGAAAAAGCCACCGAGGAATTGAGAAGTTTATCAATGAGATAACATTGTTAGTGAGACATATGTACAACCATTGAGGCATTGTAAAAGGATATTTTCACATAAGCCAATGAGGTAACCCGAGTGGTTTTTTCTCCAGAGGTTTCCACTCAAGGAAAAATCTATGTTATATTCTTTGTGTGTGTCTTATTGCCTCACTATCTAGTTTCCATTGCAAAACATTTCAAGTTTTTGTTTCAGTGAAATTATCTTTAAAATTGTTATATCACTAATTCACACCTCTCCCACCCTTCCACTCTCAGTGATATTGTACTCCAACGATTGGTATCAGAGATAAACCCTTTCTCTTAGGGTTTCCTAGTTAGAGAATACTTCATGGATATTCAAAAGAATCTTTAAGAATATAGAGTCAAACAAAGTGATAATGACTTTGATTTAGAGGTTGATCTTGTTGGAGAAATAAAGGCCACTCTTAGAAAATTTTAAAAATTAAAGAGAAAGGTTGATGTACAATCAAAATCTGTAATATTTCTGTTAGAGTAAAGTATTAATTATGTTAATTAATCTTTACTCCCTTCTTAAGATGTCAACTTCCTTTTTCTTTAGTTAAAAGCACATGCACTAGTTGTTCTAAACTCATGCATTAGTCATGTAATAGTTAAACTAATTATTACATGCACTAGACTTTGCCTTTCAAGGCTTTCGATCTCCCTTATAAGGATGATCCATTGTACATTCAATTCATTCATTAATTGAGGATATTTTCTTCTTCATATTTTTGAGTCAAACCCTTGCCCTCTTCTTGTCTCTACTTCCTTGTAACAGGTTTTTGTATGTAGGTGATCTTCGGGTTTTGTAGATTTGTATTGCTCAAATCCTACATGGTATCAGAGCCTAATCTGCTACAGCTTGTTCGTGTTTGAAGGATTCAAATTAGGGATTTTTTTTTCTAATTTGAGAGGTTTTGGTATTCTCTGTAGGACGTTATTTTTTGTTTCTTTTTTGCCTGCAAAAAAGAAAAAAATAAAATTATTTAGCACTTTTTACAGAGAGGGTTTCCTGTCAAATTTGGGGGGGACCTATTTTTTTGGTCATCTTGGCTTCAAATGGACCTCATGGTTGCATTCAGAGCATCCAAGAACCCCAAGATCCATATAAAATTTGTCCAATTTGGACAAAGTTGGATCTGTGAGAAAAATTTTTTGGAATCGGCCCCGGCATGAAACCCGAGGTGATCACTAATTTTTGGAGCACTTCTGGTCCAAACAGACCTCACGGTTGCATCTGGAAGGCCCAAGATAGTCAAAAATCATATAAGGCTTGTTTATTTTGAACAAGTTGCCATATGAGGCAAAAAAAATTTGCCCACTAGGCCGTACGGCCTGGCATGCAAATCGAGGTTGTACGGCGATATTTTATTAAAAATATATATATAAATTTTTTTTCTTCAGCCTTTCCACCGAGTGGCCACCCAAGCACCACCCGATGGCCATCGCAAAGCCTCCGCCATCGTCACCGTTGTCACCGTCGCTACCCTCACTGCCTCCCGCGCCACCTGCGTTGTGCCGCTCCACCAGGAGAGGTCCTGGTCGTATTGGGGACCAGCCCCCTAGGTCCCGCACCTAACCTCTAGCCCCCTGGTCACCCATGTGACTAGGGTCAATTTTTTCAACCCCTAGGGTTTTTCTCTATGATGGCCATTTGGCCGTCAATTTCAGACTTGCAGTTTGCTGACGTCAGCAGACTTTTGCTTTTTAAAAAAGTTTTAAGGGTACCTGGGCTTTTTTGCAAATATATCGGGCATATGGGATCATAATTAGGTGTGAAATATATCATCAGAAAGCTGGTTCCAAGCCCAATCTAAATTTTCTAATATGGTTTTGTGATTTTTCCATTTTGATGCTTTTTTTTGCTGTCAAAGTCAGATGTTCTCTATGATCATGGCATTTCAAACCTCCTACCTTCCGGGATCTGTTTCTCTTGCATCCGGGCTCCGTTTTCAGCAAATGAGATATTGCTGGAAAGCTCTTTCTAAGATTTTATTAGATCTGATGGTTTCAAATGATTTTTTGTCCTTTTTCTGACATCATCCATCCTCAGATCCTTGCAGACACCTTCTTTGGGCCCTCTAGCGCAGCTGTTGGTTTTTTGCTCATATCTTGAGCATACGGTGTCAAAATTTGGCAAACAAGATATTGTCAGAAAGCTGATTCCAAGCTCTTTCTAGATCTAGAGGTTATATTTTTTGTTTTTATTTTTTTGATGGTTTTTTCCTCTGTCAAAGCCAGATCTTCAGTTCTGCACTCTGGGAGCTCTATCTTGCACATCCGGACTCCGTTTTCGGAAAATGATATATCATTGGAAAGCTTGTTTAGAGAGATTTTTAGTGCTATGAGTTATTTTTCTAGACTTTTCTCTAGGTTCATTTTATTCAGATTCTTTCTTTTTTGTAGTCTGGTGGATATCTTGGTTGTTTTTAGGTCCTGGGATCTCTTCCCTTTGAGGGATGGCTCATCTTAGGTTTTTCTTTTGGTTTAGAAGCCTTTGATCTTCTTTGAGTAGTGTATAATTCACTTTTGTAGCATTATTTTATGCACACACACTGAGATAAAGTGCCATTCTATTGCTTTGATGGGATCTTGCACATGTTCATGCTATTTGTACTCACACTCTATTATAAAGTGCCAGGGGGGTTTGATGTTTTCCTTTTTTTTCCATCTTCTTTTGTCATGTGAGTGTTCCTCCAATGACATTAGCCTCAGGTATCTTTATTTGTGTTTTTACTCTCTCTGCACATTCGATGTTTCAGATTCATCTTCATCATGCAGTTCATATTGGATGATCTTTTCAGTGTACCTATCATTACTCCCTTGTCAGTAGTATGGGGGGGTTTCTACTATTGGTTCTACTACTTACTTGGTTCAATTGTGTGATCCATGTATTTAGTATTTGATCCTATGTACTAGGTAGTTGCAGTGGCTGGGTACCTATGCATTCTGGTGAGATGGATCATTTACCATATGGACACTCTTTTCCTTCCTATTTTTGGATGCACTCTTCCAGCTTTGATTGATCAGCTCTTCATGCTTTTGGTGTTTATGCCATCTTTATCTTCGAGTTTAGGTGTTTTCCTTTGTTTGCCTCCTGATTCAAGTAGTGTTATTTGAGGGCACTCATGCAGATTACAGTCTTCTCTACCTGGTCATATTTCTGTGGAGGATCTTCAGATCATCAGTTTCTTCTTGATAGAGTTTGCAAATACATGCTTCAATGATGTTGTACATGTTCATCTTTGTTCCTATTTTCTAGAACATTCCTAGTTTTGGAGGCTTCTTCAATCCTTCAGACTAGTCTTTGTCTCTTTCTGGAGTAGAGATTTTCCCATGTGGTTTTCTCTATTTCTCCACTTTTCAGAGACTCTCTTTTGTACTTGGGTACCTCATCAGGCTTTGTTTTTGGGACCCATTTTCTTTCTTCTTGCATTGTTTGTAGATGCATCGTTGCTCATCTTAAGGGGGGGTGTTAGAGTAAAGTATTAATTATGTTAATTAATCTTTACTCCCTTCTTAAGATGTCAACTTCCTTTTGCTTTAGTTAAAAGCACATGCACTAGTTGTTCTAAACTCATGCATTAGTCATGTAATAGTTAAACTAATTATTACATGCACTAGACTTTGCCTTTCAAGGCTTTCGATCTCCTTTATAAGGATGATCCATTGTACATTCAATTCATTCATTAATTGAGGATATTTTCTTCTTCATATTTTTGAGTCAAACCCTTGCCCTCTTCTTGTCTCTACTTCCTTGTAATAGGTTTTTGTATGCAGGTGATCTTCGGGTTTTGTGGATTTGTATTGCTCAAATCCTACAATTTCTATTTGATCTTAGTGTTAAATTTGAAGATCACAAAAATCTCCTTGAATCTATTCAAGATAATTTGTTTCTTTTAGAAAAGAAACATTGTTCCATCATAGTGGAACTTGAAGGTCTACAAAGAAAATTTTCTTTAAGTATTAATAACTTGAATGAAATCTGTGAGGAATATGGGCTCCATGGTGTTGTAAATATGAGAAAGGATATGAGCATAAAAAATAATAATTTTTCTAGATATGATCCTTGTTTATTTGATTATTGTTTTCATAATTTTAACTCCAAACTTAAATCAAATAGATATCTAGCATGATGTATAGAAGAAGAAAAAATGATTTTAAGGATTCTAAGTGTTTTAAATGTGTTTAGTTTTTTTCATATAGCTATTTCTTATACATCTAAAATAGTAAACCAACAAGATAGTATTCTTAAGTTGAGGCCTAAATTAAAACCTGATGCTTTATTTGTACAAACAATGCTAGGTATTGTCAAAAAGAACTTTTGGGTACTTGGTAGTGGATGTTCACACCATATGATTGGTTATAGATAAGTTTGTTCAATATGAGACTCGTCCAGGTGGTTCAGTTAGATTTGGAAATAATCAGTGTTTTCAAATCATTGGAAAAGGAATAGTTCTTCTTGGTAACAAAACTCCTGTAAATGATGTATATTGCATTGAAGGATTGACATATAAATTAATTAGTGTGATTTAGATATGTGACAATGATTTTGATGTAACATTCTCAGCACTAGGATGTAAATTAAAAATAATTTTGGAAAAACTATTGCTATAGGATTCAAAACTAACAAAATGTATATAATCTCTTTGAAAACTTGGGGAAAATTAAGAATAATGTATGTTTTATGGGAAAAATTAAAGAAAATAAACTCTATCATAGAAGACTAGGACATATAAACTATGAAAACTTAATCAAGATTGTAAGAATCAAAATGTTAGAAACATACCCTTCTTGTCAAAGATAGATAATAATGTTTGCAAAGAATGTCAAGAAAGAAAACAAAAAATGGCTAGTTTCAAATTAAAGGAATATACTACTATTAAGCCTTTACAACTTGTTCACACTGATTTGTGTGGTCCAACAAGAACAAAATCATTGAATAATGAAAAGCATTTTATTCTTTTCATTGATGACTATACAAGGATGACTTGGGTTACCTTTTTGAAACATAAAGAAGAGGCCTTTGAAAGAGTTAAGATTTTTAGAAAAATGGTTGAAAAGGAGTCAAATGATCATATAAAGGTAGGATTTTACCTCATAGTAATTTATTGATTATTGTGATTTGATTATAGTATTAAAATATATTAATCAGTGCCCATAACATCACAACAAAATAGTGTTTGTGACCAAAAGAATAGGATTGTTAAAGAAATGGCTAGGACCATGTTACAAGATGTAGGACTATCTGATACCTACTAAAAAGAAGAAGTACATACTATTGTTTACATTTTAAATAGAGTTCAATTAAGAGTGAATACAAAATTCACTCATGAATTGTGGTATGGCGTGAATGCAAATGTAGGATAATTTAAAAGATTTGATAGTAAGTATTACATTAAAAGAGATGGTGATACAATTTGTAGTTTTGAGTCCCATTGTGATGCAACAATATTTTTGGGTTACTCAACTCACAAAAAATATTATAAATGCTTAGATAAACGACTGAAATGTGTTGTAGAAAGTACAAATATTAAAGTTGAGGAAAGGTTAAATAATATATCAATAGAGAAAGTTGAAATTCCTCAAGAAAATGCCCAAAATCCTAAAATTGAATAAAAATTAGAAGAAGAAACTAAAAAAAATAGAAGATCAAACTAAACAAAATCCTACTAATCAATTAGCTAGATCTAGTCCTATAATATCCTCAAAATTGTTATAGGAAAATCGCCCACAAGAACAAATTATAGGTGAGAAAATAGTAGGTATTCAAAATATAGGAAGAATTAGTAAGAAAGTTAATTTATGTTTGATATCACATTTTGAGCCTAAAAATTATACTAAAACTAGTACATGTGATCTTTGGATCAATGCAATGTAAAAAGAACTAGATCAAGTTGAATGTAACAAAACTTGGGATCTTTTCCCTAGACCCAAAGATAAAAACATAATTGGTGCAAAATGGGTTTTTAGAAATAAGATTAATGATAAGGGTAATGTGGTAAGAAATAAAGATAAAATAGTATGTAAAGGATGTTCTCAAATTGAGGGTGTTGATTCTGAAGAAACCTTTGCACCCATGGCTTGATTTGAGGAAATAAGAATCTTTCTAGCCTATTAAGTTTACAAGAATTTTAAAGTTTATCAAATGGATGTGAAAACAAAATTTTTAAATGGTGATTTAGTAGAAGAGGTCTACATGGAACAAACTAGAGTATTTTTTTGTGTAGGAAAAGAAAATAGATGTTTACAGATTAAGAAAAGCCTTATATATCTTAAAACAAGCTCCTATAGCTTGGTATTCTAAACTTGATGCTCATTTATGTGATTAGGGTTTTACAAAAAAATTTGTTGATAGCAACCTATATTTAAAAATAAAAGGAGAGAATATAATGGTTGTGGAAGTTTATGTAGATGATATTATCTTTGGTAGTAATGATGATGACTTGTGCTCTAAATTTCCTAAAATTATGACATCAAAATTTGAAATGTCAATGATAGGAGAACTATCTTTCTTTATGGGTTTACAAGTTGGTTAACTTGAGAAAGGTATTTTTATATCTCAAACTAAATATGCTAAAAAAAATGTTAAAAAACTTCAAATGGATGGGCGTAAACATGTTAGTACACCCTGGAAACATGTTGCAAACTTAAACAGGATGTTGACCAACCATATGTAAATCATACCTTGTATAGATCTGTGATTGGTGGTCTCTTGTATTTAGATTCAACTAGACTTGACATTATGGATTCAGTTTGTTTGGCTTCAAGATCTTAGTCTTCCAAAGATGTCTCATTTGAATGCGTTAAGAGGATGCTAAAATATATATCTGGTACTATAGATTACGAGTTGTGGTATCCCAAGCATAATGATTTTACTGTAAGTGCCTATACTAAAATTAATTGGGGAATTTGTCTTGATGAAATTTAAATCACATCACGTAGTGATTTATTCTTGGGGGGAAGATTAGTTTCCTAGCATAGCAGGAAACAAGAATCGATGACTTTGTCTACTCCTGAAGAAAAATACATAGAAAAAATTTCTTGTTGTAATTAAGTTCTTTGGATGACTCAAACTTTGAAAGACATACAAGTAACTATTTATTAACCAGTTCATAATTTTTTTTGATAACACAAATGCAATAAATATCTCTAAAAATCTTGTTCAATAATCTTGGACAAAACATATTGATGTTAGATATCGCTTCCTTCAAGAAAATTTTTTAGCAAATGAATTTGTTTTGGATTATATTACCACAAAGGAATAGGTAGAAGAAATATTTACTAAGTCATTATCAAAATCTCTATTTGAAGCTTTGAGGGCAATATTGGGAGTCTTTCCTCTCACCCGTCTTCAATAAATCTATTTGACATGAAGTGAGGGGGAGTGTTCATGGTAATTTTTATCCCTTTAGATAGTTTTTGAGACTACCTGAGATATCTATATTATGCATTGATGTATTTTGTACATCCCTGCACCCTATATTTATCTCTATAGTCCCATCATTTTTTTATTTATGAGACTTCATTAGTGGTTTTGTGGTTCAATTTTTGTGTTAGAAATTCTTGAGATAGTTGAAAACTATTTGATATGAATAATCGGTGAAAAATTTTCTTGGGATAGTAGACTTCTATCTGTTACAAGTAGTGGTTTTCATTGCACCAAAAGATCGACTTGTCCATGCCCAATACAACCACTAGACTTATAGAAGACACAAGAGGTGGTTAAGCCATGTCACAAATCCCGAGGGGAGCGCTGACCATTTTTCCAACAATCTCCCCCTCAACGTTATCCGAGGGGATTTGAACCTATGACCAAGCTCTGATACCACTTGTTACAACTAGTAGTTGTTGTTGCACCAAAAGATTGACCTGTCAATGCCCGATACAACCACTAAACTTATAGAAGACACAAGAGGTGGTTAAGCCACGTCACGAATCTTGAGGGGAGTGTTGACCATTTTTCCAACACTATCATGTTTATTATGATATTGTATGAGCTATTTTTTGATATGATGGTAGTATATGGTTGATTTGTGATCAATTTTTGGTGTCATATGATGAGGTTTATGATGATATTGAATTTTGTTTGGTTGTCCAATTCAGATTTTTTATTGTTATAGCATAAATGGTACATGTATGGTTGAGTTACAAGATATGTATTTTTTTCTTTTGGTTCATTTAATGCACAACATGTTTTCATTTTATAGTGTTATCCATATTTCAAATGAAAAATTTAGTATAGGTTTCTTGGTGATGTCAATGTAAATCAAGAGTAATTTTTGAAATTCAGAAATATAAATTGTCTATTTTTGACATCTGACAAACATTTTTGACTAATTCAGATGCAAATGGGTTCGGTTCGTTCATTATCAATTATAAGTTTCCAGATAAATGATGATATAAGTATATTTCTTTTTTAAAAAAATTTTGGAGAATATGCATATCATTTTGTTCCCCTCTCCTTTGTCCTTGATGCAAATAGGGGGAGAGGTTAGTGTTTTGATACCAAGGAAAAAGGGGGAGTTTTTTAATCCTCTCCTTTTGATGTCCTTAGAGAAAAAACACTAACCTATTAGGTATGCTCATTTAGTGAACTAGTCTGATGGCATTGATCATTTGGTTTGAATCAAATGCATTAGTGGCATTTGCATTTGATGACATTTATTTTGAGTTTGATCAATTTAGTTGGATGATTTAGCTCACTAAGATTGTATGATACATGTATTTTCATCATGGTACTTGGTTTGATCAGTGACATAACAATTAGTTTTGTAGTATGACATTTTTGACTAGGCACTCAATACATGATTTTGGTGCAGTTGATACAGTCAGAGAGTTTGGTTCAATTTGATACACAAATACATGTTGTGATACTTAAATAGATACATTCAACTCTAAAACTTTGTTAGTCAGATATGAAATGAAAAATATGTAAATATATGTTTCTCACTATGCTTTTGAAGTTCCATCTTAAGTCAATGAAAGTGCTTAAGTTGAATTGGAAATTGGAATTGGTCTTAAGTTTTTTGAATGGCTTGAAGTCATCAGAAAGGGAATTATGTGTTTACAATGATAAAAGAAATCCTTTGGGTTGGACTTTATTACAGAGTTTTAAAGTTTAAAGTGTTGTAAGACACAACACTTAGCACCATAATGATAAGGTTGTTTCATCATTTTAATGGGGGAATTAAATGTAATTAAGGCATAAAATGACATGTCATATTTATTAGTATAAAATTGTAAAGGCATTTTGTATTATTTATTTTGTAAAGTCCCAAAAGATCGAAGAACTAGGGTTCTGCCCAAGCTATGACACAAATTTGAATCACAATGACAATTATGAATGAGATTTTAATGGTAGTAGAGGCATGGAATTATGTGGTAATTTCTATATTGTTGGTAGAGAAATATTTGTGAAAGGGTGTGAAGGAGATCTATGAGAAGAGTATACATGATTTTGAAGGAAGTTATAGATTGATCTCTGTCAGGTGTTCCCTTTACATGTTTTTACTATTACTCATTCTTTGGTTCATCAAGTTCTTGAGTTTTTGTTTACTCAGTGTGTTAATATTATCTATGTTAGTTATCTTTGTATTAATGCTAAATTTTTTATGTTGTTTACACTTAATCCTAGTTGTATTTTGTTGAATACTTGTCAAATATTTGTATACAAGTTGTGTATTAAAGTTATACTACATATTTTTTTTCCATTAACAAAAAAGTATATTTTTAACATCTTTGAAAATCATGGATAGGTTTTCTACTAACTTTTGATAGTAGGGTCTATATTGTTTAACCTTATAGGTTTGTGAAGCTCATGTTTTTTGTTAAAATATTTAACAAACCCTAGTTAGGGTTTCTTTATTTTTTGAAGAGAAATGTTTCTTTATTGATTATGTTACCATTTTGATAAAGGGATCCATTTAAACCTAGGTTTGAACTCTACTGTATATTATTTTCTCAAACCCATATTTTGGTCTTTGGTTAAGAATTTTATGTCTAACCCTAGTTAGTATATGCATTTGACATTTATTCATTCCCTAATGAATAACACCTTAATGATACTCCTAAGAGTCAATTTTGTTGTCATTAGTTATATGGAGGTCATTATGTTTGTCAAAGTGATTCGGTAAGGCAGAAGAGATGAGTTAGTAAGGTAAAGTAAGAAGTCCATAAAAGGAATTAGTTAACAAGGAATATCAATAAAGAGAAAGCTAGTATAGACACTGAGTGAGGAAAAACTGAGCAACAAGAAACATATTCTATCGAGCACCTAACCGAGATAGAGAAAATGTATTACCGATCAGAGCAAGCCAACACCAAATGAGATCTAAGTAAATTGAACCTGGACACCGATTAGAAAATGGTTTACAAATCTCGAGGAGATTGAATAAAAGAATTTTGGAGATTGAAATATAATAATTACACATGATTACAAGGTGAGTTTAGCCAATGGGAAAAATGGATGAAATATGCATTGGAAGTGTACCCAATTCTAGCACCACTTGAAGATGAAGATTCTAGAAGTTCTAGAATTGCTTCTAGAGATGTTTAAATAGACCAGATAAGTATAGATTAGGATGATGAATAATGTGGCTATGGTGATATGAATATATGAGAACATTTCATGTATAAAGAATAATAGAGCAGAAAGTAAATAAGTAGAGAAAGCCATCGAGTATCAAATATATTGTAGAATAGATTTACTAAGTATTGAATTGTTTATGTTAAGGTTACACAGTATGAGGTATTGAGATATTGAGCACATAGAGTATGATAAGTATTTTTTGATACATATTTCATAGAAATTTTTTATTACTCATTAAAATTTAATCAAAATTGTATAAGTCTCTTAACTAAGAAGATCTTAACAGATCTTATGTATAAATCCTTTAACTAGGTATAATTCTTAGATTAGAGTTGTGAAATCTCTTAACAGAGTAGACTTAGCAGTCTTAGAGCTCTTAACCAGGTTAATACCTTTAATAGGGTAAGCTATCAGAATTAGCTAATCATTGTAGCTCTAATCGAGAAACTTTATTCCTGTAGTAGTGAAGAGTTGTGGGTGTCATCCCCACCACAATTTTTATCCTCTAACAAGAATTTATGTGATACCAAAATTAATATGTTATGTGATGTTTATCTTATGTTTATTTATTTTCATATGATGTATGCAAAGGTTAAGTAATCAATAAATGAATGTGATGAAAGTTTAGAAAGGTTGAAAAGTGATTTGAAGTACTAATTCACCCCTCCCCTCTTAGTACTTATCTTTCCACACCCGAATCCAAAAATTGGTATCAGAGCTCAGTATCTTATTAAGGATTTTAGTCACTTGAGAGGAAAGATATTGAAGGATGGAAAGATAAAAGTATAAAAGAATAATTGACAATATGGAATCAGAATTGAAGATGGCTAATGAGAAAATTGAAGAACTAAGTAGGAATCTAAAAAAATCAATCAAAAAAAGGAAAGAGATTGAACTACAGCTGAAAGACACCCAAGATCATGTAGATGAACTAGAAGAAAAATTTGAGGGAAGCATGTCTGATGAATTTGATGCTATCATATCTAAAATGTCTGAAAAGAGTAAGATGTTTGTTAATCAGGTAAAAATAATGAAAAGAGAGCAAGAAGTACAATCAGTAAGGATGTGTGAGATCATGGAACAAAAGGGTAGAGCTGAGGATGATAAAAGGACTGTAGAAGAAGAGAGAAGAGAAATGAATTCAAGACTTGATGAGAAAGATAGGGAAATCATGATATTGATACAAACACACTACAACTTGATAGATCAACTTGTTACGACAATTAGGATGTTTCTAGGAAAGTTAGTGAGATTACAGAATTGAGATCTGAAAATGAACACCTGAAGAATAATCTAAAAGATGAGAAAGATGCCAATGAAATCCTAAAAAGAAATGAAGAAGTATGGAAGATTTTGGATGAATAAATAAAAAATCAAAGGCAACCTAATGATACCTCTGGACTCAGTTTTAATGCAAATTTTACTACCGAGAAGGGTGATTCCTCCAAACAAGAAACCAATCGAGACAAATTTTCTACCCACCAAAGCCTAAGAAGCATATGCATGTTATCATTGTGGGAAACTAGGACACACAACTAACATCTATAGAAGAAAGAAAGGTAATCCACCAAATTCTCCTAAATTCAAAGGTCATTGTTACAATAGAAATAAGTATGGACATAAGGCATTTAAGTGTAGATCAAGAGTTGGAAACACTACAAGGAAACCAAGGTTTGATGGTTACTATAAAAACTACAAGAAATATGGTCACAAATCTAAAGAATGCAGGTCACAAAGAAGAAATAAGATTATAATACAAGGATTATAATACCATGGGATTATATTCAAGGATTTTCTTGTACTACATGTGAAAGATTCAGTCACATTGCTACAAATTGCTTCATGATGCATGGAATGAGTAACAAAAAGTCTTGGGTAAAATTTGGAATGGCTTATTTCCATTCCCATAGATTCAGTCACCTAGCTAAGGACTGTAGGTATTGAAATAAGGATTGAACCGAGGAGAAACCTGTAATCATCTAAAAATGGTCATCTAGGCTATTAGCCCCTCTCTAGCATTATTTGCTAAAATCATCAATTGCTTATTCTTGATCAAATCCTGGTTCTATCAATTATTCGATTATTTTCTATGGGCTAACCATCTTATCCTAAAGTCTTTATTTAATCAAAAGGAATTCCCACCCCTTTTATTAAATAAAAAGCCCCCACTTTTCCTCTTATCCTAAGTTGCACAAATAAAGCATTTTATAAAAAGGGAAAAAGCACTTTTTGCCTCATATGGGCACAAAAGTCAACTCATATTTTCTCATTGGAGGATACTTGTGCACATGGATTGCTCCTTTTTGATGCTCCACCATTGATTAAATCTTTTTCCTCTTAATCTCCATGGTCCATTCTTTCTCATTTCTTATAAAAGGAGAGCTCTCTTCTTCATTCTAGATCCCCAACTTTTTATGCTAACTTTATGCTGTAGGATTTCTTGGAGACTTTAGAGATTTTGAAGACTTTGGATCCTTTTGGAGATCTTTCTACATTTATCTTTCATTCTTGCATTCTTATCTTAGCTTCATGTTTATGCTTTCTTAGATTAGTTTCCTTTCAAGCTCTAGCTTAGATCTCACATTGTCTAAATAGTAAGGATTTGTAATACTTTTATCTTTCATTTTTATAGCTTAGCTTGAATTTCCATTTCTAGCATAGTTGCATTGCATTTGCATTTCATTTTGATTGTTAGGGATATTGGCATTCTTTCCCTTGTCTTCATTTGAATCTCCCATTGCATGGTTTACTAGAAAGGTTATTGGCTTAATAGCTCTAGCTGAGAGCATTCTTAACACCCTTGCACTCCATGCCTAGGGAGCTCTAAATCGATTTCTCAAGGTTTCTAATCCATAGATTCTCTTGGAAGCAATGATTTAGAGAAGTGCACATCTTAGTGTGTACATTTTTGGTGCCCACCGTGGGGTAGAACAGCTCTGTTTTGTCCTTTTTATGCATTTCCACACTTTTTTCGTCACTTTTAGCTTACTATTTTTGGCAAATTTTTATTTTTCTTTGGAAGATTATCATACGATACTTCACCAGTGTCATGCGATACTTTGTCCTATACTAGTGTGATACTTTACCAATTAAAATATCACACTCTGTGAGAGATTCTGTTGCACTATTCAGAACATTCTGTCGCTTGCAAGTACAGTGAAGTGTCACCCAGAAAGATAATATCACCCCAATATACTGCAAAGTATTGCGTGATTCTTCTAGCAACAAGAATATCACATAGACCTAGAAGTGATTGTTTTTAACTCTTTGTTTATCTTGCAAGTTTTGGGTTTTCTGTCATCTTTTTGAAAATTTCAACGTTTTCAAAATTCGTGCCTCTGGAAAACTGGCACCCATTTTTGAGAAATTTTCACATATGGTATTGAAAATTTAAGTGTGATATATTGTTGGAAAGCTCTTTCTGAACCTAATCCAACCATGTTGGTTTCATTTTCAAATTTTTCTATTTGATCAGCAATTTTACTTGCAGATTATTTGATTTTTGATGTGCTAACCATCGTGGGACTAACAAGTTGTGCTTGTAGGTACCTTCCTTGCTTGAAAAAATTGCTAAAAAGATTGCATGCCAAAGCTTCAATGGCAAAAGGGCTACTAATTGTGTTTTGCAAGGCTGCCCAATGCCTAAAAACAACCAATTTCTTGTTTATTTACTTTTCTTTTAAGTGTGGCATATACTAGTTGTCTCATTTCTTAGGCACTTAAGATCTTGTTGTAGGAGTCTTTTGGTGGTAGGAAATTATGCTCTTCACCCTTGTGGTGAACTAGAAATCCTGACCCACTTTTAGACTTTGAAAACAAGAGGGTAATTGAACTCTTTGTTTGATGTGTTTGGGGGAGATTCTTGAGCTAGGAGATTATGCTCTTCACCCTTGAGGTGAACCAGAAATCTTGACACTCAAAAGTCAATCCACTCTTTGTTTAGCATTAGGATCCTTTAGCAGGCCTGCTTTTGAGCAATCAAGAGGAACGACCCAAGTGGGGACAAGCTAATATTGAGCTATTCCAACCCACTATAAACTCAAGGCTATCAAGGACACAAAACCTTAGTATACGTAGTGCTTGTCTTCCCTTGATGTGAGTACTTGTGGGATTGTGACCATGAGAAAAGTGTTGAGCAAGAATGCTTAAGGTACTCTTGTGGCCGCAAGGTCCCAGTCCTTTTTGAGGAGCAAGAGGGGTACTAAAAATGGAAGCCCTTACTAAGAACCATAGGTAGAGGCCACCCTATTTTTCTGCTTAGCTTCTTGGTGCAAGGATTGATCCAAGTGGAATAACCCGGATCACCCCAAGATTACTCACCATCTGTGTTCCTTTGGTTATGTCATTAACACCTCCATGACAAAGCCAACATCTATTGTGGGAAACCACTTTGTGTGAGGTGATGGGACATCAAGTGTGGGCCAAGTTGCTAAGTATTGAGCCTTTGTCCTTCTAGGCTAGAAAGTGCTTGAAGTGTTCTCGTTGTGATCTACCCGTGTAAATGTTCTCAAAAATCAAACATCACGGTAATGCTCATAGATTTTTAGTTTTGATATCACAATTACTTGTATTGGAAAGGTTTCTTTTGCCCTTGTGCAAGTGTTTTATGACATGTTTGATCACCTACTATTTGCAAACTTGTCTATTTACTGTTGTCACTGTGCTTGAAGTTGAAAAAACCAACCTTTACACTGAGATTTTGAACAAATTGCCCTTAAAACTATGATTTTTAGCACTCACTGGTCAAGAATCGTATGGCACTAGAAGAGTATCACACCCTATACTAAGAAATATTGTGTGATAGTTCACCACTGGAATACTATCGCACCACTTGCCTAGAAAGTATCACACTACTTGGAGTTTATTGCATTTCCTTTTGCGAAATATTGCCCTGCTAGATTTCGTCACACTGCTTCCTACAAACTATCATCTGAGTCCTTTTTGTTGTCCTGCTATTGTTGCAAATCTGGAGCTATTTAACTTTCACTTTAACCTGCTGTAGAGTGTCTTCTTCTATTCTTATCTGAAGCTGGTTTGTTACCTACATGCTTAGGATTGTTCTAAGACTGAAAAAATGAGCTAAATTTTTTTGGATTTGAGCTTATCGAATGTCACTTTTGATCACTTGTCTAAACATGGTTACCTCTCTAGCTACTTGCTAATCGAGCTTCTTGCTCACATCTTGGCTTGTATCAATTGACTGTTGTAAGTTCTTGAGCACTTTGACTAGCCATCTCTATTGTTCTATCTCGACAAGTGATCATTATTGGCTTTTTCTTCTCTCAACATCTAAGAAACTTTGTCTCATTCTATTGGTTGAAAAACTTTCTTTTTCATGCCGGTTACAACTCGGTCTTAGTTTGAACAAGGGAGTCACCCTTCATTCAATTATACGCAGTTACCTTCTCCCACTAGATGTTCATGAGTGCCTATTAGCAATGCTAGTTCTAGTTCTGAGGATTCTAAGGCTACCCTGTGGTACAAAGGAGGCTTCCTCTTTTCCACATTTAAGTCCTCCAAAAACATAGACAGTGTGTCACTCACTCTCACTGAACAAGAAAAATTCTGTTGTTTGCAAGATCACTTTGAGCACAAGGACAACCAAACACACTTAGACAAAGAGCACAGTAAGAACATAATGGATGTTGCTAGGCACATGGCTATGAGAGGAACGTCTCACGAGCAACCTGAGACTAGTGGTTATGATCATAGACTACTTTTTGATGCTAATGTCAATTATGGCAACAACACGCCACCTAGATCTCCTCTGAGATGAAATTTTATTGTACCTTCTTCACCTCCTAGACCACCTCCCTCTCACTATGAGGAAGAGGCCGTTGATGATATTTCTAGTGAGGATCTTATTTCATTTGAATAAAATGAGGACTCCCAATGAAAGATGCTTAAGCTTTTAGACTGCAATGGAGACCAATATTTCCAATATATGACTTCTAGAGGATACAAGCTTCCTCCCGGCTATGATGTCAGGAAAATTGTCCAACAAAGAGTACCAACTAAATTGGAAGTCCTTAAGGAAGAACTACGTTGAACAAATCAATGCCTTACCCAAATGGCAATAGAAAGAGAGCCTCCAAAGGTCTCCTTTGTAGAATCTATTTGTGCTCTTCTATTTGATAGGAGTCTATACATGGTCTGATTTCCTAGGGATATTGAGGTTCCTAAATATGACAAATATGATGGAAATAGTGACCCCCATGACCATGTGCGTCACTTTTACGCTCTTAGCATGGACTTCCTTCATTAAGACACATTTTTGCTACGATTATTCCCTTGAAGCTTAAGAGGACAAGCTTTAGAGTGGTTTGCAAAGTTGACACCTCCTTTGAAGACTTTTGATGAGTTAGCTATGCACTTCACACAACACTATTTGTACAACATTCAACAACCTATCACTATGATAGATCTAAGTGCTCTAAGGTAAAATCAAGGTGAGCCATTTGCCACTTACTTGCAATGTTGGAGGTCATTATATTCTCGATATCCTCACCCGCTACCTGAGAGGGAAAAGATTGACATTTTCATCAACACTCTAGTGCCTGAGTTGTATTATGATCTAAGGAAACAATTGTTCTCCTCTTTCAACGACATGGTTGAAAGTGCATATCAGATTGAAGATGTGGCCATAAGAAAGGGGGATATTGTTATTAATAAAGATACCATAGGCAATGGAAAAGACAAGAGAAAACCTTGGAATAGGAATAAGTATGTTGTCAATGATGGGGTTGTAGATGTCCCTAAAGCTAAAGAGCCCACTTTCAACCTTTCTAATGCTATTTACGCAACAAAACTACAAGAAGTTGTCAATGCTCAAAATGCTCCTAAGCCTCAGTATGTAGATAAGCCAAAGAAGAAATTCTGATGATAGGTCTATACCTCATTGGCTGAACCATATGATGTGATTCTTAAGACTTTGGTTGCCAATAATTATCTTACACTTCTTGAGAAAACTCATCCCTATGATCTGCCAGTTAAGCCTGATTGGTGGAGAGAGGATTATTACAACCACTATCACAGAAACAAGGGACATAAGACTAACAATTGTTTCATGCTTAAAGATGCTATACAAGATCTCATTGATGGAGGCACAATTCTCACAGAGGGCTTAGTTAAAAACTCTGATCACCAGGCTTTCAAAGATCCTCTACCTAAGTATGACAAAGGTGAAACCTCCCAAGCACATAAGAAGAATCATGATGCTAAGATCAACTATACATATACTTCTGATTCACCTATGATCAACATGGTAGAGCTCGTTGAGAGTGTTCTTATGATGAGACCTCAAGATGATAATAAAGCCAATCATGGTATGCCAAAGTTGGTCTTGCAAACACGAGGTAGTTCATCTTCCCGAAGTGAGGCATTGAATGTTGTTAATAGGGGGCAAGCTAAACTAGTCCTTAAAACTACACCTGATCCTAAACAAGCCTCATCTTCCAAACCAGCAGTTCCTTCAGCTTTGTCTAGTTGTGATCTTGTCCATCAGTTGCAAAGGACACCCGCACAGATATCTATTTTTGAGTTCCTTGAGCTATCCCCTTTGCACAAGGAGATCCTTGAAAAGGCTTTGCATACAGCTAATGTCCCTAATGACATTGACCCAGATATGTTCCAAGCTATGGTCAACCACATCTCATCACCTCATTATCTATCCTTTTCTATAGAAGATGACATATCTCTTAGCCACCCTCACAATCTTGCCTTACACATTGAAGTTATGGTCTACCGTACCCGCATCCACCGAGTCTTGATACACAATGGTGCAGAGTTAAATATTATTTCTTTCAATGTCATACAACAGTTGGGTTTGTCAAAATTTGTTGTAGATCCTAAACAGAAAATTACTATAAAAGCATATGATGAAGTTGAAAGATCTTCCAAAGGTCTTGTCACACTATCTTTCTGAGTGGGCCCTGTCACGAAAGATATTATGTTCCAAGTATTGGACATCCCACTTTCTTATAACATCCATTTGGGTCATCCTTGGATCCATGACATGCAAGTTGTGCCTTCTACATACCATTAGTGTGTCAAATTCCCACATAATAGAGCTGAAATTGTGATTCCTAGGGATCATTCTATTGCTATCAATACTCTTGCTGCTGCTGAAATGTTTGTTCCTCACAAAAAACCCTCTAATGATCCTACTGCATCCCTGGTTTCCACTAAGAAAACTTTTAAGATGATGAGCCTTGGTATGGGTGAAGACATGCTGGATTCCCTTGCTACTATGCCTACTTCTCCTAGATCATATGGGAGACCTTCTGAAAAGATGAAGCCTTCTTCTTCTGCCATGACAATTTTTGGTAATTTTGTTCAAGAATCTATACCCCTAGAGGCAGAAAGAGAAGAACAAGCTGTTAGAGAATGGATCTATAGAGATGAAGAAGATAGTACCACTATTGCTACTCCTATTTCTCCTAAGCGCTATGGTAAAGGCTATAATTTTTTGTAGAAAATGGGCTATCAAGGTCAAGGACCTATAAATGATAATGGACACACCCTAGTCAAGCCTTTGAGTCATACTAATGGCTGACCCTCTAAGATTACAATAGGTGTAGGATATGGTGCCGATGATGACCTCCCTACATGTTCTAGAAATGCTCCCATGATTATTGATTCAGAAACAAATACAGATGATTCACCACTGCACACTATGGCTCAAATGAGAGACAATCTTCCTTCTACTTCACTCCTTTGGGGAGAAGAACACATACCTACTGAGGACATAGCTAAAGCTGCTACACCTAGAAGCTGACAATGTAGGAATATTTTGTGATTAATGAAAAGAGGAGATCTCACAAATAATGACGCTGAAGCCTCTACTTCTAAAGGTCCTAAACCTTCTTGGTGCAAGCAACCCAATAAAAGCATAACAATAGATTCAAATGAATATGAATGGGATACTCTCTCCAATGGATCTTCCATAGTAGATATAGACATTGATGCAATTCATACCTATAGTGCCCAACCTGACGTAGTTGATGATTCTCACATAGGGTCTGACAAGTTTGTTCCACATGTTGCTTTAGTGGACCATGCTGGTCCTTCTATGACAAGTCTAGATCTTAACACTTTTGGAGCTTACCCTATAGGCTCGACCTCTCTTGTCACCAGAAATGACATCCCTCACATAAATGCTATTGAACCAGTCACTTCATTTCATCTCACAAAATTAGATCTCATAGCTTGGTCCACCCAGGATCAACATGCCATTGAACCTATTACTTCTTCCACCAGTGAACCAACAACAAAAAAGATTGAATCAAAAATCAAGTATCTCAATCATCAAATCAAAAGAAAAGAGCAATGGTTGGATGGTGAAAACCACATTGTGATGGTATTCAAACCTAAAAAAAGTAAAAATAAAGACCTGATAAAAAATGATGATTATCAAATAAAAGATGACAAGTTGATTCTCTACAAAAAAATGGTGAACTTTTTCAAGAATTATTTCACATCTGTCATATTTTAGCACATTCTTAGAGCTCAGATCAAAGCTACTAATGCCTTGGTTACTTCGACATCCATTTTACAATTGAAAAAGCATAAATCATGCTTTAAGTTCCTAGTGGAAGAATTACACTATCTTGCTCATAGTCCTTACAATGCCATCATATTTTCCTATCTCCAAGATCATGTTATTCCTAAAAATCTAACACACAATATGAACTTCCATCTCATCCATCATGCCTCACACTTTGTCCTCATCTCAGGTGACTTGTATAGGAAGGGTCTAGATGAAACTCTCCTTAAGTATCTAGAAATAGAGGAGTAAGAAAAGGTGCTAGCTAAAATCTATGATGGCATATGTGGATCACATTCTACCAGTCTTACGTTAGCTCAAAAATTGTTTGGGGTTGGTTACTATTGGCCAAACTAGTTGGGGCCTTCTATCATCACAGCAACAACATTTGGGTCTAGGGCCTATCAGTTATCTATGCCAGAGGAAGAAGAACTTACCAAGCTTATCAATGTTCTACATTTGAAGAAGTGCTATGTCTGAATTTCTTGAGCTCTTTGTACATACTTATTGATCCTGAAAAAAATTCCAAAAAAAATCATATATAATGCTGAAAAAATCCTAAAAAGTATAAAAAGTACTGAAAAAATGAGCATCCTAGTGAAAACCTAGCAATAGGTGCTTTGATGTCTCACCCAAAAAAATTCAAAAAATTCAAAAAAAAAAAATAGAAAAAGTGCCTTGGTGAAAACCTGGAAACAGGCGCCTTGGTAGCAAAAATACAAAAAAAATTTAAAAAGTCCTAAAAAAAAATATATCAAGTGGTGAAAACTTGGAAATAGGTGCTACTTGAGACCCTTACACCTATGTCTATCAGTCTTGCATGGCGCTCATTCACTCCACTTCTCGTTTTGCCTCTCGTAGCCTGGAATTGACTCTTGTCTTAGTCTAGGGGGCATACATTGTTCTAGCTTATCTTGGGTCTCTTTGTGCATCTAGGTTTCTTAGGCACCTTGCAAATAGTGTTTTTCAACACCACCCCAATTGTGTTTTTCAACACTACCCTAGTGTCGAGTGTTTCTTAACACTTATCAGATATCCTACCTGCAGTCTAGATGATGCAATATTTCTCACTAGCAGATGTGATACTCAAAGTTTGACTCTATGACCTACACAAATGCACTTAAACATTTGACTCACTGAGACTTGCTTGACTTTATTTCTTTATGTGTTGTCTATGATGATTTCTTTGATGAGTGTTTTGTCCCTAATAGTTTTTGATGATGTTGAGCTAGAAGTCTGGGGCATGAGGACATGTTTTATTTGCTTTCTGCCTATGGGTATATTTTGTTGATCTTGGTTGTCACGAGAATTTATGCTTGTTCCACTTGACTTTAGGATTTACAAGGTATTATCCTTGACTGTTTCTACAAGTGCATACTTCTAGTCATCTTGACTTTCCTTATGTCTCGATGTGAGCATAATCTTGCTATATTAAACTTAGGTAATCTCACTGCACTAGTCATCTTGACTTATGTCTTTGATGCTTAGGTGGGATTCCCACATATCTATCTGATATAGATCATATTCAAATTCACATAGTCATACTAGTGTGCATTGTATGATCTTGTGATGCTACCAATAATGCTCGATGATGATTATTAGAGTCTAATGGATTTGTAACCTTGCAAGTAAACCACTTTTTATAGTAGCTTGCATTCTTAAGTTCATGATAGTTATTTTTCCATCTTGCATATGGAGAGAGCTCTCCTTTCATCTTTCATGGACTTATTAGTCAAACTGCGCTCACCATTCACTTCTTTCCGATCATGTCTTTCGCTTCTTGTCTTTCATATCACATCATTTTCTCTTCATTTTAGGATCGAAACTAAAATTCGAGTTCACCTTGATCGTCAAAATTGCATTTCACCCTCTTCTACACAGTTAGCTAACCATTTGAGGCTTGATCCTTCTATCTTCACTGGGCCATCTTCATTTCTTCATCTCCATCTCTCTCACCCTTCTAGTTTTTTATTCATTTAATTCATCTCCCTCTAAGGTCTTGATTGGGGCATATCTTCACCGATTGATGGTTATTCTATTATTATTTATCTTTGATTATGATTTCTAGTGATTTGATCATGTTGCTCTTGCTTTTGCCTTCCCTCTACCTTATTTCACTTTCGATCCCGAGGGGGCAGACACATCATATCCTATTGGCTATTCTCTAGAGAATATTTTTGACCATTTCATTTTCTCTGATCGATCTATCTTTGTGCTTGACATGTTAGTTCTTGTCTCAAGTTTTGAGACTATCCATCTCTTTCCTAAGTGTTCAGTACTATCACTACCAGGCTGACCATGCAGGATTTGCTCTCTTTTTGCACTTTATTCTTTGGAGTCAGATCTCTATCTATTGCCTTCTTGGCTGATCTATTCTTTGATGTAATGTGTTCCCAGATCGATCACACATTAGTCAAAGAGGCGCAAATGTAATCATCTAAAAATGGTCATCTAGGCTATTAGCCCCTCTAGCATTATTTGCTAAAATCATCAATTGCTTATTCTTGATCAAATCTTGGTTCTATCATTTATTTGATTATTTTCTATGGGCTAACCATCTTATCCTAAAGTCTTTATTTAATCAAAAGGAATTCCCTCCCCTTTTATTAAATAAAAAAGCCCCCACTTTTCCTCTTATCCTAAGTTGCACAAATAAAACATTTTATAAAAAGGGAAAAAACACTTTTTGTCTCATATGGGCACAAAAGTCAACTCTTATTTTCTCATTGGAGGATACTTGTGCACATGGGTTGCTCCTCTTTAATGCTCCACCATTGATTAAATCTTTTGCCTCTTAATCTCCATGGTCCATTCTTTCTCATTTCTATAAAAGGAGAGCTCTCTTATTCATTCTAGATCCTGAAATTTTAAGCTAACTTTATGCTGCAAAATTTCTTGGAGACTTTAGAGATTTTGAAGACTTTGGAGCCTTTTGGAGATCTTTCTACATTTAGCTTTCATTCTTGCATTCTTAGCTTAGCTTCATGTTTATGCTTTCTTAGATTAGTTTCCTTTCAAGCTCTAGCTTAGATCTCACATAGTCTAAATAGTAAGGATTTGTAATACCTCTATCTTTCATTTTTATAGCTTAGCTTGAATTTCCATTTCTAGCATAGTTACATTGCATTTGCATTTCATTTTGATTCTTGGGGATATCGGCATTCTTGCCCTTGTCTTCATTTGAATCTCCCATTGCATGGTTTACTAGCAAGGTTATTGGCTTAATAGCTCTAGCTAAGAGCATTCTTAACACCCTTGCACTCCATGCCTAGGGAGCTCTAAATAGATTTCTCAAGGTTTCCAATCCATGGATTCTCTTGGAAGAAATGATTTAGAGAAGTGCACATCTTAGTGTGTACAAAACCGAGTGAAAAGACTCTAGTAAATGTTGACGAAATCTAAGAATAGATGAATAAGACTCAGAGAAGAAAGTCACAAGATGATGGAACAGAAATGAGAACATCTAATAGCACCACATCCTCTGGATCAGGTGCACCTATCTTCACTTAATCAATCAAGGTATGAATAGGAGCTAATAACTTAAAGATTATCTTAAATCGGTTCCTAGATTTAGAATGAAGATCCATATCAACATATAAAATGTATTTGGATATTAGTTATAAAGTTATGGTTTCATATGTTGATCAGTAAAGTATTTGAGTTGTTTTGTTACATTCAGTGAAGTCAAGTAGAGTTTGGTTAAATGATCACATAAAGTTAGGTAAGGAAGCCTTTAATGCATTTATAGTCATTGGAAGCCCTAATCTACAAGAAAATCTATAAATAGAAGACAAGAAACTTCATTTCTACTTTACACTCTTGCGAACACATTTGAACAAAGAAAGATACAAGATCAAAGAGCTAATTATGAGTATTCAATCAAGCATTCTAAGCACATTCAAAGATCATTTGAGGTATTTATAGGGTTCACCAAGTTTTTTAAGAGATTATATTGCTATTTCATTTGAACCTTAGGAATTTATTGAGATATTATCAAGATCAAGTGGTACCCAAGATACAAAAGCCAATATTAGTTGAGAAGATCAACCCACTCAATCCAAAGTACAAACTTCCTCCAGATGTTGTTGCTGAAATTGATAAAACCAAAGCCCTATCCCTAATCCCACCAAGAGTCATTTTGATTGAAGATTTTTGCACCTTCATTCATTGCAAAATAGAGGATATATGTCAAGCCAAGATTGATGCATCATATAATAAGTTGTGTTAATGAGAAATTGAATAATGACTACACTCACCTATAGTTAAAGGGTTTGGCTCATGCAATGCATGTAATGACAGTGATGCAGGGGCATCCAAGGTTAAGGAAGGGGCACTCTTCGTCCTTAGTGAAACTGCATGGGGTGTTGGTATTTTGGCCAGTGTTACTCAGTTGCAGCATTGACCAATGGTCTCAGTCATTGTAGGAAGCTCAGTCACTGAAGGAACTCAGTAGTCTCTAGCACTCGGTGAAATTGTTACTCAGTCATGCGTGTGGTGCTCAGTTGACACTAGTGCTTAGTGATGCCTGACATACTCTATTAATTCACTTTTGCTCAGTAGTTTTGGTTTACCGACTGGAGTTCTGTGTGATTTGTTGAGCCGACTTAGTGCATTTATTGTTGGTAGCTATTGTTATAGGCTAACATGCTGAATTAAATTTTTGTATACATTTGTAAGCCGACTTGTATGGTAGTTAATTATTTGTTTTGGGGAGTTAAAGGTTTCATCCAACTGACTTGTGGCTGATGATTAGTATTTATAGGATGTTTGGGTAGATGTTTAAAAGGGGGAGGAGAGATCATTAAGGGATCAGAGAAGTTCATGACTTGAAGACTTAGTGAGTCAGATCTGAGGTTCTGAAGCTGAAGTTGGTGAAGTTGTGGAAAATTTCTTGCATGATCTTATAGATTAGATTGACATCTGATAGTTGTTGGTAGTAGAGCTAGGGGTTTTCATACTTGGAGATAAGGAGATTTCTTGGAGGCTTGCAAGCTCAAGTTTAGATCTGTCTTAGGGTTTCCATTAGCTTCTAATTGTCTTCAGAGTTGAACTAGCTGAGATTGTATTGGATCTATTGTGGATCTTGCATAATTGTTTCATTTTGCAATTGGCCCTAACCCAGAAGGCCTTACAACTAGGCATGTTAATGAAAATTACTTGAAACATTTGTGGTGTTATCTATTGTGTTAAGTATTCTGCTATGTAATTCTATTGGCTACAAGGTTTGGAATATCTTTCATTGGATCCACCATCCTTGACTGCATCAGGTGGTATCAGAGTGAAGGTTTGTTCTTGTTGGAGCTGATAGTTGATCTTGAAGGTTAACCTAGCAAGGTTGATCTTGCAAAGTTGACCCTATTGGAGTAGACATCATGTGCAATCTGGATTGTAGATCTGAAGCACTGAATTTGTGAAATTGTGCCCTAGTTGTTTGCAAGATTGTAGGTTGAGATCTGACTTGTACACAACTTGGAGGTTGTCACAAGGTGGTTAGTGAGGGTTTGTTGCAGAGGGTTTCTCTTATCTTTAAGGATGCCTCCAAGAAGATTGGACCCTAGAGTTATTTCTGATCTTTGTGATACTATTGAATCCTAGATCATAGAGAAAGTAAAATTAGATTTCAGATCTGAGATGGAATTGATGAAGAATGACATGGTCACTGAGATCATGAGAGTTGTTATTGGTATACCTCAGAATGTTGGTACTGAGGATGGCTATGAAGAAGCTACTGAAGAATTTGAAAATGTTGGATCTAGTGGTGATGACCAAAGGAATAGATCTGGTGAAGATAGAAATGCTCAATTACCTAGATCTATTGCTCGATTTAGTAATTACTGAATGGAAGTTTCTACTTTCTCTAGTACTTTGAAGCCCGGCAATCTGATTGATTAGATTGGTGAACTTGAAGATTTCTTTGAGCTGGAAGAAATTCAAGATCCTCTTCAGGTGAGATTAGCACAAACAAAGTTGAAAGGACATGTTTCTCTTTGGTGAAAGGAACTACAAAGAGACCGAGAAGATGAAGGTGAAACAAAGATCAATTGGTGGAGGTTGATGGTGACTAAGTTGAAAGCTAAGTTCATACCTTCTAACTATGACCTTGAATTGTTTAAGAAGTTGCAAAATCTGAAACAAAAGGATTTGTCTATTGAAGATTATACCGAGGAGTTCTACAAACTTACTATTCGGTCTGGACACTGAGAGCTCAGTAAGGAAAAGGTAGCTTGGTAAGTGAATGGTCTGAGATTCAATATTCAAGATGAGCTTGGTATGTTGAAGATTAATTCTATTGAAGATGCTTATCAGTATGCTCTGAAGGTAGAAGATAAGTTGAAGGGGAAACAACCTAGTAACTCTCAAGGGAAGGAAAAGATTGATCACTCAGTGAAGGATAAGCCGACTAATGCAGAAGATGAACAGAAACCTGTGGAACCGAAGAAGAAGACAAGTAGAGTTATCTTTAAGGGTAATTTCTATAACTATGGAGAGGAAGGACACCATTATTTTGAGTGTATAGAGAAGAAGGTTGACCGATGAACTATTGTGATGAATGAGAACATTCAGAATGAACCTGAATAAGAGAACTTGCTACTTTGGTGAACATTGCTCGGTAAAAAGGATGAACCTTGTCAGAGGAGTAACTTGTTTAGGACCCGATGTAAGACTAAAGTAAACTCTATGATGTTATTATTGATAGAGGTAGTACTGATAACCTTGTTGCTGAGAACCTAGTTCAGAAACTTGGTTTGAATAGAATGAAGCATCCTTGTCCTTATAGGATTGGTTGGTTACAAGATGGAGGACTTGTATGTGAAGAACCAGTTTGGGATTTATGTGTTGAATCCTAAAAAATGTTCTTCTCACATATGAACATCTTTTGGAACCTAGGGTGTCTGATGTAGAGGCATCCAAGGTTAAGGTAGGGGCACTCTTTGTCCTCGGTGAAACTACATGGGGTGTTGGTATTTTGATCAGTGTTACTCAGTTGCAGCCTTGACCGACAGTCTCTGTCATTGAAGGAAGCTCGGTCACTGAAGGAACTTGGTAGTATCTGGCACTTAGTGAAAGTGTTACTCAGTCATGCCTACAGTGCTCAGTCGACACTGGTGCTCGGCCATGCCTTGCATACTCGGTTAATTCACTATTTATCGGTAGTTCTGGTTTATCGACTAGAGTTCTGTGTGATTTGTTGAGCCGAATTAGTGCATTTATTGTTGGTAGCTATTTTTATAGGCTGACATGCTGAATTAAATGTTTGTATACATTTGTAAGCCAAATTGTATGGTATTTAATTATTTGTTTTGGGGAGTTAAGGGTTTCATCTAGCCGGCTTGTGGTTAATGATTAGTATTTATAGGATGTTTGGGTAGATGTTTAAAAGGGAGAGGAGAGATCATTAAGGGATCAAAGAATTTCATGACTTGAAGACTTAGTGAGTCAGATCTGAGGTTCTAAAGTTGAAGTTGGTGAAGTTGTGGAAAAGTTCTTGCATGATCTTGCAGATCAGATTGATATCTGATAGTTGTTGGTAGCAGAGCTAGGGGTTTGCATACTTCGAGACAAGGAGATTGCTTAGAATCTTGCAAGCTCAAGTTTAGATCTGCCTTAGGGTTTTCATCAACTTCTGATTATCTTCAGAGCTGAACTAGCCGAGATTGTATTGGATCTGTTGTAGATCTTGCAAAATTGTTTCATTTTGTAATTGGCCCTAACCCGAAAGGCCTTACAGCTAGGCATGTTAATGAAAATTACTTGAAAATTTTGTGGTGTTATCTATTGTGTTGAGTATTCTACTATGTAATTCTATTGGCTACAAGGTTTGGACTGTCCTTCATTAGATCCACCATCCTTAGTTGCATCAGACAACATTCAAAGATGAATGGATCATAATTGTCTTAAACAGAGTTCATGAAAGGTTTATGTGGCTAGATGGGCCAGTAAAAATAATGAAGGATGTGTTACATATAGTTACTAGATTTCCAATTGGTGATAGATTGAGGGCCTACAAACAAACTGACAAGAATAAAATCTATGAGTTGACAAAGGCTAAATGGGACAAAAGAGGCTTAAAAATTTCTACAGTTGAAGATCCCAAGCTAAAGCATGCATAAAAAATAATATCATATAGGATATTTCAATCATCTAGGGTAGAAAGTATACCTTGTGGAGCTATGGATATTGCTTACAAGATGGTGAAGAAAGATATGAAAATTGATTTGTGTGAAATTCTGTTGAAGCAACTCAATGACAATATGAACACAATTCAGAAGGCAAAGACAAACACTTTGAAGTTTGGTTAGTTGTTGGTATGTATCTTTTTCTATTTCCAAGATTCATTTCCAATAGTCAGAGAGGTCACATGGAGTGCTAAAAAAATGATAGTTTATCAAATCAATGAGTTTATTCAAAGTATGGGTGATAAATTCAATGTTATTATAGATGATTACTTCAGTAAATTCCAAGATAGGATGCCTAAAAGATATAGGATTCCACCTCAGATAGTGGAATAATTTAAGGATGAGTTATGCTTTGAAGTAGACACATATGTATTCATAATAAGGGTAGTAGATCATATAAATAAATGGCTACCCCCAATATATAATGGGTTACATAATGAATATTGATGCAATCACCGTTCAAATAAAAGGACTTTTGGAGAAGCCTATGGAAAAAACTGCAACACGATATGGCACCTATGAAGAGGTGAAGGAGAAAATTAGAACTGGTATATTGATACCGAAGGCCACAAGGGTAAAATGATTAATGATTTAATAGAGAACTAGGTATTTTGGATAATGATGAAGTTGAAGAAAATGTTGTTGATTCTTGAGCAATAAAGGGGAAGAAAACAAGAATCAAGAAATAAATCCCTAGTCCAATCGGTGTAAGACCATCTACTCAGTCTACCTCCACACCGAGAGGAAAGAAGAAAGTTGAAGATGAACCAATGAAGACTAAGAATTTTATGTTAGAGGATGAAAAGCTACTAGAAGGGCTAGGAGAAAATTAAAGTTGGCTAAGGAGAGTGACACTGAATCAGATGACTTGTCACAATTCAAAGTTGCACTGAGTAAGAAATTGAGGAGTCTTGATGATCTTCTCAAGATACATGAAAGATATGGTGGACTCAAGGTTTTGCATCAACTAAAATATGACACTAGGAATGAAGAATAAAAGAATAAAATAGAATAAATAGTTATAGCCACACTGTATAAGTTCAGGAAGATACCAGTCGAAGTGGTACAATATCTAGAAGGATAGATGTATAAAAGAATTGATGCCAGATGGAAATATACCATTGATGTTGAGAAGGAGATGGGAGAGAGATCACTGGAAATCACATTTGTAGACCTCACAAAGATAGGAATAAAAGATATACTTAAGGAATACTCAGATAGATTTATGGTGAAAGGAAGAGCTCTAAGCATAAGGGTCGGTAAGTTACAAGAAGTTCAAAAGGATACCGATGATCTTTGGAGGAAGATATTTTCAAATAAGCAACTGAAAATCCAAGGTATAACTACTAAAGAAGATAAATCCAAGCCAATTGGACTGATTACAAACAAATAAGAAATAATAATTGAAGACATTACCAAGAAAGGCCTTGATGAGACAATAAAAGAAGATGAGGATATCATGGCTACTCAAGCCATATATTTAGAAGCTATGGATATTGATGACTTGGCTACAACAAGACTACTGAAAAAAGAGCCATTCATTTTACAAGTAATGGACTTTCCTAAGATAGAAGTGGTTATCTTAGAGATTACAATTGGAGAGAGCCTACTGCTTCTGAAATTCCTACCCAGCCAAAAAAAGATAATGAACCTAAATAAACCAAAGAAAAGACCATTGAGATAGAGACTAATCAAGGTCAAAATACAGAGTCGGTAACCCCCATTGAGACTACAGGTCAACAAGAACCTAAATGAACACAAGAAAAGACAATAGATGAGAGAAAGGAAACAAAATAAGAGAAAGAAAAAGAAAAGGTAATTGAAATAGAAAAGGTAGAGGAGAAGAACAAGGAAAAAAAGGAGAGAAGAAAGAAGAGAAGAAAGAAGAAGAAATGAAGAAGGAAAAGGAAGATAAGATAGAAGCTACGTCAACACAATTAGATGCAAAGATGGAATCTAGTTCCAAGAGAAAATCCAAGAAGAGGAAGGTTGAAAAAGAGGTAGATATCAATGAAGTGATATTCATATTGAAGGTTGAATATACTACTATGATCCCTCAAGAACTTTCAGAGTTCGGTGATTTGTTGAAAAGGAAAGTTGCACAAGATAAGCTTATAGCTAAAAAGCATAAAATTGATGTATTGGAAAAAATAGAGAGCATTCTAAATGAGATTGTTCCTGAGGCTACAATAAATGAGAAGGAAGATATTTATAGGAAGCTAAATGAACTGTTCAGTCAAATAAATCAGTTGGGGACCAACACCACTGAATATCTCATGAAGGTACAAAAGAAAGACATGGAGACTAAGGTGATTGAAGAAGTTCTTCAATCGGTAGCATTGGATAAGGTAACTCTATCTGAGTTAATAAATCTATTAGAAGAAGATTTAAATTCCATTCTTTCTATATTTTAGAAAATTTGTTTATTTTCAAACTTTACAGAGGAGATAAAAGATAAAGATGAAAATGTGGAAAAAGAGCTTACTAATGCCAAAGGGGGAGATTGATACTACTAAGAGTCAATTTTTTTGTCATTATTTAAATGAAGGTCATTATGTTTCCCAAAGTTATTCTGTAAGGCTAAAGAGATGATTCGTTAAGGTAAAGTAAGCAGTCGGTAAAAGGAATCAGTTAACAAGGAATATTGGTAAAGAGAAAGATGGTATAGAAAACAAATGAGGAAAAACCAAACACTAAGAAACATGTTCTACCAAGTACCTAACCTAGATAGAGAAAATGTATTACCGAGTAGAACAAGCAGACACTAGATGAGATCTAAGTACATTGAACCTAGACACCAATTAGAAAATGGTTTACAAATCTCAAGGAGATCGAATAACATAAATTTGGAGATTGAAATATAATGATTACACATTATTACAAGGAGATTTTAGCCAATGGGAAAAATAGATGAAATATGCATTGTAAGTGTACCCAATGCTAGCACCACTTGAAGATGAAGATTCTAGAAGTTCTAGCACTGCTTCTAGAGATGTTTAAATAGACTAGAGAAGTATAGATCAAGATGATGAAGGATGTGGCTATGGTGATATGAATAAATGAGAAGATTGCATGTATAATGAAGAACATAGCAGAAGGTGAGTAAGAAGAGAAAGCCACCGAGTATCAAAAGTATTGCAAAATAGATTTACCAAGTACTGAATTGTTTATGTGAAGGTTACACAGTATGAGGTCATGAGATATTGAGCACATAGAATCTGATAAGTATTTGTTGATACACATTGGACATACATTTTATATTACTGATTAAAATTTAATCAAAATTGTATAAGTCTCTTAACCGAGCGGATCATAACAGATCTTACGTATAAATCCTTTAACTAGGTACAATTCTTAGATTAGGGTTGTGAAATCTCTTAACAAGGTAGACTTAGTAGTGTTAGAACTCTTAACTGAGTTAATACCTTTAATAGGTTAAGCTATCAGAAATAGATACTAATTGTAGCTCTAACCGAGAAACTTTATTCCTGCAGTAGTGAAGAGTTGTGGGTGTCATCCTCACCACAGTTTTTATCCTCTAACAAGGATTGTTGCGATACCAAAATTATTGTGTTATGTGATGTTTATATTATGTTTATTTATTTTCACATGATTTATGCAAAGGTTAAGTAATCAGTAAATGAATGTGATGAAAGTTTAGAAAGGTTGAAAAGTGGTTTGAAGTACCGATTCACCCCTCCCCTCTTAGTACTTATCTTTCCACACCTGAATCCAACACTTAACTCTAGTCAACGGGTTTCCTACTGAAGTTGATTCATGTTGGGATACCCTATTGTTAATGTTATATTATCCTTGTAGCTAATTTTATGAGGGTTTATTTTGTCATTTGAGTTACTTTGATTTCTATTATTAATATACCCTAGTTGATCCTATAATACAATTTTCTTATTGAAACTCTTGGTGGAACATTCATTGACAATTGTTTTAGTTTATCAAGACATATGGTTGGTTCTTGTGATAATATTGTGATTAAAGATTTAGTTTTTGGTAAGCATAGATATATGAAGAGAACCCTATGCATTTCATAAAATATTACTTGGTTAGTATTTCAATCATTTTTTTTTTCTATCAGACATGTGTAAAGAAAGTTACTGGTAACTTGTAAATCAATTTTGAAATAATATTTTTATTTCAGTTTATCAATTTGAAACATTATTTAAACATGGTAGGGTAAAAGTATAAACCCATGTCACACTTTTATAAAGGAAAAGGTCAACATCACACAAATTGTTCAACTTTAACCACACAAAAGTCACATTTGTGTTTAGAATTTGAAGATGATGTAAACTAATGAAATGTGTAAAACTGGATGAAGTTTATGTTTATAATTTTTTTAAATATTTTTGAAAAATAATTGATAAAAAAAAATAAAAATTTGAAGTCTATTTTTTAATTGCTAAAAAATGTTGAAAATTTGGGGTCTAGTTCCTGCCAAAAAAGTATATGCAAATAATCTTTTCTTCCTTTGATTTCAAAATATGTTATAGATTACATGTATAACTAGTACATTAAAAAAGAAAGATTGGTTTTCAATGTATATTTTTTCTGTTATGACTACTCAAAGTCGAACTTTTCTGAAATTGATAGTTTTTGTCTTCTACCAAATTTTCCCTATCAAATCTACATCATTCAAAAAATAAATTACATATTCTTCAAGATGACTCTCTTCTCTAGTGTTAAATATAAATTTTAATTTTTTTTTATTATGATTTACTTTTTTTTTGTTATTTTGAAGCAGTGTCTTCTCGAATGTTAAAATACCTACTTACAGTATTTTGAAATTATAATATATTATCTCTAATCAAAATATTATAAAATTTATATGACGATAATCTTGACTTCAAGCTCCACAAAAAGGGTATTTTTATTTTTTGAAGAAAATTGAGTTTTGATGGAGAAATGAACTACAAACTGAGAAGTTCTAAAAATTTTCAAATTTTTCTTGTTTGGCTGCAACAGGGATGACACATAGGTAGTTTCGGTCGGACCGGGTTCAAGCGGACCTGGTTTGTTTGAACCTAGTTCAGCCAAAACTACAGCCAACCAAACACAGCCACCTTAGCAACCAAGCCCTTAAATCTCATATAAAAGACAAATTTTGTGAATTAAAAAATTTAAAAATATATTTCATACTTGCGAAATGATAAGTGATTTTTTAAATAAATTCATTTATTGAAAATTCTTTATTATTTTTTTGTGTTTGTAAGGCAATTACAAAGGACAATCATTAAGAAGGTATGTTTTTTTATTGCAAGATATTTTTATATTTTATTTTTGCCTTGTTTTATTTTATTTAATTCTTTTTAATTGAAAAATTATTTTATTTAGTTTTTTTAAACTAAAGCATTGTTTTATTTTTCTTTTTAAATTAAAGCATTATTTTTTATTTTTTTTAACTTAAAGTGTTATTTTATTTGGTTTATTAATTAAAAAATTATTCAATTAGTACTTGATTTATGAACTTATAAATATTGTTTATAGTTTTTTATTGGGTATATGGTTTTCTATATGCAGGTGAATTGAAGCTTTCAATTTAATGGGGAATAAAAGGAACATAACAAGAAAATATGATTGAATAAGAGATGAAAAAAAAAAAATTCATACAAAATGTAATGAAGATCAACATGTTGAAGTTCAGGAAGAACCTATTGATATTCAAGAAGATGCAATTCAAGTAGGGGAACAAATGGGTAGTTCTCAACATGGAAACATATCATTTGACATGGGAAATTTGATGGAGATGAATGAGGACACACTTTTAGTCAAGTTTAATTTGAACACATGGTATCTGAAAGCACAATTAAAGTTAAATTGCAAAAAAAATTGGGATGAATATTTTGAAAATAAAAGCATGTTTGGAAGAGCACAATTATTTCCAAGGTTATTCAAGAAAAGAGAGATGACTTATGTTTTGGAGTTATTGGATGTTGATAATAGGAAAATCTCTATGGATAATGTTAATCGAACAATAGTTAAAAATTTGCAAGATGCATTGAGAAACATTAAGAACACAACTCAAGGAGTTGATTTAAGTGTTGCACATAGAGTGTTGATAACTACAATATCTAGTAGGAAGTTGAAATGGAGAAAACAAGTTTGTGCAATTTCCAATTTAATGCAAGTGTCTAGAAGAACTATTCAAAGATATATCAAGAGGAGAAATATATTAGATAAAAAGATTGAAAAGAATTGGGTAAATATTTGTATACTTTCTTGAAAAGACATAATTTATGAAGATGTAAAAAGATAGGTCATTTTGGATTACTTGCTCCCATGTTTCTTCCAAAAGAAGGGATACTATATTGATGAAAGATGAAGAGATAGGTATGAAATATGAACATCCAAAACATTTTATAGATATAAAAGAAGTGAACTATTTCAAGCATTAAAGAAAGAGTTTTTAGATGTGAAAATATGTCAGAGAATGTTTGAGAGGTTTATTCTTTTCTTTGTATGCATAAATAAGGTACGCGAAACTTATTGCTATCAAAATCATGTTGAATTTCATCTACACTTGAAATCATATAAAAGATTTATGACAACACTTAATCCAGATATGGTTATCCTTGGAAGTAAGACACAATTTGTGAAGTCTATTTTATATGACAAATCAAAAGATTCAGATGAGTTCAAAGTACAATGTATAAAAAATGCATGCAATGATTGTGGAGATTTGCACACGAATTCCCACTAAAAATTGAGAATATTGATGTTTCAACACCAGTTTTGTGGAAGAGATTTGAATATGAGACATATCAAACTAAGACAAGAGATGAATCCAAACAAATTGCATTGAAGGAGAGTGAATTTCTCTACCTTAAGTTTATGACTAGATTTTGTACTATGATATATCCACATAGCCAACATTGTCATGGTGCACGATGGCAAGTTAAATAGTTTTGTGATTCCAAAATTTGTTTTCCACCTGGTTATATTCTTTCAATTGTAGATTTATCTGAGAACTATACATTTTCCCCTCAATCAGAGCTTCAAGGTCAATATTATCATTCTGAACAAGTTGTGATATTTGTGAAAATGATCTATAGACACAAATAATTTAATTTGGATGGGATAGAAATTATTGATCAAAATGAATGCATTATTATCAAGGAGGTTCATTTCTATATCAGTGATAATAGAGTTCATGATAGGAGCTATGTGGCTCATTCTTTTGCAATTTTTTTTTAAGATCTTGTGAATCATGGGATAAAGGCTTCACAACATAGGATTTAGTTTGATGGTTGTGTAGGTAAGTACATGTATTTCAGATAATTTTTATTTTTATCTTTAAGTTATTAAACTTACATTCTTATCTTTAAAGTTGTTTAATTGAACAATCTGATAAATGTTATATTTAATGATCTTACATACATGTATGTGTGCAACTTTATCGAGCAATTTAATTTAAATATGCAAAAGCCTTTAATTGGCTAGCCATGTAACATGCTAGATGCAATGTTAAGTTTCTGTAAAACTTCTTTGAAAGTGGGCATGGAAAAGGGGAGCAGGAGCATGTGTAAAATGTGCACTTCGCCAACATGAACTTGTAGGTACAGAAATGGTGTTTAAGTAATATAACGTATTGAAAGAAGCTTCTAGATCCATTTTCTTCAAACTAATTTAGTTCATAAATTTGTACAGGTAACATGATAGAGAATGTGAAGAAAATTTTTGAATGGTACCAAGGTCATTTTTCTAGTCGAGACACCCAATACAACAAACATTATTTTTGGGAAGTTAAAGGTAAAATTTATTTTGTTAAAATTCTTAAATAAAATTTTCAATCATGTAGTTTTCACTTTTATCATGTAATTGTCGATCTAAAAATGTGCAAATTTCATTTCATATTTGTAAAAGATATAAATCGATCCAATCCTTACAATTGTCAAAGAATTGGTGGTATCAAAAGTTTACATCAAGTGATGACTATAGGACAACATGGGCCTCCATTGATTCAAGTAAGAGAAAAATAATGCTTTTATGTTGACTGTGTTGAGGAAAATCCAATTAGTCAATGTGAGAATATTGAAAATGGATACGTTTCATGATGGGATATGAAGGAGTTGATCATAATGTATCCTTATGAATATGATCACATTGCCATAAATATTCATGATCCTATAGATTCAGCTGATTTTGAATGTGTTTTTTATTTAGTTGTTATAGGTGTGTGCACATACATACTTTTTTTATTAATCTTAATTTATCACAAGTGCTGATCAAATTATTTATATTTTCTGTTTATTTTATTTTTAAATTGTATCCATTTGTACATAGGTGATATTTTTGTTGTGGTTGTGGATCTTGACAATGTAGAAAGTTTAGATTATTATCTACTAAGATGCACGAAAGAAATATACAAGTTGGCAGAAATAATTGTAGCTGGTGGTGGACAATCATATCCAACTAGTTCAGTTGTCACTGAAGGCACATATTATTAGCAAACAAAGATAGACAAAAATGGTGTTCAATTTATTGAATACATGCTTGGATAAAAAGATCTACATTACAGTCACTTGCTTATAGTGACAAAGTTGCAATTCAAGACATTTAAAAAAAGAGGACGTGGAAACCAAAAGTGGAGGTTTCCTATTGAAGAGCATGAATGTTTTTTGGAGATAATAGAAGTTATAGAGGATCCAAACTATATGTATCAGGAGCTCTAGGCTAAACTTCTTTTTTGTAGCTTTCGTAAGTTTTCACATTTGAACTTGTTTTTTTTGTAAACTTAAACTCATATAAATGATGTAATGGATATTGGATATGCTTTGATATATAATTATACATGCTTGGTTTCATTATACTTTGATATATATAATTATGGATGTTTGGTTTGAAATGTTTTTGTGCATGTTGTTATGTATACTTTCATGGCTGAATAGTATGTTCTTATAAAATTTGTATATGTTCTTATGTATGCTTTTATATCTTTTGTTATGTACATGTTTTTATGTATGTCCCCTTAAGACATCCCCTTAAGATATTGGTTAGATTAATTACAATATTAGCTAGATTGCTTACTAGTTAGATTACTTATGATAAGTTAGTGAGAATAAAATGTTTTTACGCATGTTGTTATGTATCATAAATGATGTATGATTTTATTTATGCTTTCATGGTTCAATAGTATATTCTTATGTATTCTTTGATGGTTCAATTAAATATATGCTTTGATGGTTCAATTATGTATGTTTTGATGTACATTCTTTTATATATTTATGAATGTTTGGTTTGAAATGATTTTATTCATCTATTTTTATGTATGCTTTGATGATTCAATAGTATTTTTTTATACAATTTGTATATGTTATATTATGTACATGCTTTTATGTCTTTTGTTAAATTTGTACATTCTTTTAAATGTATGTCCCCTTAAGAGATTAGTTAGATAAATTAGCTATGTACTCTCTTCCCCTCTCTTGATTTACTTATTTCTATATTTCTCTCTTTTCCTTTAATTTTATATATATATATATATATATATATATATATATATATATATATATATATATATATATATATATATATATATATATATATATATATATATATATATATATATATATATATATATATATATATATATATATATATATATATATATATATATATATATATATATATATATATATATATATATATATATATATATATATCACACACACACACATTTTATGATTATAATGTGTCTTACTAAGTCATAATGGGTTGTAAGAGGTCTTGATACTCCTTACGACCCCTTACAACCCATTATGACTCCTTTCAACACATTAGAACCATAAAGTGTGCCCTAATGGATTGTATGACCCCTTAAAACACACTTTATGGTTCTAATATGTTCTTAAAAGGTTATAATGGGTTGTAAGGGGTCTTAAGGCATTCTAAGGGGCATAAGGACCCCTTAGGACACATTGTGACCCCTTAAGACACATTAAACCTCTTAAGACACACTTTATGGTTCTAATGTGTCTTAACGGGTCATAACGGGTTGTAAGAGCTCCTTAGACCCCTTAGGACCCATTAAGACCCCTTACAACCCATATGACCCTCTCAAATACATTAAAACTATAAATTGTGTTTTAAGAGGTCCTACGACCCTTTTATGGTTCTAATGTGTTGAAAGGGGTCATAATGTGTTCTAAGGGGTCCTGTGACCTCTTAAGACACAATTTATGGTTATAATATGTGTTAAAGGGTCATAATAGGTTGTAAGGGGTCGTAATGGGTCCTTAAACCCATTATGACCCATTACAACCTATTATGACTCATTAATATATATCAAAACCATAAAGTGTGTCTTAAGGGATCCTATGACCCTTTAAGACACACTTTATTGTTCTAATGTGTTTTAATAGGTCATAATGGGTTCTAATTGGTCTTAATGGGTCATAAGGGATCTAAGGACCCCTTAAAACACATTAAAACCATAAAGTGTGTCTTAAGGGGTTATATGACCCCTTCAAGAACACTTTATGGTTTTAATGTGTTGAAAGGGGTCATAATGTGTTATAAGGGGTCCTATGACCCGTTAAGATACACTTTATGGTTACAATGTGTCTTAAAGGTTAGTAATGGGCTATAAGGGGTTATTTGACCCCTTATGACCCATTGCAACCCTTTGCGACCCATGATGACCCATTAAGATGCATTAGAACCATAAAGTGTGTTTTAAGGGGTCATATGACCCCTTATGACACACTTTATGGTTCTAATGTGCATTAATGGGTCATAATGGGTTTTAAGGGGTCTAAGGACCCCTTACAATACATTAAGACCCATTAAGAAACATTAGAATCATAAAATGTGTCTTAAATGGTCTAATGTGTCTTAAGGGGTTATATGTGTCATAATGGTTCTTATGTGTCTTAATGGGTCATAATGGGTCGTAATAGGTCCTAAGAAGTTTATGGACCCATTGCGATCCCTTTATGGTTCTAATGTGTTGAAAGGGGTCATAATGTGTTATAAGGGGTCATATGACCCCTTAAGACACACTTTATGATTCTAATGTGTCTTAAAGGGTCCCAATGGGTCCTTAAATCCCTTAGGATCCATTAAAAACCTCATTATGTCCCATTAAGACATATTAGAACCATAAATTGTTTCTTAAGGGATCACATGACCCCTTAAGATACACTTTATAGTTCTAATTTGTCTTAATGGCTTGTAAGGAGTTTTAATGGGTCCTAATGGTTTAACGACCCCTTACGACACACTAAGACACATTATAACCATAAAGTGTGTCTTAAGGGGTCATACTATTGGAGTTGATGAAAAAATAACCCATAGCTCCCAAGAACACCTGCATGCACACACTTGTCACAAAAAGAGAGAGAAGAAGCAAGAAGTTATGGAGGCCTGAACGCAATGATACACGAGAGAGGAGAAATCAATCTTGATGTGCATAAATGAAAGTTGCAATTCAATAATGAATAATCTGTTATCAAAAGTTATGAAAACAAAGGAGATCAATCCTTATAAAAGGAAATCAGAAAACCTAAAAAGGTAAAACCTAGGTTGCACAATAATAATTAATAAAGTAATTAATTATTATATGCCTAAAGTTTAACTTAAGTAGAAAGAGATAATAAGTAACTTAATAATTAAATCAAACATGATTTAGAAAATAAGAAAACACTTTATTACTCTAACACCCCCCTTAAGATGAACTTTGGGAGAAGCTAAAAACCTAGAAAGAACTACTAAAAGAAAATGGGTCCCGGCAACAAAAGGCCTGATCAAGTACCCAAGTACAAAAGAGAGTCTCTATAAAGTGGAGAAATATAGAAAACCACATGGAAAAAAATCTACTCCAAAAAGTGATAGACTAGTTTGAAGGACTCAAGAAGCCTCCAAAACTAGGAATGTTCTAGAAAATAGGAACAAATATGAACATGTACAACACCACTGAAGAAAGAAGCTGCAAACTCTGTCAAGAAGTAACTGATGATCTAAAGATCCTCCACTGAGATATGACCAGATAGATAAGATTATAATCTGCATGAGTGTCCTCAAATGACACTACTTGAATTAGGAGGCAAACAAAGGCAAACAACTAAAGTCGAAGATACAAAATACTGTAATCTGCAAGAGTGCCCTCAAATGACACTACTTGAATCAAGAGCAAACAAAGGAAACACCTGAACTCAAAAATATAGATGGCATAAAAAAACACCAAAGTCTGAAGAGTTGATCAATCAAAGCTAGAAGAGTGCATCCAAAAAATAGGAAAGAAAAAGTGTTCATATGGTAAATGATTCATCTCACCGAAATGCATAGATACCCAGCCACTGCATCTACCTAGTACATAGAATCAAATATTGAATACATAGCTCACACTATCGAACCAAGGAAGTAGTAGAACCAATAGTAGGAATTTGCCTCATAATGCTGACAAGGGAGTATGATAGGTACACTAAAAAGATTGTCTAATATGAATTGCAAAGAGAGTACAAAAACATATAGAGATACCTGAGGCTAATGTCATTGGAGGAATGCTCATATAAAAAAAGTAGATGTCAAATAACAAAAAATAGCAAACCCCCCTAACACTTTATAATGGAGTGCAAGTACATAGAGCATGAACATGTGCAAAATCTCATACATGCAATAGAATGACACTTTATCTTAGTGCGTGTGCATAAAAGAATGCTACAAAAATGAAGTATACACTTCTCAAAGAAAAGTGAAGGTTGCTAAAATAAAAGAGCAGCCAAAGATGAGCCATCCCTCAAAGGGAAGAGATCTCAGGACCTAAAACATCCAAGATATCCACCAGATTGAAAAAATGTTAAAATATGAATAAAATGTACTTAGAGAAGAATCTGGAAAAAAGACTCGCAGAACTAAAAATATCTCAGAACAAGCTTTCCAACAATATATCATTTGCCTAAAACGGAGTCTAGATGGGCAAAATATAGCTCTCGGAGTGCAAAAATAAACATCTGACTTTGGGGGTAAAAACCACCAAAAAAAGAAAAAGAAAAACTTCAAACCACCATATCTGGATAGAGCTTAGATCCATCTTTCTGATGATATCTCGTTTGCCTGATTTCAATGTCATATGCTCAAGTTATGAGCAAAATACCAACAAGTGCTCTGAAAGTCCCAAAATGGTATCAAAAGCTTGCTGGCATCAGTAGCCTGGGAGCCTAAATTTGATGGCCAAATGACAATCATGGCTCAAATCCACTTGGGGATAAACAAAATAGCCCCTGGTCACATGGGTCAAACTCTAGCACTGGGGGCTGGTCCCCCATGTGACCGCACGTTCTGCAAAAGGAGGTTGGGTGCACAAACCACCTGCGGTTTAGGCAAGATCACCGTGGTGACTGCGGCGAACCATTGCATCACTGACGGTGACCATGGGTTAACCGCTGCATCACCAGTGGTGATGTTGGCGGTGCCACCGCGGTGGGCTGCTAGTAGTTACCGCGAGTGGCACCCGAGTGGAGCCAGATGGTTGCTCGATGGCGCTACCAAATGAAATTTTTTTTTTTTAATTTTCTGCAATCTTTACATACCTTGATTTGCATGTTAGGGCTGTACGACCCTAGTACGCAAATTTTTTTCCCACAAATTACAACTTCACCCAAAACAGGTGTGCCTATATGGAAATAGGGGTTTTGGGGTGTTGCGGATGCAACCGTGAAGTCCATTTGGTCTAGAAGTGCTCCAAAAATCATTGACTGCTTTGGGATTCATGTCGGGGTTGGTTGCTAAAATTTTTTGCCATAGATTCCAACTTTGTTCAAAATGGACAAATTTTATATGGATCTAGGGGTTCTTGGATGTTGTGAATGCATTCGTGAGGTCTGTTTGAAGCCAAGATGAATAGAAAGTTAGGTATCCCCAGATCTAATAGAAAACCCTCTAAAAATGCAGATCTGACGAACACGACCAAATCTCTGAGAAAGAGGATAGGGGCAAATAGATCTGAATCTCTAATACCATATTAAATTTGATGAAAAAACAACCCACAGCTCCCAAGAACACCTTCATGCAAACACATATCATAGAAAGAGAGAGAAGAAGTAAGAAGCTATGGAGGCCTGAATGCATTGATCCATGAGAGGAGAAATCATTCTTGATGTGCAAAAACAAAAGTTGCAATTCAATAATGAATAATATGTTATCAAAAGTTATGAAATAAAGGATATCAATCCTTATAAAAGGAGATCTGAAAACCTAAAAAGGTAAAACCTAGGTTGCACAGTAATAATTAATAAAGTAATTAATTATTATATGCCTAAAGTTTAGATTAAGTAAAAAGAGATAATAAGTGACTTAATAATTAAATCAAACATGATTTAATTAATAAGTAAACACTTTATTATTCTAACACATACGACCCCTTAGGGCACACTTTATGACTATAATATGTTGAAAGGGGTCATAATGGGTTGCAAGGGATATTAATGGGTCTTAAGAGGCCTAAGGACTTCTTATGATCCATTAAGACACATTAGACCCCTTAAGACTCACTTTATAATTCTAATGTGTCTTAATGAGTCTTAATGTGTCATAAATTAAGACCCCTTACAACTCATTATGACCCATTAAGACACATTAGAATAATAAATTGTGTCTTAAGAGGTCATAGGAACTCTTAAGACACTCTTTATGGTTCTAATGTGTCTTAATGTGTCGTAAGAGGTACTTAGACCCGTTATGACCCATTATGGCCCATTAAGACACATTAGAACCATAGAGTGTGCCTTAAGAGGTCTTATGCCCTTATAAAATGTGTCTTAATGGGACATTAAGACCCATTAAAACACATTAGAACTATAAAGTTTGTTTTAAAGGGTCTAATATGTCTTAATGGGTCATAACGAGACCTTAGACCCCTTAATAACCAGTAAGACCTCTTAGAATCCATTATGACCTCTTTCAACACATTAGAACCATAAAGTGTGCCCTAAGGGGTCGACCCCTTAAGACACACATTATGGTTTTAATGTGTCGTAAGGGATCCTTAGGCCCCTTAAGACCCATTAAGACCCATTACAACCCATTTTGACCCATTAAGACACATTAAAATGATAAAGTGTGTCTTAAGGGGTCTAAGGACCCATTATGACCCCTTACGACCCATTATAACCCTCTAAGACACATTAGAACCATAAAGTGTGTCTTAAGGGGTCATATAACCCCTTACAATACATTATGACCCCTTTCAACACATTAGAACCATAAAGGGGTCATAATGGGTCCTTACGACTTATTACAACCTCTTACGACCCGTTATGACCTAGTAAGACACATTAAAACCATTATGACACATATAACCCTTTAAGATACATTATGACCCATTAGACCCCTTAAAACACACTTTATGGTTTTAATGTATCTTAATGTGTCGTAAGGGGTCCTTAGACCCCATAGGACCCCTTAAGACCCATTAAGACACATTAGAACTATAAAGTATGTCTTAAAAAGTCATATGACCTTTTAAGACATACTTTATAGTTCTAATGTGTCTTAATGGGTCATAATAAGTTGTAAGGGGTCTTAATGTCTTATGACACATTAAGACCCATTAAAACCATAAAGTGAGTCTTAAGGGGTCTAATGTGTCTTAATGGGTCGTAAGGGGTATTTAGACCCCTTGGGACCCATGAAGACCCTTTACAACCTATTATAACCTTTTAAGACATATTAGAACCATAAATTATGTCTTAAAGGGTCATACAATCCCTTAGAGCACACTTTATGGTTCTAATATGTTGACCTATTAAGACACACTTTATAGTTCTAATGTGTCTTAATGGGTCATAACAGGTTGCAAGGGGTTTTAATGGGTCTTAAGAGGTCTGAGGATCCCTTATGACCCAGTAAGACACGTTAGAACCATAAACTATATTTTAAGGGGTCATATGACCCCTTAGGGAACACTTTATGATTTTAATGTGTTGAAAAGGGTCATAATGGGTTGTAAGGGTTCTTAATGGGTCTTAAGGGGTCGAAGAGCTCCTTATGACTCATTATGACCCATTAAAACACATTAGACCCCTTAAGACATACTTTATTTTTCTAATGTGTCTTAAAGACACTTAATGTGTTATACGGGGTCCTTAGACCCCTCAGGGCCCACTAAGACCCCTCACAATCCATTACGACCCATTAAGACACATTAGAACCATAAAGTGTGTCTTAAGGGATCTTACGACCTCTTAAGACACACTTTATGGTTCTAATGTGTATTAATGTGTTCTAAGGGGTCCTTAGACCTCTTAGGACACATTACGACCCCTTATGACCTATTATGACACATTAAGACACATGAAAATCATAAAGTGTGTCTTAAGGGGTCATATGACCTCTTAAGACACACTTTATAGCTCTAATGTAGTTTAATGGGTCTTAATGGATTGTAAGGGGTCTTAATGGGCCATAATGGGTTGCAAGATGTGTTTAGACCTCTTAGGACCTATTACAACCTATTATGACTCATTAAGACATATTAGAACCATAAATTGTGTCTTATTGAACCTAGAACATTAAAGGTGTCATAATGTGTTTTAAGAGGTCTTAGGACCGTTTAAGACACTTTATTGTTTTAATGTTTCTTAATGGGTTATAATGGGTCATAAGGGGTCTAAGGACCCCTTACAACCCATTATGACCCTTTAAGATAAATTAGAACCCTTAAAAGACACTTTATGGTTCTAATGTGTCTTAATGGGTCTTAATGTGTTTTAGACCCCTTAGGATGTATTAAGACCCATTGTGACTCATTAGGACACAATATAATCATAAAGTGTGCTTTAAGGGGTCCACACTTTATGGGTCTAATGTGTCTTAATGGGTCTTAATATGTCTTAGACCCCTTAGGACCTATTAAGACCCATTGTGACTCATTAAGACACAATAGAACCATAAAGTGTGTCTTAAGGGGTCCTATGACCCCTTAAGACACACTTTATGATTCTAATGTGTATTAGTGGGTCATAATGGGTTCTGAGGGATCTTAATGGGTACTAACCCCTTACGACCCATTAAGATACATTAGAACCATAGAGTGTGTCTTAAGGGGTCTAATGTGTCTTAATGGGTTGTAAGGGGTCCTTAGACACCGTAGGACCCATTAAGACCCCTTACAACCCATTATAACCATTTAAGACACATTATAACCATATATTATGTCTTAAGGGGTCATACAACCCCTCATGACACACTTTATGGTTTTAATGTGTTGAATAAGGTCATAATGTGTTAATAAGGGGTCCTATAACCCCTTAAGACACACTTTATGGTTTTAATGTGTTGAATAAGGTCATAATGTGTTAATAGGGGGTCCTATAACCCCTTAAGACACACTTTATGGTTTTAATGTATCTTAAAAGATCATAATCAGTTGTAAGGGATCCTTAGGCCCATTAGGATCCCTTACGACTCATTAAGACACATTAGAACCATAAAGTGTGTCTTAAGGGGTCCAATGAAACCTTAAGACACACATTATAGTTCTAATATGTCTTAATGGGTTATAATGAGTTGTAAGGGGTCTTAAAGGGTCATAATAGGATATAAGGGGTCCTTAGACCCCTTAGGACCCATTACGACACATTAGAACTATAAAATGTGTATTAAGGACCCTAGAACATTAAAGAGGTAATAATGTGTTATAAGGGGTCTTATAACCCCTTAAGACATACTTTATGGTTTTAATGTGTCTTAATGGGTTATAATGGATTGTAAGAAGTCGTAATGGGTCCTAAGGGGTCTAAGGACCCCTTACAACCCATTATGACCATTTAAGAAACATTAGACCCTTTAAGACACACTTTATGGTTCTAATGTGTCTCAATGGAATCTTAATTTGTCATTAGGGGTCCTTATACCCCTTATGACCCATTACGACCCATTATGAACCATTAAGATACAATAGAACCATAAAGTGTGTCTTAAGGGGTCTTATGACCCCTTAAGACACACTTTATGGTTGTAAAGAGTCTTAATATGTATTAAGGGGTCTAAGGACCCCTTACAACCCATTAAGACACATTAGAACCATAAAGTGTGTCTTAAGGGGTCGTATGACTCCTTAAGACACTTTATGGTTCTAATGTGTCAAAATGAGTCTTAATGTGTCTTATGAGGCCATAATATGATCTAAGGGGTCCTATGACCCATTATGACACATTATAACCTTAAGGTGCATCTTAAGGGTTTGTAATGTGTTTTAAGGAGTCGTACGACAATTTATGACACACTTTATGGTTCTAATGTGTCGAAAAAGATCATAATAATTTGTAAGGGGTTCTAATTGGCTATAAGGGGTATTAGGACCCCTTAAGATCCATTATGACCCATGAAGACACATTCAAACCATAAAGTGTGTCTTATGGTGGTTGTAATATTATCTAAGTGGTCCTACAACCCCTTAGGACACACTTTATGGTTCTAATGTGTCTTCATGCATCATAATGGGTTGTAATATGTCATAAAGGGTATTGGGACCCCTTTCAACCCATTATGGCCCATTAAGACACATTAGAATCATAACATCTATTCTTATGTATGCTTTGATAGTTCAATGATTTTTACATATGTAGTTATAAATGTTTTTAAATGTCTTGTGTTATGTATGCTTTGATGGTTCAATTTAGTATGTTCTTATGAAATTTGTATATGTTCAAGTATGTATGCACTTTTATGTCTTTTGTTATGTACATGCTTTTATGTATGTCCCCTTAAGATATCCCCTTAAGACATTAGTGAGAATTAAATATTTTTATGTTTGCTTTTAGCTTATGACATTTAAATACAATAACTAACTTTAACTACAAATATGAAATCTAAATTAATTAAACATTAATTGCATACATATGACATGAACATTTACATAAAATAAGTCTACTTAATGAACACATGAACATTCATAACATGAACATGTATGCTTTGATGGTTCAATTTAGTATATTCTTATGAAATTTGTATGTGTTCTTATGTATGCACTTTTATGTCTTATGTTATGTACATGCTTTTATGTATGTCCCCTTACGACATCCACTTAAGACATTAGGGAGAATAAAATGTTTTTATGTTTTCTTTTAGCTTATGACATTTAAACAAAGTAATTGATTTTAACTACATGTATGAAATGTAAATTAATTAAACATTAATTTCATTTTAACTATTATAAATGAAAAATATACATATGACATGTACATAAAATATGTCTACTTAATGAACACATGAGCATTCATAACATGAACATGTATGATTTGATGGTTCAATTTAATATGTTCTTATGAAATTTGTATATATTCTTATGTATGGATTTTATGTCTTTTTTATGTATGTATGATTTTATGTATGTCCCCTTCAGACATCCCCTTAAGACATTAGTGAGAATAAAATGCTTTTATGTTTTCTTTTAGCTTATGACATTTAAATTCAATAATTGATTTTAACTACATGTATGAAATGTAAATTAATTAAACATTAATTTCAATTTAAATTTGACATGCATGAAAAATATACATATGACATGGCCATACATAAAATAAGTCTACTTAATAGCACATGAGCATTCATAACATGAACATGTGTATAACATGAACATACATAACATGAACATATAAAATGAGCTGTGTAGAATAGCATTTGTTCATGAAATAACATGTGTATGAAATAACATACATACATATATGTAATGTACATATAAAATGTCCAGAACATAACATGTCTATCAAATGTCTAAAATAACATGTAATGTCAACTTGGGCTATGTCTCGATCCATGACTTGATGATGGTCCATGTCCTCTAGATCTCTATGTGAAATAAAAGAAACATATATGTATCATGCATACATGTCAAATAAATTAAATACTTATTTAAGAAAAATTATATAAAGAAGTCTAAAATTACATGTGAGTCATGCTCCATGGGATCGCTAGGTGTCTGTAAATCTCCACAACCTAACATACTATCAAAAAGACCTTGGAGTACATGGGTATGTACAAGATCATGGTATGCCAAAAAGTGGCGATGTGAAAAAGAAGTTCTGATTGATAGACTCTTTGAAAACCAACTATAACTTTCAAACAATATAACATTTTTAAATCTGAAATATACATCACATTCTATGCTTCATCTAATTCAATAATAATAAACAATTATTTCAATTTGATGAAGTTTAGACTAAGTTATGGTGGTTAGACACAAGAGTTTTTATATTCAGGAAAATTTGTAGCAAGAAACTAATAATTAATTATTTAATTAGAAAAAAAATACAAAAAAATATACTTCACATCCGTACATGGGTAAAAGCACAATAACATGTCACCCTTTTACAAAGGAAGAGGCTAACAACACCAAAACTAAAAAACTTCAAGGGCATAAAAGTCACATTTTTGTTGAGAATTTGAAGATGATGTAAACTGATGAAATGTGTAAAATGGGATGAATTTTATGCCTATAATTTTTAAAAATTAATTTGAGCAAAAATTAATATATTTTTTTAATTTTTGTGGTCTATTTTTCATATCCTAAAAAATACTACAAATCAGAGAGTTTACTTCCTATCAAATCATTATAAGTAAAACATTGTTTCTCCCTCCAATTTCAGAATATGTTTTAGATGACATGTATATCTAGTGCAAGAAAAAAGAAAGAAGTTTTTTTGATCTATAATTTACCCGTTATAAGTATTCAAAGTCGAACTTACCTGAAATCAACCATTTTTTTCTCCCATCACTTTTCCCCTATCAAAACTATGCCAAAAACCAAATAAATTACATATTCTTGAAGAGGACTCTCTCCTCTAGTGTCGTATATGATTTTAAAAAAATTCTGAAGTGATTTATCATTTTTCTATATTTTTCGAATCAATGTCTTCTCAAAGTTTAATATACCTACATGTAGTTTTTAGCAAATTTGTTTAACATTTTCTATTTGAAGCAATATAAAATTTATATGACTAGAATCGTGCTTCCAAGAACTAGAAAATGGTAATTTTATTTTTTTAACATTTTCTATTTTGATAAGAGAAAGGAACAACAAAAGTGCAAAATTTTGGTTTTTTTGTGTTTTTAGAGCTTTGGCTGCCAACATGGCATGCCACCTAGGTAGACTCAATCGAGTCCGACTGGGCCAAGTCCCACTAGGGGTTGGCCCCATAGGAACAACCAAATAGTGTGTAAATGAGGGGCTTAGGATGTTTTTTGATATTAAAAATATCATTTAGACTTGGTCGAGGATCACTCGACCTAGTCTACTTGGCCACGTAGACGCCATTCGGCGTCACGTGGTGCCTACATGTACTCAGCCCAGTTAGACTCGACCGAGTCTAACTGGGCCGAGTGATTTGAGTTAGCCTAAAAGGTGACACTCAATTGTGATTTTACCCACATGAGTCTACTACTTTTATCTAGAATCTTATAAAAAAAATATTATCATTTGATTTTGTTTAATGTGGTCAAACAAATACCTACAAGTATTATCTTTCTAGTCCTGATTGATAGACTTATTGAAAAATAGCTATAACTTTCAAACTGTATAACATTTTTTAAATCCAAAACATGTGTCACATTCTATGCTTTTCCTACTACAAGAAAAATTAAAAAAAAATTCAATTTGATAAAGTTTAGACTAAGTTAACGTGGTCAGACACGAGAGTTTTTGTATTCTAGAAAAGTTGTAGAATAAAAATAATAATTAATTATTTACTTAGAAAAAAATTACAAAAAAATATGTTTCACATCCGGACATGAGTCTACTAGTTATATCTAGAATCTTGTAAACAAAATTTATCATTTGATTGTGTTTAAGATGGTTAGACATACACATACTTCTTATTTTTTTCCTGAAATTTTCATACTACCACATTGAAATTTGAAATTTTCAACATATAAAATAATTTTTTTTCAAAAAGGGCCTAGTATCTTAGAAACTAAATTCAATTTTCTACAGATTCTCTTGTTACATATTTTTGATATAATATTTATAACTTGTTCAAATTTTTATATCAACTTGCCTAAACCTGATTTTCTAAATTTTCATTGCCACTTAAGGGCCTAGTTTGGCATACCATGATCCTACACATACCCACATATAAATATTAATCATTGAATTCAAACTTTTAAAATAGATATACTCGATTAGATAAATGTACATAAGTGTTAAATAAAATCAAAATTTAAATAAACATATACCGTAGTAGTATATTATGCTCTCTCGATATTGCTCAAGTCTGAATTATGTAACGACGCCTCTGAGGGATCAATCTTCTCATCTATAAGCAATGTGGTGAAAATTTGACATGATGAAGTGGCCTGGGTAGGGGGAGGTGCATCATCATCAACTACAGTCTACTAAGGAGCTGTAGATAGTGTATGAATATCCTCCTCTCTCTGTACACCCTGATAACCTGATCTAGTTGAACCTCACGAAAGAATGTGGGTGACATGTGATGAGATCCCACTGAGAGGAATCCAAGTGACTACCTATAAATCTTGATACACAAAAAGTAGATCACTAGATAAACATGCACCCATACGACGCAAAGAAGACACCTCTGATAAAGTTGCAACCTCAAGGGGAGATGGTATGTTTTCTATCTGGTACGGATCATCACTGGAGGATGCATCATGTGCAGGTGTATGAATGGTAGTATGAGAATGTAACATGTATCTCCCATAGTAGTTAGATGACATCTCATGAACTTGTGTCATGATACTCGTGAGACTAGGATACACATCCCTGATGGTGTCATCTAGTACCCTCTCTCCTTTAAATGTCATTTCCAAACCTTTTGGCACAACCAAAAGGTTTGGACCCACCTTTTCCCACATATTAGTGGGTGTAGGGGCATAAAATGACCTACATCTATTTGATAAACGCCCCCCTCCCCTACCTAGCATAACCTGTAAAATCTATGTAGTCCACCTCATAATGAAAATGGAATTCTGTAAACAATTGTTTGTAGAAATATAATGGAAGCTCTTCTGGAGCCACCTATGATGAGAAACCAACCAACGAGGATATATAAACAGTGCAAAAAGGTCAACTGTGCACCTAGTAACCTTATAACATCTAACCTGAGCCCTGTCTGTGTAATGTGGAAACATAGTTTTCACCATAGAGGTGGAGACCTCAGAGTCAATTTGTCTATACTTCACAGTGCTAGTAACACTTTGAGATAGAGAAGTGTAGAAAGTATCAATGTTGATGCTATCATAGGGGTTTTATGATTCAACTATCTGAATCATACAAACCAACTCCTCTCTAATACTATTCATCCTATCCCTATTAGGGAGGGTGGTGAATGTCTCAGTAATATGATCGAGAACCTCAATTGAGCGAGTCAATATAGCAATAGTATCTGCAAATAACTACTCTCTCTCTCCTCTTGAGAATAGGTAGATCTATGTGTAGAGTAGGCACTAACACCCCCTTGAAAACTAGCATCTCTTGATGATGCAGATGCTTCCCCAATACGAGATGCCATGTATGATAGAGAAAATGTATGTGAAAGTATGTAGACAGGTGTGTGTATATATATATGCACATGCATACACATATGTACAATATTTTTAAAAATAGTCTAATTTAAAGAACATGTATGTTATGATCATATACTTCAAGTAAAAACTATATATATGAATAATATAAGTACATATATTTAAGAAACATGAAAACAATGAATGATATTTGAAATATGGAATTATTGTATTCAAGACTACTTGTTAACTAGGTTTTAAGTACATGGAACTTAAATAGGTTAACTAAGTAAATGATTAGGTTAACTAACGCTAAAACTAGGCTAAAATTAAGGTTAACTAGGTTTGAAGTATGGTTGACTACCTGAACTATGTATAGTTATATTTTTATGTAATGTTTTATGAGAATAATTTCCTAATGTTTCAAATGATTGAAAGTGTTTGTTACATTTTACATTAACAAAATTTAAATATGTAGATTTAATCTAAACATGATAAAAAAAATGAATGATATTTATAATTTAAGCATATTTATACATGTGTGTATACACAAACCATATTTATACAACTCACATGAATAAAACATAAATACATGGTTAGTTATTCTAGGTTAACTAGGTTAACTAAGTTAAGTAGGTTCGAAGTATGGTTGATTAGGTTAACTAAGGTTGACTAGGTTAACGAGGTTGACTATGTTAACTCTGTTTGTTCAAGTATGGTTAACTAGGTTATCTAAGTTTGACTTGGTTAACTAGGTTTAAAATATGGCTAACTAGGAACCTTAAAAGTAATTTTAACTAGGTTTGAATTATGATTAACTATGTTAACTAAATTTGAATAAGATAGCTAAGGTTAACTAGGTTAACTAAATTTGACTAAGTTAACTAAGGTTAGCTACGATTAACTAAGGTTAACTACAATTAACTAGGTCAACTAGATTTCAAGTATGGTTAACTAATGATAACCATAAGTAAGGTTAACTAAGTTTGACTAAATTAACTACATGTTAATTAAGGTTAATTAGATTAACTAGGTTTACTAAGTTAACTATATGTCATTTAACCCAAAAAAATTACATTATAAAGCATGTTAATTAATTTTAACAATCTAACATAACTAGAAATTATCCTGAAAATCATAAAATAGATTACTATGTATATATTGCAATCTAAAAACTTAAAAAACATTAATTTTTTCTTTAAAAAAAAACCCACTAGGTTCAGCCGAAGGTCTTTGAATTGCTCCACAAACTCTAGAAGCCGCTACAGTGCAAATGAGTCACTTAATGCTTTTTTGAGAATATATAGTTTTTCACCATTTTAGCCGAAATGTGTTCAGCCGAAACATGTTCGACCGAACTAGTTCCAACCAAAAAATTTGATGCCACCTGGTGCCACATGGCACCATGTGCATGCTATTTGTATTCGACCAAACCTTCTTCAGCTGAAAGTTGTTAGGTCGAAACCCCTTTTGACTGAAACAAGAAAATTTTCCTCTACTACGATGCATGTTCTTACTTTTACCCAATATTGAGGATATTTTGTGTACAAAGAAAGAGATTTGTCTTTCATGAAACATTCATTGTTTATTGTGCACATTAGTTTCAAAATTAGAAATATCTAGTTGAGAATGAAGTTATCTTAATTTAATATGATACACTATTTGCTACATAGTGTCACATGTACCCAAGAATGTATTGTATTGGATTATTATTATCACTTCTCTTAGATATTATGACTTTGTATAAAAAATAGAGATTCTAAAGAGAGAAAAAGCCGCTGAGGCATTGAAAAGTCTATTAGAGGCATTGCAAAGTCTATCAGTGAGATAGCATTGTCAGTGAGATATATCTATAGCTAGTGGTGCATTGTAAAAAGGATATTTTCACATTATCCAATAAGGCAATTCGAGTGGTTTTATTCTCAAGAGGGCTTCCACTCAGGACAAAATCTATGCTATATTCTGTGTGTCTTTGTCTTGCTATCCAATTTTCGTTACACAATATCTCAAGTTTTTTTTAAAGTAAAAATTTATCTTTAGAATTGTTATATCATTGATTCACCCCCCCTCCCCTCCCCTCCACCACCCCTCCCCTCTCAATGATATTTTACTCCAACATAATATACATTGAAGGAATGAAAAAAGTAGTTTCACTAGCAATTTTTGTTATTGATCGATACTCAAATTTTTATTTTATTTTTAATTTCTTTCTCAATTTATGCATTATAAAAAATGTTATAATGATAAACACATATTTAACCATTTCTTATAGTATTATAAAATATAGGTAATAAATCATGACAACCATTCAAATTATTATCCACAATACAAATAAAATATTCATTTAATTGACATTGATGGTTCAAGTATATATTTTTTTATTCCCCAACATATGACATTCTCTTATTTTGGTGAATCGATACAAATTTTATAAGCTATAAGAACATTCTTAGATAAAATCAATATCACATAAATATCCATCATATGTGTCTATGATAATCTAAGGCATAGTCTATATCCTTGCACAAACATAGCTTGCAATCTCTTTCTTTAGTGTTCATCACTTATTTTTAACTATCACCAAAGAGGATAGTTGATGAACAAAATATATAATTTTATGATAAATTCATAGTTTTTGATTATGGTAACAACGGGTTTTGAAGGGGCCCCGAAACCCTTTAAAAAAGAAAATAAAAGATAAGCACTGAAGAACTGAAAGACAACCATCTGTCAGAGAAGAGGACATAAATCGAAAGGGTCATAACCCAGATTTAAAAATTATGCACTAAGGCAACAAGAGAAGAACACTAATTCAAAAAGAATACCAGCAAAATAAGAACACAAAAACTCCCAGCAAAAGAGTCAATTCATCATTTTGAGAAACTCCTCTGATTCCACCATCTGGTTCTGCATTTTCTGGATTGATTCCCTTAGATTGGTGATATCTTTTGTGTGGGCAATAGTCTTATTTCTAGTACTGAATTTGGTCCTAGAGCCTAGGCCTAACAACTGGTTATCTTGTTTCCCTTGTTCATCCTCATTGATTTTGTTAGTGCTATTCCCTTCCAGCAGGGTATACTGGGCTTTTAGATTGTCAATTGTAGCATCCATGCCCGTGTTGGTAAGGGTGATAATCTTCCTCAGCATGGTGTCATTATTGTTGATCTTCTCAATTATTGGGTTTATCATATTTTTAATGGCATTATTAATCTTATCCTCCAACTTAGTAATATTAACTATTACCTTTTCAAAAACATCCTTTCTATTCTTATACATCTTAACATCATTCTGCATTTTCTCAATGATCTCCTCGAGCATAGCATTCCTAGCTTCCAAATTTTTACATCTAGTACGCAGCTCCTGGATGTCATCTTGGATCCACTTATCAATGTTGTAACCATACATTTTTTTTGTTTCTGGCAGCTTGCAAGATGGTGATATTTATAGTTCTTTTGACCTTGAAGTCCTTATCCCACAGATCTTCCTCAATACTTCTCTGGTTCTATGTATCCTCATCCATATCAATAGGGTTATCCTTAGGGCTTTCAAGAGGAGTCAAGCTAATCTCATAGTCCACATGTTCATTGAAGGCTTCCTTATCTAATTCGATAGCTTCTTTGTTGACTTGGGTTTCCTCTTCCATTAACCCCAAATTATTAGTACTAATGTCCTCCTCAGTAATGTTACTAGTAATTTCATTGTAATCTTCTCTTTTCTCATGGTCATCAACTTCATCCTTGGACATATTCTCCAAATTGTCCACCTTATCATCTTCATTGTTTTAATCTTCTCTTTCCTCATAATCATCAGCTTCATCCTTGGACATATTCTCCATATTTTCCACCTTAGCATCTTCACTGTCATTATTCTTTTCCTCTGGGTTGTCACTTGGGTTTTGCTACACGTTGTCAATGTAAACCTCCATTATCTTATTGATATGATTAGAGAAATCCTCAGAACTTTCCTTATCTAGGTCATTGATAGCTTCGGTCGTAGGGTTATTCACAGCTTCCTTATCTTTATCTGGTTCATAAATGGTGGACTTATCCTTCCCAAAGAGGTTTATGTTACTCCCTTCCCCTTTAGCTATTTCATTCTTAGAAGACTCTGACTCAACCTCCTAGTCATCCTCAGATTTCATTCCTTCAACCTTATCAAAGAATGGAAGGGTTGTATTATTTTTGACAGGCGCTTTGGGAGATTTTTTGTTGGAAATAATTGTAGCCTTCTTCCAAGAAGAAGAAATATCAAAATTCTTCCTTCTTTTTATTTTCAACCTGTTTAGGAATCAACTCAAGGATATGATCTCTGGCATACTCTTCTATGAGCAGAATGAGCCCCTCATGCAAAAAATGGAATCCCTAAATCTATGATAAAAAATGGTCTAGTTAAGGGAACTAAACAAATAAAAAGGGAAAGAAACCCTAATATCATGCCTGAAATGATTAACCAACACAAAATGGTAATTATAAACTCTGGAATACCTTCCATCGAGGGTAAAATATTCCATTATCGCTCTAAGAACAAAACCCCAAATGAGCTTAATATTATCCAGGCTAACATAGTCAAATTTACCTTTCACCAGCAATGCCCTCTCTTCGTCTGTCTTGGGAAAGTCTTTGTAAGCCTTATTTCCCACCTTCTTGTCTTTAGAGAAATGAATACCCTCAAGAGTATGACCAGTGATCTCCGCTAGAAGGTCTAAGGCAAGGGTAAAAGATTTACTCGTGATATTCACTTTACCTTTCTCCCACCCTACAATAAAAGGCCTTGTGATCTCTTTGTCATTCCCATGCATCCATTTTAGGTAGTGGTGCACTTTTCCCTTCTTTAGTTTTCTCCAAACTTCTTTTTCATGAACCCACTTACATTCTGTCGCTTCCTCCCTCTTGAGATCCCCACCCATCTCAAATTCCTCCTTCCTAGTGCCTGAATTAGAAAATTTAATCAACTATGTTTTAGTTTCTTGTCTGTCCAATTCTCCTAGGCTAAAACCAAAATGCTTCAGATAGTTGGAATTAAGCCAAAGCTCTTTTTTAATGACCCAAAAATCATGCGAGGTCAGAAAGTAATGAAGGTAGTAAATCACCACTTGGCACTTCACCTTCGACGTACTCTAGTTCTGAATTAATTCATGCAATGTGATCATTAATATTAATAACTCCTTCCTTTTCATTGATTCTATCATGATTAATAATCATATTTATTTCCTCATTAATCTTAGTCGATCCATACCACTTGCATGTGACGTCACTTCTAACCCCAAGGTTAGCTAGACAATCTGCCACCTGGTTAGTTTCATAGAAGTTGTGGGTGACATAAATGGATTTAAATTGCAACGCAATATTTTTTATTTTGTCAATGATATGATCAATAGTCCACAATGATTTACTTATGCCTTTTATATTATTGACAATATTAAGGGAGTCTCCTTCCAGCCAAACTTTTTAATATCCCAGCTCTTCTGCCAGCATCATGACATTGAGAGCTATCATAGCTTCAGCTTTGTGATTTGATTACACTCCTAGAAGAACAACAATAGCACCAACACAGGCTCCCTTCTAATCTCTTATAATTCCACCTCCACCTGCTGCTCTTGGGTTTCCTATTGATGCCCCATGGAAATTAGCTTTGACCCATTCACTCAGAGGGAAAATCCACATAGCAGTAGATCTTGGATGACATGAATTGGAATCGGGACTATAAAAATGCCACTCTCTAAGACCCTCTTTAGATATTTGGGGAATATTCTTAGAATTATTGTTGTTAATTGCATAAATAAATTCATAGTTTTTCTATACCAAAAATTTAATTTATTTCTTTTTTTTATATAAAATAATGGATTTAATTTTCCCTTTCCCTTAAATACTATAGCTAGGATATAATGATATACAACAAGATATTTAAAGAAACTTCTACATTAGATAAAATAGAACATTCTATATGGTGAGAAATTAATAGCTAATTATTTTACCAAAAAAGTCTATCTAATCTTTCATATATGTTGTAAAATCTTTTACTATTATTATTCTACATAAAATTGTTATTCTTTATGATCATGTGTACTAATCCCATAGATTAGCTAGCCATCTTTATGAATTTATGTTATGATTAAGTTAGTGGATCAATCTTACCCTTTTCATCCATGTTATCTTGGTTTGCATTAAAATATCCTCCCTCAATTATCAAACAATATGAGAGGGGACATAATTTGTTAACATCATAAATTCCTCCTACATACATACATACATACAATCTTGTTTAATCTTACATATAGCGAAAAATCAATTAAACAATTTATTCCACAAAATTGAAGTTACTCTTAGTTAGGAAATTTTTGTATGTAGTGCATGATATTATTGATAGATTTTATTGTTATTTTTAGTGCTCTAACTTTAGTTTCTAGATCTCATGAAATTTGTGCAAGGCCTTTATATATTGAGTTATTTGTAATAAAATTATTATCTTTGATTTATATGAGTAGTTGATCTTTGATCTATATGATCTAGACATATTTGTTATTCTTTTGAATGAATAAAATGATTTATTTATTGCTTGCAACAATTTTATGTGTTGTTCTTATTTTCTTCAATATTGTACTAGCGAAGGTTTGAGAAGTTATTGCATTGAAAAATTTAAAGATTATGGGTGTGAAGTAGAGTCTAGAAACAAAGATCATAGAAATTATGCACCACAGTTGAGAGGGGACAAAGGCTACACCAAAGGTGTAGCTCATAAAAAATGATATTGTTACAATTGAAAGAACAAAGACTACACTCTATTAATGAAAATGGAACATATAGAAGATATGAAGCCAATCTCATAGATGGAAATCAAATTCAACATGATTTAATGTCCAAACAAAGATGAGACCTAACCAACAAGAAGCAAGGTCGACAAGATCGAAAGATCATTGTCATTAAAGACAAAGTTATCTTTGACAAGTTTGCAGTTATAGGAAGATCATATATTAGAACAAGTTTCTAAGCGCGAAATCTAATTTGTCTTATAGAGGGCTTGAAGGGGCTAGAAGCAAATAATTTTTCAACCAAATGGAAGTTGTTGGATAATTTATATTTGTAGGAGAGAATCCTAGTAGGAAGAAAGAAAAATTGTTGTGTTGCATGCATTAGTGGTTGAAATTAAGAGTGGGAATGTTAGCATCGTAAATTCCTCCTACATGCATGTAGTCTTGTTAATAACTTTTATTGCTATTTTTAGTGTTCTAACTTTAGTTTCTAGGTCTCATGAAATTGTTGCAAGGCCTCTATATATTGAGGCATTTGTAATGAAAATATTATCTCTAGTCTATATGATCTATTAATCCTTGAGTTATATGATTAAGAATTTTTTTTTTTAATGAATGAATAAAAACTTTCATTTGCTGTTTGCTACAATTTTGTGTGTTGTTTTTATTTTGTTCATAATTACTAGTAGTTGACTCTTTTCTTTAGGGTGCAATTAAAATGACTATAAATAGTGATTAAACCGAATCAAAGATTATAGAATAATATTTTAAACTTATATAATTGTGAATTATTTATGACCCCTTTGATGGTGATATTGAGTGAAGCGAGAGACTAGAGGGTATCAAGCCTAGTAAAGATCCATGTCAATTTTACAAAAGATATTTACCATTATGTCTATTTGTTTATTAAAATAAATTAATGTTTGATATTCTCAAATTTTTTTCTTGAAACAAGAAGATATGTGTCTTGGACTTATGTACCTAAAATATAACAAGATTACTTTTGGTAAAACAATTAAGATTCTTAACATCCATGATGTGCTTATCATTACTTCTCAAAAATCAGTTTCATCCTAAATCTCAAATTCACATTAAATAATCTTATTTGAAATTTTAAGAGAGAATTTTAATTGTTTTAAAATTGTTTTGTTACACAACTTTCTTTAAATTTTTCTATTTAAAATTTTGAATTGCTTATATAAAAATTTTATTAGTCTTAACATTGATCTATAATTGTCATATTAAATAGAAAAAACTTATATTTAATAAAAACCATTTATTATAATTGTATTAAAAAAATAAGTTATATACTTTTAAAACTTTTAATGAAACTAACTAAATTATATATGTCAGCATCTTCACCTTCATTAGCCGATAGGCTTTCTCCCGGAGGAAGGCCCGTTGGTTTGTTCAGACTTTCCGACAGTCTTACACCGGATGCCGGGAAATCTGCAAAAAAATGGAAAGCCACCACTTCCAATAATGGTAAACGCGTGGAGAGGGCATGTAGACTGTAAGGAAATCACAAACAATTGACACCATCATTCACAGGTGGACAAATTTTTTATCTCTAATCTGGGCGCAAAACAGCTGCCACTGATTACTGCATCCTGGATTTCAATTAGTCTTTTCCTTCGTTGGATTTTTATTGTATTGAACCAGACCTGTTAAGCCGATAAAAATTAAAACTCCGGCTATTGCATATGCCCAATCCCCAAAATAGTTCATTGATTTTATATTTAGTTTTCTGTTGAATTTCTGTTTGGTTGAAAATACTTCTTTTGTTTTGATAATTTTAACAAGCAGATGAATTAACAGGATTTTTGGAGCAGATTTCTTCCCTGATTGCTTCAATTTTGGTAAAATGTTTAACATTCTTTCCAATGAACTTGAGATTGTATTGGCATCTTTACTCTCTGCAACTCTGTTGAACGATGTTTTTGGATTGAACGATCTTAATGGAGCTGGATTACCGTGTTAGGAAAGGTAAAATTATTTCAACATTTATTGATAAAGATATTGTCACTTCCATTCTGGTTAAGATTACAGGGCAGCGTTTCCAGAAAACAGGCGTCTGAGAATGGGTTAATATTTGAACAATTTATTTTCACGTACGGTGGCTTTCATTCATTAATGTAGGGTTTGATGAAATTTACAGTTGCTTCAACTGTCGGAACCACGTTTCCTGCCATGACAATGTCATTTCTAAGGCCTTCCAGGTAATCACAAATTTAATTGTTGTTTTACTGGTGATTGTTCTCCTTGTTCCAGTGGAAACTTTTGGTTTTCGACCTCAGCCCATCTGAATTTGGGGATGCCCACCTCGGAAAACTTCTTCTATTATATTTTTGGTATGGTTTATTCTTTTCAAATGGGTGTGAAATTTTGATAATTTAAATTTCATCTTTTATTCTCTATTTTTTTATTATCTATATGGGAAAGTGAGTAGGTTTACTCTTATCATGGTAAGCTGATGGCGTTTCCCTGCGTGAAGATTCTTTGGTTGATCAGTAGAAATGCTCCTAATTCTACAAATCTCAAATGGGTTTTATTTGTGCAGATGGGTGTGGAAAGTGCGTAAACCTGCATCATGACTCAATTGGTTGTTGTGATCGCGGGAGCTTTGGTACTTCCATAAACTTTTCTCGTGAATCTGTTTCCAATGAAGCGGTACGGGTTGCTAGCATCAACGGAGGAGGAGAAGAGGTGAGAAGATTGAGGATTGGTTCTGTCCCGCCTTTAGAATGGTAGGTGTTAATGGCATCAGCCTGCTAGCCATAGAATAGTAGCGGCCCGTGCCTTTTATATAATTGAATGTCGCCCCCATAGAATTGGGCGGGCCAGCTTTCAATGCCCCACCTGAACACCCCAAACTTCATAAATTCATAAATGTCTCTTAATTTTTCATCCTTTCGGTTCTTTACCGAGTTGAGGAAGATGCTCCCACCATTTTTTTAAATTCTCCAATATCGAAAACTTCAAATCAAAGTTTATGCACACAAGTGTGCCTTATCTAGGGCTGGAGATACTAGTTTATATGTTGGGAACCTCACTCCATAAGGCACTAAAATAGCCTACTCCCTGCTCAAAAGTGTGCAAATGTTTGGGTACACGAAGAACATGACAAATGAAATGAAATTTGTTAGGGAGAATTAGTGGCGTGTAACAAAATCTCAACATACAAATAGTGCAACATGTAGACAAAGCAGTGAAAGATAAAAGATTGGTCAATTCGATCCATACACAGTGAGCCCACAATGACATTCTCTGACGAATAAAGACTGCAAACACAAGATATACACACATTTACCTTGAAGTTTCTATTAATCAAGTTTACAACTACCAGTTAAATATTCACAACTGTCCACTCAAATTTTAAATGAGTTAGTAAAGTTTAACTTCAAACCTCTAAGTAATGTAACTACACTGTTCACAAGTCCATTGTCGTCCTCATCCCAACGGCAGCATAAGATAGCTACCTGTTTACCTTTCTCAGGATAGTCATATATCCTATAAAAACATTTATCATCTGAACAAATTTGAATACAAAGTGACTTCCCTTGTATGTGATCCTCATGTTCCTGGAGAACCAAACCTCCCAGGCATCTTACTAACTGTAGATATACACAATGAAGTAAATCAAATATTTTATATGAAAATGGAAAACCATCATCTGATGACAAATTGACAGTAGCATTCATATTCATGGATGATGCTCCCTTATTTCCATCATATGTCACCTCTCGAAGGCAATCCATTGCCAATGTTTGCATATCAAATGAAAATTTATGACCATGATGCACACCGGGCTCTTGCTCAATATCAGGAGTTACATTATCATGGGACTTGAAACAATGTTTCTTTCTTAATGGTTCTGTATGTTCTTGATGGCACATGATTCACTCTCAGAATCACACAAATTCTTTGGGTTTGTGCAATTGCTTGAACCAATAGAAACGGGACAGCAACAGCTAAACTTAACTTTATGATCTTCCTCTATTAATGCGTCTGATGCTTCTGAAGGATGGAGAACTTTAGCTTTTTGTGCATTTTCCATGAGAACAGTTCCCTCAGCTGATATTCTATCTCTGGTGATAAGGTTTTGAAGAATTTTTGTCTGCTCCATGCCTAGGCCCAATCGGGCTACTTTTTCTCAAGGTTCATGCATTTAGCCTTGCACACATTGTTTCGTAGAAATTGTTGTGTGGCATCAACTTTAACAGTATGAGCGCAAGGAATATCAGTAGTTTCATTGTTCATAGGATCATAACATGGAATTCCCAGCTCAGAGGAAATCCTTGTCTTTAGCAAGGCCATTTTAGGCTTTTCACCATGAACAAGAATTGTATGTCGTGGAGAAATATGTTTCACAAGGTCCATGATGCCTTTTGCATCTGTATGGGCACTGAATGATAACATGTGCACCTGCCATAAAAGAAGTAATAAATAAGTTGATAGTTTTTAATATTCCAGATAGTGTATATGTATTATGAATATGTTCCTGCATGCATCAGAAACAATCATCTAGCTTTTTAAATTTTACTAGATTGCAAAGGAAGAGGGGAATAATTATTTAAAATAATAGAAGTGTCCAATAACTTAAATATGAAGTGTGACAATTAACTAGGATAATGATACGTCTTAGCCTTAAAAATAGAGTTAAATATGGGCTGCATTTCAAATTCCTGTTTAAATGTAGAAATAATTCAAGAAAACGGTATAGATTAGAGAATATGCCCTCAAGATTGGATACAAAACCTTAACACGGTGGTATTCAAAATTTACCACTGCCCTAAGAAAATTCACGGCTCTGTTTTTTATTAAGATGGAAATTCAGGGCTTTGTTAAGTTTTTTCTTCCTTTCTTTGCTTGAGTATTTTATTTACAACACACGATTGTTTTGTAATATCTATATATAATAATGTAGATTCAACTGTTTTTTTGCTTATGATGGCAGTGTTAATCTATTGAGAATTTTCCTCCAAATAACTAGACCATTCATTCTAGCATTCTGTAATCTAGATATCGGAATTTATGGACGCTCCAAATCACTTTCTTATTTGGTACATCTAAAAAATAACAAAGTGTAGGATAATTATGAATGGACATAAATAGAAAGAGGAGAGGGTGGAAATGAAGAGATAGAACGATAAAGATATATTAGGTGATAAATGGATAGATAGATAGATAGATAAAGAAGAACAAAGAGAAATAGAGGAAATAGGATATAGATAGAAAGAGGTGAAAAGTAAAGAGGGGTAAGATAAGATGGAGATTGGAAGGGAAATAGGAGTAAAGATTCTTAGTTATAATTTCAATACAACGACATTATTTAATATATATAAAACTATCGGCGTAAACTCTTGCAGCCTTCAAAGGTGCAAGTGCTAGTATAATAAATTACAATAATAGAATACATCTAAATTAAGAATCATCCTCCAACTAAATAGTTATATGTAGAAAAACTGTCTTTCAAAATCAATCAGATGCCAATCCTTTTGTAAATACCAATTTTTAGTAGATACCAATTTTTTATCATATATTACCATTCTCACGAATTATTCTCAGAATGCTTATTTCTTTCGTGGTCGTAGTTTCCATATAGAGGAATTTTTCGTTATGTTTGGTTAGGTAACCTGACCTTCCAGAATAGTTTCGAGACAATGACCTTTATATTCCACTTTACATCAAATTTCTGAATATTTGGCACACAAGTATTCCTTCTCTCGAAGTTTCCAACTACACAAAACGCTGAGGGGAATAATGGGTCAAAAATCACCCTGCGACAAAGTCACACAATTGTATTATATTCGACATCCTACGCGTTAAACTTGGCATAAATACCATGGGATTTCTTCGGGTTTGAGCACCAAGATTATCTTGGAGAAATCAGCGACCCAAAGCAAAAACGTGCTCCGGTCCAACATAATTTAGCTTGGGTTGCAAGCTTTCCTTGCATTTCCTCACTGATCCTGATTTGCTGAATTACCTTTGCTGATGCTCTAGCTGTGTTCATTAAGTTTATATTTCAAATATCAATCAAGATTGAAGGAGGAGAAGGCAGAATTGTGATCAGTGCATACAATACTCCTAGAATCCTCCCGACGTTTAGCAACCCTATGGGTTCTCCTGTTACAAACGCATTGCATAGGAATAGTTTTGAAGATATGGAAGAAAAGTTAGCTGCAGCAGAGATATTGATTTCCAAGTGGGACACAAATAAAAGCAACCAAATGCTCTTTCAGACCAATGCAGAAGAAGTCCGTCTGTACATGGCTACAGTCGAAAATCTCCAACGGCTCATGGAAAATCTGTCCGCTGGCGGCTCTAACGGCGTCGAGCTCATCCGGGCACAGCGACTGATGAAAATAGCGATGGCCCGTCTGCAGAATGAGTTTCACAAAATTCTGTTATCTAACAGTGAGGCCATCGATCTGGGTCGGAAGTCAACAGCCCGCTCGTCCTTCTGTTCGAGCACAGAGGATAGCGTAACTAGCTCGACATGCTCTAACGGCGACGATGACGGCAGCAGCCACTCCAGCTCCAGCTGTTCGTCAATAGACAGAACAAGCGAATTCAACATGATTCCGTTGGACGCGGTTGCGGATCTGCGGAATATAGCGCAGCGCATGGCGAAGAGTGGGTACGGGATGGAGTGCGTTCGAGTCTTCGCTCTCAGCAGAAAGTCCATGGTGGAAGAAAGTTTATACAATCTGGGTGTGGAGAAGTTGAAATTGAACGATGTTAGGAAAATGGACTGGAAATTCCTGGATGAGAAGATCAAGAAATGGATATACGCCGCCAAAATCAGTATCCGAATTCTGTTTCCCCGGGAGAAGCGGCTGTGCGCCGATGTGTTTGAGGGGCTTGATAAGATGAGATATTCTTGTTTTGCCGAAGTCGCCAAGGAGAGCGCGGAAAGACTTCTCTTTTTCGCAGAGGCCGTGGCTGCCACGAGCGGGGCGCCCGAAAGAATGTTCAGAGTGCTCGACCTCTACGAAACTCTCACCGATCTTATGCCCGACATAGAAGATACATTTTCTGAGGGAACCTGCCGAAGCGTGCACGAGCAGGCCAACAGGATCTTGGTGCAACTCGGCGAGGCGGCCCAGGCAATTTTGGTGGAATTTGAGAAGGCCGTTGAGAAGGAGAAATCTAAAGTTCCCATTGCGGGCGGCAATGTTCATCCTCTCACCCGATACGTTATGAATTATCTCTCTTTTTTCTCTGATTACAAAGAATCCTTGGTAAATATAATTACAGACGCACCATTAGAGCTACCAAAAGTCCTACCCGACAAAGAGTTGAACGATCCCTCTGCGCCGCTGTCCGCTCGGCTGGGGTGGACCGTCTTCATTCTGATGTGCAAGCTCGACAAGAAAGCTGATCTGTACAAAGACGTGGCTTTGTCGTACCTGTTTCTCATGAACAACCTTCACTACATTATACAGAAAGTGAATGGCTCCGAGCTCAGGTATATTCTGGGGGACGGATGGCTGAGAAAACAGTGGAATAAGGTAAGGCATTACGCCGTGAATTATGAGAAGACGGCGTGGATGAAAGTGTTGTCGTGTGTAACAGACGAGGAAGTTCCTGCGAATGGCGGAGTTTCATCTGGGCGAGCTTTGAAAGAGAGATTAATGGAGTTCAATTCAGCGATGGAAGAGGTGAAGAGAAGGCATGATGGATGGGTGGTAGCTGACGTCAGCATGCGAGAGAAGTTAAGGGTTTCAATTACTGAGAAGTTGATACCGTGCTACAGTTCGTTTCTTAGCAGATTCGGAAGCCTGCGAGAGAAGTTTGAAAGCGATATGTACATCAAATACACGCCCGAGGAGATTCAAAATTTTGTCTTGCACGTGTTTAAGGGCAGGACCTAATCAGTTGACTAATTACTCACATTGGGTTCCATTTTTTGTAGCATTATGTTTATAGTAATATAATCTGTGGAGGAAGTTAAACTTATGTTCATATGAAATCAAAAGGACGGTTGCGTAAGATTGATTGCCTTCGATTCAACGGCGCATATGCACCCTTCCCCAAGCCTGCAAGCAAATAATAATTAAAAAATAGAAATGGGGGTTTTAATAATCTTATTCAATTATTTGTGGATTAAAATATAGATTATTTATATTCACACTAAATTTCTATTCTTTATATGAGTATATTTGCTCATTTGCAATGATTTTTCAAAATTTTAAGCTATAGATAATTTTATAATTTTATGTTAAAATATATTTTAAGTAAAAAATCATTTAACATAAATATAATCAACTTTGCGGCAAAGTAAAATAAGATATATTCATATCTTGAATATATATATTTATATTTCATAATAAAACATATTCTACACTTTCCCTATATTGTTAATCCTTTATGAAAAAAAATATTAATATATTTTTTATAATAAAAAAATTCTAACATTAATATCTATAATTCCTTGATATAGAGAAAATAAAATAAATAATTTTCCTTAGAAGAAATATGAAATTGAAAATTATATACTAATATAACAATTAAATAACACAACTACTATCTCATAAGAGGGCAAAAAAAAATTTAAAAAATGTACTATCTATATAATAAAATTAAAATATAAATCTTAAATAGCTACATAATTATTGACATATATTTTAAATATTGTCTCCCTTTCTCTCATATCCTCCTTTTATTTATAGATACAATCAATAAGTATTTAGTTAGTACCCATTTGTTTTACTCTTCTATCATCATGTAAAAAGCCCATAATTCAAAAGTCTAGTAGGCAATTGTCATATCAATCTTCAAATTATTTTGGATGCATAACAAACAAAACATGCTATACTAAGAATGACAATGAGATGGATACCTCATGCATTTTTCCATTAAGATAATTTAATGCATGTATGTATTTGCTAAAACATTATTACATGTATGAAGGAAAGTATAGATTCTTCTTTGTTAGGTTTTACTATCACGCACATCTTAATTTGAGCTTGTTTGGATATTTCATTTGCTTTAAAAAATTTATCAATAGGCATATTAGAGAACATCATATATTTTTATGGAGTACTTTAACTTTGTTATAAAATATGATGGAAATGGATCAATATTATTGGCTTCAATGAAAAGTATTATAAGGTTAATATATTTCTTTATCATTTATTCTTATTATTAGGTTTACATAGAGCATTTTCAGATATTTAATGTGAACAATTATTTTATGTTCTATAATCTTGTTTCTATAGACAAAAGAATGGAAAGGAAAGCTAGGGCATGGGTATTGGATTGTTAAGGGTCCTCATTTTTAGAGTTGCTATTTTTTCTTTAACTCTTTATGTCTTGGGCATCTAGTGGATATTTTCATTAGTCTATATTTATTAACCATCACTAGCTTTGGCATCCTTTCAGCTCTAGAGCTATAATACTTTGATGTTCCACAAGGTCAGATATTGTTCATAAAAATGAAATAAAATAAGGTAGACTTGAAGAAAAAGTGTTTCATATAGGAGGGGATACACATGAAATTTTAATGGTCACCTTTTAGTAAAAGGACATGAATAAAACATGAAGAGGGAATCCACCTAAGTTAGTAGAGAGAGGCATAAGAAACACTAAAAAAAGGAAAGAACACATTGACATGATTGGCGAACACATATTTGATCTTATAGCTGTTAACGAGGGAGGGAATGTTAAAGGAGAAAAAATGCACTAGAAGAACTAAAGAACAAGGAACTAGGTGAAACCTTAGGATCTATATTTCCTAATGAATTGATGATTGCATTGATGACTACTAGCATAGCTTTGCAATCTTGTTATTTTAAAGAAGAGTGCCTAATGAAATAGAACTATAAAAATATACTAAATTAAATTAAGAAAATAAGGGTGAATAAATTTAATATTTGAAACTGTTAGAAAAGGGATATGTGTCTTACAACATTAAATCAGTTGAACGTGCTCAAGTCATTCTTTCATATGCTACTTAGGTTATTTGTGGTCAAGTATTCCATCTATAGCCTTAGGCTTTATATTATCACCTAGAAGAATCCTCAAGATATAATTATTCTATGTGGGTTAAGATTCCTATTTTTAACCTTTTCTTCAAGCCATTTACAAGGAAAATGGTTTCATAACTTTAAAGAGTTATCTAGTGTAATAATAACTTAAATAAATTTTCCATTGTTTAGGGTGTGTGCAGGGGTCTATCTAGAGATGAATTTGAACAATTAGCCTCTTTAGAATAATAAGTTTATTTTTTCTAGTATTGTATTTTATCAACCTTTCTAGTATATTTAAATAAACCTAATACTTTTTTTTGGTAGACATGAACTAGCTCACTTGATAAGAAATTGTCCTATTAGGAGGAATATGTTTGTTTATCCCCTAAGTTTAGGCCTAACTATTTCAAGTTATTGAAAAACCTTGATCAATATTTTAATTTTCCTAAGGCTTATACACCACAAAAATGGATCAACTCTTTTCCATATACCAAAAATAATTGTATTAAACCACCTAGGATTACTACCCCATCATACAAAATTATAATGATGTTAGATGGATAGAGACTGGTAAAGAAGTGGAAAGAACCATTTGCATTGATAATTTCATGCTGGCCATGTTGGATAATACCAAGATTTGAAAGCACAAACAAACATAAATATGTATAATATGATATCTATTTTATAATATGAAAAGTGTATAAAACTTCAATTAGATCCTTGCATATATAGATAGGTAGAAAAGATATAAATTCAAGAATAAACCCCTCTAAAGATGTAACACGTCTAAGCCCAAGCTTAAATTTGATGCAGTGGCATCCTGGCTTCTTGTTCAGTTCCTTGTGATTTTCTGGCACTCAGTGAAGGAGGTGGATGAGCTCAGTATAGATAGGCTTTTACTCGGTTATTTGGGTGATAGTTCTCGGTCGGAGTCGGTTTGGCCTCACCGATGGAGCTCGATGGTTGTGGTAGTGGTTCTCGGTTGTAGCTTTGACTGACGGTCTCGGTGATTGAAAGGAACTCAATAAACTTTTGGCGCTCAGCAGAACCTATACTCAGTTATGCTTGTGCTGCTTGATCGATGCACTTTCTCAGTGATGCCTGTGTTGCTCGGTGTTTCTTGGCGTGCTCGGTTGTTTCACTAGTGCTCGGTTGTTTGTCTGGTGCTTGGTTGTTTTAGTTTACCGACTAGAGTTCTTGGAGATTTAGTTGGCCGACTTGGTGCATTTATTGTTGGTAGCTTTTGTTTTATTCTCCTATGTAGATCTTGAGGCCGACATGGAGAATTAAATATTTGTAAGGCTATTTATGAGCCGACTATTGTTGCATTTAATATTTGTTTGTAATAGAAGCCGACTTGTGGCTGAAGATTAGTATTTAAGGAGTGTTTGGGTAGATGTTTAGGGGGTAGATTCAGGAAGAAGATAGAAGATTAGATCTGGATCCTGCAAGATCTTGAAGATCAGATTTTTATCTAATAGTTTGTAATAGTAGAGCTAGTGGTTTGCATTCTTGGAGAAAAAGAGATTGCTTGGAGGCTTGTGAGCTCAAGTTTAGATCTGCCATAGGGTTTCCATTAGTTGCTGATTGTTTCAGAGTTGGACTAGCTGAGATATTGCAGAAATACTTTGTTTTTGTTTGGCCCTAACCCGGAAGGCCTTACAATTGAGCATGTTAATGAAAATTCAGTTGAAAACATTATCTTGTTGTGGAATTATGCATTGTGGTGTTTGGCTTCTTGTTTGGATTGTCCTTAATTGGATCCTCCTTACCTGTCCTATGTCAAAATTGTACATGAAATAGATACATCTCAAAAGGAAAATAGATTTCTTACAACCACATAAATGAAAAAAATGATAAAAGTCCCTAAGTAAATAATTAAGTATTATAAATAGGTCAATCGAAGAAGTGTGATTAGCTAACTATTTTTATAATAACCCTATTTACTAAAGGTGGTGTATACAATGTTTTCATGTATTATTCAATGATTTGATCCAATATTTATCTAGTCAAAGACAATTGAGCATAACTAAACAACCCAATAGTTATACAAAGGTGAACAATTGTAGTTATGCAACAGTTACATGATCAAAAGTATTATTATGCTAACGTTCACTCTATTAATGTATTGATCCTACAAACATCAAATTCACCTTTCCCTAAAGAACCCAATTAAAACTCACATAATAAAGCATGATGATTACATAACATGAAAGAATATTTTGAAGAAATAAATCTTTAAACCAAGTGAGGCTTAATTTACCATCACCATCATCTCTAACGAAAATTAAAAGTCAAAACTCTCTCCCTCGTGGTCTTAGATTCCATATAGAGGCAGTTTACACGTGGTGTTCGATTAGGTGATCACAGCTTCCAGAATGCTTATGAGACAATGACTTTCAGACTCCACCTTACATCACATTTCGGAATATTTGGCATACAAGTATACCTACTCTTCAAGTTTCCAACTACACAAAATGCTGAGGGGAATAAACGGTCAAAAATCACCTGGCGACAAAGTCATACAGTTGTATTAAATTTCGATATTCTACGAGTTAAACTTAGTTTAAATTCCGTTGGATTTCTTTGGCTTTGACTGAGAGGATTGTGTGGGAGAAAGCGTTCACCCAAAGCAAACGCGAGCTAAGGTCTACCATATTTTAGTTTTCTTTTTATATATTGTCTCTAATATATGTGCTTGGAATGTAAGATTTCCTTTGTTTCTTCACCGCTACCTAACGTAAGCGGGAAACATTACATTTAAATAATTGAATTTCAAATCAAATAAAGAGGCAGGTTACGTAAGATCGCGTAGCTTTTAATTCTACGTTTGCGATCTCCCCTTCCCCAAGCCCGCAAGCAAACAATGATATATAAACAGATAGATTAAATCCAAGCGGTATCGTGTTTTTGTTCCACATATATATATATTTATATATTTATTGGATAGAATGATAAATGTTATCGCGTGTGTGAATGAAACATTAGATTCGCATTTGTTGGGTTTCACAATCGGGCAAAGACTTGTGTTGTTAGATGGCTAGAGATTGATAAGGAAGAGGAAAGAACTTTTTAAGTCCGATAATATTAAGGGTGGTCATTGTTGGAGAAGTGTAAGGTGTAAAAGAATAAATGAACCTTCTACACGTGAACACAAATGAGCACAATAGGAAATCTACCATATAATACAAATAGTATGTAGAAGGACAATGTGAGCCTTGCATATAGGCAATCTAGAGGAGGTAGGAATGTAGGACTAAATGATTGAGTAGCTCTCCAAAGGTGCAATACATCTAAGTTCAAGTGGCAAAGGTTTGAGTATGTATAAAGTGGGAATGAAATAAGTGTTTCAAAGGAGAACACATGTTTTATTTACATAAAGTGTGACACAATAAAATAAAATTTTCTATGTGAATACTTAATCAGAGCTATAAGACTAATTTAAGAAGTATAATTAGATAAATTGTCTAATAATAACACTTTTTAAAGTAACAACCCCTTAAGTACAACTTGAGGAAGCAATGTATGCAAAGATGGTAGAAATAGGCAAATAAAAGGTTACACTTTAAATTATAATTATCAATGTAAAATTTAAATTTTATTATTATACATCAAATCTTTAAATTAAATCAAATGAAAGCATAAAATTTGAAATCAAAATGAAAGTCATATTCTATAAGATAGACTAACAAAAGGGTGTTTATTTTCAATTCTTAAAAACAATTCCAAAAACTTGATTTAGTCTCTTTTAATTAATTCAGGTTTGTGTATTGATTGTATTTTGGCTATCTTTAATGATGATCAAAATGAAAGTTGTCAATGTATTAGATCACCATTCATATTTAATTTAATTTTTTCATCTTATAATAAACACTTGCCTTTTAGTTTACTAATCAATTGTAATCATATTGTGAAATATAATTAGAATTATAATAAATTTATTATTTTTTTAAAGTATAATTCTATTTAATATAAATTTATATAATTATAATTAAGAATTTTCATTTTGAAATTGAACCACTATAAACAATTTGAAGAAATTATAATTAATTATTGTGACTAATTTTACTTGTCATTTTAGTTTACTTGCTATAAAGTGAAACATTAGAAAAACAAGTAGAACTACTAAATTACTATATATACTATGATCAGTATTTTAAATAAAAAAATGATATTTAAATAAAATTTTTAAAAAAACTATTATAAATAAATAAATTGATATTTTGAACTAAATTTAAATAAGATTTTAAAAATAAAACTATTGTAATACATTAAATATTAATTTAATATATTTTGATTTAAATTGTAATATTTTGTAAAGAAAAATAATAATTATAAGCAAATAAAATGACATAATTTTTTTAAATAAATATTTGTTAATGTATAATTAATATATAATAAAATTAAAAATTAAAAACTTTTAAAATATGAATAAAAATAAATATATATTATAATATCATAGATTCTTTTTAAAATTGTAATATTTTATAAAAATTAATAATATAAAGTAGAATAAATTCATATAATATAATTTTTAATTTAAAATTATATTAATATAAAATTAAAAAAATCTTCATGAGAACTTATCAAAATAATTGAAAACAAAAAATTTCAAAAATAATTCTTATAAAAACTATTCATGTCTAAAAATAGGTTGTATTAGCCAATCATTTGATCAAAAAATATATTTTACAATTTATAAACTTAAAAAATTTACATGTAGACTATAGAAAATATGCTATTTTTAACAAAATAAAAATATACTAAATTTTAATTGGAAGAAAGAATTAGTTTTAATCACTAGTTTAGGAAGAAATCTATAAAATGATGCAATAGTACTCCAAGTACTAATAAGTTGAAATATACTAGATTACTCTGAAGAAAAATATTTATAAAATAATTTTATTTTTTATTTAAAAAATTAAATTAAAAACAAAATAAAGAATAAAATGTCAAAGCAAAATGAAAAGTTAATTTCTATATCTATATATTAATAAAATGTTGTTATTAATAAAAAAGTTCGTTGTTTTCAACATCTAATAGTAATGTGAGAGCCTTGAATTTCTGGGATCCAGAATGTTGACTTCGTCCCTTTCAATTTATTCAACTCTGTGCAGTATGTCAATTTTATGGGAATAGATGGTTTACCCAGTCCATTTCAAATATTAAAACGAATCATTCAGACCTCTTAATTTTAGTTTCTTCGATTCAATATAAAAAAAAAACATTAGGTAGGAAAGGATGGAAGCGACTTTGGCCGCAGCAGAGGCGCTGATTGAGGAACCGGTTTGAAAGCTATACGTTGATCAAATACACATCTGAGGAGGTGAAAGATTTTGTGTTGGACATGCTTAATGGTAGGCCCTTGTATTCGTACATGTGAATATTGAATATAAGAAAGATATTGTCCCTTCCAAAATCCATATTGTATTCACTGGGAGGTGGGTTTGGGAATTTACATTCCATATACTATAGTTTCTTGCTAAATTTGGAAAATTCTGTAATGAGGGAGCGATAAAGATCGGTTGATTATCTGCTAGTTCCAGAAAATAAATCTGGAGGTGAACCTGCTTACGCTTTGCTATTTCCAAAAGTTGAAACACACCAAGATTGTACATAGGGTAGTGCCTAGTGGAATAGTATATTTAAAAAATATTATGTTCGTGTGTTTCAGCTTTGCTATAGTTCATTCTTGTGTGTTATTTAAATATAGTTCGCGCTTTGCTACGCCTAGAATCACATAGGGTAGTGGAATAGTGGAAGATTGCACATCAATAGTTTCATTATAAATTTTTTAAATACAAACGATCAACTACATCTATGAGAGCACAAATTTTAGCATTAGGGAAAACCTTGTTGTCTCTTACTATTGTGACCTCCTCTTTGGTAATGCAATATTTTCTTTCCTTGAGAATCCATTGCCATTGCCTTGTTATTAGTCCTCGTTGTTAAGACAGGAGACTAATGTTTTAGTGGCAATTTCAATATTAGTTTTTTTTTGGGGGAATTGTGTATGTTATCTACTAAACATATGGTTCGAGGAAATTTAGGTATTAAAGTGACATTAAATTTTTTAGTTTATGTTTCCCCATAGCTACCAACATTTTTCCTGGTAGTATTTTTCTTTTCTTCATCACAGAAAATGTGGGTGGATATTTACAAACCTAGGCAAGTGTCATTTTGTAGATGGTCCACACAACTGGCATATTTTAATGTTGTGTGTTTTTGGGAGATTGGGAGAGAAGGTAGCAAAATGGGGGCTTGGAGATTTTTGTCCATGCATTCCTCCAATTCACTATACTGCTACAAGTGTCCACCCATGTATCTAGAGCATATGGGTTTTCTTGCATGTTTTGAGGTGGATGTTAATGGAAGAGTATAATACATAGTTTCATGTGACATTGGTAGGTTAAAATGAAAATTTCTTTTGAAGTAATTTACACAAAGTGTTGGTTATCTACAAATGATCTCAGGCTAGCTTCTCATTACAGTATTTCATAGTGTTGTAAGTTTTTTTTAAATTTTAACCCATTCTTTTGCGCTTTCAACAACAACATTTGAAAAAAACAAAAACCTATTTTAATTATGCTCTAATGTATATCCATACCTTATGTCAAATTATTTAGTTTGGTAGTACAAAGTTTATGAGAGCTTGTTCTAAGGGGATAACTTCGTGCAAGCATTTTTAGATCGTATCCTTCTCATGGATTATTTAAAAATTCTTACAACCATTATTTTCTGATAATTGTTGTTTAGCATGATTTGAGTGTTGTTACTTTGCCTTTTACTAATCATCACCCCTCTAATAAAATCAAATCTTATAATAGATTTTTTTATTTTAATCATTTTCCTTGAGGTAAGCGTTGTTTATTATTATTCATAGTTAATTGCTACATGATTGTTGTCGTATCTATGTCATAATTGTTGGTTTTCCACTAAAAATTGTCAAGTCTTATGAGTTATTTTCTTCCTTTAATCACACCTTCTCATGGATTGTTTAACAACTCTTAAAACCACTATTTATTGATAATTGTTGTTTAGCATGGTTTGAGCATTGTTACTTTTCCTTTTACAATTCATTTCTCCTCTAAATTATAGCTTATAATAGGCTGTTGTGTTTTAATCATTGTGCCCTTAGGTAATCATTGTTCATTATTGTTCATAGTTAATTGCTGCATGATTTTTGTCTTATCTATCTCATAATTATTGGCTTTCTATTGAAAATTGTGAAGTCTTATGACTAAGATGATTTTCTTTCTTATTAATATCTCACTGATTATTTCGGGAGAATTATGAAAATAGTTTGTTGAACATTGAGATTGTATATATATTTTATTTTTTATTTGGTGCTTAGGGTTGGGGGTGTGACACCTTTTGGTCTACCAATTTATTCCTAAGAATAATATTTTTTGTTATGATTTCTGCTAAGATACAAAGTGTTGTCTTCATACCTCTTTTTCAGTAAATGATGTGCTTGGTTATGTTGTAGAACTTAATTTTAGTCTATTATAATAATCAACAAGTCATAAGATCACAATTTACTTCTCATTTGTATGACTATTCTTCCTGTATATTTTTCCCTTTTCCTCTCTTAATAATTTTACAATTTTATTGTCAAGATATGGGTAGACAACCCAATACTAGAGGTTTATTCTTAAGGATCTCATTTTTTAAAGCTTACCAACTATCAGGACTAACTGTACAGGCACACGAGAACTAAACAAGATAGTAGGTACATCATCACATCCATCTCAAATAGCTCATGCATTTATCAATGGAAATTGTATGCACCCTAAAATGGTCGCCTAGACTTTGGGCCCCATTTATTTGATTTATCAATCCTGAATCATTTTTATCAATAATCAATATTTTTCAACAATATCAATCTCTTGATCAAATCTTAATTTCGATCATATATTGGATTTTTATCCTATGGGCTAATCATTTATCCTAAGTCTTTATTTGATTAAAAGGAATATTTCCTCCCCTTTTGATTAAATAAAAAGCCCCCACTTTTCCTCTTATCCTAAGTTGCACAAATAAAGTATTTTTCATATTTTATAAAAAGGAGAAAAGCACTTTTTGTCTCATATGGACATAAAGTCAACTCTTATTTTCCTATTGGAGGATACTTGTGCACATGGATTGCTCCTCTTTCAAGCTCCACCACTGATTAAGACTTTTTGTCTCTTAATCTCTATGGTCCATTTCACCTCATTTCTTATAAAAGGAGAGCTCTCTCCTTCATTTGCATATCCAGTTGTTTTATGCTAATGTTATGCTGCAGGTTTTAGGTGCATTTGGAGTTTTTTGAGGACATTGAAGACTTGTTTGCTTTCATCATTTAGTTGAATATTTGCTTCCATAGTTGCATGATAATGGCATTCTTAGCTTAGTTTCCTTTTATGCAATAGAATAAGCTCACATAGTCTAAATAGGAGGCATTGTAATCCATTGCTATTTCCTTTCATAGATTAGTTGCATTGTACTTTCCTTTCATAACTTAGATTGCATCATCATATAGCTTGCATTGCATTGCATATTTGATTCTTGGAGATATTGGCATTGTTGCCCTTGTCTTCCCTTGAATCTCTCATTGTATGGTTGACTAGCAAGGTCACAAGTTTGTAGCTCTAGCTGAGAGCAAATTTATCATAGTCCCTTGCAACTCCATGCATAAAGAGCTATGAGCTGCTTTGTGAGGCCTCAATCTTGAGCAACCTTGCATGTATTGGTTCATAGAAGTGCACCATTTTAGTGTGTACATTTCTGGCGCCCACCGTGGGGAAGAGTAGACTAGCTTTGTCCCTTCTTTTTCTGCATTTTTGTCATTTTCCATTAATTTTTGGGCAAGTTTTTAGCGTAATTTTCATTCTCTGATTTTTTGTCTCAGAATATCGCGCGATACTTCTCAGTATATCGCGCGACATACCTTATAATACCCGCGCAACACTTCGTGTCTTAGAAGAATTACATGCTTGTATTAAGGTGTATTGCCTGGTGTCTGGCGAAGTATCGCCTGGTGTCGGGCGAAATATCATGCAGACTGATAAGTATCGCCTGGTGTCGAGTGAAGTATCGCACGATACTATGTCTGTACCTGGCAAATGGTATCAAAAGTTTAAGTGTGATATATCATTGGAAAGGTCTTTTCGAGCCTAATCCAACCATGATGGTTTCATTTTCAGATTTTTATCATTTGATTAGTTATTTTTGCAGATTATTTAATTTTTCATGTACTAATCATTGGTAGATTTTGGATTTTGATTCTCCTAACTCTTGTTGGTCTAACAAGTTGTGGTTGTAGGTGCTCTCATTACTTGAAATTTGTCAAAATAACACATGTCAAAAAGGGCTACTAACAGTTTTTGTAGGGCTGCCCAAGCATAAAAATAAAATAAAATTTTTTTTGCTTGTTTATTTGCTTTCCTTTCAAGTGTGGCATTCACTAATTGTATTAAGAATCTTTAAAACCTTGTGAAAGAGATTTTGAGGTGGTAGGAGAAGTATGATCTTCACCTTTAGGTGAACTAGAAAATCTTGACCCATCTTAAGGTTTTGGAAGCAAGGGAGTAATTGAACCTCTTTGCTTGGTGTGTTTGGGAGAAATTCTTGAGATAGGGGAGTATGCTCTTCACCCTTGTGGTGAACCAAAAACCTTGAACCTCAAGAGTTGATCTATTCTTTGTTTAGTTTAGGATCCTTTAGCGGGCCTGCTCTTGAGCAATCAAGAGGAACGACTCAAGTGGGGACAACCTTGTCATCATTTTCCTTGGTGGCAAGTGATTCCAACTCACTATAATCTCAAGGCTATCAAGGACACCAAAAACTTTGGTAGACATAACACTTGTCTTCATTTGATGTGAGTAGCTCATGGGATTGCGACCATGGGGAAAACATTGAACAAGAATGCTTAAGGTACTCTTGAGGCCGCAAGGTCCTAGTCCTTTATGAGGAGCAAGAGGGGTGTTGTGAATGGAAATTTTTATTAAGAACCATTAGATAGAAGCCACCTTATTTTAGCCGCTTATCTTCTTAGTGCAAGGATTGATCTAAGTGGTTTACCCGGATCACCTTAAGATACTCACCATATGTGTCCCTTTAGTTGTGTCATTTGACATTTCCATGACAAAGCCAACATCTCTTGTGGGTGACCACTTGGTGTGAGGCGAGGGGGCATCAAGTTGTGGGCTAAGTTAATAAGTATTGAGCCTTGACTTTTTAGGATAGATTTTCTTGAATTTTCTTTGGTTGTGTGATACCAGTGCAAACGTTCTTACATACAAACAATCGGTAGCATTCATAAGGTGCTTTTCCATTCTGATATCACAAGTGTTTGTCTTGGCAAGGTTGCTTTTGCCCTTGTTTCAAGTGTTTGAGACCATGTTTTGATCCCTTACTATTTGCAAACCTGCCAAAATTCTGCTAATATTGTGACTGAAATTGAAAACATCAACCCTCAGACTGAAAATTTTGACCAAACAGACCCAAAAACACAAATTTTACACAATTCTGGTCGAGAGTTGAACAATTCTACAACAGTATCGCACCCTGTAAAGTGAATTATTGTGTGATACTTTGCGCTTGCTAGAAATATCACCTACTTTGAAGAGAAATATCGTATGATAGTTCACTCCTGACGGACTATCACCTGACCCGCCTGGAGTATATCGCCTGCCAGTGCTGAGGTATATCGCCTGGCATCGTGTGAAGTATCGCGCGGTTATAGGTATATCGCCCCAGTAGCCTGGAGTATATCACCTGGTTAATTTCTGTCGTGCTTACACTTTGGTCAGTTTCAACTGTTGTTAATCAGGTTAGGTCTTAGAGTAGGCTTCTTGCCTTGACATTTGAGACCTGTCTTGACTCTAAATTTCTAGTTTTAGCCCTTCGGGATAGCATCATTTGATTTACGAAATCACTTTGAAATAATTGCCAAGTTAGAAGGTCATTCTTGGTGCCAAGGTTCATCTCTAAGATTGTTAGCTACATTCTTGGAAAATTTTTAGTACTCTTATTGTCCAAATCATTTTCATTTGAATCTCAATTTCAATTATCTTTTGGCCTAGTCCAACCTCCTGATTCAAAAGTGCAAGGGTAGTCACCCTTTGATTTGAAGCACCTCTTTGACAATGTTGGTAAAGCCCTTTTTTTTTCTTTTCATTTCTCTTTGGACAATAGAGGACTTTAATTATCCTAGTTTGGCATTGACACTTTGAGAGGTCACCTTCTCATTGAGAGTATATTTCTTTCATGTCAGTTACGACAAGATACCAAGTCAATCAAGGGAAGCGACCCCCTATTTCCTTTAGCCAGTTACCACCCGTCAAGACTCGTCGACAACCTAAGGGAAAAGGACCCCTTTTTGATCAATCTCCTAAGAGTGAATCTGAGGTTTGTTTTAATCCGGGAGCTAATCCTAGTGAAGTGAGCACCTCTTCCATACCACTTTCATCAAGCATGGACATGAGTTACACTTTCACCCGACAACAAAGAGAAGCCATGAATCAAACTCTCGAGGATATCTTCCAATGACATAGAAGAGAGTATGGTGGTTCTTCTCATGCTAGTCCACTCGGGTCACCTCCCAACAATGCGAGGTATTTTGATGCTCACCAATGAGCTGAGAGACATCATAAGTAAGCTCACTCAGATTCAGGGTCACAACACGAAGACCAAAACAACGAATCTAGTGATCACCACATAAATGCAGCCAATGCAATAAGGCATTTGAGACAAACCTCCCCACTTAAAGACATCTCTCGATATGTGAATACAAGATTGAGAAGCATTGAGAGAGAGAAGCAAGCCTATTTAGATGAACAGGCTGCTAAAAAAGAAAAATTCAGACAACTAGAGGAAGAGGAATGTGCATTGTTGGATATACAAAAAAGAGTTGCCCAAGAAGAAGAAGATAGACTATATGCACAACAACTCCAAAGCTGATTTAATGGGAGGGGAGCCAATAGTGGGACCAACTCACCCCCATCTACCCCTTCCCCAAGCCCTAGAAGAAGATCAAGGATGCCCTCACGATCCCCAAGTCCTAGAGGAAGAAGGGCTTCAAGATATGACCATCATAGGAGACAGTCGTCTCATAGACATTTGAAGCAACCCTCCCAATGAGCACATCATGGCTCACAACATGGAGGAAGTTATGCTAAATTTGATCATATGGATTTCATGACTATGCAACAAGAACCATCCTTTCAAGCATATGTGGAGCAATATGTGGAACAAAACAAAGACCAATTCTTGGAAAGTCTTATTAACAAAGGCACTAAAGTTCCATATAATTTTGATGTTCACCAAAAGATTAAGAAACAGAGCCCTTCAACTAATGAGGTGATCTTACAAATGCAAAAGGATATAGACAGGATGAAGGCTCCCAAGAGCACGTTTCATTTGGACTCCATATGTCCTAACCCCATTGACAAAAGTGTGGTGATGGTAGAATTCCCTAAGAAAGTTGAGTTCCCAACATATGACAAATATGATGGCTCTAGTGACCCTCACGACCATGTTCAACAGTTCTACATAATGAGCTTTTTCTTTCACCATGAAGACTCCTACTTGATGAGATTATTCCCAAGGAGTTTAAAAGGGTAAGCCATGGAGTGGTTCACCAACCTTTCCCCTCCAGTAAAGACATTTAAAGAACTTGTCCAAAGGTTTGTTTAGCATTTTGCTTACAACCTATCGAGGTCGGTCACAATGCTTGATTTGTGCAAACTCAAGCAAAACCAAGGGGAATCTTTTGTCACATTTTTACAACGATGGAGGCGATTATGTTCAAAATACCCAAGGACAATTCCTGAGGAGGAGAGAATTGATATCATTGTGAGCAATCTAATACCAGAACTAAGATATGAAGTCAAGAAAATCCCATTTAATTTGGTTGATACTATGGTAGAGGTGGCATGTCGCATTGAGGATGTCCTGAAAGAACAAGAAATTTTGGCTAAACCAACAAATAACAACAATAGCCAAAATAACAATACTAATGGTAACAAGGACAAAAAGAACTCCTATTGGAACAAAAATAAGCAAGTGGTCAACGAAGGAGTTGTTGACTCATCTCAAGTCAAAAATGAAGGAGTTCTTAACCTCTCTCATGCAGTTCAAGCTATGAAGCTGCAAACGTCTTCAACACAACAAGATAAACCTAAGTATCAAAGGAGATCTAAAATGGAGAAAAGATAATTTACTAAATTGGGAGAATCTTATGCAAATGTTTTTAAGACATTAGTTGCTCATAATTTGGCACACCCACAGGATCCTACAAAACATCGTATACCGGATCCTTTACCTCATTGGTGGGATGCGAAGGCTTTTTGCGTTTTCCATAATGGGATTGGACATGACATAGAAAATTGTTTTAAACTCAAGCATCTTGTCCAAGACCTTATTGAAAAAGGACAATTACAAGTGGATGGGTTAACTACTAATGCGGATCATAAAGCCTTTAAAAAGCCCCTGCCTAAATATGAGAAAGGAGAGAATTCTAAGAATGGCAAGGTGGCTATCAACTACACCTACACAAATGCGGAGAACGTTATTAACATGCTTGAAGTTGTGGATGATAGTGTCAACATGATAAGAGGGAAAGATCCTTGTGGACATAATGTGGACTCAACTCCTATGACTGATGAAAGACCCACTGTGGTGATAAGAGGTCCTCACTCACAAAGAATGCCCCAGTCCCTCAATGCTGTCACTAGGGGTCAGGCCCAAGTGCCCATTATCATTAGAGGTCCTAGCACTAGCAAGTCTAAGCAGCCCATGTCCAAAGGTGCTCCTCCCAAATCTGTCGTTGGTCCTGATTCCAATTATTATCTTATTGACCAGCTACAACGTACACCCGTGCAGATATCCATTTTTGAGCTTTTAGAATTGTCTCCTAAGCCCAAGCATGTCCTTGAGGATGCTTTGCGAGTAGCCAATGTCCCTAACAACTTAGATATTGATCAATTCCAGAATATGGTCAACCATTTGGCTAGCCCTCATTACCTCACCTTCTCAGAAGAAGATGACAAATCCATCAATCACCCACATAACTTGGCCTTACACATCGAAGTCATCATTCATAAAACCCGTGTTAGACGTGTACTGATAGATGGGGGTGCGGGGCTCAATATTTGTACCCTGAGTTTGTTGCTGGCTCTAGGATATTCTGAGAACGTCATTGACACAAGGAAGAAGATCATGATCAAAGCATGTGACGAAGCAGAAAGAAGTTCTAAGGGATTGGCCATTTTGCCTATTCACATTGGTCCAGTAGAAAAAGATATCTTATTTCAAATTGTTGATGTTGGACCTTTAGCCTACAACATTTTGCTAGGTAGGCCATGGATTCACGAAATGCAAGCAGTCCCATCAACATATCACCAGTGTGTTAAGTTTCCCCACAACGGTGTAGAAATTTGCATCCCTGGAGATAGTGCTTTATCAGTTAATAACATTTTTGCGAGATCACATGTACCTTTGAATAGGGAAGCTGATAGTCCTAGTAGTTCACTTGAACAATGCAAGAAGAAGTTCAAGGCCATAGATCTTGGGATGGGAGATTATAAAATTGATTCTTTTACAAACATGCCAATCTCTCCTAGGTCTTATGGGAGACCATCACCAAGTATGAAACCCTCGTCATCGGCAATGACATTATTTGGAAAATTTATTGAGTCATCGGTCCCCATTCAGGAAGAAAAGGAGGAAGTTACCATAAGGGACTGGATCTATCACGAGGAAAAATACAAACACAACGAGAATTTTGCTCCTCCACCTGAAGCTTATGGGAAAGGGTACACAATGGTTAAGAATATGGGTTATCCTGGATATGGTCCCCTTAGCCATAAGCTGGATGCTAAAGCTGAGCCTCTTGATCATGCTCTTTTTGGATGAAAGAGCAAGGCCATAGTTGGCTTAGGTTTTGAGAATAAAAAAGGTGTCCCTATCCCAGCTGCGACAGACAGTGACAGTGACTCAGATTATACACCTGATCTTTCTAATCAACAAGATGTGCCTGATGATTGGGTGCCCTCAATGAATCTCCTTTGGGGAGATTCCATAGATTTGATACTTGACAGCCCTACTATCCCAGCTGCGACAGATAGTGATTGTATGACTGCTAGATTAACAATGGAAAGTGTTGCTATCCTAGCTTCGACGGATAGTACCAATGCTATCACTAGAGAGGAAGAAACCCTTCCTAACCTTGAGGCTTCTACATCACGAGGCCCAAATGATGACTCAGACACAGACTCCCATGAATATGAATGGGACTCGCTTTCAGATGCAATAGTTGATCTGGACGTAGATATTGTCCATGCTTATAGTACCCAACCTGATGCAGCTAACGAGCTTAGTGTAGGACTAGAGGATTTCACTCCTCAAATTGCCTTAGTGGACGATGCTTCGTTTGGTAGGATGAGTCCTAATTTGAGTATCTTAGGAGAAGACTTGATGAACTCCGATTATATGGTCACCAGAGATGACACCTTTCGCATAAATAACATTGAACCAGTCATCGACCTACCCCTTGTTCACTTTGACCTAATTGACTGGTCTCAGTGCCATCAAGAGCCCACATTCCTCACCTTTCAGAATGATTACAAAATTGCCTGCTATCTAAATGCTCTTGAACCCGTGGCTTCTTCCACCAGTGAACCAACAACCAGCATGATAGAGCCTGATATTAAGTACCTCAGTCTAAAAATAAAAGAAAAAAAGAAAAATAGGTCTAATGGCAAAAACCACTTTGTGGCGGTATCAGAACCAAAAATAGTAAAAAGAAATGATGCATCTGAGGGTGAAAACCTCTTTGAGGCACCTAAGGATGGGGTACTTAATAACTTGCCGAGTTATTTCCAGTATAGATCATCAGTATTGATTGAGCCAACAAAGCCAGTCAATTTGAACATAGAAGAAAATCTTCAAATAGTCCATCTTGCTCAGTCTTTATTAGAAGAAGAGACCAAGGCATATGTACAGTTTTTACAAAAAAAGAAAGTCAATTTTGCATGGACCTATTCAGACATGCCAGGGCTTGACACAAATCTTATCATGCATCACTTATCCATAGCTCCAGGAGTCAAGCCAGTAAAACAGAGACTCAGAAAAATGCATCCACATGTAGCTCTACTTATCAAAGGGGAATTAGAAAAAATTTTGAGAGTTGGATTTATTAGAGCCATCGATTATGCAGAATGGATCTCAAACATAGTACCTGTTTCCAAACATGATAGGTCCATTCATGTATGTACAGATTTTAGGGATTTAAACAAAGCATGCCCAAAGGACAATTTTCCACTTCCAAACATTAACATGATAGTGGACATGACAGCGGGCTATGACATATACTCTCTAATGGATGGTTTCTCAGGGTATAATCAAATTAAAATAGCCCCTGAAGACCAAGAGAAAATAGCATTTACATGTGCATGGGGAACCTATTGCTGGAACGTCATGCCATTTGGATTAAAGAATGGAGGAGCAACTTACCAAAGAGCTATGATGACTATCTTTCATGATATGATGCACAAAAATATGGAAGATTATGTGGATGATACCCTGGCAAAATCAAGAAAATGGGACACACACCTCAATGATCTGGAAGTAATTCTAGATCGCATGGAATAGTTTCAACTTAGATTGAATCCAAAGAAGTGCACATTTGGCATCACCTCAGGCAAACTTTTAGGATTCATAATATCAGCAAAAGGTATCGAGGTTGACCCCAAAAAGGTCCAAGCAATTCTAGATATGCCACCTCCTCGAAATATCAGTCAAATGAGAAGTCTTCAGGGATGTCTTCAATCAATTAGGAGGTTTATTTCTCAACTTGCAGATAGAGCACAACCCTTTAACAAAACATTGCACAAGGGTGTTTCTTGTGTTTGGAACGAGGACTATCAAAAGAGCCTAGATCAGATCAAACAATACTTGGCTAATCCTCCGATCCTAATGCCTCCTATTCCAGGGAAACCATTGATCTTATATATTACAGCTACAGACACTTCTCTGGGGGCATTATTGGCTCAAACAGATGATACTAGGAAAGAACGAGCCATATACTATATCAGCCGTACTCTCGTCTCCTATGAGATCAATTACAATAATATTGAGAAGTCTTGTCTGGCAGTGGTGTTTGCTTCTCAAAAGTTGTGCCACTACATGCTTGCTCACACCATACATTTGGTTGCCAAAATTGATCCTCTTAAATACTTGCTTAGTAAGGCTGCCCTCACGGGTAGACTTGCTAAATGGATGATGGTCCTCACTGAATTTGACATAGAGTACGTTGAAAGGAAGGCAATAAAAGGGCAAGCTATTGTTGACCAATTAACTGATTTCCCAATTCAGGATAGTATGCCAGTCCAAGTGGAATTCCCAGAGGAACACATCTTGTATACAACTACTCGCACTTGGACAATGTTCTTTGATGGTTCTCGCATGTAAAATGAATCAGGTGCTAGAGTATTATTTGTTTCTCCACATGGGTACAATATTCCAAAGTCTTACAAACTTTTATTCCCATGTACCAATAATATTGCAGAATATGAAGCTTTAACTAATGGCTTGAGAATGGCTATCGAATGGAACATCACAGAGTTACATGTCTTTGGGGATTCCTAGTTAATCATCAACCAGGTCAATGAAGAGTATCAAACCAAGGATGACAAATTGATACCCTACAAAAATATGGTTGATTCTTTGAGACGCTACTTCACCTTTGTGATGTTTCAACAAATCCCTAGGATAGAGAACAAAGCTGCAGATACCATGGCCACATTAGCTTCACTTCTTTAGTTGGAGACACATGAATCCAGATTTGAATTCTTGGTGGAAGAGCTACACCATCCCATCTTTGACTCGTCTAAAAGCCATGTCATTTGTGCCATTATCACACATGAGTCTTCCCGATATGGTGCTATCTATTCATATCTTCATGATGGCATCATCCCTGACACATTCAACTGCTCTGAACGCTGAAACCTCATCCATAACGCCTCTCGCCACACCCTCATCTCTGGTGATTTATATAGGAGTGGTTTAGATGGGACGCTCCTTAGGTGCTTGAAAAAGGAGGAATCCAACCAAGCGTTAGTTGACATCCACGAGGGCATTTGTGGTGGACATTCTAATGGTCTTGCCATGGCCCAAAGGTTGCCTAGGGCAGGATATTATTGGCCCACAATGGAGATAGATGCAGTCAATTTTGCTAAGTCATGTGAAAAATGTCAGAAACATGGAAACCTGATTCATGCTCCAAGTAGGGAGCTGATCCCTTCTGTTTCTCATTGGCCATTTCAGCGCTGGGCCTTTGATCTGGTTAGGCAGATTCATCCCAACTCATCAGGTGGACACAAGTTCATTATTACTGCCACTGACTACTTCACAAAATGGGTAGAAGTTGTGCCACTTTCTGTTGCTTTAGGGAGGACCATTTCTTTGTTCATCTTGAATCATATTATTTGCCGATTTGGAGTGCCTTCTGAGATCATTACTGACAATGGAGACCAATTTAAGAATAAGGACCTAAAGCATCTATGCAAAAAGTTTAAAATCAAGCAACAATTGTCCTCCATCTATTTTTCATAGGGAAACGGCCAGGCAGAAGCTTCTAACAAAACCATTCTTAAAATTCTTCATAGGACAGTACACAAGAATGGTAGGGATTGGCACTTACAAATCAATCCAGCACTATGGGCTTACAAAGAAGCATTCGCACACCTACAGGAGCCACTCTTTTCTCTCTCACCTATGGCGCTGAAGTGGTATTGCCTTTAGAAGTCAAGATACCCTCATTTAGAGTCTCACTCAAAGGTTTGATTACAGATGAGGATTACCGCGCCATGAGGTTACAGGAATTAGAACTTCTAGATGAGAAGCGTAAGGCTTCCTTTGATCACATGAGAGTATATCAGAAACATATGTCCAAAGCATTCAACAAGAAGGTTCGCCCTAGAGAATTTAAAATAGGTGATCTTATTTTGCGAGAGAACCCTAAGAACCAACAAAACCGAGAGCAAAAGGGCAAGTTTGAACCTAATTGGCTTGGACCATATGTCATCACAGCTGCTTTTGGTACTAGTGTGTATTTACTGTCAGATCCCGATGGAGAACAACTCCCTGATCCCATCAACATTGTGCACCTCAAGAAGTTCTATCCTTGATGCTCGTTTCTGTCTAGGGGCATCCTTTGTATATATCTTATTGATCCTGAAAAAATACCAAAAAAATTCATATATGATGCTGAAAAAATCTTAAAAAGCATAAAAAGTCCTAAAAAAATACAAAAAAATTCAAAAAATTCAAAAATCCAAAAAAATAAAAATTAAAATTAAAAAATTAAAAAATTAAAAAAAAATGAAAAAAGAATCCAAGTGGTGAAAACCTGGTAACAGGCGCTAGTTGAGGCCTTTGCACCCCTATTTGTTAGCATGCGTCCTTGACACTGAGCCTTTCCCTCATGCCTTGACCTTATTTGGCTTAGTCTGGAATTGGTCTTTATCTTTGTCTAGGGGGCATAACTATTAGCATTGGTCTTTTAGGTGCGTTTGTCTCTTGGGGCATTTCACAACAGGTATTTTTCAACACCACCCCAAACAGTGTTTTTCAACACTACCTTTGCATCGAGTGTTTCTTAACACTTATCAGGTGTCTTACCCAACAGTCTCGTATGATGTGATATTTCTCACTAAGCAGATATGATAATCAGAGTTTGACTCTATGACCAACACACACGCACTTAAACAATCAACCCGCTTGAGATATGTTGACTTTATTTTCTTTGTGTGCTGTCTATGAGGATTTCTTTGATGAGTGGTCTCTCCCTGAGAAGTTTTCGATGATGCATAGCTAGAAGACTGAGGGAATGAGAACATGTTTTCTTTCTTAATCTGCTTGTGGGTATATTTTGTTGATCCTAACAGTCATGAGCATTTATGCTGGTCCTACTTGATACTATGGATTGACAAGGTATTATCCTTGACTATTTTGCGAGTGCATGCTTCTAGTTATCCTGACTTTCATGTGTCTTGATACAAACATAATCTCGCTATCAAACTTAGGTGATCTCACTACACTAGTCATCTTGACCTACATGTCTTTGATGCCTAGGTGGGATTCCCACATTTCTATCTGATAAAGATCATATTCATATCTACATAGTTATGCTAGTGTGCATTGTATGATCTTACAACGCTACCAATAATGCTCGATGATGATAATTAGATGTCTATAAGCGTTGTGACCTTGCAAGTCAACCACTTTCATAGTAGCTTGCATTTTTAGGGTCATGATAGTCTAGTTTTGCATTTCTTGCATATGGAGAGAGCTCTCCTTTTCATCTTACGTGGACCTTTCAGTCGACTGCACTCACCTTTTTCTTCTTCTCGATCATGTCTTTCACTCCTTGTCCTTCTCATCTCGAACCTGTTCCTATTCATCACAAGGGGTTAATCATATCATCATATCTATATCAAAACTATCATTTTCAAGAAACATGAGTCTATATCATACACATGAGAATTAAACATACATCTATGAGAGAGAACATACAGAAGCACATACATAAGCATTTTGAGCAAAATGACAAGATAATATACATAAACTGATACATCCATCACAAGTGAGACAAATACACATGATACATCGAACATCCAGTAATCTCATAAATCTATATACAATGTCATGATATACAATACAATATGAGATCTCAAAATCTGGATCAAAAGTCTCAGGATATGTCCAAAACATCTAACACCTAACCCTAAGACTCGCTACCACCCTCGTGAGGAGCTCATGGTGGTGGAAGAGGCATAGCTCTCCTATCGAGTACCACATCTGATACCCCTGCCCTCTGAGACTATGATGGTGCTCTCTCACCCTCTGGGATGGCCTGCAGATCAAGTCCATGATAATAGGCTGCTCTTGCTAACTCCTGTCGGAGCTCCAGTGCCTCTGCCTGTGCCATCGCCTCACGGCGTGCTATCTCTGCCCTAAGATTAGCTATCTGCTGATCCCGCTCTACCCTTAGATCCAGTAGCTTCTGATCTCTCACGGCTATAGTAGTCTAGAGCTATTGTATCTCTGCCTCATGAGCCTGTATATGGGATCTCAGATCCTCTCCCCCGCAGGCTAATCCTACTGTGCCTCTACCTGCCGGCGAGCTGGTCTCGCCTCATCCTCAGGTGTCGCCGATCTCTATCCCCATGACCATTTCTGGCCACCTGATCTCGACCCCTCTCCTCTCTCCATCCCCTCCCTCCCCTCCGTTTCCTCCATCCCCTCCTTCCCCTCCGTCTCCTCCCTGCGCTGGTGCCTGTGCATCTGGTACTGTAAACCAAGGGAATGGCACCCTCCGCTGCTCTGCCCTATAGGCTGCATCATCCCCTACATCTGCCATATCTTGGAAATACTCCTAGGGCTCACTCCTGATCCCCACTGTCTTTACGACAGCCTGCTGATAGTCCAACATGGGTAGCCACCCATGACCCTCCTCGTCTCTGGCCCTGGTATATGTGGTAGTCTCTGTCAAGACTCACTGCTACCTCCCGAACTACCACCATACCCGAGTGATGGAGAATCTCTCTACTATCTCTGCATACCGACCTACCAATGGCCGAGTGCATAGCATGTAACTCAGCTCATCGGCTGCATCTCCCCAAACCTCAACCTCCCTGTAAGGCCTCCATGTGAATGAGACCATCTCATCCAAAATCTGCATGTAGTATGTCACATCCCAAGAATGGGCATGTGATATGAACCCAAGGTGCCTATAGATGAAGGGGTACCTCCTCTCCCTTGGCTGAACCCTGGGGCGCACCACAGCGATGTGCTCCCATGCCCATACCTGTGCCAGGATGGCACCACATGCCCATGTCTGATCGTCTCTGTAGACAATCTCATGTAACTCATGGTACATCTCTGCCAATATGGCAGGACCCCATGCCATCCGCCGAGGCCTGAAGACCAAGTCAACCAATAATCGAGCCCATCCGAGTGGGAATCCCTTCTGACTACGATCAGTCATCAGGATCTGCGAGATAATGGATGCCACTATACATGGCACTGGGTAGTCTCTACCAAAGTCATCTATCAGCCTCTCCCAGCTGATATGCCTATTCAGAATAGTGACATCCTGGAACATCTCCTGAACCAGTCGCCACCCCTCAGTGGCATCCTGATCATAGTACACCTGTGCTAACAAATGAATCATGTCAGTTTTCATCATATGGAAATATTACATTTATGATTATATCTTAAAACATGATTATACTCACCGGCTCGCCATGACATGGCACTTGTAAGATCCTGTAGACGTCCTCTAAAGTGATCGACGCCTCTCCAGTTGGTAGGTGGAAAGTGTTGTGCTCACTATGCCATCTCTCAGCAAGAGCAGTCAACAACCCATGGTCCGCTTTGATGTATGGATATCTCAACAGATACTGGAATCCCATCACTCTAATGTCGGCATTGCCCGGATCATCCAAATCTCGGACACACATCAATCCCGTCACCTTCAGCGCTCTGATAATCAGTGCTGGAAAGACCTCCTGCAAGCCAAAACCAAGCCAGTTGTTAGCACATATCATGATGGATGTCTAAAAACTCAGTATAAAACATCTCTAAAGCATAACATTATCTAGACCCATGTCATTTTTGCTCAAAAATACGTAAAAAATCAAAATTTTAACCTAGGTGATATTCTTTTTTGGAGAAGTATCACACGATACTTCTCTTTATAGCGGGGTGATAGACCTTATGCCGCGCGATACTTCACCCGATATCGTGCAATCTTTCACCCAGTATCATGCGATACTGGTGCCTTAGGTCGCGCAATACTTTGGAGACCCGCAAAGTATCGCACGACATTTCTCCCTAAAGGGCACGATACTTCTAAAGTATCGCGCAATATTTCACCTAGCAAAAAAATTTTGAAATTTGAAAATTTGAAAAATGTGCTAAAAAAGCTATTAAATACAAAAAATGACTTAAAAAGGTCATGTTTTTTGAAAACTTACCGGGGCAGGATAGTGTGGTGGCCGGTTGTGCAACCAGGTGTGCTCGAATCGATGCCTGTGGATGGGAACTCCTGCTTGCTGGGCCATTTTCTCTCTCTAAAACTCTGAAAATTCTCAAATCGCTAAAAGATAAATGACTTTTGAAAATGACATTTTGACCCCTTTTATAGCCTTTTGACTTTTTGACCTCATTTTCAAAACACCTCAGAATTGCGTGAAAATTGCACCCCTAGCTAATTTCGATGTCCTGGATCCATTTTCGGACTCAAAATCAAAATCTAAGGTCATCTTGATAGTCAAAATCATGTTTCAAAATCTTCCCTTCTTCTGCACAGTTGACTAATCTTTTGCGGCCTAATCCTTCGATCTTTGTTGGGGCATCGTCATTTCTTCATTTCCATGTCTTCCAAACTTCTAGTCTTTCATTCATATTCATTCCATTCCCTCCTTTCTCACGTTTGACTACATCTTTTCAGTCAGATTGGGGCATGTTTCATTGCCTAATGGTTAACCTATTGACCTTTACATTCGATTGTGATTTCATTCTGATTTGATCAAATCCTTATCAATTCGCTGTTCTCCTCTCTACCTGATTTTGATTTCGATTCCGAGGGGGCAGTGCTTATGGGATTCTCATCCCCAATTGCTTGATTTTTCTGATTCAGACATCTTTTGTGAGCTGTCGCTCAAATTTGAGATTCTTATCTCTTACTTTGAATGTGATCCCGAATCGACCTCATGTTCAAAGGCCTTTGTTTATGCTTTGTCTGGGTGTGATCCCGAATCGACCTCACATCTGAGTTGTCTTGTGATCCCAGATCGATCTCACATTTCAATTCTTCTTTGACTGCATGTGTTCCCAGATCGATCACACATTAGTCAAAGAGGGGCAAATGTATGCACCCTAAAATGGTCGCCTAGACTTTGGGCCCCATTTATTTGATTTATCAATCCTGAATCATTTTTATCAATAATCAATATTTTTTAACAATATCAATCTCTTGATCAAATCCTAATTTTGATCATATATTAAATTTTTATCCTATGGGCTAATCATTTATCCTAAGTCTTTATTTGATTAAAAAGAATATTTCCTCCCCTTTTGATTAAATAAAAAGCCCCCACTTTTCCTCTTATCCTAAGTTGCACAAATAAAGCATTTTTCATATTTTATAAAAAGGAGAAAAATACTTTTTGTCTCATATGGACATAAAGTCAACTCTTATTTTCCTATTGGAGGATACTTGTGCACATGGATTGCTCCTCTTTCAAGCTCCACCGCTGATTAAGACTTTTTGCCTCTTAATCTCTATGGTCCATTTCACCTCATTTCTTATAAAAGGAGATCTCTCTCCTTCATTTGCATATCCACTTGTTTTATGCTAATGTTATGCTGTAGGTTTTAGGTGCATTTGGAGCTTTTTGAGGACATTGAAGACTTGTTTGCTTTCGTCATTTAGTTGCATATTTGCTTCCATAGTTGCATGATAATGGCATTCTTAGCTTAGTTTCCTTTTATGCAATAGAATAAGCTCACATAGTCTAAATAGGAGGCATTGTAATCCATTGCTATTTCCTTTCATAGATTAGTTGCATTGTACTTTCCTTTCATAGCTTAAATTGCATCATCATATAGCTTGCATTGCATTGCATATTTGATTCTTGGAGATATTGGCATTTTTGCCCTTGTCTTCCCTTGAATCTCTCATTGTATGGTTGACTAGCAAGGTCACAAGTTTGTAGCTCTAGCTAAGAGCAAATTTATCATAGTCCCTTGCAACTCCATGCATAGAGAGCTATGAGCCACTTTGTGAGGCCTCATTCTTGAGCAACCTTGCATGTAATGGTTGATAGAAGTGCACCATTTTAGTGTGTACAGAAATATTTATGGTTTAATATAAATGTAAGAAGTAAATGTCATGGATTCTTTTGCAACTAGTGTCATAGCTTTGTAACCTTAAACTATTTTGAAAACAACACACCTTTACATATATGTTGACAACAAGAAAAATTTTATAATTAAGGACTATTAGACAACAAAATAAGTTACCACTAATTATGTTTGAAATTTTCAATCATCAAGAAACACAACTATAGGAATCAAGTAATTATGTATTGAATGAAAGTGAAATATCTCAAGGATGGACACAAATTCTTATAAAATAAATCAAGGATAGGCACAAGGCCTTTCTAAGAATATTTCTAGTGAAGTCTTTCTATGGTCCCATAAATAATTTTTTCTATTCATATTACCATTGGATAATAAGGAAGCACCATGAAAAATGTGATGTTTACTTGATTTCACAAGATTTTTATTAGATGTTGCTAAGCAATCGCTAATTCTTTGTTTAGCATCTTTCATTTTCATGTCTGCATTGTAATCTACATAACAATTTGAGACCAAGGTGTATTCTTAGGTCCTTGGCAAGGGACAATCCATATTGCCACAAAAAACAATGTCATGGCTTTAGATTAGTAAAACATTCATTAAAGAACCCAATATAGTTAGATATGTTATTTAAGTCATCCTATAGTAGAAATACAACCAATGGGTAAAATATATTATAAAAAAATATTTCTTTGTCATTTTTATTAACATGTATCAAAATTTAGTGAAATTCCCCTATAAATCTTTATTCATTAATCATGAAGGAAACATCATCCTAGGTATAGTTTGACAATGTTAATGGATTGCTAGCAATTGGTACACATAGTAATATTTATTGAAACATGAACACTAGATTAGAGACATTAATAATAAAGTATAGTAATATTAAAAAGAGGTATTACAAAATGTTATTGTGAGTAATGTGATAGTGGACACAAGAGAAAAACACATGTTTCTATTGTAGTGTAATACTAGTAGTAGCTATATTGCAAATATCAAATGTAGTGCCAACAATGGAAAAATCATTCTAGAATGATTACATTTTGTATAATTTTTGGTGACTATAGTTTTTGTTATCTTACCATTAAGAGAGTTTGATCTTTGTACCAATTAATATTTTAACCCAATTTAAGAGGGATAGAATTAGTGATTTTAAAGTAATAATTTTTTAATATGTCAACCGTGTTAACACTAGTAGAGGCATAAGTAGTTAGATCAACCTAATTACTATATCACCCTCAAGATTCAATTTTCAACCTTGTTCAAGCTAGGTGATGTCATCACTACATTACTTCTTAAGCTTAACATGCAAGTCAAATTTAGTCCCTAGGATGCATCTTTAGTGTTGTAACTTGACTTTAGTGAATGTTCCATGCAATTGTTTTTTATTTGCAATGTAGGATACCTAGACTAATACACATATTTACTCCTAAGTTCATAAACTTTAGCTACCTAAGTGGTTACATTAGGCATTGTTGGCTTGTTAATGAAACCCAATGCATGAGTTACATCTATCAATGAAAGAAGATTTAATGAATGTTGTTGTTCTCTAAAAGAAAATAGCCATTTTTTTTTGGTAAAAATTTAGGGCATTACATCCAAATTGAAGGCTCAAATTCAATTCCCAGGTTTCTCCAACGGATAAAAAAGTCATTTCTGAAGAACCCCAAGAAATCAATATTTGTTATGATGACTCAAGCTCAACCTAGTCTCAATCCTCTCAATATTCTCTAGATGCTTCCCTTATGACTCAGAATCCCTTTACCAAACCCCACTACTCCTCTCCCCAGGAGGGAGATGCCTCTAAATGTGGGTTCCTTATATTAATCCTCTATCCTCCATTTTTGCAAACTCTATGAGGATCTAATAGCTAGAGTGAATAAAATTTTTAATGCCTATACTCTACAAAATATGATCATTAAGTAGAAAATGACTTGGATTTATACAACAATGATTAAGAGAAGAAAATTGGAAGCTTTTTCCATGGCTAAGGCTTCTATGTGATCCACTCAGTGGATTAGGAAGTTTGGCCTTCAAAAATGGGATTAACAAATGCAATAATCTAGAGAAAAATATAGAAATTATCAAAAATGTTATGTCCTATAGAGGATTGGAGGAAGATGAAGGAGAACATTGGTATTCTCTAAAACAACTGAAATAAAATTGTGAAAAATATGTAAAAAATTAGAGAATGTTATAAAGAGATTATAAAGCATCATTGTCTCATTGAAAGTCTTTCAATAAGAGTTGCAGAAGAATAAATTAGGTGTAACAAAAGAGATACAAAACCTACTTCTACTGATTCACATCCCAAGACTAATATATAAAATATAAAAAATGTTTTAGACAAGTTATTCTCCCTAGACAAAAATGACGACAAGGATCTATAATCCTTTGTCGACAACCTGAAAATTCTTAACAAAGAATGGCAAGCTATTGGGAAAAATATTTGGTCTTCTATCTTTGTTGGTTTTCTCCTAATTCGTTCTTTTTGTTGTTGTTTGTTGGTCCACTTTTGCTGTTAGATTCTCTTTAATTTTTTCAATAGTATTGCTCCATTTTTTTTGGCCTTAGTGACTATTTTGTAAATGGTCTTGGGCCCTATCCCTCTTTTCTCCCTATAAGATTAGATGGGTTCACCAAAATGTGAGGCAAAAAGTATTTTTCCTAACATAAATCTACACTAATTGCATAAATGCAATTGAATAAATAATATGATTAACCTAGACATAATTAATGACTACTAGGAAATGATAAATTCTAATAAAATAAAATTTTCAAAATTGAGTTAGGGGCATTGGAGCTCATCCCCTTGAAGTACAATGAAGAATAATATTGATGTCACCTAGAGCTCACATTTAGTTAAAATGGATTCATTGGATGTACTCATTGTACAAAAAATGTAATAGTCACAAAATCCTTTATAGAAATCAAAGAGATTGATCAAGACATCTATTTAGTCTTGCAATTGAGTTCACTAAACTATGTTACTTGTTAAAGCACAATGACTACTGTAATTTTAAAATACAAAGTGGAAGTTGTGATATTGTGATGGTCACCTTCTTTGTAGTGAACACCTTCATTTACAATCTTTATGGATTTTGTGAAGTGATTAAAGACCAAAAAAAAAAGCATTTAATGCTCGAAATGATTCTTATATGTAAATGTTTGTTCCTTTTCGTGAATCAAATTGTAATGTTCTTAATAATAAATTTTCTTCTAATTGAATGAATGATATAGGATTGCTAACTAATAATTTAAATTCTTAAAGAAGATCTTTAATACCATGATGCAACAAATATCTATATAAATAAGTGGGAAATTATCTTCAAACAACTAAACAAAAGAACAATGTTAGTAAATTAATATTTCTTTGAATTGAATTTGGGGTGAATAAATAATGATTATTGAATTAAAATAAGAATTGAAAAAATGAACCAAACTAAATACAATATGTACCACTTGTCACTATATAATCACATAAGTATGCTAATTTTAGTATTATAAACATATTAAATATAAAAATTATAAATCAAATTTGTAAATAATAAATTATTAAAATCATTTAATGATAACCAAAATGAAAGTTAATCAATATCTTATATTATCACCTTTATTCAATTAAATTTTTAATCCTATAATTATTGAATTCAATTACTTTATATTTTGCTATAAAATAATTTTTGGAAAAAATTCAAGATAATTTATTTCTTTAGTTATAAATCAAAATTTAAAAAATAAAATAAAATAAAAAGAAAAGAAAAACAATTTCAGAACAAAATGAAAAGTTAAACTGAATAAGATACATTAATAAAAGGACGCAGCTATCCTCCCGAAGGATTGCACCGCCGTACCATTTTTAAAAAATTGAAAACACAGTGAAATTTTTAAAAAATTTCAGGATCCGTTCTTGTTAATCTACTCATTCTGGATTGAAAACAACTAGAAAATTTCGAAAAAAAACACAGCGTATTTGCAAATTTGGAAAAAAAAAATTCTGAATAATGATACATTCCTTCGGGAGGATAGCCACCGCCTTAATAAAATGCTGGTTAATTTCAATACTTAATAGCATTGTGAAAGCCTTGCATTTCTTGGATCTAGAATGTTGACTTGGTCCCCCTTCAACATTTTCAGGTCCGTGCGGTGGTTATATTTTATCGAAACAGAATGTTTACTCGGTCGATTTCAAATATTAAAACAAAGTATTCAGGTCTGCCGTCATTGATTTTTTTAATTTGATTCGATATAAAAGAAAAATAGGCGCTACAAATCCCCAAAAAATTCCAAAATAACGGATACTCTTCCCGGAATCCTGGATACGACCATAAGTGGGTCAAAATTAAAAAAGTCATACAATTCTATTTTATCCAATATTTGTCCGCTTAAACGGACTTTAAATTTCAAGGGGTTTTTGGCTTTAGAGCAAGAAGCCCATTGTTCAGCATTGGAGCAAAAGAGGCCACACAGAGCAAACGCAAGCTCGTATGCTCTGTTACACAAACACATTAGATAGAAAATATTTTAGAAAGGATGCAAACCACATTGGCAACAGCAGAGATACTGATTTCCAGATGGGACATAAACACCACAAGCAAAATTCTCTTTCAGAGCAATGCTGAAGAAATTGGCATGTACATGGAAACAGTGGGCAATCTCCATCGACTCATGGAATATTTCTCTGCCGTTGGCACAGACGCTGCGGACCTCATCCGTGCACAACGGCTGATGAAAATTTCCATGACCCGTCTGGAGAAAGAGTTTCACAAAATTCTGTTATCTAACAGTGAATCCATTGATCTGGAACGGGAGTCATCGGGCCGACCTTCTTGCTATTCCTCCACAGAGGATAGCGTCTCTAGGTCCATTTCCTCTGACGGCGATGACAATGGCAGCAGCCACTCAAGCTCAAACTGTCTGTCAGTAGACAGATTCTGCGAATTCAACATGATTCCGTTGGACGCCGTGGAGAATCTGCGGAAAATAGCGCAGCGCATGGCGAAGAGTGGGTACGCCAGTGAATGCGTCCGAGTCTTCACGCTCTGCAGAAAGTCCGTGGTGGAAGAGAGTTTATACAATCTGGGCGTGGAGAAGGTGAAATTGAATGATATTCGAAAAATGGAATGGGAATTTCTTGATGGCAAGATCAGGAAATGGATATCGGCCGCCAAAATTAGCATCCGAATTCTGTTTGCCCGAGAAAGGCGGCTGTGCGACGACGTGTTTGAGGGGCTCGATAAGATGAGAGATTCTTGTTTTGCTGAAATCGCCAAAGGAAAACATGTTGTCAAAGTGCTAGAAAAGCAAGTTATGTAAAACTAATGTTATTAGAAACTTGCATCTAATAGTGCACAATTATTAACAACATTTTCTTCATGTATGCTCAAGTATTTACCACAAACAATATATCAATGGCACTTTATGAAAACCAATTCTAGAACTATCATAATTACAAAATTATACTTTGAAATTGCATGTAATACAATTCCGTTAAAAGTATACAATACAAAATAAATACTAATGTCTTCTCACAAACACATTACACCAACATTAATTGTATGTTACCACAAAGATAAAAGGGTATTGACAGTGATATATATTGCTTGTACAAAATAAGATTGCACATTAACTAACCTTGATAAGGATGCCCTAAATTTACAATGTAATTGGTGGAGGATACCATACTCAAAATTTATGAGATGTTAACATTAAATTAGGAAAAACCATACAATGCATGTGCTTGGCATCAACAATCATAAACAAATGCTCAACTAAAATGGATGTGTCAAACTAACAAAAAAAAAGATGAGGGCCCCAACATATGGTAGTAATCTAGGTTTAATTAAAATAAATAAATGAATAAAATAATAATTAACTAAAAATTATAATAATAAATAACTTTAATGCCTTGATGCCTAAATAAATAACATGTTCATCCAAAATCCTAAGAAACAAGGTAATTTAATACAAGAGGAAAACAATCAATAAAGTTGAAGTTGAAAATTCAATATAGTAACCCCACAACTAAGCAATGGCCCTAGGCTGGCCAGACTTTACACTTATTTTCAATTTACTATCAGTTTATAAAGTAATTGCACCAACATTTACTATCCACTATGATAAAAACTATGTGGGTGTAGAATCACCAAATTACTTCACATCTCCAAAAAAGGAATATAATCTATGTAATCATCCCAATTGCCTAGATAGCGGCCCAAGCATAAGCCACAAATAGTACAACTATAGTCTAGACAAACATAAATTCTATTGAGCAAAATTATCTTTAGGTAGAAAAAGGTTTAGCATAGCTGAACAAAGGTAACAAAATTATGAATTGATATATTATATGTCCACCAAGTTGAGAGAAAACACAAAGAGTACATCTAAGTAGCATTTAAAATGCACTCATATCTAGGTTTTTTGAAACTTCTAATGTAGAGATATCTCTTCTTTATATCAAAACATAATATATAAGAACATAATGCAAAAAACAATCTGAACTTTAGAGAAATCTTAAAAATATGGGTCCACTATGAAATATATAAAGCTATTAAATCTTCATTCCAAGTTAAAAAATTTATGATTTTACAAAAAGAAAGCTACTTTTAAACTCCAAACCAAATCAACCAACAACAAGGGCATAAAAATAAAGTATCCTACCGACTTAATTGGGACAATGTGAAACCCTATATATTGAAACCATTCTCCACAAAAGATATTGCATCACCTTTTAATGCACACCTTACTAGAAAACCAAAAGTTCTTATACGATGAATGTAAGCACAAGGCAATTGTGGTTCCAAGTTCCAACACACTCTAACAATATTTTTCTCAAAACAAAAAACCTGATATAAATCATGAATACAAATAGATGTTCAGACCCAAGCAAAGAATATTAAGACCAACATCCAGTACTAAAAAATTATCAATAGTGATCAGTCAGAAGTTTTCTATTAGGCTTAATTATTCTTTATTTATTGGCCTAAATAAATTTAGTAGAGTGTGGTTAAAAGACTTATAATAGTGATATTGCTATCAGGATTCAACTGAAGTTTTTTTAGTCAAACTCATTGACCCATATTTCATGAGTAGTGGTTCACACGAACCCATCTCTCATGAGAATGAATGGAACACTTAGCATTCATTGGATCTAGGTGATGCTCAGAGAGGTGAAGCAGTGGGACTTCGCGGGAGGTCACCCAACTCAGTACTACTCCAGCTCGAGTGTGCTTAACTACAGAGTTTCCTCCATGGTTAAACTCGGTCTTCTTGCAACGTGATTTGTAAAACCTTTACCAAGTGTTGTTCCTTATGAACCATTTATTATAAATCCCCTTAAGCTCAACAATTGATAAGTAGGAGATAATTTCCACAACAGATCAAATTGTGATATTGCTATCAGGATTCAACTGTGTAGTTTTTTGAGTCAAACTCATTGACCCATATTTCATGAGTAGTGGTTCATGGGAGAGATGGGTTTGAGTGAACCACTACTCATGAAATATGGGTCAATGAGTTTGACTCAAAAAACTACACAGTTGAATCCTAATAGCAATATCACAATTTGACTTGTTGTGGAAAATATCTCCTTATCAAACTTATAATAGATAATAGACAATCAAAAAGAAAATTTGATGTTAGAAAATCAAGCATATTCTCAGCCAAGAGAAAAATAAATTCCTTGGTTAAGCTTACTCATATTATAAATAGTCAGGCATACTATATAACTAGCTAGAATGTTATCTCTATTATAAACAAAAGCTATATAGAACCTTGTTTTAACTCATTCTTGTATGGCTAGAACTCTTAAATTTTATCCTACAACATTAAGAAATGAAATAAGGTGAAAATAAGGCCTCTTAAATATTTTTGGAATGCATGAATAGATAAATGAAAATTAAATTGCACTCGTTAGAGGAAATTCATGTAGTATTTAGGGACCATTAAGAAATTTGTCAAAAGAAAAGTTGCCCAATTAAAATCATGGCATTATGAATGCAAATGAAAAGAATCATAGTCAAATTATAGTAATATGTATTATTAAATATAGGGAACATAGATTTGGCACAAAATATATCATCGGATCGACATGATCAAAACCTAGTAAAGGACCTAAGACATGTTGTGCATATCTCTATTATAGAATCTCTGTAGAGTTTGATGCAACCACTTCTTGCAACTTAGACCACGACACTTGATTTATGAGATATTTACATTTAGCTTATCTGGAGAAGCTTTCTACACATGTAGTACTTTTCCAACCTACAAAAGGATACTTGTTTCTTAAAATGAAAAAGGAGTTCTGGAAAAAAAGTAGCAAAGACACATCCATATACAAGGTTATCATTGTATAAAAAGAGAATATCATCACGCCTTATTCTAGGGTAAAAAAAATTCTTTGATATATTAGTTAACATGGAGAAAAAAACTAGAGAAAAATAGACTACAAGTTACATTCCTTAGAAACGTTATCCAAATGATTTATAATAGGAAAATCATAGAAACAAAGTAAAAATAAACCGTGGTGAGATAAGGTCATACAAATTATGGTGATGTCCCACAATAACCCATTACAACATTGGTTGCATTGTCACCTCTATAAGATCATTCATTTGCATCTTTTTCCTCTACAATTAACACCATGTTTCTCAGGATCTATATGACTTTAAATTTTATTGAAAAAAGATAAATAACGTACTATAAATTTCTCTTCAAGAATACTAGGTTTAGGCAAATACACAAGGTGATAAGTTGATCACAATAGAAACAATTGGGGCTTTGGAACCCACCAATGAATTCATTACTAACATATAGGAGGTTGATATTCGACTTTTGCACATCACAAGAAATAAATACAAAAAATTCAAATAGAGAATAAACATATAAAAATCAATATATTACGCCGTGATAGCATGATGAAATCAAAGTGGGGGGGAGATGTAGTGAATCTCGATGCACCAAAATTGATACATCTTCATGGAAATCAAGTAAGAACTTATTTGTACTTACAACATGAATTTATCACATACATATAATATCCTCCATGATGTTACCAAGTTTCTCACACTCTCTCCTCCTCTTGGATACCATGTGTTGTTATTTAATGTACACACGAGTGAACTTGAAAAAGCATTATTAATCAACAAAGTACTCAACATAAATGCAATACACTATCTCCACCATCATATGCGCCACTCTCCATACATGCACTAGTGCCCCTTTTTTAATTTTATAAGATGAGGATTGCAAAATTTACAACTGCCCAACTCCTAATCTATAGCCCTCTACAAAAAGCTAGCATATGCAATATACAACATATGGGAAATTCCTAAACTCTGTAATCTCAAACATTTTGGGAAAAAAGAATCCTAATTTCAATACAACATAATTTCATATACAATTAAAATAAAACTAAATTTTGAATTTAAATAATAATAATAAACAAGGGCTACATGCAAAAAATGACAAAGAGAAACATAAAAAATATTGATCCAAGTCACACAAGTAAACTTGACATAGCATTATTAAATAAAAGTAGTCAACATAGCTACAATATGCCATCTTCACCATCATATGCACCACTCTCCATATACCTAATATGACACCCCTTTTATTTATTTTTTAAGATTAATACTGCCAAGATTTACAACTAGCAAACTCCCAATTCTACAACCCTTTACAAAAAGCTATCATATGAAATATGTAGCATATGGTTGATTCCTAAACTCTACAATCCTAAACATTTTGGGAAAATGGAATCCTAATTTTAACATAAAAAATTTCCATATGCAATTAAAACAAGACTCTAAATTTTGACTAAATAAATAATGATAAACACAAGCTACACTACAAAAAATAATAGAGAGAAATAATAAAATTTGATCATCTAACTTGGATGTAAAACACAAAGACAAAGATAGGGGTGAATTAGGAAAATATAAATAATCTGCTAAAATTTCACAATAAAATTCTTGGAGATCCAAACCATGGGAAATAAAGGGATTAATAAGAAGGCCCAAATTCCAAGAAAGAAAGCAATTGCATTTAATGAGGTGAAACATAAGTCTCCATCTATAAGACATGAACTAAAAAACTAATCGCAATTAGGGATTTTGAAAAGTTTTGACATACGGCTTGACATCATAGATAATTGTAATTCATGACGCACCATATGGGAAAGTGCTCAGGGATGAATATACAACTAAGCTTGAATAAAGAAAGAATTATAAAATAATTATTACAATGCTCATCATAGAAATGAAAGACAACTTAAATTTAGCACAACTTAAATTTAGCTTAATTCTATAAATTTGAAAGATACTCTAGGTTTAAAAGATTAATAATTCTTCTTGATGCAAATTACCTACACAAATTTTCTTCATAAGGTAAAGAAACCTATAAAATATGATAAATGATAAGGGTGTTAGGCTCCCTCCCACAATGTTCAAACAAATGCTTCTTTTGAGAAATCCATTCAATGAAAAAATTTAAATGAAGCATTCAATTCTTGTAAAGGAAATAAAATCTTCCAAAGGAAAAGAAAACTAGAACAAACATTAATTTTGTATCAATAATTCAACACATTTTTTAATCAATGAGGGTGAATATTTACTAGTCTCATTAAGTTAGCAAAGCAACAAATATCTCATGACATCAAGCAATAAATAGATACTACAATGAGCTTCAAATCTCATTACATAAGCTACAATGAAAATTAGTGAGGATTTGAAATCATTCAAGAGAATTTGTGCATTTGGTCTTATTTATTAAATGTAGTGCATAAGTTTTTGTGAAGGTTGTGGTGATTGGAAGTGGCACTTATTTTTACAACATCTAAAAAAATCCATTTCCATTTATGCTTTAATGGGTATCGATAACCTATCCCAAAGCTCCAAATTGAGCACAATTAGGGAAGATTTTTCTTTGCATTTATTTGGAAGAGTTTCTAAAGCCTTTTCAACAAACATATTTTCATATTTTTCCACATTTTTAATACATGTCTACCATATATGTGTCCTAAATGATTTAAGATTTTTTTACATAAAACTTCAATTTACAATAGAACATATGAGGAAGGGTTCAGAACTGGTAATATGCTTCAATAATTGTTACAATGCTTAGTAAAGAAATGAAAACAAGCTTACATTTAGCTTAGTTCTATAAATTTGAAAGATAGCTTCAATGTTAAAATTTTTGAAATACAACTCTTCAAGTTTTCAACATTGACAATTCCTGATAATGTAAATTACTGTTAGAAATAATAATAATAAAAATAGAGCAAAGGAAAGAACCCAAGTGTGAGTGTATGAAAGAATATACCAAGATCCCCAAGAGGGAAAGAGAGGAAATTATTCAAAGAATCAAGCCACTAGATCAACAAAGTGCTCCAACAACAACAAGAACTCAAGGATTTTTGAAAAGGGAAAAGCAAAGAAAAACCCCTTGTGAATTATAAATGAGGCTCAAAGCCTAAGAAAAAGAAAGGAATGGAGCTCAAAGCTCATTACAATATGGAGAGAAAGAATGAGATAAGAGAGAAGATTATTGAGCAAGTGTGTGAGAGGCATCTCTTTAAGTAGAGATGAGTGGAGGAGTTTGCATGTAACTCCCATCTTAGACGAATGCCACATTCATATTGTGTGTGTGACAAATGTGAGATTTCTCTTAAGGAGGAATATCTAATTTCCTTATTAAAGGAATTACAAAAATGTGACATGTCCTCCTACTTGGACTAGAGGACAAATACAATATAGGATACCTTGGTTTATCTTTTGATTACATATTTCACCAAGGAAAGATTAATTTATAACACCCCCCTTTAATCTTTACTTTGCATGATTATATCAATAGGTATTAAACCCAAATGTTTACAATGATTTTGAGATGTTTCTTTTGAAAGAGTCTTCACTATGATGTCTTTGGTTTGATCATCTTGCATGTCTTCAACTTGTGCTTTGGAGCTTGACTAGTACATAGGACTTCTGGCAAAGTGATTAGCATGTTGAGGGAAGCCCAAATCTTTAAGAGACCATTGAGATTATTGAGATGCATTTATGCATTATGTATATTCATTTCTAGTAGAAAATAGAGGTGGAGCATAATCAACACCTGAGCCTGCAATAAGGCGGAAAACACTAGTAGAGTGCCCATCCTTGGGATCGCCTGGTGCTGAATTAGTAACACTTTGGAAAGAAAAATCATATTGTGAATCATGAGGTAAATAATCAAAAATGCAATCTTCAGTTGCATAAAACAAATTCCTAACAATAATCATCATAATAATGGCTATTCAAATAATCATAATAATGGTTATCATAATAATTATAATAGACCCCATTGTAATTACTGTGGGAAAGTTGGTCATGTGATCAATAATTTTTTTAAGAAAATAAAACATGAAAATTAATCTCCTCCTAATAATGAAACCTATCATAACAATAACACTCATCATGCTTTAACATTTAATTTAGTTTAGAAAAAATGGCGGGAGTGGGAACAGGTGGATTTTTGAATTCCCTAGTGGGTGGGAATCCTAGATCACAGGTTGCGGGTTCCTCAGGGGAAGCCTACTGTGTCGATTCCCTTGCAGATTAGGACTCTGCAGACCTAGATAAAAAGGATGGGGTCCCACGTGAAAAGGAGAAAGACCTAGGTAAGGAAGCGGGTGTGGGAGCTAGGCACGAGGGCCTTCCTAGACTGCCTTCTCCAACGAAGACCCAGGCATATGACCAAGACACTCCTCACTGTCGGTGGTCATCACTCTTTGGGATAAAACCCTTAGGCAAGTCCTCTTTCCCTTCCATAAAGGACTTATCAGATAAGGAAAAAGGAAACTTTATTTTAGAAATTCCTGACAAACTAGTTGACTACAACATTGCATCCATGGACAACACTCTAGTGGATAATTTTGTTGTCCCTAAGCCAAACATTGACATTGTGAAGAACTTTGCAAAAAAAAAATGGGACCTAAAGGGTCATGTTCAGGTTCCTACAATGGCAAAAGGGTTTTTGTCCTTTGAGTTCTCCTGCAAAGAGGACCTAGATAAGATCCTCTGTGTTGGCACCTGGGTCATTAGCAAGACCACTTTAGCATTACAAAAATGGACACCTAATCTAGATCTTAATGACTCCTTCATCCAGGCCCCAGTGTGGGTGAGACTGCCTAAACTACCTATGGAGTTCTGGAATGAAGATGTCTTTGACAGGATAGCTAGATTGTTTGGCACCCTTTTGTCCATAGACCATGTTACTATTGCTAGGAGATGACTCACCTTTGCCAGGATCTATATTGGAGTGGAAGACAGAAAGGATATGCCAGAAGTTATTGAGCTTCGTTCCAAGCTAGGAAAGTGTGTGCAGAAACTAGACTATGAAAGCATCCCATTTTCTTGTTTCCACTGCAAGAAAGCAAGTCACAAAGCCAAATCTTGTCCTATCCTCTGAGTAAAGGAGATAGAAAGGAAAGCCAGAATAGCACTAAGAAAGAAAAAAAAAGACACCTCTTAGGAGGAACCAATGCCCAAAACCAATAGAATTTGGAAGAAAAAAAGAACAACCAGCTCCCAACCCGGATACTAAGGATCCCAGAGAAGTGGAGAAGCTGAAGTTGATTCCACTTGAAGAGAATGGTGGATCCCCCCCCCCCTCTTTTGGGTCTTGATATGGATGCAGCAAATCAACAAGAATCAAAGGAAGAAACCCAGAATGAAGCTCAGATTGAAGGAGGGGACTCATGTTCTGGCACTATCTCTGTCTCCCTAGTCTCGGAGTCCATTTCCCCCCTTGCGGCAGGTACAAACAACTATGTTCCTTACTCGATGTTGCAGGAATATAGGAAGTACCAACAGATTGAGGACCTAATGGTCTTAGCTTCTCCAAACCAATTCAACACCATGGTGAAGCTCTTCACCAAGCATAAGGAAGATAAGGTGGGATGGATCTCAATTCACAAGAAGAAGAAATCTAGCAACAGAGACCCATCTCCTGTTTCTCCAGCAGCCACTAGAAGTAAGAAAAAGGCAGAGGGAAGGGGTAGAAACTACACCCCAGAAAGAAAAAGGACAAGCTAAAATAGGCAAGTCGAAGTGAGCCTGAATAAAATGGATGGAAACCAAGTTTCTATCCAAGCTTACAACACCCCCATAAAGAAATGAAAGTCATCTCTTGGAACATCCGTGGGCTAAATAGCTCACACAAGAAGGACATCATCAGAAATATGATAAGAGATCATAGACCAGACATTTTCTTAATCCAAGAAACAAAAATGCAGAAGGATAAGTTAGAGAAAATTAAATTCAGCAAAGCTATGAATAACAGAGCTACTAGCTCTAAGGGAGATTTTGGGGGCCTTCTCACTATGTGGAACTCACATCACCTTAGAGCTGATGTCATCTATGAAGGAGGTAACCTTCTTCTCGTGCATTTTACTAGAATAAAAGATGATGAAAGTTGGTTTATTTTGAATATTTATGCTCCTAATTCAAAGAGAGAGAGAAAGACCTACTAGAATAAGATCATATCCACCATCACCCCTCTTAACTGGACTAAAGGCATTATTATGGGGGACTTCAACACCCCACTTAAAGAAGGGGAAAAAAGGGGGGAATAGCACTTGATTCTGAAAGCAGACAAGACCTAATGGATTTAATCAATGACTTGGCTTTGCTGGATATAGATCTTCATGGTGCTGACTTCACCTAGTCTAATAGGAGGATTGGTTTGGAATGCATTCAAGTTCATTTGGATAGGGCCCTATATTCATTGGACTGGCTAAACAGCTATAGTCTCAACCTCTCTGCCCTGGTTCATGCTAGCTCAGACCACTCCCCCATCTCACTTTCCCTGGATCATACTAACAAGAAAAGGAACTTTCCCTTCAGATTTGAAAAGATGTGGGTTTCCCATCCTAATTTGCTCAATAAAATCAAAGAGTGGTGGAACATAGACGTTGAAGGTATAGCCATGTTTAGAGTGGCAAAAAAGTTAAGGAACATCAAAAGTAATGTTAAAAATTGGATCAGAGAGGAATTTGGTGATATCTTTACCTCTAAAGATAAGACTCTCAACGAACTTAACTCTATTCAAGCCGAAATCTAGAATCAGGGCTATGATGAAGAAATATTGCAAAAAGAAAAAGCCATCCTTTCAGATTACCATAATATTATTGGGCAAGAGGAAACCTTCTATAAGTAGAGATCGAGATCCATCTGGCTCAGGGAAGGGGACCGCAATACTCATTTTTTCCATGTTTCCACTATGAGACACAGAGCTGCTAATAGGATAAGTAGAATCAAGAAGGGAGATCAAGATCTTAAGGAGGACAAGGACATAGCAGATGAGGCAATTACTTACTTTTATCAGCTCCTCTCTAAAGATTAGGGGATATCTAAACAAGACCAGGGCTATCTCCTTGATAATATATCAAGAATCATCACTGACCATCAAAATAAAGACTTATGCTCTATCTCAGACATGACTGAGGTCAAGAAAGCTCTAGATTCTCTTCCAGGGGACAAAGCCCCTGGTATAGATGGCTTCCCTATGTTCTTCTTTCACCTTTATTGGGATTTGGTGAAAGATGATGTAGTTCAAGTTGTGCAAGAATTTTTTGGTTCAACGACCTCCTCAAAGAACTCAATGCCACCTTCCTAGTGTTAATTCCCAAGACTTCTGGAGCAGACTCTTTTGAGCAATTCAAACCCATAAGCCTTTGCAATTCCTTCCTTAAGATCATATCCAAGGTTATCACCTCTAGGATTCTTAGAGTCCTCCCCTCTTTGATCTCGTAGCAGCAATCTAGCTTTGTGCCTGGCAGACAGATCCTAGACTCCATAATGATGGTGCATGAAGTTATTCATTCGCTTGAAGAAGGAAAAAGGGAAGGCTTTCTTCTCAAGCTTGACCTCTCCAAGGCCTATGACCGGGTGGATTGGCAGTTTCTTCTTAGAGTTCTTGAAGCTTTTAGTTTCAACTCCCACTCCTGCAAGATTTTCTTTCAAATCATCTCGATCCCTTCCTTGGTGGTCATGATCAATGGCTCTCTATCTACCTTCTTCAAACCTTCCAGGGGCTTGATACAAGGGGAACCTCTCTCCCCAAATCTCTTCATCATTCTTATTAAGTGCCTGGGAAGACTTATCTCAACTTCTAAAATGAACGAGGACCTGAAAGGTATCAATCCCTCATTCGGTGACATTGTCTTTACACACCAGCAATTCATGGAAGATACCATTCTTGGAGGTGAGGCTTCAGTGGGTGAAGCTAGAGTGGTGAAGGATATTCTTAACAATTATACCAGGGCTACTAGCCAAACAATCAATTGGAATAAAAGTGCTCTTTTCTTTATCAACACTCCTAAAGTGAGATAGAGGAAAATTGCCCAAATTATGGGATGTGGCATTGATACCTTACCTTCTACCTACTTGGGGCTACCCTTAGGTGTCAAACCTCCAGAAGCTTTTTGGAACAAACTGATAGATAGATTTAACAGGAAGCTTGTCAGTTGGAAATGGGTCATCCTAAGCCAGGCTAGTAAGATCCAACTGGTTAAGGCTACTTTAAAAAATCTTCCCACCTATGCCCTTAGCCTCTTCCCTATCCCAGCTGAAGCCATGGAAGCCATGGAAAGAATCCAAAGAAGATTCCTCTGGTTTGGCACTGAGGACCACAAACGCATTCCCCTAATTGCCTGGGAGAAACTGTACCATCCAAAATCTGCTGGTGGCCTAGGCTTAAGGAAATTGAGACCTTTCAACAAAGCCCTCCAAGCCAAATAGATGTGGAGAACTTTCAATAGCATCAGAGAATGGAGGGATACCTTTGAAGAAAAATACCTCTTGCATAACTCTCTCAATAGGTTCTTTGAAGAGGAGGATTCCCCCAAAGATTCCATCATCTGGAATGGTCTTCTTGCCACCAAGGAGTTGGCTAAGTCCAAGGCAAAGTGGAAAATTAGAAATGGTCACTCTATTAATTTTTGGAATGACAACTGGCTTCAGATGGGCAGCCTGAGAAATATTGACACTCTAAACACATAGAGACTCATCCACTCTCAAACCTATGGGACTCAGGTCTACAATTACAGAAGGGATGACAAATGGGTAGATCTCACTCAGATTTCTCAGGACCTTTCTCCTTTGATGACTGCTCTTAATGTGGTCACTCTATCTCCAAAGTAGTAAAAGATTATCTAGGAGGATTCTTCGGATGGGAATTACACTCTGGCCTTGGCCTATTCTTCGTTGACCACTCAAATCCAAGACTTGAATCCGATGTGGGCCAAAGCTTGGACTCCTAGTCTTACACCCAAAATCAATGTCTTCTTCTGGCTCTTGCTCTAGAACCATATCCTCACTATGGATAATCTCACCAAGCGCGAGTTCCAGTTCACTAATAGATGCATTCTCTACAAATGTCAAGAGGAGTCTATGGATCACCTCTTCATCCATTGCTCCTTTGTTCGTCAGATTTGGCAACTGCTCTTTTCGGTCCTGAATCTCTCATGGTGTTTTCCACTGTCTTTCAGAGATCTCTTCTCCCAATGGGTCTTCAAAAGGTTTGATCAGGACTTTAGATTACTCAATACTTGGATTCTTCCTCATTTGTGTTGGGGGTCTAGAAGGAGCTCAATAATCGCATCTTTCATGACTGTTCCTCTCCTTCTAAAATTATCTTTGAAAAAATCATTCATGTTGTTAAGGAGAATTTTCTCTACTATGGAAGATCTAACCCTCTTGTAGGAAAGGCTCAGGCTGCTACTCAGGATAAAAGACAAAACTATGTGTGGACTAGTCCCCCAACTAGTTGGACCAAAGCTAACTTTGATGGCACAGTGAAAGGGAACCCTGGTCTTGCTGGCAGTAGAGGAATAATCAAAAATATCTTTAGCATTGGCACTGCGGTTGTCAGTCTCCCCTTGGGTGCTTAGATGAATCACTATGCTGAAGCCTGGGTGGCTCTTCAAGTCACCAAACTTGCCAAATATCAGGGGGTCAGGTGGCTCTGGCTGGAAGGTGACTCGATGAATATTATCAATTGCCTCAACCTTTCTCATCCTCCCTCTTGGACTATAGCCAACATTATAACTGAAACTTGGGCTATCCTTAATTCCTTTCAGAAGGTGTTCATCACCCATTCATATTGGGAAGCCAATGGAGTGGTTGACCGGTTTGCCAACTTGGCTGTCACAAAGGACGCTAAGCTGACTTGGCATAATGGTGATGAATTCCCCAGAGAAGTGAAGAGTATCCTTGAAAAGGATCAATTCCAGTATATAGAAGGAAAAATCTTACAAACTTAATTCTTTCATTTGTCTTCTGGGCAGTTCCCAGGTTATCTCTCACTTGGCCCATTCTGTCTGGCTGTGGTTTTCTAGCCCTAGGCTTTCTGTGGGTTATCTCTTGTATGTTTCTACTCTAACCTTGTGGGTTTCAGGCACCATGTAAAACTTTTTTTACCTAATAAAAAATACTCGTCATGCTTTTACTATTTGTTATGGGATGTCTGCTTCTCATTTTGATGATAATACTATTTGGGATGAATACCATGATGATGGATATTCTTGGAATAACCCTCTTGATTACTATCTTCCTACTCAAAGTGATTATATGCTCTCTCCTTATGATGCAATGGAAATTGATGATCAGCCTACGACCTAATTTTCCAAACATGTCTACACATAAGTACCATAATCAATGAAACATCAAGAGGATAAGAATCTAAACTAATATTAACAAAACAAATATTGACATGTACTAAAAAATAATCTGAACTAAGGATTGTGAGTGTGAAAAACATATTGCCTTCCAAATATAAGAGATATCCAACAAAATTCAAGAGATATTTCAAGAGCACCATCCTCACCATGAGGAAAAAAATAACCAATGGAACAAGTTGATAAACATCAACTGAAGTAAGTGCATCCTAGTGCAACTTACAAATAGAACAATTTGAAAATCATCAACCGAAGTAAGTGCATTCCAGTGCCACTTACAAATGGAACAATTAAGTGCATCCCAGTGCAACTTATAAATGGAACATGTAAGTGCATCCTAGTGCAACTTATAAATGGAACATGTAAGTGCATCCTAGTGCAACTTATAAATGGAACAAGTAAGTGCATCCCAGTGCAACTTATAAATGGAACAAGTAAGTGCATCCCAATGCAACTTACAAATGGAACAATTAAGTGCATCCCAGTGCAACTTATAAATGGAACAAGTAAGTGCATTCCAGTGCAACTTACAAATGGAACAATTAAGTGCATCCCAGTGCAACTTATAAATGGAACAATAGATCAAATGGAACTTATTTCCTTAATCTAAAGGTAATTAATGCTCAATAATTAAATCAATAATAATCCATTGGAAGGAAATGTTTGTAGATAACTCACAATGCTTGAACAAATTAAATTTTAACATCATCAATGATTTTAAGTACTTCGGAACAATCATATATCATTTTTCTTCTTAAAATAATAGATAGATCAATTACCATACAAAAATTGATATTAAATAAAAGGCTAGCTTGGAAAATTAAGAAAAAAAAGTATCCCCTTTATATAATAGAAAATAATCTTAATTTCAAGCAATAAAATTGAAATTTTTTTGGATAGACAGAACTAGTTAATTTAAATTCCAAAAATAATGCAAACATAATTACTACAATTGAGTGCGAGAAAAAAATCTCTTAATTGAAAAGAGTTTAGAAAATTAAAAGGTTAAATAAACACCTTTTATAAAGAATTGTTTCCCTTAGAACAAATTGATTAAACTAAAAAAAAATATTAACAAAAAAAATTTAATAAACAATAGTATATATTTTATTTTTAAAAAAAAAATTTATATAAACCTTAAGTAATATGCTAATTTAAAATATATAAATTTTGAAAACCTTAATTATTTAAGACTAAGAAGGAGAATATAAAAAAAAATTATAGTTGTTTTAACTTTAGAAAAGGTATAGGATTTTAGTTAAAGAAAATGAGAGATAATGAAAAATAATTATAAAAACTTTTTAGAAAAAGACAAAACCAAAGAATCTTAAGATGATTGAAAGACTCTTGAAAAGAAACTCCTCATATGTGATATTTTCTACAATATAAGACACAATAAACTTAGCAAATTTTGTGCTAAAAAGAATGTAGAGTTTTTCAGAAGATAAGACAAACTTGGCGTTATAAACAAGTTAGAATAATTTAAAAAAGTGTTATTATTAGAAGGAAAAATAAACTTGGTTCAAACTCAGTTCAAGCTTGTTTAATTAATACAAGTGCTGCATAAAAGACAAGTGTAAATAAATGAAACTGTGTATGTTGCAAATAAACTTGTTGCGGCAAAAAAAAGGAGGGATTACTAACTTAGAAACCTTGTAATAATAAAGCATTATAAACTCGATTCCAACTTACGCTTGGAAATAATGAATGAAACAAACTTCAACAAACATTATTATTTTTCTACAATATTATAATGTTACAATATAGAGTATGAAAGATGCTATAAATGTAATTTGAATGAGATATTTGCAGGAAGGATAATGAAGAAAAAAAATAGAATAAGCCAAATTTACTGAAACTTATTTGAAACACAAACTAAGTAACAAGTAGAAAGGAAAATAACAAAGAGTTATGCGATGAAGACAAGTATGAAAAAATTAATTAGATGCCTTACAAATAATAGTTTATGAAAATAAGTAAACTTTCAAATGAAACCAATTTTCAGATAAGATGTTACAAGGTTTACATGGCGGTAGAAACCTTTAAAAATCACACAGATAAGGGCTAATAATAGAAAGCATGAAATGTATAATGCGATGATGAATGTTAGAAACATGGTGAAAGAAAAAATGCAACTATGACCACTGGATTTTAAACTGAAATTGAAGTCTTTTAACAAGGTTAGAAGGAATTTTGGGCCCAAATTTGAAGGAGCTACCAGTCCTAGCCGCTTACAAGTAATAGAGGAATATTTTTTTTTTATAGAGATGGTAGCAATAAAAAAAGGTGTAGATAGACGTTTTAGGAAAAGGTAGGAAGAATTAATATTCAAAACTGGTCAAAACAAAGAATAAAGTGAAGGAAAATGTGATAAAATATTCTTTATGCAGGTAACGTAAGCTGGAAAAAAAGAAGAAATGAAAATAAGAGATAACAAGTTACAGAGAGAGGATGATAAAGAAAGAAAAGAAGCTGCCCAAAGACGGTTGTGAAGGGACATAAAAAGGGATAGATTAAACTTGATGTAATCTGAGCCTGTGTTAATGAAAAAAATAGAATAAACTAAACTTTGAAGAAGAGAAATGTATAGGTTAACGAACTGTCTTATTGAAAAAAAATATAGTATTCATTGGTGGTAGAAGACAAAGGATTTGATGGCTACAGAGCTTCATTTCAAACAAAAAAAAAATGTAAATATGAGAACTAAAAATAACATGCACATGAATAATGAAGTTGAGTGCATATATTTTTTAAAAAAGTTTTGATTGAACTTGCATTGAAATGACTCAGCCCTTTTAAAAGGTTCAAGGTCATCACTTGAGAGAGATACAAAGTGCTTTTTTACTGCTGCCACAGAAGGTACCATTTTTATCTGAGTTTCAAAGGTGCCAATGTCATAAAAAGCTCTAGTCTATCATCTCTACCAATCTCTTGCAACTGTGGGACTTGATGTGTTCTTAGACAGTGAGTGATTTGAAAAGGGTGAGAACTACAGTTTAAAAGTACAATTATAAGCATCAAATTATAATATATATATATATATATATATATATATATATATAGTATGATTATTTTGTTATACTTCTGCTCTGTCATTTTTTTTATTGCAAATGATTTGAATTAAAACAACTAACTACCCAAAAAAAAACTTAAATTTTTATTTTTAAAATTGAGTTACTAATGGATCTTAGTGAATGTCCAATATGTATATTTCTTTTTTAGAAAAACATTAGAACAATGAAGAATCAAAATGATGTAAGATAAGTATATATATATATATATATATATATATATATATATATATATATATATATATATATATATATATATATATATATATATATATATATATATATATATATATATATATATATATATATATATATATATATATATATATATATATAGTTGATTATTTCAAGAAAAAAAATAGGCATATTGGATCCCTTGTGGTTTTCCGACAGAGGGTACAACTATAAGTATTCATAAATAAAATGAAGAAAACAAAATAGATAAAACTAATCAATGCGTTTGGCGGTGAACCGTCCAAACCAAAAAAACACTCTAATCTCTGGCGGCAAGCCGACCAAAGTAGGTTATAAAAGGAAAAAATAACAAAGAGACTTGAAAGGATTACAAACACTGTTAATTTCTATAAAATAAAGAATCTACAACAAAAAGGGCTAGAGAAAAAAAACTAAAATGATAAGCTACAAAATATATTGGATCAACAAGAAGAGGCTTGCTCCTTTGAATGACACCTTCCTATAAAACACTTAAACAAGGATTAAATATGATCTGATACCATGTTAGAAATAATAATAATAAAAATAGACCAAAGGAAAGAACCCAAGTGCGAGTGTATGAAAGGATTTACCAAGATCACCAAGAGGGAAAGAGAGGAAATGCTTCAAAGAATCAAGCCACTAGATCAACAAAGTGCTCCAACAACAACAAGAACTCAAGGATTTATGAAAGGGGAAAAGCAAAGAAAAACCCCTTGTAAATTATGAATGAGGCTCAAAGCCTAAGAAGAAGAAAGGAATGGAGCTCAAAGCTCATTACAATATGGAGAGAAAGAATGAGAGAAAAGAGAAGATTATTGAGAAAGTGTGTGAGAGGCATCTCTTTAAGTAGAGATGATTGGAGGATTTTTCATGTAACTCCCATCTTAGATGAATGCCACATTCATATTGTGTGTGTGACAAATGTAAGATTTCTATTAAGGAGGAATATCTAATTTCCTTATTAAAGGAATTACAAAAATGTGACATGTCCTCCTACTTGGACTAGAGGACAAATACAATATAGGATCCCTTGGTTTATCCTTTAATTACATATTTAACCAAGGAAAGATTAATTTCTAACAATTACCAAGGAAAATTTTCTTCCTAAGGTAAAGCAACCTATAAAGTATGATAATTGATAAGGGTCTTAGGCTCCCTTCACCACTATCCAAAACAAAGCTTCTATCGAGAAATCCATTCAAATGAAGCATTCAATACTCTCAAAGGAAACAAAATTATCAGAAGAAAAGAAAACTAGAACAAACATTAATTTTCTATCAATATTTAAACACATTTTTTTATCAATGAGCATGAATCTAAATATATCTTGGTAAATTAGTAGGGCCAAAACTACCTCATGACATGTTACACTAGATAGATACTACAAGGAACTTCAAACCTCATATACAAGTTCCAAACAAAATTAGTAAGAATTTGAAAACATTCAATAAAATTTGTGTATGCGATCTTCTTTATGGAATTTTGTGCATACATTTTTATGAACGTTGTGGTGATTGGGAGTGACACTTATTCCTATAACGTCTAAAGAAAATCCATTTTTAATTATGCTTATGTAGATATCCATACCGTATTCCAAAGCTCCAAATTGAAAAAAATGAAGCAGGATGTTGGTTTGCACTTTCTTGGAAGTTTCTAAAACTTTTTCAACAACACATTTTGATATGCTTCCACATTTTACATGCATGTCTACAATATAGGTGTGAGCCCCTCTTTTTCTTTAAACACATATACATTACAATTGAAAGGATTAGCTAAGGAAGTACTACAATCACAATTAAATAATTATTATATGAATTGTGCATGAGATTCAGTTCTTGGTTTTACACCAAGAAAATTAAACTAAGATAGCTCACAAGATTCATGTATCTTAGAGCGGGGAAATTTTTGTGGAACATACCCAAACACATACTAAATAGAAGAGAGCATAAAACTTACTTTTAAAATGGTACATTTTTTACTTCAATTGAATTGTGCACAAAATTATGTAAAATTTTTATAAGAAAAATTGTGCTAGCATTTTTTAACATAAAATATGCATATGTTTGACTAAATTTATCAATTTGGAGATGTAAACATAAAATAAATTTTTATTTTAGATTAATTTCAATTATTCATGACAATATAGATAGTATTGTTGTCCTTAAATGCATATCATGATATCTGATGAAATTGTGATGTCCTAAAGATATCTCTATGGCTAATGTAATAAAACACCGTGGTGAAAAACATTAGAAATGATTAAATGCTAATGAAAAATAGGGAATCTCTTTTATTCAATGCACCTCAATTTATATGAAAACCACAACAAGTGTGACATCATATTAATTCAAAAATTACTTGAAAATGTAAACTAACGATGTGTACTTGTATTTATTGGGCCTTTTTGTTTTTTGGTTTACAAGAATGGGCCAAACTATTATGCCAAAAAAGAGCAGTATACTAAACTTCCAAGGGTTTGTAATATTTTTAAAGCTATAGATCACTGTAAAGTCAATCAAAATAGCATAATGGACATCTACTAGAGCAAAATGATATGATTTTTCCTATAGGATTTAAAGAACAGCATGATTGTAATTCACAGGCCCTTTTCGAATGAAGATAAGATGTTTTTATGTGAATAATGTACATTTTAAAATGATGATCCCTCCCAAGACAAAGACCATCAGCACTTAAAAACCCCAAATGTATTTGCAATAACCATTCTCCACCGCATAGATGAAAGGAAATGGAAAAGTGCCAAGGACATTTTATGTGCCCAGAAAAGAGCCAAGAATCATCAAGAAAACCTATGGAAATAAAAGAATCATAAATGGAACTTTCAAAGTTGAATACAAAAAAAAAAAATTTAAAAATGAATGAAAAGGGAAATAAACAACAAGGTGCAAAAGTATAAAGTGTATCTTATGTACTTGTTGTTCGAGAAAAACCTACTACATAATATGTTAATATTAGATCCATATTCTAGATTCAAAGAAAGATATTGGTATTCTCAATGCCCATATAGGCAAGAAAAATGCCCATGTAGGGTAGAATATAAAGTCAGTTTGCTGGTATAATACCGGAGTGCAACCTTAGCTTTTGATTCAAGGCGTTGCTTCCATTTAGTATGATAATCTACAAGCTAGTACTTGACCTTCCCCTACAGCTTATTGGCCCATAAAGGGGAAAAAATACCTTCACCATCATGTATCTAATATCTAGAATTTCCATTAAATCATCAAAACTTCTAAAATTTATTCTATCATTGTCTTTTGGATTATTGGCAGAATTAGATTAAGCCTAGGTACCCAAATATAAAATTGCTCCAAAAAATTTCAAAGAACTAATTTCAAATCAATGAAAAATTTTGCACTAATGAAGACATTCAAAAAATCTAATTAGGTAATAAGAAAAAGGAACCAATATGAAGCAATTTCATCCTTTGTAAATAAATAAGTAGTAAAGAAGAACTATTCTAAGCACTTCATTATTTTTAGGTTGTTGAAAGAAAGGGCACTATATTAATTTTACAGTCATTTCCTGCACTTTGATTAAAAATCATGAGTATGAAAATGAAAAGAAATGATTAGAAAAGCTAAAAAGAAGTTAACATTAACTACAAATCCAAATAGGAAACATGAAGGCTAAATTACCAATAAACATGCAGAGAACAAATAAATTGTAAGTAATTTAAATCAAGTATATAGTGATTTTGTTGGAGTATTTCATTAATTTAGTAGGTTTTAGGTTTATTTTTCATTAATAAAACCACCGTCAGTTTCTGCAGTTATGTAAACCATCACTAGTTTTAACTATCAATGGTCACCACCGTTGGCCTTTTTGAACTATCCAATATGTTGTTTGCACTAACTTTTTAAAGGCTTTCTTCACATCAATAAAATGCAAGTCCAAATACATGAATTTATATTTCTATTTTTGTCTTCTTGCTTGAAATAAAATACCATGAAGAATATTGTTAGTTATGGTTGTTATATATTAGTAGTTATGGAGTGTGATTCACATTGTCTGATGGAGGATTTTAACAAGGAGGGGCTTGATGTTTTTTAAGGCTATCCTTTAAAAAATATCTAGAATACCATTGTCAAAGGATCCATATTAAATGATGTTCCATTTTTTCACAACAAGAAGAAAGTGGCAAAAGCACTAGTTTAACTTGTTGGCAAGTAAAATTTGATCAATCTCTAACTATGGTGGTGACATGAGAAGTGGCCAATTCCTTACAGGTTGCACAAGTTGCATTGAATTCAAGGCAATTCCAATACTCAAGAACGGTGAGTAGGTAGCTCTATTTTTTGTGTTGGTTTAAGGGGCTTATATTTGGCACAAAAAAATACGGATTTTGCACATTTATATTTAGGTATGTGAGGTTTTTTATTTACACAAAATATAGATCTATTTGTCTACAGTGGAGGTGCTAAGTTTAAGTCTTTTGAATTGTTAGTTGCATAACTTCTGCAAATTTTATGTGGAGGGAAATCTTTGGAAGAGGGGCCAATTAATTATAATATATTGGTTTAATGCAGTTTTTTGGAGATCATCATAATGTGAAAGGCATGTGCTTTATTTTTGCAATTGGAACAATAAGGGGAGTAAGACCTTAGTTTCATTGCATGGACGTGTTTAATATTTTCAAAGGATATCATTTGTAAGGTGGGTATCAACATTTTTTAAATTTACAATCACACATTTTAGTATTTTTATACTTGAGACCCGTAGTGATATACTTGACATGCTTTCAAATGATCACATGGAATATCACATAATTAGATTGTAACAATAATATATTACAGAAGGTTGGAGGCACAAGAGGCAAGAGGTTCTCTATCATCCTGAGGTAGATTTTCTCTTAGGGAAGATTTATTGCGTGAGAAGAAACCTATGTGTTTCTCTAAAAAGTTCAGGATTGGAAGATTTGTCCCTAAAGAAAAGAGAGGACTTGATATATTTGTGTCCTTGAAGAGAAGAGGGGGTTTGGCATCATGATTTCCCCTTGAAGGAGCAAGGAGTGGCATAATTTTTTTGGTGATATGTTGAAATAACTTGAGGACGTGTTAGACACACTCGAATCAGATGTAGAATTTTGGAGGAAAGGCATCTCATGTGCATGCATGTTGATGGTGATTTTTGCAATAGAGGAGAGGTTATTTCCATAACACTTGAGGAGGTGTTAGACACACCCAGAGGAGATGTGGACTTTCATAGGAAAGGTTTCTCATGTGTAGTACTGGAGGAGACATTAGACATAGTCAAAAGAGATGTGTAATTTTAGAGGAAATATATCTCATTGTGCATGGGAGGTGGGAACACTAATGTTGTATAGATGGTTTCAGTTTCTGAGGTCAAGAGATCCATTGATGTAGGAAGTTCGGTGTCTCTTGGATAACCAATGAAGTCAGGAGATCCACTATTCTAGTCAGTTAAGTGTTTCTTGAGTGAGTGAGGAGGATTCGTGTAGGCGCTTCTTCAAAGTCTCTAGAGGGTTGAGTTCAAAAATCTTGCAACTTCCACTCTCGTTTGAATTGATGTAATAAGGAGGGAATGTTGGCATACTTCATTAATTTAGTAGGTTTTAGGTTTATTTTTCATTAATAAAACCACCGCCACTTTATGCGATTATGTAAACCATCACTAATTTTTGCAGTTTTATAACTATCAACAATTACCATTGCTGACCTTTCTAAAGTTTCTGATATGTTGTTTTTGCTTCCTTTTTAAAGGCTTTTCTCACTTCAATAAAATACAAATCTGAATACGCATGAAGTTAAATTTCTCTTTTTGTCTTCTTGCGCTCTCAGATTTTACATTTCATCACCACCACATTTAAAGATTATGCAACGTGTGGAAGCATTGTTAGGGCACATGGGCTATGAGGAACATATGTCATTATGTGTAGTGGAATACTCTAGATAAACCATGTGAATGGATTCCAAGTTTCCACATTTTCTAACATTGCTGAGAATTTGTCTAAATTTTTTGCCTAATTTTTGAAAGGGGAAAAGAATATGCCATGAGGAAAAATAGGAACAACCAATGAAAATAAAGAAATAAAAAATCTAAAATTTCACTTTAATAGAGAAATTTAAATAGGCCAGAGGATAAGTTAAGGTTGCACATTTCCTAAGAGGTAGAATAATTTAGTTAAGTTCTATGAAAACATTAGTCTCTTTCCTTAACGACAAGGACTAATAAAATTTCTTTAATTTACTAGCAATCGCACCTTGGTCTAAAATGGGTATGTCGAAGAACTACAAAATTTCAATAAGGAAATATTTGATCTATTTTTTGGATGCATTTTTTGTAGTACACGAGGTCGATTAGTAGGCCATTTATCAAACAATGTTGTTTCTCAGTAAAGGTCTCAAAGAATAAACAATAGCTTCTAATCAACAATTTATCCACTTAGAAGGATCCAAACATGGTTGAGAGAGAGAGAGAGAGAGAGAGAGAGAGAGAGAGAGAGTAAATATAATTATTAATATTATTTTGATTTTTTTTTGTAAAATATAGTATGTAATGATTTAATTTACATTATATAAATTGTGACTAGGGGCTTGCATTAATAATGTACACAATTGTGTTCTATATTATTACAAATAATGTTAGTGGCACATCTCCCAAATTGACTTGTATGATGATATCATAATTCATATGAAACAAGATATATTTCATATAGGCCAAAAATTTAATCAATGTTAATTTTCTAGTGACATAGCACTATAGTATTAAATATGATAGGAATATTGAAAATTGCGGAAAAGGTACTTGGAAACATGTAAAATTCTCCTCTTGATTCAATACCAATTTTTCTATTAATCAAGTGGATCTATTAAAAAATCTCAAATAGAAATGAACAACCTCTCTAGATATCATCCTCAAAGAATAGAAAAGATGCCTTTTAAAGGATTTGAGAGAAGTAATGAGATTATCTTGCATCCTATCTTTAATTGAATTATGAAAAAAGAAATTGTTTTTGTCTCTTTCTTGTAACCAGTCAATGTGAGACTTCTTCTTTGAAAAAAGTACTTCACATAAAGCTCCTATTCCTCAAGGTCGTTAACAACTTCAGCTTCTTTGAATGTTTTGTTGCTAAGGAAATATGATTTTATTTTTTTGGTTTCAATGGTTGCAGTTGTAATACTAACTAGTTTGAAATTCTCAATGAGAGAGTCAATAAATTATTTAAAAAGTTGAACTACATCTGGTTCATTTTGTCTAGTAAAACTCTATGGCATATTTGGATATAGTAGACTGAGGAAAGATTTCAAGATAAGGATAGGCCTGTTACTAAGTTTCACAAGAAACTCATAATCTCTATTATCATTTCATAGGTTAGAGTGACCATGAAGATCTTCAAAAGGAAATTTGAGATGCTACTTTAGGATGGATTAGTGATAGTGAATGCTTTGGAAATACTCTATGGATAGACATGGGTGAACAATAAACAAGAGAATCAATGATTCATACAAGGACTTTTTGGAGTTCATTATGGAATTCAGCAAGAAAGAGGCTGCAAGAGAGAGCTCTCAAAAGCATGCAAAGAGGATTAAAACATACACCTTGAGGTAGCAATTATGATAATCTAGAAAATAGCAACAGTTAAATATTTGTTTATATATCATAGTGTCGTTTAGTTGATCAGATACTTTCATTAGGTTTCTAATACTTTTGAAAAACATACTGATTGCATGCTATAACTAATGGTCTAAAATGACCATAAACATCTCACTTTTTTATAATGCTTTTACAATCTATATCTAACACAAATAATAATAACAATAGTCTATAAATAATTAAAACAATCTTTTTGTCCCATACAAAAATTCGATACATATGCTTATCATGTCCATAGTTCAGGCTCTGCCGCTTTTGAAGAATTTGTCAAGGACAAAACTGAAAAGTTATAAAACATTTAATATTTTTATAATACCAATTGAAAAAAAATGGTTAAATTAAAGAGGAGATGAGAAGTCAAACCCGCAATTTAAGGCTGTTTGTTTTCCATAGTTACTGCAAAAGTGTGACCCTAGAATTTCTTCGAACTAAGGGTTGACTTGGTCCGCTTCAATTTGTACAAAAAAACTATAGTCGTCCATGTAGTAGTTCTATTTTAGGAAAAATAGGGAGCTTCGAGAATAAATATAGAAATCAAACTTCCATTATTACCCAATCATATAAAACACCGGATATACAACTTGCAAAGTATACTTAGGCTAAAGTATGAGTTAAAACTATATCTTCGTTTGTGGAAGATTTGTAAATAGTTCGAAATAAATAGCAATAGTTTAGAAGTGAATGTATTTCACAGGTTAGATTGTAGTATTATATAAAATTATGTTCTATTCATTAAAATAATTGTTTATCTATTTTGGAAAGATATGTAATTATATATATATAATATCTAGAGGTCAATATAAAGAAGACTTTGAGGTGATCAACTGTTTAAATCTTTATATAAGTCAAATTTATTAGGTGGTGAATAAGTGTCTAATATGTCATAATTGAAAAAATTACAATTTGTCAAACATATAACATGGCTCCAATGAATTCATCTAATAAGACAAATAAAGAAGTCACTCATCTAAAATATAAATTCATATGACATCCAATGTTCAAAACTATTACTTGGTGATTACATCTTTTGAACCATTTGTGCTTTTCAACTACTCTCTAAAAAATAAAGCTATGTAAACAAAGCCAAATTGCAAAACCCAAAAATATAGATATATTTAGGAAAGTTCAAATATTGTTATGTCTAAGTATATATTTATATTAACATCTACATATAAAATATGTAGATGTCAATATAGATTTAAGGATAAAGAAGACTTTAAGGTAATCCAAATCTTTATGAGGGATTTGACAATGTCAATGAAAAATTTATCAACTACTCATGTACAACCATAGAAGTCTAATTTGTTAGGTGGTGAATCTGACTTTAATATGTCATTATTGAAATTATGACAATTTGTAAAACATACATCATGACACTAGTGAATTCATCTAATAAGAAAAATAAAAAACTATGTCTACTCATAGACCAAATATTGAAACATTACCCAAAATAGGAAACATATATAAAAACTCAAATATCACATTCTTGTCTATAATGTAATTGGTTATTCCATTGCATTTGTCTAACCCCAACTACTTCTATGTATTTCTACAACTTGCAACTTGCACCCTCAATGTTCTGCAGTCCTTTTGCCTTTCTTCTAGGCACTCGTTCGATGCACATCTACAATCAAGAATCTCCTACACATGTAGGTAGTCTTTAATTCTATTAATGCCACTTTGGGCCACAACTCCCCTAACTTCCTTATCTTTATTAGTACTCCACAGGTAAAGGGTCTTAGTGGAGGCTAATTCCTCAACTTATAGCTAGAAACCCCTCTCGGAACAACAAGTCGTCCCCCACTTTAGCATTATCCATGGAAGACTACAAATGTCCACACCACTACTCCTTTACACATTCTTGCATTATTCCATAAAGCCTCCACATTTGTGGCCAATTCCAAACACCACACAAGGAACAAAGAAGCAATATTTGCATTTGTCTAGTATTTGTACTCCCCTTGCAAGAATCCTTCACTAAGGACTATTGACACTATGTGCAGGAAATCATTGTTGCTAAACTTGAAAATATTTTTCAATTGATTCAATACCACCAAAGGGACAAATGAGCCCAATTGCGTTTGAAACATAGTAGATAAATGGAAATAAATGGTCATCTCTTTGTGATAATAGTCAATTTTTCATACCCAAGCCAACTAGGTAAATTAATGTGTGATATTCCTTCATGCTTACCTTACACAACTCTCATCTCCATACAGGCCACTGTAACTGTCAACCAATCATTGCATTCTCTCTCCCTTTAAATGTTAAATAAATCTGCTATGTATAAACTGTTTGGAAAAAATCATATTAAAGTATTTTAAAACTTTAAAATATAAGCAATTAACATTATTACCCATTCTCTTAGAAAAATATAGGATCTATCGACTAATCATTGCACTCCCAAAACATTCAACTAGTAATTTTAGTTAGATATGTTTAACATATGATTGTGTAGATATTGAAAAATTTGTCAAGAAGAAAACTTAAAAGTCATGAATTATTTATTATTTTCATAATTACAAATTCAAAATAACTGGTCGAATTTCAAACGAGAATGAGAAGTCAAACTTACTAAAAGCTGGTTGTTCTCAATAATTAATGCTAAATTTCTACGAACAGACGGTTGAGCTAGTCCACTGGGATAAGAAGAACAAATTATTGATGTCCGCTGAGTGCCGAGCTTCCAAAAAAGTTATAGAAGTCAAATCTCCTTTAAGCTTACCGTGTACCGCGGGAAGGTAGCGGTTTAAGCTCTTCCGGATCACAACTCGGTCAAGCGAAAATGTCCTAGTCAAAAAGTCATTATAATTGTATTATATTTAGTATTTGTGCGCGTTGAAGCTACTATATATTCATAAAGGATTTCTTAGGTTTTAAGTATGAAGCTGATTGCCAAGGATTTGTGCTGGAGCGGCCACACAGAGCAAAGTAAAGCTCTGGTTGAACATAATTTGTTTATTTATCCTAATATATTGCATTGAGCTGAAAGTCTTCCATGCTTTTCTTCACTGCTCATGAATAACTGAACTACTGTCACTTTGTTTGTATCCATTTAGTGTAAGTTTGAAATACCTGTCAGGATTAAACTAGGAGTTGGAAGAATCTCTGAGTATCTCTGACAACATGGCCAGAAATATGCTTAGAATCCTCCCGACGTTTGGCAACCCTGTATGTCCTGTTACTACAAGCAATTTGGAGAATGTGGAAGAAAATTTGGCCGCGGCTGAGATGTTGATTTCCATATGGGACACGAAAAAAGCAAGCAAAATGCTCTTTCAGAGCACCCCAGAAGAAGTCCGCATGTACATGGACACTGTCGAAAAACTCCAACGACTCATGGAGTATTTGTCCGCCGCCGGCACCAATGGTCCGGAACTCATCCGCGCGCAGCGACTGATGAAAATAGCAATGGCCCGTCTGCAGAACGAGTTTCACAAAATTCTGTTATCTAACAGCGAACCCATCAATCCGGATAGGGAGTCATCGGCCCTGCCATTATCTCGTTTAAGCACAGAGGACAGCGTCACAAGTTCTGCATGTTCTGAGGGCGACGGCGACGACGACGGCGGCAGCAGCGCCGACTGTTTGTCAACAGACGGAATCTGCGAATTCCGCATGGTTCCGTTGGACGCCGTGGTGGATCTCCGGAGTACAGCACATTGCATGGTGAAAAATGGGTATGCGAGTGAATGTCTTCGAGTCTTTACTCTCACCAGAAAGTCCGTGGTGGAAGAGAGTTTATACAATCTGGGCGTGGAGAAGTTGAAATTGAACGATGTTAAGAAAATGGAGTGGAAATCTCTTGATGAAAAAATCAAGAAATGGATTTACGCTGTGAAAATCAGCATCCGGCTTCTGTTTGCCCATGAAAAGCGGTTGGGCGAAGATGTTTTTGAGGGGCTTGATAAGATGAGAGATGCTTCTTTTGCCGAAATCGCCATGAAGCAGACAAGCAGTCTTTTCGCCTTCGCAGAGGTAGTGACTGCCACAAGCCGGGCGCCGGAAAGAATATTCAGAGTGCTCGACCTCTACGAAACTCTCACCGATCTCATGCCCGACATAGAAGACACATATTCTCAGGACCCTTGTCGAAGATTGCACGAGCAAGTTGAAAAGATTCTAGAAGCACTGGGCGAGGCGGCGCGGCGGCTATTGATAGAATTTGACAAGGCCATTGAGAAGGAGAATTCCAAGACTCCCGTTGCGGGCGGCATTGTACATCCTCTCACCAAATACGTTATGAATTATCTCGCTTTTCTCTCCGATTACAAGGAAACTTTAGAAAACATAACAGTAAATGCCTGTGGAGATCTACCAGATGATTTCAGCGTGGAGAATTCCGCTGCTCCGCTGTCCGTCCACGTGGGATGGAGCGTCTTCCTCCTGCTTTGCAAGCTCGAAAAGAAATCTGATCTGTACAAGGACGTGGCTCTCTCGTATCTCTTTCTCATGAACAACCTTCACTACATTGTACAGAAAGTGAATGCCTCCGAGCTCAAATATATTCTTGGGGAGAAGTGGCTGAGGAAGCAGGGGAATAAGGTGACACAGTACGCAGTCAAATATGAAAGGGCCGCGTGGATGAAAGTGCTGTCATGTATAACAGAACAGGAAGATCCTGCGAGCGGCGTAGTTTCTTCTGGTGAGGGTTTGAAGGAGAGATTAAAGGAGTTCAATTCAGCGATGGAAGAAGTGAAGAAAAGGCAGGGTGGGTGGCTGGTAGCTGACATAAGTCTGCGAGCGTTGTTAAGGGTTTTAATTACTGAAAAGTTGATACCATCCTACAGTTCCTTTATTACCAAATTCAGAAGTCGGTTTGAAAGCAATTCGTACATCAAATTCACGCCTGAGGAGCTTGAATTATTTGTGTCGGACATGTTTAAAGGCAGCCCATCATGCGTGAGATCCACGGGATCCCGCTGACTGGTTTATACACATTTATACATTGTTATGCCTTTTATAACTTGTCTGAATATTCAATATAACAAAAGCATAGTTTCTTTGTTCTTGTTAAATTTGAGAGTCGTATTTATGGAACTGCAAGAAAAATTGTTCCATCGTCTGCTACTATAGTAGAAAACCAATTTACAGGTTTGTTAATAATCTGTCAATCTATTAATAATATTGGAATTCGGTTATTTCTATTTCATTAGCAGTTGTGTTAAATTTAAATCAAATTAAACGCGGTTCCGAGGAAGGTTCAATCTACCCCGACTGTCCATCCTTCCCCGAGCCCGTGGAAAGACAACAATAGAAATAGAAAACATAATTTCAGTTCTGTTAAAGCAGGAAACATGTGAGGGAATCTTATATACTTAGCTCAAAGTGTGAGTTAAAAATATATGTTCATTAGTGGAAATTTCGTAAACAGTTCAAAATTAGATTTAATATTATATTAAATTCTTTTTTTATTCATTAAAATAATCAATTATTTATTTTTAAAAGGTATGTAATTATATATATAATATTTAGAGGTCAATATAGAGAAGACTTTAAGGTGATCTAAGTCTTTATAAGGGATTTGACAATATCTATGGAAAATCTATCAACTGTTTAAATCTTTATAGAAGTCAAATTTATTAGGTAGTGAATAAGTGCCTAATATGTCTTTATTGAAAAAATCACAATTCTTCAAACATATATCGTGTCAGTAATGAATTCATTTAATAAGACAAATGAAGAATTCACTCATCTAAAATATAAAATCCCTATGACATCTAACCTTCAAAACTATTACTTGGTGAGTATGTATTTTGAGTCGTTTGTGTTTTGCAATTGCTCTCTAAAAAAAACTATGTAAACTAAGCCAAACTGTGAAACCCGAAAAATAGATATATTTAGAAAAGTTCAAATGTAGTTATGTACAAGTGTATAGTTATATTAACATCTATGTATGAAATATGTAGATGTCAATATAAATATAAGGGTAAAGAAGACTTTAAGATAATCCAAATCTTTGTGAGGAATTTGACAATGTCTTAGAAATTTATCAACTACTCATATACCACCATAGATGTCAAATTTGTTAGATGGTGAATTTGACTAACATGTCATTACTAAAATTATGATAATTTATAAAACATATATTATGACAGTGGTGAATTCATCTAATAAGAAAAATAAAGAACTCACTCATCTAGGGAAATGAAATCCATACGACATTCAACCTTTCTGAGTATTACTTAGTGATAAGATATTTTGAGAATTTTGTATTTTTCAACTACTCTCTAAAATAAAATCTATATAAACTAAAACAAATTGTAAAGCCCATGATATACATATATAGGAATGCTCAAACACAATAATGTGTAAGGGTTTATGCAACAAATAGTCATAGAGAGAGAGCAGAGATTTGGGACTAGTGTTGTATCCATCTTCCAAAAATTCCTTGGCTTTTTGTAGGAGATTTCAATATGGTGGAGCATAGGATAGATAAAGTAGGAGGGTTGGCCCACTCATGGAAATGAAACGAGTTGTTCTTTTAGCATAAGTTCAAAAGAAAATTTAACCTTCTTGACCCAATAGAACATATGCATGGAAAGTTCCTTGACATCTAGTTTACTTAGTGCAACAACCAAAAAGCCAAACAGAGAGTCTATTGTAGACTTGATAGGTTCTATGGAAATATTTCTACTTTTTCATTCATCTTAGAAATCAACCATGCTCCAATTAGGGTCTTCCCAACATCTATCTTAGACCATTCACCTATTCAAATCTGTATCAAGATTGAAAGTAGTGTTAACTTTGATGATGATAAGAAGAGATCTAATTCTTTTAAACTCAATATTTCACTACTTGATGAACCCGATAATTTAGATGCTATTGTAATGATCACCAATCTTACAAAGCTTTGTAACCCTCTTATAGATGCTATTATGTTATGGGATTTGATTGTGGAAGCTTGAAAGAGTATTTTTCAAGTGATTGGCAAGAAAATGGCAATGGATAGGAACAAGGAAGAATCTTTTTGGATAAATAGGTTGAATAACATAGAGAGAGAACTCCAGAACAAAGGTAATAATTATGTATTGGAGGTCCAATTAGCCAACACTAAGCATAACTTGAGAATCATTTAGAGATACAAGATACAAGGACATAAAATCAGAGCCAAGATGAACTGGATTAGTGAGCGAGATAAAGGGTCTAGGTACTTCTTAAACATTATTAGAGGTAAACAATGAAGGGAATTGATCAAAGAAATCCGAATTGAGGGTAGGCCGACTACTGACCCCGAAGACATTAAATGTGCTTTTCACCAATTCTACAGTGACTTGTTCACATCAGAAGTCTTTACTAATAGTCAAGAAGCTTTGAATAATTGCCTCAAACTCATCCCCATGAAACTCTCAGAATACGACCAATCCAGTCTTAACAAGTCTCTCTCCCTTGATGAGATCTTTGCAGCCATTGATTCCTTTGCTAATGGGAAAACTCCAGGGTTGGATGGTCTCCCTGCTGAATTCTATAAGAGAAAAAAAGTTTGGGTAGGACCTGAACTTTTGAATGTTTATGAAGAGGATTTCACTAAAGGATCTCTAGGAATTTCCATTAACAAAGGGGTTGTCAAACTCCTTCCCAAAGTAGGTGAAAGAACTCTAGTGATAAATTGGAGGCCTATTACTTTGTTGAACCTTTCCTATAAAATCCTGGCTAAAGTCCTAGCTAGGAGAATTGCCCCTATATTGAGTAGATTCATATCTTATACCCAAATAGGATTTATTCAAGGTAAGTACATTTTTTAGAATCTAGTGACCAATTGGGAAGCCATGCACTGGGCTAAAGCAGATGGACAGGAGGTTGCAATGGTGCTACTAGATTTTTAAAAAGCATATGACAAGATAGAATGGGATTTTGTACTTGGAATGCTAAAATCCTTTGGCTTTCCAAAGCTTTATTGTAAATGGATTGGCATCTTATTAAAAGATGTATCTAGAGTTATTGATGTCAATGGGTCTCTATCCGAACCTATTAGACTCTAGAGATCCATCAAACAAGGGTGTCCAATAGCCCCTTCATTATTTGTTATTGTTGCAAATGCTATGTTCTATATTCTAAGGGCTCAGACTCTGGGACCTCCTATAAAAGGCATCTCTCTCTCCAAATGAAGAAGAACTAATAAATGTACAATTTGCAGATGAGACAACATTATTTCTAGGTCTATCAAAAAACAAATTTTGATAATGCCATGGAGAGGATCAAACTCCTTTGCAAAGCATCAGGCTCAAAAATCTCTCCCCACAAATCCACTATTTTAGGTTGGTCAAATGACCCCCTTGCATGGTTAATTGAAAAAGGGTGGCAATGGACTGGGCTCAACGAATAGTCAGATACCTTGGTATTCCATTCTCGGTGGAACCCAATCTTGGTAATATGTGGGAATGGGTTTATGAAAAGATTAATAAGAAACACATCAAGTGGCAGACTCAATTATTGTCTATTACCCGTAGGGTTCAAATAGTTCAGAAAGTTCTCTCAGCTCACCACATCTATTATGCCTCGACATGGATGTTTGCAAACTCCCAAGTGAATATGCTAGAAAAGATCCTTAGGGACTTTCTATGGTCTGATGGGAAAGGCAATAGGAAAAGACACTGTGTAAAATGGGAGTGGTGTTGTCAAGAAAAAGGCTAGGTAGGATTGGGGCTGCAGGACATTAAAGTTCATGGTTCTGTTGTTGCAGCCAAATGGGTTCTTAAAGCTTTATGGGGTAATGAGCCCTGGAAGATCCTTATTAGAAAAAATATTGAAAGGTCAGTCATCAGAAAAGGGAAACAATGGAAGAATGTCCCAATTTTTGACATAGCTATGGGGCGTTACAAAATGAAAGTGTATGCTTCTAAAAAATTTCAAGCTTTTTGGAAAGCTTGGGTCTAGGTGAGGTAGTTCATTCCAAAGAGGGGAGTTGTAGGTGGTCCTCCCTATTATCTTGTTGGGGATAGATCCATATGGTGGGGGTTGTGTTGTAATGGTAAACCTTTGGCTCTCACCCAAAGTTGCTCTGCAAAATTTTGGAATTTGAAAGGGATCTTTGTAGTATAGGATATCTTGGAAGATGGGCAATTACGTTTGTGGGACTTTATCAAGTCCAAATTTAATATACATGATACTCAGAAGAAAAAATATACCCTCATCAAGAAAGCAGTAAATAGAAACATTAAAGGAGATATAATTGATTCTACAACATTTCTTAACAACTGTAAATGGACTAATGGAAATTTAATTTTAGATACAACTACTAAGCAACTTTACCATAATATGAAGAAGGGATCCTCTCTAATCACACATGTGTCTCAGTGTTGGGGGCATATTAATCCCTTTTCTAGTTGGTTGTTTTTCTTTGACTATTTTTGGAAAGGCAAAGTTGAACCTAAGAAAATTTGTTTTAAGTGGCTTCTCCTGATCAAAAAGCTTGTTGTTTGTCATGTTTTCTCTTCTATTGGTCTTGCTCCTATTTTGTGTAGTCTATGTAACTCTGTTGAATCTTTTGAACATCTTTTCTTTGAATGTCTTTATGCACGCAAGATATGGTCTATTTTGCTTGGTTCTCCTTGTCTTTGGAATTGTAATTCTGATATTTCTTGGAGTGAAATCCTTTCTAGCTATGTCAAAAAGTTTAATTCTAAACTTAATAGTTTGTGGTTTACACTGACAATTGAAGTTCTTTGGAATCTTTGGAAGGACAGGAATAGAGAGGTTTTTCAGATGGAGAAAAGGAAGCTTACTGAGTTTAATCTTATGACACAGGTTTATTTGGTGCTTAGCATCACAAGAGAAAATTCATGAAGCCGATACACGAGGGCAATCCTTTAATTAAAAAAAATGAGGTATAGACCATGCATTCTGTTGCTGAATATCAAAGCTTTCTTTCCCTTATGGAGGTGGAGGATCTGAACAGTCTTCTACACAATTTCCATGTAGACCCCAAGGATAAAATGGATGCTCCTGCTACTTCCAATGTATAGGGGGGCTAACAAGATGGGAATCAGTTAATACACATGATCAAGAAAATACCCAAAGGGAAAATCCATGGGTCCCAAAGGACACAGCAAGCCAAAATGATGGTTGGGAATAGTCAGCAGTTTGATATCTTACTTTTCTTTTTTGTAAACCCGATAGACATAATGATACTATGCTTAGTTAGCCTTTTAATTTGAATAGTATAGTCCTTATAAGTTCTTAATATCACTCCCCCAATTTTGTAACTGTATATGTTATGGGGGTTGTGAATAGCTCTTTTTCAAACTCTGGACTCAGCTACTTACTTGTAAATGTTGATTAACTATCTTAATAGAAAATAATGTGTAAGGGTGAAACTTAGATGGGAACACAAATAATTGTTACTACTTATATCCTTTACTACAAGGATTCCTAAAAATGACTCAAAAAGTAATTACCTTATCTAGAAATACTTTATATCTCTCTCTATGACTCAATTTCACAATTTCTTTCACTACTCATTTTCAAAATTCAAGAAAATTAGTTTTTGGCCTAAGATACTGGCATTTTATGAATAATCAAAATACTTATTTATGCATCTTCTCATTAAGTTACATCATCCCTACATTTCATTTTCTTGGGATAATAATTTTTTTACTTCATGTTTTATTTCTTACATTCAGCTTATTTCCAGTGCTAAAAATAACATTTCAAGAAAAAATGATCAACCAATCTATTATATTCAAAATTTAGAAAAAATATCAATACAATGCCTTATCTTAAAGCTTCCTAGAGAGCTATGTGACTGACCATATGCTTATTAAAATTATTAGAACCAAATCTATTATTTCTAATAAATCAAAACTTGACCCTACCATTATGATCATTACAAATAATTGTCATGCCAAAATTTTCATGTTTATCTTTCAAATATTCATTGACATTAATTGTAACCAAGAATAGAGGGAAACATTCCCATTTAGTAATTGGATATGTCTCCAGTCAATATTGAAAGAGGTAGAACATGGATAATTCTTATTAATAATATGTCTCATTAAAGCAATTAGTTACAAATAGGACTCTCTTGATATTCTTGAATTCAAGCTTGATTTTTGTCTTGGATTGGACATTACTCCAACCTAAACATAAATTGTATGCCTTGTTGTACCATTAATTTTTTTTAATTAAACCCTCCAATTATTGTAATAGATATAAAAATAAAATTAATACCATGTAATAGATCAAGGAATACTAATTTTAAGGAATGTTATGGTTGATTCACAAGGGGCTCTTGGATAAAATCATGATTATTCCATAAGATCCCTAAGAAATCACATCATGAGTGATGAAGGAAAGTGTGAAATGGATAAGAAAAGGAATGTTTCTATCACCTAAATTTGAGATTTCCTACCAAATCACTGGAATATACACCTCTTTGATACTAGTTGTTGGGATTTCAACAGATATAAGCAATAAACAATATTAAGATAATAAAGAAATAAGATAAGACAAAAATACAATAGCATAGAGATTTAATGTGGCTTGCCCAATGTGGGATACATCCACAAGATAAATATTCATTCACTCATTTTCTTATCTAGAAAATAGAAAACTACAATCTGATGATTTCACATCATATAGCCACTTATTTATCAAGCCTTTTTGAGGAAGTTTACAAGGTCGGTTAATGAAATAAATCCTAACCCCGATGAGGATACATGATGAATGTATAGTACTTTCTTGATCATTTTCCACATAGAAACAAGATCTCTTTTTATTTCTCCTTGAGTTCAAAGAATAAGGAATTCCAAGAATAAATAGTAGAGGAAAGAATTGTACACTAACTATTGTTCTACGAAAGTAACTCAATAGTACCAACTAAATCATCTGGTATTTAGGGACATGATTCAACCCTATTAGCTTCTTCCAATAGTTAGACAAGATGTTCCATCCTTACCTCAACTATTTCCTTAAGATACCAAAAATTATTTTTAAATTCATCTCTTTGCCTTTGTACTCAAGATAGTTGTAACTATATTATATTACTTTTTTTTTCTTGAACAACACCATATTTTTCCTTATATATGTTATTTGATTGAGCATATTCATCAAGTTTAGATGCAATAAAGTCAATTTGATCATTATGGCTCTTAGTAGTACCAGGCCATCTAATACAATATTTGTAAACTCAAGCAACAATACTTACACATTTTCTCATTTTATCTATTACTTCAACAATCATTTTCTAAGAAACTACACATTTCTTAATCATTATCCTTTGTAGCTCATCTTCAAGATTAGATTTCTCTTAATCAGTGCTAGTAGCTTTCACAGTCATTTTTTATTAAGAAGATTAACTAGGACATCGAAGAGAATATCTTCAATAGAATTAGGATTAAGGTTGTTTCAATGTAAATAGATGTTTAAACCCTCTTCAATTTTTTCCTAACCATAAGATGGTCGTGTTAACTTTTTTTCACATATATCCTTCACATCATGAGGTTTTTGTTGCTCCTCTCCATGTTGTTCCATGTTGCTCTTGATACCAAACATACTAACTAGTCAGTATGGGCATCATGTTTACTTAGGGACATGATACGTGTTTGTATTGATCATATAGTTCATCATGCACATTCAGTTCATCAAGTAATAGATACTTGGTTGTATTCAGTTTTTCACTCAATGGATACTTTCAGGACCATTACATTTAGAATCATTATGAATGGATACTTTCAAGATCATGAGACATTGCATTGATTATTTGATTTGCATCATTCATTAGTGTGATGATCAGTTGATGAATTACTAATGGCATTTTGATGTTTATGCTTCGATGATACTTTCAATTACATGCATAATGATACCTTCAATGATATTGCATTGACTAATCAATTTGATACATGATATTGCAATGGTATTCGCATATGGTACAAGTGATAATGTGTGGTACATGTAATAAATGGCAGTGTTCCTATTTTTTGACTTGATCATTGATTTCATGAGTACATGTTCATAGTAAAAGTATGATTATTAATAATATATATTATGTTACAAATGATATCATGAAATATATTATCTTACAGGTGATACTATGGTATATAGTTTGTATTTGATTCCAATATGAGTGGGAATCACTCCCATCTTGGTACTCTAAAATTTAAATATCCTTCTTAAGTTGTATATTCCATGGTTATTTTTTATAGTTATTAAAGTGACTAAGGGGTCATTTAAAATTTATGACCCATGCATTTAAAATGTCGTATGTTCTAGAAATTCTTTAGGTCAGATGTGATTTGAGGGTAAACTATTGTAAAAGATACAACATTTATCATAATGGGCTAAGTTTGTATCGAGAACTAAAGAGAGAATTAAATGGGATGAAGGACATCAAATGACATGCCACTTGTTTCAGCATGTCATGTTGCAAAGTTGTAAAGGGTTTTTGAAATTATTATCATTTTTTCTTTTTGTAAAGTTCAAAGGGCTTCATAGCCTAGGCTAGGGCACGACATTACATTAATACAGTTAACACTTTTGATAGTGGCCAAAACAGTTGAGAAAAAATAGACTTTTTTGAGCAATTGGTTGAGAAAGAACTTACAAAGCAAAGTAAAAGATTTCGATAGAGGATTTTATGAGATTTAGTGAAAGGAAGTTACATCTCGTATTCAGCTAGGTGTTTTATTTTCATGGTTTTCTGTTAATCTCTCTAGTTTCATCAAAATGTCTATTTAGTTTGTTTATGCCTTTCATGTTAGTATCTCTATTAAAAGATTTTTTTTTATGTTTGTAGTTTTAACCCTAGTTCTTCATTCCAAGTCAATTTATTTGTGATTAAGTATTTTATCAAAACAAAGTCTATGTTTCTTTTAACCAAAGTTTATGTTTCTTTTAACCGAGGGTAAAGGATTTATATGGTATATGTTCATTTGGTTTAAATCTTGCAAACCTTGGTTAGGGTTTCTTTATCATTTCAAAGAAGAAACTTTTTGTAGTTATTATTTTATCATAATGTATGTTCTAAGTATGCATACATTGTATTTGGTTATAACCCTAGTTGAGGGTTCTCAGGTGAAATTTTGTATTAATTATTTTAGTCTTTCTTTAACCCTTGAGATGGGTTTTGGAAGTTTAGAAGTATAATCTAAGGTTGTCATTGTGAGGTGCATGGTCATGTTGAATCTTTTAGTTGGTTTATTTTATTTGTAAAATTTTTAGTTTAAGATATGTTTCTTATCTCTTAACTGTGTCAAGCTTTTTTTAATAAGTGTGTGTTAAGTTAAGATTATATAGTGAGACACTTAACTTGTAAAGAAGAGATAAAACTCACATCATTAATTTGTAAAACAGAGACTAAATCTTTGATTATACTAATTTTTAAAGAAGAGAATATACACACATCAATTAGTCATTAAAGAACCTTTTAGAGAAAGACAATCAACCTTTTGTTGAGGATTAACAGACAATTTTGATTAAATTTGGAAAAATTGTTTGGTATGGAAGTTACATTACAATTAATCAGTTTGAAATTGTTTATAAACATGATAGTGGGTGTTGGAGCTAAAGAAATGGGGAGCGAGAGAGAAGGTTTGAACAACGAAGGCTGGAGATCAAATTTGAACTATGAAGGAAGGAAGGTGAACCAGGGATGCAATGGCATCCCTCTGGTTTCAAAGGAGTGGAGGGTACCCCCTTGGAGGATGGTGCATTGAATGGAGGCAAGTTCTTGGGCCCCCTCCAAGAATCTTTGAAAGGTGGAAAAGAGCAGGATGGCAGGGTTCACTCTGCGTCATTTGATCTGGGCAGAGGTAGGCCAACCTTGGAAAGAAAAACTTGTGGTGCAAATTTGTCCTATGGGCCTAACAATAAGGAGAGACCATGGGTTGCTTTGTTTTGGAAGATTCCATCTACTAAATCATCCTTACCAGAGGTGAACAACATATCAGACCCTTCAAAAGGTGAGTTTGGTATTTTTGTTCCTAACTTGGTTCTAGATAGTGCCATAGCTGCCATGGAGATGGTTCTTGTTGGGAAAAGTTTTGGGCCTTGTCCTAACATTGATGTGGTAAGAAGGTTTGTTACTAAAAGATGGTTTCTGAAAGGTTAGGTTGATGTTTCTATGATGTCGAAAGGGTCTTTGTCATTTTCATTTACTAATAACGAGGATATGATGAAAGCTTTGTGTGGGGTACCTTGATGCTCAGAAAATCATCATTAGATTTATGAAAAATAGAGTATCGACCTTGATCTAAATGAGTCTTTTGTGGAATATTCCCCTATTTGGGTGAAACTCTCAGGGCTTGCCCTAGAATTTTGAAATGAAGGAGAGTTTAAAGGTATAGTGAGCACTATAGGAGAACTATTGACTACTGATCCTGAAATGACTTCTAAAACTTGGTTGGTTTTTTCTAGACTGTGCATTAATATTAGTGAATCCTCTGATCTTCCCCTTTCCATATATATTAGATCTATTCCAGGGAGAGGGAAATAAACTTATGGAATATGAATCCTATCCCTTTGCCTATTTTAAATGCAAAAATGTTGGTCACTGGGTAAAAAACTACCCTATGAAGAAAGGAAAAGAGATAGAATCCAACATAAGAAAAGAGAATAGGAAGGAGTGGAGAGTGAAGAACCCTATAGATCATAAGGAAAACATTGAGAAAAATAAAGACAAGGACTCAAGAGATTACTTGCGCTCATTGAATGGGAGGAATGAACCCGAATGAATTAATCTAGCTCTGCCTCTGCATGACAACCCTCAGGCCCTTCTTCATAATTTGTTTAAGATAAATGAGGATTTTCTATTAGATGATACATGTAATAGTTCCTTGCCCCCCTTGGATCAAAGGAAGGATGATAGTAGAATTAAAGGGAATGTAAGCACTCCAAAAGATAGCAACAAGAAATGTCAGGGTTCCTGAAGTGAGAATCCTGCAAACCATTTATTTTGTAATCATTCCCAAGGTGAGGAAGGTTTTGAGAGTATTAACCAAGGGAACTCCAATGAATTTAAGAACATCACCATTGATATTTCTATAGTTCTTGAATCCCCGATTGATTTGTTTGGAAAAGGAGAATCTCCTTTTTTGAAAACTCTAGAAGAGGTGGAAATATAATTTACAACAATCAACAGCAAAAAGAAGAATAGCATAGGTAAGAGGGATGGACCTTTGTTCCAAAATGGTTTTATTCCCTATAGGGATTCCACTCAAGACATATATCATGTCATATTATTCATGTATGTTTCATCTGTTGTGTTATCTATTATGTTTCTATTGAATCATATTATAAGTCTTTATTAAATAAAAATTTATTAGGTTTATTATATCACTGATTCAATCCCCCCCACCCCCTTAGTAATATCATACTCGAACATTTTTTTGAGAAATTTTAGGACCTCCTTTGTTTCAAAGGGTTCATCTTCAAAGGAACTAGAATGTTCCTTGGGTCTATCAATCTACACACTAGCGATCACTTTTTGTTTAACATTGGCCTTCTCATGATCAACAACATCAATATAAATTATCTCAACTTTTTCTTTCTCACATATTTCCTTTTTCTTCTTCAGAGCTAAGGAGGATATCTCAATAGATTTATTGCACCTTTTTCTTCTAGAAATAGATCATTATGAATTTATATTTCTTGCTTCATCTAGTCCAATGAATTCTTCATAGATGCCAAGTTTGTCTCCAATAAACTTTATCAAGCTCTTAAAAATATTTTCTACAATAATCTTGCAATCCTCTTTACTGACTTTATAACTAATGCTTTTAAACTAGGAATTTTGAGGCTTTATGGCTTCCATGTAATAATTATCAGTATCTAACAATAAAGTGATGTTATATTTTTATTTAATTCAACATAGTTCTATGGAATCCTAAATATTGACATCATCTACTTCTAATGATCATTGAGATATTCTATATAGGTTATTTCCTTATCTTCCAAGTTTTTAATTAAGGCAAAAATAGGTTTTGAAGGAGCCCCAAGACCCTATACAAATATAACACTATAGATTGATTAGTAAAGTTCCTAGGACACAATAGACCAGCCAAACTAAAAGGCCAAAAACCCCAAGAAACACCCACAAAAGAATGCTGCCAAAAATAGGAATAAAGAAGCCCAAATAAAAAAACTCCCACATCACTATACAAGATAAATTGTTAGAGGCCCACAAGAGAAGGAAAGGGAACTAACTTTTAGTTCCCCTCTTATGGGACCAAAGGGTCATGTCAAAAAAATGGGAGGACTTCTTAGAATTTTTTCCTTTAACAATGATCCAACCTTCTTTAACTCTAGCAACCTCGTCCTGCTAGCACAACGAATCCAAAACTAAAGAACTGGCACCCAATAGAGGTGTTAAATTTTCTAGCGAAGCAACCAGCAAAGGGCCATCAATAGACCCTTCCATGCAAGGATCAGAAAAACTAGAATGAGAACCAATAGTTCTAGCAAAACTAGAACCCGCAGAACCACCAGTAGAGAGTCAATGCCATCTAGAGAAAGGGAAGGTCCCGAGCCCATAGAAGGGCGCATATGACAAGAACCTGATGTAATAGAAGAACCAATAAGAGAAGATGCAGGTAGATTAGGGCCCATGTCATACACCACCACATTAGACACCTAAGTGCATAATACAAGAGTAGACTCCTTCCTAGGCTTAGAGGAGCTTTTTAGAATAGTGTAATGCTGGATGGAAGCACCCTTCCACCAAGATGGAGAAGAATTATTACTCTTGAGATCCAAGCCACATTGGGATGAAAAGTGACCAATTTTAAAGTATTTTTTACACCTAAAAGGAATACCTTCATAGTCAATTTTTTGGATCCAAGATCCCAAGGTTGATTCAATTTTGATTTCAGCTAGGAGACCTTTCGAGGAATCAAGCTCTACCAAAATGCAGGCAAAAGTAGAATGATAAATATTAGAAGAATCATGGTCCAACACCAAAATTTTCCCCAGGGCCTCACCCACTTCCTAAAGGACATAATCATGTCATAGATGAAGGGGGAGATTATGGATCCTAACCCAAATAGGGAACTTGCTAGAGATTTCAGAGGTGGGATTGAAATCAGGGTGTCAGGGCTTAACCATCAACATAAATTTTTCCTCCTCTCAGCTAAAGAAGTTATCACATAAGATCTTAACCCTTTCCTCCTTATCTTCCAATTTATCCTAATATCCTTTAACTTATTTTCCTATAGGTAAATCTTCACTCCATACAATAGTCTCCTTCAAAGGAAAATAGTTCAAGAAATAGAAGATGAGACACACAATAAGGGAACCAAAACAAAATTCATAACCTTCCTTAATCATTAACATTAAATTTTTTAATCATTTTTATCGTAATAGTTCACACAAGTCTTTTTTTTTTCCTTAAACATTTGATAAGCTACATAAACAAAAATTACAAATATAAAACTATCTCTCTTCTAAAAATATGTTTTTTATGAAATTCCCATAGCAACATACCTCACCAAGTGATCATTTATAGTATGAATTCACAAGGCTCTTTGATCCAAAACTACTATCAAGTTCTCAACCCTTTTATTCCTTACAAACTTTATTATAGGTACTAGTTCACTCAAGCATAACCTAATAATGGTCATTAGGACTTCCTTCATAATCTGATAAGGTTGGTCTAACCAAATGTAATCACCATGAATCCTTCTTAAGACAATTTTCACTTAGAAATCCCCATCAACAAATATTAAAAAATTTCTCCAAATGTCTAAAATCATGTGTCATGATTTTGTAAAAAATTGTGAATCCTTTGTCAATTAGTAATATTTGAAACTCTTTATATTCATGTGATCATATTATTCAATTTTCACATCAAAAAATTTGTAAATATATTCCATATATACTAACCTAGTCGTTAACAAAGAAAAAGCACTAGCAGAGTTATTACTCAATAGTTCTTTTATAAATTTCTTATATTTAGTTCGAGTTTCTTCTTCATTACTTATAAACTTACCAAAATCCATAAGGTAGAAATATTAAAATCGCTTTCATTCAGCTATTAACAATTTTAGCTCAATTTTTCATTCCTCTGTATTTCTTAATTTCTCCCAATTTTGTAGATAATAGTACTAAACATTAGAAAAGGTCTATATGTTGTCAAATAGTCTAGGGTTTCTCCACTAATTCTTTCACATCACCAAAAATCTATCAATTCTCTCTTATCTCTATATACAATCAAATTCAAGAACTTTGCTAACTTGTGTACTACATCAATTCTTTCCATAAATTATTCCAATAGAGTAAATGCATTAACCTACTTATCATATCTTCATGAGGAGATTTCAACAAAAAATCATTTGGCAGGGGATAAGGATCTTCCATTATAGTTACCAGTGAGCCAATGCCCTTCAACTAATTCCCAAAGGAAATCTCTGCACTAGAGCCAGGTGTAACTTCATCCTTTTCCATATCCACTTCCTTTTACTTCCAAACCTTTTTCATATCATTCTTTATCTCTTCCAAATAAATATTCTTCTCAACTTCGTTTCTTTTTACCAAATTTCTTTCTTTATATTCTTGCTTCTATTGTGAATTTTAGCATTGTGACCAAACTTATTGCAATTTTAGCATTTATTATTTCTTTTTTCTATATTTCTCTCATTCATTTTGTATATAAATTGATTAGCTTTGTGTCAAAAAAACATTTCATATATGACATTGACCATAGAAAAATTCATTTCCTCTACTATTATAATCATTCATAATATGACTTCTACATTCACTAGCTCTATTACTGAATCTTTTACAGATAAATCAATGACTAGAAAGTGATGTAGTACTTTGATTCATTATACTTATACATTCTATAGATTTATGTGCAATTATATTATAAGAAAATTAATGACCATTAAAAGAAGGGTACCTTTGAGCATTATTTTTCTTGACCATTGGATTTCTTACCTGACTTCTTTGATTTCAAAATTGCTTTCCTTTGTTGATTTCTATTACAGATTTATCAGTTGTTATTTTCTCCATAGGACCAGCTTTTCCTTTGTCTTTGGTTCTCTAATTTGAGCTTTCACCATTTTTAAACCCTAATCCACCTTATAACTTTTGGATTTTGTTTACCCAACATCTCATCAAACTTAACAACACTTTCTCTGAATTTATCTTCCTAGATCCCTATTTTCTCCAAATTTGATCTTAGGTTCATCACCTCTTGTTCAAGTTTTGTGTATTCCTTTCTCTTACATTTAAATACATCTACATACAATATAAAAAGGTGATCAGATAAAAGGGATAATTTCCCCAATTCATATGGCACATCAAAATAGAAAACTACCTCAAGACAAATATGATTAACACCACATGGTAAGAAAAATGGCATTACAATATTTGTGCTTGAAGGGTTTTCATTCCTTTTGTTGCTTAAAATTGAGAAGGAGAGGGATTATATTGATATATTCAAAAGAGACTGAATAAGATTATATCTAATATAATATAACTAAAAATAATATGTCAAAGGGAATGGAGAGGAATTTGAATGCACCTATAAATAAAATAGGGGAAATCAGTTTTAAAATCATAATTCCTGACTGTCAAAATCTCAAAAAGACATGTAACTGCAAAACTAAGATCCTCGGACCTATATCTTTTGGCACTTGAAATTTCATTTCACTTTGGGAGGAAAAAAATACCACTAATTTTTTGTACCCGGGGACAAGATTCCAATGGTGTTCTATACCCTAGGTTTTGGTTTGCAATTTACAAGGGTACTCCATCTAGTCCTAATCTTCCCAAATCTTATCCAATATCTCTATAACATGTTCAGGTGCACATATAAAATGGGGGAGAAGGTTAAATAATAGGTTTTTCCTTATTCAAAACCCTATTTAGGAACCAACCTTTAAAATAAAAGGAAATTGAACATAAAAAGATGAAATAAAAGCTAGATCTGAATTGTCAATCTGTAATGCCCACCCTAGTACCTTTATATTTTGGACATACAAGATTATTACTATTTTACTTTGGGTTATATGTTTGGATTATTTCATTTCATGATGGGACATTTTGAGTGTATATTTGGTTAATAGAATTAATTATGGAGATAATAAATGGGTTGGCATATAATGATGTATGTTTAGGTATGAACTATTTGTGAAATGATTTGTACTTGATTTATATCATTATGTTTATGATGGATCTAACCCTACTAATCCCACTATGTTTTGTTGATTACATTATTTGATGTGAGTATAGGATGAGGAGGGGCAGTCGTAGTTACTTTTATGGGAGATCCACACGATGTCACACTCTCCCTCATTGTTTGTCACTATTTGTGCATATATATATATATATATATATATATATATATATATATATATATATATATATATATATATATATATATATATATATATATATATATATATATATATATATATATATATATATATACATGTCAGTTAGTGTTGTAGGATGTAGGTACCAGACATCAACTCCGCCTGGCTACACAAGTTTGAGTGTGCCTTCAAAATCCTCGTGTATGCACCCTAAAATGGTCGCCTAGACTTTGGGCCCCATTTATTCAATTATCAACATCAATTCCTGAATCAATGATTGCCATATATTCAAATCAATCTTTTTGATCAAATCATAATTATTTCAATTATTTGATTTCTTCCTGAGGTTTGAATATTTCATTAATTTTATTTAATTAATTAAGAAAAATAAATCCCTTTTAAATAAATAAAATAATATTATTTATTTGAAATAAATATTCCTTAAATGAAATAAGGTTATTTAATTAAAATTCATTTTTAATTAAATGATTTTATTTTATTTCATTAATATTTATCTTTAAATTATATTATTTTATTTTATTTTATTAGGAGAGATATTATTCTTGTAAATTAAATCAATAAAATATCTTCTCCAAAATATCTTTTGTGATGGAAAAGGAAACAAATCGATTATTAAGAAAAATGAAATAAATGAAATTCCATTTTCCTACAAACCTTCTAAAAATGACATTTGTTTCCTCTTTTCCATTTATCCCACATTGCTTCTAGATTTGCATTCAAATCCACATTTTACTATAAAATGAGCCCTCTCATTCTCAGTTAAAAAGACCATGAATTTTCATATCATCCTTATGCTGCAAATTTTAATAGAGCTTTGAATTTCATTATTGCATATTTACATACTCATAGCATTTTAATTTGATTTATCACATTGTTTTAGTTTAAATTTCATATAGATTAATCTCATATAGACTATTTTAGATTGCATATTTTAGTTTGATTTTCATATAGTTTAATCTCCATTTCAGTAATTTAGTTTATTACTTGCATTTGCAATCATATTAGATTAATTGTCATTTGCATGCATGAGCTAGGTTCAATGGAGATTAGCATGCTTGCTATTCATCCTTGAATCTCTCATTCCGAGGTGTACTTTCATGGGTTGACTAGGTCGATCTGAGGGCCTCAATATCAATCCCTGCACATACTCAGATAGAGAGCTATGAGTCGGTTTGTGAGGACTCATTATTGAGTCTCCTTGCATGCAAGGATTCACAGAAGTGTCACAATTTCTGTGATACATTTTGGCGCCCACCGTTTTCTATTTAGATCTTCAGTTTTTCCATACTTGTGAGTCTCTGTTTTAAATTTTGTTAATGTGATTGACACAGTCAAAAATTTGTATTCAATGGAGTAGGAATCTGCCGCTTTCGCATTTACCTTTTCAAATTGATTTCAATTGTATTCCACGCTGATGTTTTCTAATCTGATTATGCCTGTGCTCACATATCTAAAATAAGATACGTATTTAACGTTCTCTATTCGCTAGCATACACCTTCGGTCTCTTATTTTAGATACGTTAATGAGAATATTCCAAACGGTTGCCTTCTATGAATCTTAAATGGAAAGCTTTAGAATCTTAAATGTGCATTGCAGATTATTCTGTGGACATCTGGTTAAGTATATTTGTCTTATTTAAGGCTACCGGTCTCATTTACATCTCTTTTTGGCTGTCGACCCTAGTTGGTTATTTGCAATGCACATATTGGAAATAGCTCTTGTACATACTAATTAGTTTGGTACAGAATGTTGTCTTTATGGCACTTGTCGACTTGAAGCTTTCTTGCTCGAATGGGCCGCAGAGCTTTGAGTGGGACTGCAGGCCGCCAATGCTCCGACAAGTTTCCTCATCATGAATCCAATTGTGTTACACGCTCGCATTGATTCCATCTACCACATCTCTTTGAAGGATTTCTCATGTGCTTCTAACAGCGCTGCTTTGTCAAACTCTTGTGAAACCTTCAGCAAGTGTAAACATTATTCACGTGTGGTCATTATTAATGAGATTCTCTAGCTTGAGATCCCTATGGAAAACCCCGTGGCTATGACAGAAGATCTTTTTCTCTTTATGCAAGGCTATAATAAATGGAGAAGAACAAATTGTGGTTTAGAACATAACCTCACATAACCGTCGTGTTCAAAGACAGAAATCAGCAGCATCATTTAATTCCTTATGATCTCTAGCCATAGCTGTTGTTTTTATGTTTTAAACTCTTGCAGAATTTTATGACTACAGGCACGGCATTATAAAAGTGGATGTTTCGAGTAGTTGTTACCATTCCTATGGGTTGTCGACTTGCTTTCTAATTTCTTCAAATATCGATGGATTTGGACCTACTTTAAAATAGAATAAGGGAGACTTTTAATTTTGTAGTTTTTAAATAGCTTTTATTAATTAGTTAGATTTAGATTTTTTTATTAATTAGTTAGAGTTAGTTTGTTAGATTTAATTTTTAATGGAATAGATTCTTTTTTTTTATTAGATTAGATTTTTTAGTTTTTAAATTTTAAATTAGATTTTTTTTTAATTTTGTTAGTTTAGAATAGATTTTTAGTTTTTTTTTAAATTTAGATTAGATTTTTTTAAAATTTTGTTAATTTAGATTAGATTTTTTTAGTTTCTTTAATTTATATTAGTTTGTTTTTTTAATTTAGTTTAGTATTAGATTAATTTAAATTTAAATTTTAGCTTTGTTAATTAAATTTTCTTTTTTAGATTAAATTTTGTTAGATTAAATTAGTTTTTTAATTTCTCTTTTTGTTTGTTTTGTATGGGGAGATAATTTCTTTCCTTGTGGGCATTTGCAAGTGCTAAATTGTGGATTGCAGATCTTTTGGACTTAAGGTACGTTCTCACAATCCCTATAACATTTGGTTTGGGCAATTAAAATTTACCTCTCAAGTGTTTGGCTTGAGTGTTACATGCTTTCATAGAACACATTTTTTATGCTCTTAAGGGGAAATAAACAAACATATATTTGCTTTCATAGAAGTTTGTGTTTAAGTGCATGCGTGTCTTTTAACATTAAGTAATTCTCAGTTTCAAATATCAGTAGTATTGATTAGCAGTCTTAGATTACTTGTGATTGATCTAGATTGCTATCTTGGGTTATTGGACTCGCTAATCCACCGGCCCCTCATTCCACCTTGTGGTTGCAAGGTCAGCGCCACATTAAAGGGGAGGGGTCTACAGGAAAGAAGCGTTAATTGTTCCACTAGGCAACCCTTTTGTGCTTTCTGGAACTCACTTTTTTTCTCGGTTGTGGACTTGTTTGTAGCTTGTGTCAGGTGTTAAGTGTTCCACCTTGTGGACTCACCACATATTTTCTCTAAGTGTTAAGTGTTCCACCTTTAGTGCTTTCCAATACTTTTTGATAGAGAATTACTTACTTTTTCATTTTTAGAACGTCTGCTTGGGGATTTTATCACCTCAAGGGATGACCTTAACTCCTATGTTCCGGTGGAGTATAAATATCAGGAGGTGAATCCAAAGACACCTCTCTTGGGAATGAGTTAGATTTCACTCTTGGCTAAGCCTCAAAGAACTTTATACCTTTGAGAAGTGAAGGAGGAGATTTGGGTTACCGTCTCCCCCCGGCTGTGTGATTTTTGATTCTTCTCATCTACGGATTTGGGCCTCACATACCTTGCGTATATCAAGGATGCCCTTTAGAAAAGCCATGTATATCCTTCTAGACAGCTTGCTAGGATGTTGTTGTGTTCTGAGTGCCTGCTAAAACATCTTCAAGAACATACACAAGTAGCATCTTTAAGGAGTAGCATACTAAGTCACTATTCTTGTTCATGTGTAAGGTTGCTTTGCCCCTTGCCCATTATTTGAAGACAATTGCTTGCTTGAACTCCCTGATTGTTGTCTGATGTGCTTGATACAAATCTGTTGATATACTTGCTTGATCTTTAAAAATGAACAATAAACTGAAGTACTGAGTTCTTCAATTAGGTGACTTGTCCCAGTTCTAGAGACCTATTCTGTATTTAGGATTCTTGTGTCCTTGACCTTTTGAGTTAGTGATCCTTGATCTCATAAGCGATTTTGCTTGAGATTGGCAAATCAGGAACTGTTCCTATCAAATAGATAAATTTTCAGACTCTTTGATAACACAATTGGAGAATGCTAGTAATCTCTTCATCCACCCATTTTCATACATTTCAAATTTAGTATACTTTGTGTAAGTCATCCTCCTGATCCATACATGCTAGGGTATTCACCCAAGAATTGAGCACCTCTGTGGCAGTGTTGGTTTTCACCTATTTACAACAGTCCTATTTCACCATTTCTCTTAGATAAGAGAAAACTTTTACTATCCTAGTCTGGTATTGACGTTTCCTAGAATTTTCTGTTTGCCTGAACTCTCCCTTTCATGTTAGTAACAACAAGATATCAAGTGAGCCAAGGAAAGTGACCTCAGATAGTCTTCAACCAACTACCCCCAGTTCAGACTCGTCAAAAGAGAAAGGAAAAGGAACCAATATTTGACCAGTCACCTAGGAGTAACTTTGAAACCTGGTTTGACCCAAAGAGCCATTTTAGTGATTTGAGTACCCCCTCAGCACCTTCCCACTCAGGTATGGATATGAGTTATACCATGACTTGGTGGGAGAGGGAAGTTATGGATCAAACCCTTGATGATATCTATGAAAGACACAGAGACAAGGTGTTGTTTGGTAATTCCTCTCATGATGTTCAACCTAGTTCACCCCCCATCAACACTAGGTACCTAGATGCACATCAACGAGCTGAAAGGCATGAGAGACAAGCTCACCTAAAACAATGGTCAAGGCATACAAGTGAAAGGCTTAAAAGGATTGAGTGCGAGAAGAAAGACTTTTTAGATGAGCAAGCTGCACAACAAGAAAAATTTAGACAACTTGAGGCAGAGAGCCAAGCTTTATTGGAAGTACAAAGGAAACTTGCTCAAGAGGAGCAAGATAGGCTGTTAGCCCAACAATTAAACACTCAATTCAACAACAGGGGTGCTAACAATGGAAATAATTCTCCTCCCTCCACCCCTTCCAAAACACCAAGAAGTAGAAGGCGTTCAAGAACCCCTTCTAGATCTCCTAGTCCTAGAGGAAGAAGGGCCTCTCAGTATGCTCACTATAGGAGGCAAACCCCTCCCAGAAACTCAAGACCACACTCCCAACATGTACATCATGGTTCCCAACATGGAGGTGGTAGCTCACATTATGACCTTACTACTCAAGACTTTATGTGAATGCAACAAGAGCCTATCTTCCAACAGTATGTGGATAGGTATTTGGAACAAAACAAAGATAAATTCTTGGAAAGTCTAATCAACAAGGGCGCCAGAGTCCCTTATAATTTTGATGTGGACAACAAAATACAAAAGAAAAATCCCTCTCAAGAGGAAGAAATCTACCAAATGAAGCAAATGATGGAGAAAATGATGCAACCTAAGAGCTCATTCTCACTAGACTCGATTTGTCCTAATCCATTCAACAAGAGTGTGAGTATGAAGGATTTTCCAAGGAGGATGGAATTCCCTCAATACAATAAATATGATGGAAGTGGTGATCCACATGACCATGTGCACCAGTTCTATACTATGAGCTTTGAATTTCATCAGGATGACTCCTATTTGATGAGGTTGTTCCCTAGAAGTCTTAAAGGACAAGCAATGGAATGGTTTACCAATATCACTCCCCCTGTCAAGGCTTTTAGAGAACTTTTTCATAGATTCGTTCAACACTTTGCATACAATCTGTCAAGATCTGTTACTATGTTGGACCTATGTAACTTGAAACAAAATCAGGGGGAACCCTTTGTTACCTTCTTACAGAGGTGGAGGAGACAGTGCTCTCGGTATCCTAGGACGATCCATGAGGATGAAAAGATTGACATACTTGTCAATAACTTGGTGCTTGAAATGAGATATGAGATTAAAAAGATAGTCTTTAATTCCTTTGATACCATGGTTGAAACTGCATGCCGCATTGAAGATGTTCTAAAAGAACAAGGCATTTTGACCAGACATAGCAACAATGGCAACAATGGTCAACAAAACAACAAGGATAAAGGGAAGAACAACTATTGGAACAAGAACAAACAAGTTGTCAATGATGGGGTTGTAGACTCTCCCCAACCTAAAGATCAAGGTGTCCTTCACTTTTCCAGTGCAGTTCAAGCTATGAAGCTCAATGCACCTCCTCAGCAAGAAAGTAAACCAAGATATTAGGAGAGACCCAAAAAGGAGAAGAGGAAATTTACCAAATTGGGTGACTCAGATGAGGATGTTCTCAAAACTCTCATTGCTAACAACTTGGCACATCCTCAGGATCCTGCAAAACATTACATCCCTAACATTAAGCCACATTGGTGGGATGAGAAGGCTTTTTGCATGTTTCATAATGGCATTGGGCATACCATTGAGAATTGTTGGAAACTCAAGCACATTATCCAAGATCTCATTGAGAATGGAAACCTTAAGGTGGATGGATTGAACACCAATGCTGATCACAAAGCATTTAAAGAGTCGTTGCCTAAGTATGACAAGGGGGAAACCTCTAAACCAAATGATGGCAAGGTTGCAATCAACTACACTTACACAATGGCAGAAAATGTGGTAAACATGCTTGAAGTTGTGGAGCCAAGTGTTAATATGATGAGGAGTAAGGAACCGCATGGTTATGACTCTCCCCCTATCTTTGACAAAGAACCTATTGTGGTGCTGAGAGGTCCTCATTCTAGGTTATCTTCTCAAGCCCTTAATGCTATTACCAGGAGTCAAGGCTCTATTGTTCTTAGAGGTCCTAGTTTAGGTCCATCCAACAAACCCAAGCAAGTGGCATCCAAGAATGTCACCAAGTCCGCCACTGCTCCCAAACCAAACTACAATCTTGTAGATCAGTTACAAAAAACTCCAGCACAAATATCAATCTTGGAGCTTCTAGAGTTGTCCCCTAGACATAAACAGATCCTTGAGGATGCTTTGTGCACGTCAAATGTCCCCAACAACATCAATATAGACCAATTCCAAGGCATGGTGAATCACATTACTAGCCCAAATTACCTCTCTTTCTCGGAAGATGATGACAAATCCCTCAGCCATCCACACAATATTGCCCTCCACATTGAAGTAATGATTCATAATACCTGTGTCAAGCGCGTGTTGATAGATGGGGGTGCTGGGCTAAATATTTGTAGTTTAAGTTTGTTAAAAACTTTGGGCTATTCAGATGAAGTGATCGACACTAAAAAGAAGATCACTATAAAGGCCTATGATGAGGCAGAATGTAGTTCTAAGGGGTTAGTTGTCCTTCCTGTCAGGATTGGCCCAGTTGAAAAAGATATCTTGTTCCAAATTGTTGATACTGGACCCCTTGCATACAACATTTTATTGGGTAGACCATGGATTCATGACATGCAGGCAGTGTCATCTACCTACCACTAGTGTGTTAAGTTCCCCTATAATAGAGTATAAATTTGCATACCAGGGGATAACACCTTATCAGTTAATTCAATCTCAACTAATGTTCATGTCCCTCTTAATCAAGAAGCAGAGGATTATCAAGCAACTTTAGCAGACTGTCAAGACAAGTTTAAATCAATAGACCTTGGCATGGGGGGGTATCAACTTGACTCTTTTGCAAAGATGCCTATTTCCCCTAGGTCCTATGGAAAGCCTTCACAGGAGATGAAACTATCTTCTTCAGCAATGACACTATTTGACAAGTTTGTTGAATCCTCAGTACTAATACAAGATGAAAAAGAGGAAGTAGCTATTCGAGATTGGATATACAAAGAGGAGAAGTACCAGCACAATGATAATTTATCCCCCTCTCCTAAGTCCTATGGGAGAGGATATACTTTTGTCAAGAAGATGGGTTATTCAGGATATGGCCCTCTTAGTCACAGGTTAGATGCTAGAGCTGAACCACTTAATCATAATCTTTTTGGACGTAAATCTAAGAAACTGGTTGGCCTATGCTTTATGAAGAATAACAAGTGCACTGTCCCCTTTCCTGATAGGCAGGATAGTGAAGATGACACAGAATATGTACCAAATTTGAAAAATCAACAAGACATGACAGATGATTGGGTACCTTCAACAAATCTCCTTTGGGGAGATTCCAGAGATTTAACAATTGACAGTCCTCCTATCCTAGCTACGATAGATAGTGACTATATGAATGCAAGATTGACTATGGATAGTGTCTCCATCCTATCTACAACGGATGGTGATAATTAAAATAATTTTGTGATTGAGAAAGCTATTAGAGAAGGGGAAACTCTTCCAAACCTTGAGGCATCTACATCATGAGGCCTCAACAATAATTTAGAAACAGACTCTCATGAGTTTGAATGGGATTCACTCTCAGATGCAACAGTTGACTTGGATATGGATGTTGTCCAAGCTAGTTCTCAACCTGACGTAGCTGATGAGTCATGTGTTAGATTAGAAGATTGGAACCCACGTGTCATATTAGTAGATGATTCTTCGCTTGATAGGATAAATCCTGATTTGGACACCTTAGAGGGATACTTGATAGACTCCAATTCTGTAGTCACTAGAGATGACATCACCTATATCCTTAATATTGAACCAGTCATTAACCTACCCCTTATTGACCCCAACCTTATTGATTGGTCTCAATGTTATCAAGAGCCTCAACTCTTGACATTTCACAATGACTATGAGATCACCTACTATCTAAATGCCACTGAACCTGTAGTCTCTTCCACCAGTGAATCGGCTACCAGTATGACAGAACCTGACATCAAGTACCTTAGTCACAAGAAAAAAAAAAGAAAAAAAGAATAAGAGTTTTGATGGCAAAAACCACTGTGTGGCGGTGTCAGAACAATAAAAAAGAAAATAAAAGACGTATCCAAAGGTGAAAATCTCTATGAGGTGCCTACGGATGAGGTACTTGATAGTCTCCCAAGCTATTTTCAAGACAAATCATCAGTATTGGTTGAACCTACGGAAGCTGTTAATTTGGGTACAGAAGCAGCTCCAAAAATTGTACACTTGGCTAAATCTTTATCACCTCAAGAAAAGAAAGCCTACACTGAGTTCCTCCAAAAGAAGAAAATTAATTTTGTATGGACATATTTAGACATGCCAGGGTTGGACACTAATCTCATTATGCATCATTTGTCCATAGCACCAGGTGTGAAACCAATCAAACAAAAGTTGAGAAAAATGCACCCTCATATAGCTCTTTTAGTGAAAGCTAAATTAGAAAAGCTCCTTGGTGCAGGATTCATTAGAGCCATAGACTATGCTGACTAGATTTCCAACATTGTACCTATTTCTAAACATGATAAATCCATCTGAATCTGCATAGATTTTAGAGATCTTTATAAAGCATGCCCAAAGGATGATTTTCCACTTCCTAACATAGACATGATAGTGGACATGACGGCAGGCTATGAGATATATTCCTTGATGGATGGTTTTTCTGGGTATAATCAGATCAAGATTGCTCCTGGGGATCAGGAAAAGATGACATTCACATGCACATGGGGTACTTATTGTTGGAATGTCATGCCCTTTGGATTGAAAAATGCAGGAGCTACTTATCAAAGAGCTATGACAACCATCTTCCATGACATGATGCATAAGAATATGGAAGATTATGTGGATGACACCCTCGCTAAGTCTAAGAAAAGAGGAACACATCTGGTTGATTTAGAAGTAATTTTGGATCATATGGAACAATGCTCATCATAGAAATGAAAGACAACTTAAATTTAGCACAACTTAAATTTAGCTTAATTCTATAAATTTGAAAGATACTCTAGGTTTAAAAGATTAATAATTCTTCTTGATTTCAAATTACCTACGCAAATTTTCTTCATAAGGTAAAGAAACCTATAAAATATGATAAATGATAAGGGTGTTAGGCTCCCTCTCACAATGTTCAAACAAATGCTTCTTTTGAGAAATCTACTCAATGAAAAAATTTAAATGAAGCATTCAATTCTTGTAAAGGAAATAAAATCTTCCAAAGGAAAAGAAAACTAGAACAAACATTAATTTTGTATCAATAATTCAACACATTTTTTAATCAATGAGGGTGAATATTTACTAGTCTCATTAAGTTAGCAAAGCAACAAATATCTCATGACATCAAGCAATAAATAGATACTACAATGAGCTTCAAATCTCATTACATAAGCTACAATGAAAATTAGTGAGGATTTGAAATCATTCAAGAGAATTTCTGCATTTGGTCTTATTTATTAAATGTAGTGCATAAGTTTTTGTGAAGGTTGTGGTGATTGGAAGTGGCACTTATTTTTATAACATCTAAAAAATCCATTTCCATTTATGCTTTAATGGGTATCGATAACCTATCCCAAAGCTCCAAATTGAGCACAGTTAGGGAAGATTTTTCTTTGTATTTATTTGGAAGAGTTTCTAAAGCCTTTTCAGCAAACATATTTTCATATTTTTCCACATTTTTTATACATGTCTACCATATATGTGTCCTAAATGATTTAAGATTTTTTTACATACAACTTCAATTTACAATAGAACATATGAGGAAGGGTTCAAAACTGGTAATATGCTTCAATAATTGTTACAATGCTTAGTAAAGAAATGAAAACAAGGTTACATTTATCTTAGTTCTATAAATTTGAAAGATAGCTTCAATGTTGAAATTTTTGAAATACAACTCTTCAAGTTTTCAACATTGACAATTCTTCATAATGTAAATTACTGTTACAAATAATAATAATAAAAATAGAGCAAAGGAAAGAACCCAAGTGTGAGTGTATGAAAGGATTTACCAAGATCACCAAGAGGGAAAGAGAGGAAATTATTCAAAGAATCAAGCCACTAGATCAACAAAGTGCTCCAACAACAACAAGAACTCAAGGATTTTTGAAAAGGGAAAAGCAAAGAAAAACCCCTTGTGAATTATAAATGAGGCTCAAAGCTTAAGAAAAAGAAAAGAATGGAGCTCAAAGCTCATTACAATATGGAGAGAAAGAATGAGATAAGAGAGAAGCTTATTGAGCAAGTGTGTGAGAGGCATCTCTTTAAGTAGAGATGAGTGGAGGAGTTTGCATGTAACTCCCATCTTAGACGAATGCCACATTCATATTGTGTGTGTGACAAATGTGAGATTTCTCTTAAGGAGGAATATCTAATTTCCTTATTAAAGGAATTACAAAAATGTGACATGTCCTCCTACTTGTACTAGAGGACAAATACAATATTGGATACCTTGGTTTATCCTTTGATTACATATTTCACCAAAGAAAGATTAATTTCTAACAATTACCAAGGAAAATTTGCTTCCTAAGGTAAAGCAACCTATAAAATATGATAATTGATAAGGGTCTTAGTCTCCCTTCACCACTATCCAAAACAAAGCTTCTATCGAGAAATCCATTCAAATGAAGCATTCAATATTCTCAAAGGAAACAAAATTATCAGAAGAAAAAGAAAACTAGAACAAACATTAATTTTCTATCAATATTTAAACACATTTTTTTATCAATGAGCATGAATCTAAATATATCTTGATAAATTAGTAGGGCCACAACTACCTCATGACATGTTACACTAGATAGATACTACAAGGAACTTCAAACCTCATATACAAGTTCCAAACAAAATTAGTAAGAATTTGAAAACATTCAATAAAATTTGTGTATAAGATCTTCTTTATGGAATTTTGTGCATACATTTTTATGAATGTTGTGGTGATTGGGAGTGACACTTATTCCTATAACGTCTAAAGAAAATCCATTTTTAATTATGCTTATGTAGATATCCATACCATATTCCAAAGCTCCAAATTGAGAAAAACCAAGCAGGATGTTGGTTTGCACTTTCTTGGAAGTTTCTAAAACTTTTTCAACAACACATTTTGATATGCTTCCACATTTTACATGCATGTCTACAATATAGGTGTGAGCCCCTCTTTTTCTTTAAACACATATACATTAAAATTGAAAGGATTAGCTAAGGAAGTACTACAAACACAATTAAATAATTATTATATGAATTGTGCATGAGATTCAGTTCTTGGTTTTACACCAAGAAAATTAAACTAAGATAGCTCACAAGATTCACGTATCTTAGAGCGGGGAAATTTTTGTGGAACATACCCAAACACATACTAAATAGAAGAGAGCATAAAACTTACTTTAAAAATGGTACATTTTTTACTTCAATTGAATTGTGCACAAAAATATGTAAATTTCTGATAAGAAAAATTGTGCTAGCATTTTTTAACATAAAATATGCATATGTCTGACTAAATTTATCAATTTGGAGATGGAAACATAAAATAAATTATTATTTTAGGTTAATTTCAATTATTCATGACAATATAGATAGTATTGTTGTCCTTAAATGCATATCATGATATCTGATGAAATTGTGATGTCTTGAAGATATCTCTATGGCTAATGTAATAAAACACCGTGGTGAAAAACATTAGAAATGATTAAATGCTAATGAAAAATAAGGAATCTCTTTTATTCAATGCACCTCAATTTATATGAAAACCACAACAAGTGTGACATCATATTAATTCAAAAATTACTTGAAAATGTAAACTAACGGTGTGTACTTGTATTTATCAAGCCTTTTTGTTTTTTGGTTTACAAGAATGGGCCAAACTATTATGCCAAAAAAGAGCAGTATACTAAACTTCCAAGGGTTTGTAATATTTGTAAAGCTATAGATCACTGTAAAGTCAATCAAAATAGCATAATGGACATCTACTAGAGCAAAATGATATGATTTTTCCTATAGGATTTAAAGAATAGTATGATTGTAATTCACAGGCCCTTCTCAAATGAAGATAAGATGTTTTTATGTGAATAATGTACATTTTAAAATGATGATCCCTCCCAAGACAAAGACCATCAGCACTAAAAAACCCCAAATGTATTTGCAATAACCATTCTCCACCGCACAGATGAAAGGAAATGGAAAAGTGCCAAGGACATTTTATGTGCCCAGAAAAGAGCCAAGAATCGTCAAGAAAACCTATGGAAATAAAAGGATCATAAATGGAACTTTCAAAGTTGAATACAAAAAAAAACTAAAAAAAATGAATGAAAAGGGAAGTAAACAACAAGGTGCAAAAGTATAAAGTGTATCTTATGTACTTGTTGTTCGAGAAAAACCTACTACATAATATGTTAATATTAGATCCATATTCTAGATTCAAAGAAAGATATTGGTATTCTCAATGCCCATATAGGCAAGAAAAATGCCCATGTAGGGTAGAATATAAAGTCACTTTGCTTGTATAATACCGGAGTGCAACCTTAGCTTTTGATTCAAGGCGTTGCTTCCATTTAGTATGATAATCTACAAGCTAGTACTTGACCTTCCCCTACACCTTATTGGCCCATAAAGGGGAAAAAATACCTTCACCATCATGTATCTAATATCTGGAATTTCCATTAAATCATCAAAACTTCTAAAATTTATTCTATCATTGTCTTTTGGATTATTGGCAGAATTAGATTAAGCCTAGGTACCCAAATATAAAATTGCTCGAAAAATTTTCAAAGAACTAATTTCAAATCAATGAAAAATTTTGCACTAATGAAGACATTCAAAAAATCTAATCAGGCAATAAGAAAAAGGAACCAATATGAAGCAATTTCATCCTTTGTAAATAAATAAGTAGTAAAGAAGAACTATTCTAAGCACTTCATTATTTTTAGGTTGTTGAAAGAAAGGGCACTATATTAATTTTACAGTCATTTCCTGCACTTTGATTAAAAATCATGAGCATGAAAATGAAAAGAAATGATTAGAAAAGCTAAAAAGAAGTTAACATTAACTACAAATCCAAATAGGAAACATGAAGGCTAAATTACCAATAAACATGCAGAGAACAAATAAATTGTAAGTAATTTAAATCAAGTATATGGTGATTTTATTGGAGTATTTCATTAATTTAGTAGGTTTTAGGTTTAGTTTTCATTAATAAAACCACCGCCAGTTTCTGCAGTTATGTAAACCATCACTAGTTTTAACTGTCAATGGTCACCACCATTGGCCTTTTTGAACCATCCAATATGTTGTTTGCACTAACTTTTTAAAGGCTTTCTTCACATCAATAAAATGCAAGTCCAAATACATGAATTTATATTTCTCTTTTTGTCTTCTTGCTTGAAATGAAATACCACGAAGAATATTGTTAGTTATGGTTGTTATATATTAGTAGTTATGGAGTGTGATTCACATTCTCTAATGGAGGATTTTAACAAGGAGGGGCTTGATGTTTTTTTAGGCTATCCTTTTAAAAATATCTAGAATACCATTGTCAAAGGATCCATATTAAATGATGTTCCATTTTTTCACAACAAGAAGAAAGTGGCAAAAGCACTAGTTTAACTTGTTGGCAAGTAAAATTTGATCAATCTCTGACTATGGTGGTGAAATGAGAAGTGGCCAATTCCTTACAGGTTGCACAAGTTGCATTGAATTCAAGGCAATTCCAATACTCAAGAAGGGTGAGTGGGTAGCTCTATTTTTTGTGTTGGTTTAAGGGGCTTATATTTGGCACAAAAAAATAAGGATTTTGCACATTTATATTTAGGTATGTGAGGTTTTTTATTTACACAAAATATAGATCTATTTGTCTATAGTGGAGGTGCTAAGTTTAAGTCTTTTGAATTGTTAGTTGCATAACTTCTGCAAATTTTATGTGGAGGGAAATCTTTGGAAGAGGGGCCAATTAATTATAATATATTGGTTCAATGCAATTTTTTGGAGATCATCATAATGTGAAAGGCATGTGCTTTATTTTTGCAATTGGAACAATAAGGGGAGTAAGACCTTAGTTTCATTGCATGGATGTGTTTAATATTTTCAAAGGATATCATTTGTAAGGTGGGTATCAACAATTTTTTAAATTTACAATCACGCATTTTAGTATTTTTATACTTGAGACCCGTAGTGATATACTTGACATGCTTTCAAATGATCACATGGAATATCACATAATTAGATTGTAACAATAATATATTACGGAAGGTTGGAGGCACAAGAGGCAAGAGGTTCTCTATCATCCTGAGCTAGCTTTTCTCTTAGGGAAGATTTATTGCATGAGAAGAAACCTATGTGTTTCTCTTAAAAGTTTAGGATTGGAAGATTTGTCCCTAAAGAAAAGAGAGGACTTGATATATTTGTGTCCTTGAAGAGAAGAGGGGGTTTGGCATCATGATTTCCCCTTGAAGGAGCAAGGAGTGGCATAATTTTTTTGGTGATATGTCAAGAACTTGAGGACGTTTTAGACACACTCGAATTAGATGTAGAATTTTGGAGGAAAGGCATCTCATGTGCATGCATGTTGATGGTGATTTTTGCAATAGAGGAGAGGTTATTTCCATAACACTTGAGGAGGTGTTAGACACACCCAGAGGAGATGTGGACTTTCATAGGAAAGGTTTCTCATGTGTAGTACTAGAGGAGACATTAGACATAGTCAAAAGAGATGTGTAATTTTAGAGGAAATATATCTCATTGTGCATGGGAGGTGGGAGCACTAATTTTGTATAGATGGTTTCAGTTTCTGAGGTCAAGAGATCCATTGATGTAGGAAGTTCTGTGTCTCTTGGATAACCAATGAAGTCAGGAGATCCACTGTTCTAGTCAGTTCAATGTTTCTTGAGCGAGTGAGGAGGATTCATGTAAGCGCTTCTTCAAAGTCTCTAGAGTGTTGAGTTCAAAAATCTTGCAACTTCCACTCTTGTTTGAATTGATGTAATAAGGAGGGAATGTTGGCATACTTCATTAATTTAGTAGGTTTTAGGTTTATTTTTCATTAATACAAGCACTGCCATTTTATGTGATTATGTAAACCATCACTAATTTTTGCAGTTTTATAACTATCAACAATTACCACTGTTGACCTTCTAAATTGTTTGATATGTTGTTTTTGCTTCCTTTTTAAAGGCTTTTCTCACTTCAATAAAATGCAAATCTGAATACACATGAAGTTAAATTTCTCTTTTTGTCTTCTTGCGCTCTCAGATTTTACATTTCATCACCACCACATTTAAAGATTATGCAATGTGTGGAAGCATTGTTAGGGCACGTGGGCTATGAGGAACATATATCATTATGTGTAGTGGAATACTCTAGATAAACCATGTGAATGGATTCCAAGTTTCCACATTTTCTAACATTGCTGAACATTTGTCTAAATTTTTTGCCTAATTTTTGAAAGGGGAAAAGAAAATGCCATGAGGAAAAATAGGAACAACCAATGAAAATAAAGAAATAAAAAAGCTAAAATTTCACTTTAATAGAGAAATTTAAATAGGCCATAGGATAAGTTAAGGTTGCACATTTCCTAAGAGGTAGAATAATTTAGTTAAGTTCTATGAAAACATTAGTCTCTTGCCTTCACGACAAGGACTAATAAAATTTCTTTAATTTACTAGCAATCGCACCTTGGTCTAAAATGGGTATGTCGAAGAACTACAAAATTTCAATAAGGAAATATTTGATCTATTTTTTGGATACATTTTTTGTAGTACACGAGGTCGATTAGTAGGCCATTTATCAAACAATGTTGTTTCTCAGTAAAGGTCTCAAAGAATAAATAATAGCTTCTAATCAACAATTTATCCACTTAGAAGGATCCAAACATGGTTGAGAGAGAGAGAGAGAGAGAGAGAGAGAGAGTAAATATAATTATTAATATTATTTTGATTTTTTTTTGTAAAATATAGTATGTAATGATTTAATTTACATTATATAAATTGTGACTAGGGGCTTGCATTAATAATGTACACAAATTGTGTTCTATATTATTACAAATAATGTTAGTGGCACATCTCCCAAATTGACTTGTATGATGATATCATAATTCATATGAAACAAGATATATTTCATATAGGCCAAAAATTTAATCAATGTCGGTTTTCTTCTAGTGACGTAGCACTACAGTATTAAATATGATAGGAACATTGAAAATTGTGGAAAAGGTACTTGGAGACATGTAAAATTCTCCTCTTGATTCAATACCAATTTTTCTATTAATCAAGTGGATCTATTAAAAATCTCAAATAGAAATGAACAACCTCTCTAGATATCATCCTAAAAGAATAGAAAAGATGCCCTTTAAAGGATTTGAAAGAAGTAATGAGATTATCTTGCGTCCTATCTTTAATTGAATTATGAAAAAAAAAATTGTTTTTGTCTCTTTCGTGTAACCAGTCAATGTGAGACTTCTTCTTTGAAAAAAGTACTTCACGTAAAGCTCCTATTCCTCAAGGTCCTTAACAACTTCAGCTTCTTTGAATGTTTTGTTGTTAAGGAAATATGATTTTATTTTTTTGGTTTCAATGGTTGGAGTTGTAATACTAACTAGTTTGAAATTCTCAATGATAGAGTCAATAAATTATTTAAAAAGTTGAACTACATCTGGTTCATTTTGTCTAGTAAAACTCTATGGCATATTTGGATATACTAGAGTGAGGAAAGATTTCAAGGTAAGGATAGGCCTCTTACTAAGTTTCACAAGAAACTCATAATCTCTATTATCATTTCAAAGGTTAGAGTGACCATGAAGATCTCCAAAAGGAAATTTGAGATGCTACTTGATGATGGATTAGTGATAGTGAATGCTTTGGAAATACTCTATGAATAGACATGGGTGAACAATAAACAAGAGAATCAATCATTCATAAAAGGACTTTTTGGAGTTCATTATGGAATTCAGCAAGAAAGAGGCTGCAAGAGAGAGCTCTCAAAAGCATGCAAAGAGGATTAAAACATACACCTTGAGGTAGCAATTATGATAATCTAGAAAATAGCAACAGTTAAATATTTGTTTATATATCATAGTGTCGTTTAGTTGATCAGATACTTTCATTAGGTTTCTAATACTTTTGAAAAACATACTGGTTGCATGCTATAACTAATGGTCTAAAATGACCATAAACATCTCGCTTTTTTATAATGCTTTTACAATCTATATCTAACACAAATAATAATAACAATAGTCTATAAATAATTAAAACAATCTTTTTGTCCCCTACAAAAATTCGATACATATGCTTATCACGTCCCTAGTTCAGGCTCTGCCGCTTTTGAAGAATTTGTCTAAGGACAAAACTCAAAAGTTATAAAACATTTAATATTTTTATAATACCAATTGAAAAAAAATGGTCAAATTAAAGAGGAGATGAGAAGTCAAACCCGCAATTTAAGGCTGTTTGTTTTCAATAGTTACTGCAAAAGTGTGACCCTAGAATTTCTTCGAACTAAGGGTTGACTTGGTCTGCTTCAATTTGTACAAAAAAACTATAGTCGTCCATGTAGTAGTTCTATTTTAGAAAAAATAGGGAGCTTCGAGAATAAATATAGAAATCAAACTTCCATTATTAGTTCACATGATAACGCAGACGCTTACTGTGTACCGCTTAAAGGTAACTGGGTCAAGCGAAAATGTCGGAGTAAAAAAATCATATATTGTATTATTATTAAGTATTCGTATGCGTTAAATTTAGTATTAATTCGTAAAGGATTTCTTAGGTTTTAAGTAAGAAACTTATTGCCAAGGATTTGAGAAATATTTGCAAATGGAAATATATGAAAAACTTCAATGACTCATGGAATATTTGTTTATAATCTATTAATTTATTAATAATATTAAAATTATGTTATTTTATATTTGATCAGCAGTTGTGTTAAATTTAAATTAAATTAAAAGCAGTTCTGAGGAAGGTTCAATCTACCCCGCCTGTCCATCCTTCCCCGAGTCCGCAGAAAGACAACAATAGAAATAGAAAAGATAATTTCAGTTCTGTTAAAGCAGGAAAAGTTGTGATGGGATATGATATACTTAGGCTAAAGTATGAGTTAAAACTATATCTTTGTTTGTGGAAGATTTGTAAATAGTTCGAAATAAATAGTAATTGTTTAGAAGTGAATGTATTTCACAGGTTAGATTGTAGTATTATATAAAATTATGTTCTATTCATTAAAATAATTGTTTATCTATTTTAGAAAGATATGTAATTATATATATAATATCTAGAGGTCAATATAAAGAAGACTTTGAGGTGATCAACTGTTTAAATCTTTATATAAGTCAAATTTATTAGGTGGTGAATAAGTGTCTAATATGTCATAATTGAAAAAATTACAATTTGTCAAACATATATCATGGCTCCAATGAATTCATCTAATAAGACAAATAAAGAAGTCACTCATCTAAAATATAAATTCATATGACATCCAATGTTCAAAACTATTACTTGGTGATTACATCTTTTGAACCCTTTGTGCTTTTCAACTACTCTCTAAATAATAAAGCTATGTAAACAAATTCAAATTGCAAAACCCAAAATATAGATATATTTAGGAAAGTTCAAATATTGTTATGTCTAAGTATATATTTATATTAACATCTACATATAAAATATGTAGATGTCAATATAGATTTAAGGATAAAAAAGACTTTAAGGTAATCCAAATCTTTATGAGGGATTTGACAATGTCAATGAAAAATTTATCAACTACTCATGTACCACCATAGAAGTCTAATTTGTTAGGTGGTGAATTTGACTTTAATATGTCATTATTGAAATTATGACAATTTGTAAAACATACATCATGACACTAGTGAATTCATCTAATAAGAAAAATAAAAAACTATGTCTACTCGTAGACCAAATATTGAAACATTACCCAAAATAGGAAACATATATAAAAACTCAAATATCACATTCTTGTCTATAATGTAATTGGTTATTCCATTGCATTTGTCTAACCCCAACTACTTCTATGTATTTCTACAACTTGCAACTTGCACCCTCAATGTTCTACAGTCCTTTTGCCTTTCTTCTAGGCACTCGTTCGATGCACATCTACAATCAAGAATCTCCTACACATGTAGGTAGTCTTTAATTCTATTAATTCCACTTTGGGCCACAACTCTCCTAACTTCCTTATCTTTATTAGTACTCCACAGGTAAAGGGTCTTAGTGGAGGCTAATTCCTCAACTTATAGCTAGAAACCCCTCCCGGAACAACAAGTCGTCCCCCACTTTAGCATTATCCATGGAAGACTACAAATGTCCACACCACTACTCCTTTACACATTCTTGCATTATTCCATAAAGCCTCCACATTTGTGGCCAATTCCAAACACCACACAAGGAACAAAGAAGCAATATTTGCATTTGTCTAGTATTTGTACTCCCCTTGCAAGAATCCTTCACTAAGGACTATTGACACTATGTGCAGGAAATCATTGTTGCTAAACTTGAAAATATTTTTCAATTGATTCAATACCACCAAAGGGACAAATGAGCCCAATTGCCTTTGAAACATAGTAGATAAATGGAAATAAATAGTCATCTCTTTGTGATGATAGTCAATTTTTCATACCCACGCCAACTAGGTAAATTAATGTGTGATATTCCTTCATGCTTACCTTACACAACTCTCATCTCCATACAGGCCACTGTAACTGTCAACCAATCATTGCATTCTCTCTCCCTTTAAATGTTAAATAAATCTGCTATGTATAAGCTGGTTGTTCTCAATACTTAATGCTAAATTTCTACGAGCAGACGGTTGAGCTAGTCCTAGTCAAAAAGTCATTATAATTGTATTATATTTAGTATTTGTGCGCGTTGAAGCTACTATATATTCATAAAGGATTTCTTAGGTTTTAAGTATGAAGCTGATTGCCAAGGATTTGTACTGTAGCGGCCACACAGAGCAAACTAAAGCTCTGGTTGAACATAATTTGTTTATTTATCCTAATATATTGCATTGAGCTGAAAGTCTTCCATGCTTTTCTTCACTGCTCATGAATAACTGAACTACTGTCACTTTGTTTGTATGCATTTAGTGTAAGTTTGAAATACCTGTCAGGATTAAAGTAGGAGTTGGAAGAATCTCTGAGTATCTCTGACAACATGGCCAGAAATATGCTTAGAATCCTCCCGACGTTTGGCAACCCTGTATGAAAATCAGCATCCGGCTTCTGTTTGCCTATGAAAAGCGGTTGGGCGAAGATGTGTTTGAGGGGCTTGATAAGATGAGAGATGCTTCTTTTGCCGAAATCGCCATGAAGCAGACAAGCAGTCTTTTCGCCTTCGCAGAGGCAGTGACTGCCACAAGCCGGGCGCCGGAAAGAATATTCAGAGTGCTCGACCTCTACGAAACTCTCACCGATCTCATGCCCGACATAGAAGACACATATTCTCAGGACCCTTGTCGAAGATTGCACGAGCAAGTTGAAAAGATTCTAGAAGCGCTGGGCGAGGCGGCGCGGCGGCTATTGATAGAATTTGACAAGGCCATTGAGAAGGAGAATTCCAAGACTCCCGTTGCGGGCGGCATTGTACATCCTCTCACCAAATACGTTATGAATTATCTCGCTTTTCTCTCCGATTACAAGGAAACTTTAGAAAACATAACAGTAAATGCCTGTGGAGAGCTACCAGACGATTTCAGCGTGGAGAATTCCGCTGCTCCGCTGTCCGTCCGCGTGGGATGGAGCGTCTTCCTCCTGCTTTGCAAGCTCGAAAAGAAATCTGATCTGTACAAGGACGTGGCTCTCTCGTATCTCTTTCTCATGAAGAACCTTCACTACATTGTACAGAAAGTGAATGCCTCCGAGCTCAAATATATTCTTGGGGAGAAGTGGCTGAGGAAGCAGGGGAATAAGGTGACACAGTACGCAGTCAAATATGAAAGGGCTGCGTGGATGAAAGTGCTGTCATGTATAACAGAACAGGAAGATCCTGCGAGCGGCGTAGTTTCTTCTGGTGAGGGTTTGAAGGAGAGATTAAAGGAGTTCAATTCAGCGATGGAAGAAGTGAAGAAAAGGCAGGGTGGGTGGCTGGTAGATGACATAAGTCTGGGAGCGTTGTTAAGGGTTTTAATTACTGAAAAGTTGATACCATCCTACAGTTCCTTTATTACCAAATTCAGAAGTCGGTTTGAAAGCAACTCATACATCAAATTCACGCCTGAGGAGCTTGAATTATGACACAGGTTTATTTGGTGCTTAGCATCACAAGAGCAAATTCATGAAGCCGATACACGAGGGCAATCCTTTAATAAAAAAAAATGAGGTATAGACCATGCATTATGTTGCTAAATATCAAAGCTTTCTTGCCCTTACGGAGGTGGAGGATCTGAACAGTCTTCTACACAATTTCCATGTAGACCCCAGGGATCAAATGGATGCTCCTGCTACTTCCAATGTATAGGGGGGCTAACAGGATGGGAATCAGTTAATACACATGATCAGGAAAATACCCAAAGGGAAAATCCAAGGGTCCCAAAGGACACAGCCAACCAAAATGATGGTTAGGAATAGTCAGTAGCTTGATATCATACTTTTCTTTTTTGTAAATCCGATAGACATAATGATACTGTGCTTAGTTAGCCTTTTAATCTGAATAGTATAGTCCTTATAAGTTCTTAATATCACTCCCCCAATTTTGTAACTGTATATGTTATGGGGGTTGTGAATAGCTCTTTTTCAAACTCTGGACTCAGCTATTTACTTGTAAATGTTGATTAACTATCTTAATAGAAAATAATGTGTAAGGGTGAAACTTAGATGGGAACACAAATAATTGTTACTACTTATATCCTTTACTACAAGGATTCCTAAAAATGACTCAAAAAGTAATTACCTTATCTAGAAATACTTTATATCTCTCTCTATGACTCAATTTCACAATTTATTTCACTACTCATTTTCAAAATTCAAGAAAATTAGTTTTTGGCCTAAGATACTGGGATTTTATGAATAATCAAAATACTTATTTATACATCTTCTCATTATGTTACATCATCCCTACATTTCATTTTCTTGGGAGAATAATTTTGTTACTTCATGTTTTATTTCTTACATTCATCTTATTTCCAGTGCTAAAAATAACATTTCAAGAAAAAATGATCAACCAATCTATTATATTCAAAATTTAGAAAAAATATCAATACAATGCCTTATCTTAAAGCTTCCTAGAGATCTATGGGACTGACCATATGCTTATTAAAATTATTAGAACCAAATCTATTATTTCTAATAAATCAAAACTTGACCCTACCATTATGATCATTACAAATAATTGTCATGCCAAAATTTTTATGTTTATCTTTCAAATATTCATTGACATTAATTGTAAGCAAGAATAGAGGGAGACATTCCCATTTAGTAATTGGATATGTCTCCAGTCAATATTGAAAGAGGTAGAACATGGATAAGTCTTATTAATAATATGTCTTATTAAAGCACTTACTTACAAATAGGACTCTCTTGATATTCTTGAATTCAAGCTTAATTTTTTTCTTGGATTGGACATTACTCCACCCTAAACATAAATTGTATACTTTGTTGTACCATTAATTTTTTTTAATTCAACCCTCCAATTATTGTAATAGATATAAAAATAAAATTAATACCATGTAATAGATCAAGGAATACTAATTTTAAGGAATGTTATGGTTGATTCACAAGGGGCTCTTGGATAAAATCATGATTATTCCATAAGATCCCTAAGAAATCACATCATGAGTGATGAAGGAAAGTGTGAAATGGATAAGAAAAGGAATGTTTCTATCACCTAAATTTGAGATTTCCTACCAAATCACTGCAATATACACCTCTTTGATACTAGTTGTTGGGATTTCAATAGATATAAGCAATAAACAATATTAAGATAATAAAGAAATAAGATAAGACAAAAATACAATAGCATAGAGATTTAATGTGGCTCACCCAATGTGGGATACATCCACAAGATAAGTAGTCATTCACTCATTTTCTTATCTAGAAAATAGAAAACTACAATCTGATGATTTCACATCATATAGTTACTTATTTATCAAGCCTTTTATAGGAAGTTTACAAGGTCGGTTAATGAAATAAATCCTAACCCCGGTGAGTATACATGATGAATGTATAGTACTTTCTTGATCATTTTCCACATAGAAACAAGATCTCTTTTTATTTCTCCTTGAGTTCAAAGAATAAGGAATTCCAAGAATAAATAGTAGAGGAAAGAATTGTACACTCACTATTGTTCTACAGAAGTAACTCAATAGTACCAACTAAATCATCTGGTACTTAGGGACATGATTCAACCCTATTAGCTTCTTCCAATAGTTAGACAAGATGTTCCATCTTTACCTCAACTATTTCCTTAAGATACCAAAAATTATTTTTAAATTCATCTCTTTGCCTTTGTACTCAAGATAGTTGTAACTATATCATATTACTTTTTTTTTCTTGAACAATACCATATTTTTCCCTATATATGTTATTTGATTGAGCATATTCATCAAGTTTAGACGCAATAGAGTCAATTTGATCATTATGGCACTTAGTAGTACCAGGCCATCTAATACAATATTTGTAAACTCAAGCAACAATACTTACACATTTTCTCATTTTTTCTATTACTTCAACAATCATTTTCTAAGAAAATACACATTTCTTAATCATTATCCTTTGTAGCTCATCTTCAAGATTAGATTTCTCTTAATCAGTGCTAGTAGCTTTCACAGTCATTTTTTATTAAGAAGATTAACTAGGACATCGAAGAGAATATCTTCAATAGAATTAGGATTAAGGTTGTTTCAGTGTAAATAGATGTTTAAACCCTCTTCAATTTTTTCCTAACCATAAGATGGTCGTGTTAACTTTTTTTCACATATATTCTTCACATCATGAGGTTTTTGTTGCTCCTCTCCATGTTGTTCTTGATACCAAACATACTAACTAGTCAGTATGGGCATCATGTTTACTTATGGACATGATACGTGTTTGTATTGACCATATAGTTCATCATGCACATTCAGTTCATCAAGTAATAGATGCTTGGTTGTATTTAGTTTTTCACTCAATGGATACTTTCAAGACCATTACGATTAGAATCATTATGAATGGATACTTTCAAGATCATGAGACATTGCATTGATTATTCAATTTGCATCATTCATTAGTGTGATGATTAGTTGATGAATTACTAATGACATTTTGATGTTTATGCTTCAATGATACTTTCAATTACATGCATAATGATACCTTCAATGATATTGCATTGACTAATCAGTTTGATACATGATATTGCAAAGGTATTCACATATGGTACAAGTGATAATGTGTGGTACATGTAATAAATGGCAGTGTTCATATTTGGTGACTTGATCATTGATTTCATGAGTACATGTTCATAGTAAAAGTATGATTATTAATAATATATATTATGTTACAAATGATATCATGAAATATATTATCTTACAGGTGATACTATGGTATATAGTTTGTATTTGATTCCAATCTGAGCGGGAATCACTCCCATCTTGGTACTCTAAAATTTAAATATCCTTCTTAAGTTTTATATTCCATGGTTATTTTTTATAGTTATTAAAGTGACTAAGGGGTCATTTAAAATGTGTGACCAATGCATTTAAAATGTCGTATGTTCTAGAAATTCTTTAGGTCAAATGTGATTTGAGGGTAAACTATTGTAAAAGATACAACACTTATCATAATGGCCTAAGGTTGTATCGAGAACTAAAGAGAGAATTAAATGGGATGAAGGACATCAAATGACATGCCACTTGTTTCAGCATGTCATGTTGCAAAGTTGTAAAGGGTTTTTGAAATTATAATCATTTTTTGTTTTTGTAAAGTTCAAAGGGCTTCACAGCCTAGGCTAGGGCATGACATTACATTAATATAGTTAACACTTTTGATAGTGACCAAAACAGTTGAGAAAAAATAGAATTTTTTGAGCAGTTGGTTGAGAAAGAACTTACAAAGAAAAGTAAAGGATTTCGATAGAGGATTTTATGAGATTTAGTGAAAGGAAGTTACATCTCGTATTCAGCTAGGTGTTTTATTTTCATGGTTTTCTGTTAATCTCTCTAGTTTCATCAAAATGTCTATTTAGTTTGTTTATGCCTTTCATGTTAGTATCTCTATTAAAAGATTATTTTTTGATGTTTGTAGTCTTAACCCTAGTTCTTCATTCCAAAACAATTTATTTCTGATTAATTATTTTATCAAAAAAAATTTTATGTTTCTTTTAACCGAGGGTAAAGGATTTATATGGTATATGTTCATTTGGTTTAAATCTTGCAAACCCTGGTTAGGGTTTCTTTATCATTTCAAAGAAGAAACTTTTTGTAGTTATTATTTTATCATAATGTATGTTCTAAGTATGCATACATCGTATTTGGTTATAACCCTAGTTGAGGGTTCTCAGGTGAAATTTTGTATTAATTATTTTAGTCTTTATTTAACCCTTGAGATGGGTTTTTGAAGTTTAGAAGTATAATCTAAGGTTGTCATTGTGAGGTGCATGTATCATGTTGAATCTTTTAGTTGGTTTTTTTTATTTGTAAAATTTTTAGTTTAAGATATGTTTCTTATCTCTTGACTGTGTCAAGCCTTTTTTAATAAGAGTGTGTTAAGTTAAGATTGTATAGTGAGACACTTAACTTGTAAAGAAGAGATAAAACTCACATCATTAATTTGTAAAATAGAGACTAAATCTTTGATTATACTAATTTTTAAAGAAGAAAATATACACACATCAATTATTCATTAAAGAACCTTTTAGAGAAAGACAATCAACCTTTTGTTGAGGATTAACAGAAAATTTTGATTAAATTTGGAAAAATAGTTTGGTATGGAAGTTACATTAAAATTAATATATTTGAAATTGTTTATAAACATGATAGTGGGTGTTGGAGCTAAAGAAATGGTGAGAGAGAGAAGATTTGAAAAACGAAGGCTGGAGATAAAATTTGAATTGTGAAGGAAGGAAAGTTAACTAGGGATGCAATGGCATCCCTCTGGTTTCAAAGGAGTGGAGGGTACCTCCTTGGCAGATGGTGCATCAAATGGAGGTGAGTTCTTGGGCCCCCTCCAAGAATCTTCTAAAGGTAGAAAAGAGCAGGAGGGCAGGGTTCACTCTACATCATTTGATTTGGGTAGAGGTAGGCCAACCTTGGAAAGAAAAACTTGTGGTGCAAATTTTTCCTATGGGCCTAAAAATAAGGAGAGACCATGTGTTTCTTTGTTTGGGAAGATTCCATCTGGGAAATCATCCTTACCAGAGGTGAACAACATATCAGACCCTTCAAAAGGTGAGTTTGGTATTTTTGTTCCTGACTTGGTTTTGGATAGTGCCATAGCTGCCATGGAGATGGTTCTTGTTGGGAAAAATTTTGGGCCTTGTCCTAACATTGATGTGGTAAGAAGGTTTGTTACTAAAAGATGGTTTCTAAAAGGTTAGGTTGATGTTTCTATGATGGCGAAAGGGTCTTTTTCATTTTCATTTACTAATAAGGAGGATATGATGAAAGCTTTGTGTGGAGTACCTTGATGCTCAAAAAATCATCATTAGATTTATGAAAAATAGAGTACCGACCTTGATCTAAATTAGTCTTTTGTGGAAGATTCCCTTGTTTGGGTGAAACTCTCAGGGCTTGCCCTAGAATTTTGAAATGAAGGAGAGTTTAAAGGTATAGTGAGCACTATAGGAGAACTATTGACTACTGATCCTAAAATGACTTCTAAAACTTGGTTGGTTTTTTCCATACTGTGCATTAATATTAGTGAATCCTCTGATCTTCCCCTTTCCATATATATTAGGTCTATTCCGGGGAGAGGGAAAAAACTTATGGAATATGAATCCTATCCCTTTGCCTATTTTAAATGCAAAAATGTTGGTCACTGGGTAAAATACTACCCTATGAAGAAAGGAAAAGAGATAGAATCCAACATAAGAAAAGAGAATAGGAAGGAGTGGAGAGTGAAGAACCCTATTGATCATAAGGAAAAAATTGAGAAAAATAAAGACAAGGACTCAAGAGATGACTTATGCTCATTGAATGGGAGGAATGAACTCGAATGAATTAATCTAGCTCTGCCTCTGCATGACAACCCTCAGGCACTTCTTCATAAGTTGTCTGAGATAAATGAGGATTTTCTATTAGATGACACATGTAATAGTTCCTTGCCACCCTTGGATCAAAGGAAGGAGGATAGTAGAATTAAAGGGAATGTAAGCACTCCAAAAGATAGCAACAAGAAATGTCAGGGTTCCTGGAGTGAGAATCCTGGAAACCATTTATTTTGTAATCATTCCCAAGGTGAGGAAGGTTTTGAGAGTATTAACCAAGGGAACTATAATGAATCTAAGAACATCACCATTGATATTTCTATAGTTCTTGGATCCCCGATTGATTTGTTTGGAAAAGGAGAATCTCCTTTTCTGAAAACTCTAGAAGAGGTAAAAATATAATTTACAACAATCAATAGCAAAAAGAAGAATAGAATAGGTAAGAGGGATGGACCTTTGTTCCAAAATGGTTTTATTCCCTATAGGGATTCCACTCAAGACATATATCATGTCATATTATTCATGTATGTTTCATCTGTTGTGTTATCTATTATGTTTCTATTGAATCATATTATAAGTCTTTATTAAATAAAAATTTATTAGGTTTATTATATCACTGATTCAACCCCCCCTCCCCCCCCTCAGTAATATCATAGTCGAACATTTTTTTGAGAAATTTTTGGACCTCCTTTGTTTCAAAGGGTTCATCTTCAAAGGAACTAGAATGTTCCTTGGGTCTATCAATCTGCACACTAGCGATCACCTTTTTTTTAACATTGGCCTTCTCATGATCAACAACATCCATATAAATTATCTCAACTTTTTCTTTCTCACATATTTCCTTTTTCTTCTTCAGAGCTAAGGAGGATATCTCAATAGATTTATTGCACCTTTTTCTTCTAGAAATAGATCATTATGAATTTATATTTCTTGCTTCATCTAGTCCAAAGAGTTCTTCATAGATGCCAAGTTTGTCTCTAATAAAGTTTATCAAGCTCTTAAAAATATTTTCTACAATAATCTTGCAATCCTCTTTACTAACTTCATAAGTAATGCTTTTAAACTAGGAATTTTGAGGCTTTATGGCTTCCATGTAATAATTATTAGTATCTAGCAATAAAGTGATGTTATATTTTTATTTAATTCAACATAGTTCTATGGAATCCTAAATATTGACATCATCTACTTCTAATGATCATTGAGATATTCTATATAGGTTATTTCCTTATCTTCCAAGTTTTTTATTGAGGTAAAAATAGGTTTTGAAGGAGCCCCAAAACCCTATACAAATATAACACTAAAGATTGATTAGTAAAGTTCCTAGGAAACAATAGACCAGCCAAACTAAAAGTCCAAAAACCCCAAGAAACACCCACAAAAGAATGCTGCCAAAAATAGGAATAAAGAAGCCCAAATAAAAAAACTCCCACGTCACTGTACAAGATAAATTGTTAGAGGCCCACAACAGAAGGAAAGGGAACTAACTTTTAGTTCCCCTCTTATGCGACCGAAGGGTCATGTCAAAAAAAGGGGAGGACTTCTTAGAATTTTTTCCTTTAACAATGATCCAACCTTCTTTAACTCTAGCAACCTCATCCTGCCAGCACAATGAATCCAAAACTAAAGAACTAGCACCCAATAGAGGTGTCAAATTTTCTAGCGAAGTAGCTAGCAAAGGGCCATCAATAGACCCTTCCATGGAAGGATCAGAGAAACTAGAATGAGCACCAATAGTTCTAGCAAAACTAGAACCCGTAGAACCACCAGTAGAGAGTCAATGCCATCTAGAGAAAGGGCAAGTCTCGAGCCCATAGAAGGGCACATATGACAAGAACCTGATGTAACAGCAGACCCAACAAGAGAAGATGCAAGTAGATTAGGGCCCATGTCATACACCACCACATTAGAGACCTAAGTGCATAAGACAAGAGTAGACTCCTTCCCAGGCTTAGAGGAGCTTTTTAGAACAGTGTAATGCTGGGTGGAAGCACCCTTCCACCAAGATGGAGAAGAATTATTATTCTTGAGATCCAAGCCACATTGGGATGAAAAGTGACCAATTTTAAAGTATTTTTTACACCTAAAAGGAATACCTTCATAGTCAATTTGTTGGATCCAAGATCCCAAGGTTGATTCAATTTTGATTTCAGCTAGGAGACCTTTCAAGGAATCAAGCTCTACCAAAATGCGGGCAAAAGTAGAATGATAAATATTAGAAGAATCATGGTCCAACATCAAAAATTTCCCCAGGGCCTCACCCACTTCCTCAAGGATATAATCATGTCATAGATGAAGGGGGAGATTAGGGATCCTAACCCAAATAGGGAACTTGCTAAAGATTTTAGAGGTGGGATTGAAATCGAGGTGTCAGGGCTTAACCATCAACATAAATTTTTCCTCCTCCCAGCTAAAGAAGTTATCACACAAGATCTTAACCCTTTCCTCCTTATCTTCCAATTTATCCAAATATCCTTTAACTTATTTTCCTATAGGTAAATCTTCACTCCATACAATAGTCTCCTTCAAAGGAAAATAGTTCAAGAAATAGAAGATGAGACACACAATAAGGGAATCAAAACAAAATTCATAACCTTCCTTAATCATTAGCAATAAATTGTTCAATCATTTTTATCGTAATAGTTCACACAAGTCATTTTTTTTCCTTAAACATTTGATAAGCTACATAAACAAAAATTACAAATATAAAACCATCTCTATTCTAAAAATATGTTTTTTTATGAAATTCCCATAGCAACATACCTCACCAAGTGATCATTTATAGTATGAATTCGCAAGGCTCTCTGATCGAAAACTACTATCAAGTTCTCAACCCTTTTATTCCTTACAGACTTTATGTAATCACCATGAATCCTTCTTAAGACAATTTTCACTTAGAAATCCCCATCAACAAATATTAAAAAATTTCTCCATATGTCTAAAATCATGTGTCATGATTTTGTAAAAAATTGTGAATCCTTTTTCAATTAGTAATATTTGAAACTCTTTATATTCATGTGATCATATTATTCAATTTGCACATCAAAAAATTTGTAAATATATTCCATATATACTATCCTAGTCGTTAACAAAGAAAAAGCACTAGCAGAGTTATTACTCAATAGTTCTTTCATAAATGTCTTATATTTAGTTCAAGTTTCTTCTTCATTACTTATAAACTTACCAAAATCCATAAGGTAGAAATATTAAAATTGCTTTCATTCAGCTATTAACAATTTTAGCTCAATTTTTCATTCCTCTGTATTTCTTAATTTCTCCCAATTTTGTAGATAATAGTACTGAACATTAGAAAAGGTCTATATGTTGTCAAATAGTCTAGGGTTTCTCCACTAATTCTTCCACATCACCAAAAATCTATCAAATCTCTCTTATCTCTATATAGAATCAAATTCAAGAACTTTGCTAACTTGTGTACTACATCAATTCTTTCCATAAATTATTCCAATAGAGTAAACGCATTAACCTACTTATCATATCTTCATGAGGAGATTTCAACAAAAAATCATTTGCAGGGATAAGGATCTTCCATTATAGTTACTAGTGAGCCAATGCCCTTCAACTAATTCCCGAAGGAAATCTCTGCACTAGAGCCAGGTGTAACTTCATCCTTTTCCATATCCACTTCCTTTTACTTCCAAACCTTTTTCATATCATTCTTTATCTCTTCCAAATAAATATTCTTCTCAACTTCATTTCTTTTTACTAGATTTCTTTCTTTATATTCTTGCTTCTATTGTGAATTTTAGCCTTGTGACCAAACTTATTGCAATTTTAGCATTTATTATTTCTTTTTTCTATATTTCTCTCATTCATTTTGTATATAAATTGATTAGCTTTGTGTCAAAAAAACATTTCATATATGACATTGACCATAGAAAAATTCATTTCCTCTACTATTATAATCATTCATAATATGACTTCTACATTCACTAGCTCTATTACTAAATCTTTTGCAGATAAATCAATGACCAGAAAGTGATGTAGTACTTTGATTCATTATACTTATACATTCTATAGATTTATGTCCAATTATATTATAAGAAAATTAATGACCATTAAAAGAAGGGTACCTTTGAGCATTATTTTTCTTGACCATTGGATTTCTTACCTGACTTCTTTGATTTCAAAATTGCTTTCCTTTGTTGATTTCTATTACAAATTGATCAGTTGTTATTTTCTCCATAGGACCAGCTTTTCCTTTATCTTTGGTTCTCTAATTTGAGCTTTCACCATTTTTAAACCCTAATCCACCTTTATCTTTTGGATTTTGTTTACCCAACATCTCATCAAACTTAACAACACTTTCTCTGAATTTATCTTCCTAGATCCCTGTTTTCTCCAAATCTAATCTTAGGTTCATCACCTCTTGTTCAAGTTTTGGGTATTCCTTTCTCTTACATTTAAATACATCTACATACAATATAAAAAGGTGATTAGATAAAAGGGATAATTTCCCCAATTCATATGGCACGTCAAAATAGAAAACTACCTCAAGACAAATATGATTAACACCACATGGTAAGAAAAATGGCATTACAATATTTGTGCTTGAAGGGTTTTCATTCCTTTTGTTGGTTAAAATTGAGAAGGAGAGGGATTATATTGATATATTCAAATGAGACTGAATAAGATTATATCTAATCTAATATAACTAAAAATAATATGTCAAAGGGAATGGAGAGGAATTTGAATGCACTTATAAATAAAATAGGGGAAATCAATTTTAAAATCATAATTTCTGACTGTCAAAATCTCAAAAAGACATGTAATTGCAAAACTAAGATCCTCGGACCTATATCTTTTGGCACTTGAAATTTCATTTCACTTTGGGAGGGAAAAAATACCACTAATTTTTTGTACCCGAGGACAAGATTCCAATGGTGTTCTATACCCTAGGTTTTGGTTTGCAATTTACAAGGGTACTCCATCTAGTCCTAATCTTCCCAAATCTTGTCCAATATCTCTATAACATGTTCAAGTGCACATAGAAAATGGGGGAGAAGGTTAAATAATAGGTTTTTCCTTATTCAAAACCCTATTTAGGAACCAACCTTTAAAATAAAAGGAAATTGAACATAAAAAGATGAAATAAAAGCTAGATCTGAATTGTCAATCTGTAATGCCCACCCTAGTACCTTTATATTTTGGACAGACAAGATTATTACTATTTTACTTTGGGTTATATGTTTGGATTATTTCATTTCATGATGGGACATTTTGAGTGTATATTTGGTTAATAGAATTAATTATGGAGATAATAAATGAGTTGGCATATAATGATGTATGTTTAGGTATGAACTATTTGTGAAATGATTTCTACTTGATTTATATCGTTATGTTTATGATGGATCTAACCCTACTAATCCCACTATGTTTTGTTGATTACATTGTTTGATGTGAGTATAGGATGAGGAGGGGTAGTTGTAGTTACTTTTATGGGAGATCCACACGATGTCACACTCTCCCTCATTGTTTGTCACTATTTGTGCATATATATATATATATATATATATATATATATATATATATATATATATATATATATATATATATATATGTATGTATGTATGTATGTATGTATGTATGTATGTATGTATGTATGTATGTATGTATGTATGTATGTATGTATGTATGTATGTCGGTTAGTGTTGCAGGATGCAGGTACCAAACATCAACTCCACCTGGCTACATAGGTTTGAGTGTGCCTTAAAAATCCTTGAACTGTTGTTGTGTGGAGATTTTACCAAGTTAGTCTCAAGGAATTCTTGTATACTTAGATTTCTATTTAGGAGGTCACCTTAGTTGGAGATTTTGTGTGCAGTGTTATGATTTTTGTTGTAAGTTGGATATACTCTTGTATGAATATATTTATTTGCATCTGTATTATTATTGGATGTATGTTATATATGTATGTGTATATATGGATGCACACATATATACATATGCATATAAATATTATTACTTATGTATTTTTACTTGCTTGTATTATTATTGGATGTATGTGTATATATGGATGCACACATATATACCTGTGCATATATAAATATTATTACTTATGTATTTTTACTTGCTTGTATATACCTATGCATATATAAATATTATTACTTAAGTATTTACTTGCTTGTATAAAATTTATTAAATAAAAATAATAATTGAGTTAAAATAAAGCTCTTTTTAGTAAAACTAGCTATCTAGGAGATTTGAACCCGAGACCTCCTAGAAGTCAGGCTAGTTTGTTTCCAATTGGGTTATGTGTGTTATTTGAGAACTTTTGTACTCCCTTTTTTGTTATGGTCTTATTTAGGTGGATAATTTAATAAAATAATAAAAAGTTTTAATATTTGTTACGGAGAGTGTTTAATTAATCTCTCAACCAACTATAGTAGTTGGAGAAGTTACTTCTCATAAAACAACTCCTCCAACCATATAGTTGGGGATAAATTATTTCTAGGGAGGGGTTTTTGGAGATTAGAGATTTTTGAAGAAGTTAGGAATTATTTTGGAAGTGTTATTTGGGGGGTTTTTCTATTTTTTGAATCATCATTCTAGTTATGTGAGGGCGAGTAGGAGATTGTCTAAGAAAAAGGAAAGATTGTTGTTGAAGGGAAGTCTATTTGGGAAGCCACCATTTCTCAATGCTTGGAAGGTTGTTGTGGTGTGCACAAGGGCTGGAAGGAATTCTCCGCAGGACTCCAGGTAGGATCTGGAATTGAGAAAATTCACCTCCTTTTTATGTATGCTTGTATTGAATATGTGTGTGTATTTGTGAAATGTATTCATAAGTGTCTTTAAAAGTAATATGGTTATAGGAAGAAGGAATTTTGTATTCGGTTGTTTAAGAATGATGCATCTGGGAATATGTGATGTATGTTTTGTTTTGTTAAATCTTCCTTGGGAGTTTATCATTGTGTATAGTACTATATTGTGGCTTATTTTCTTGTTTACTTAAGGTTTAGGGAAGTTTAGCAAGGTTTAGGGAAGGTTAGGATTGATTAGGGAAGAAGTGCAGTCAGTTTCCCCTTCTTTGTATTTGTAGATTCTTACTTTCATCTTGTAATTTTGATCTTATAGTTTTGTTCCAAGTTTTATGGTATGTTGAGGAATTTTTCTAGAAGTAGTATTGAAGTACCTGAATCAAGTATACCTCAGGCGATCTTCCCCGGGCACTCTCCACACCTGAAACTTTCATGTTCAGGAAATTATGAATATTTTTTGAGACAGTCTTGTACGAGCATGTCTTGAATCTCATACGAGCATTTGTTCAATGTCATATGGGTATGTGTGGAGTGTTGAATGGAACTATGGGAAATATTGTATGGGGTTTTAGGGGGTCCAAAGGGCTCAATTTGGCTATATTTTGGGCATGTGACTCCAACAACTTGTTTTCTATGCCTGGTTTGCTACTTTTCTCACTTGTGTATGTCCATCTCTTGCTTTATTGGTGTTATAATGTGTTGTTTAAGATTTTTCAGTACTTGTCATTATTTACTTATGTTCATTTTCACATATAATGAGGCTAAGATTCATTTTGAGGGCTTGAGAGCACAGGAGGTTTCCTTAGACCTACAAGTTATCCATTTGAAGTGCATTAATGTTTTCCTTGGTTTGTTTGTGTGGGTAGAGAACTAGGTACCCTAGGTGAGTGGCTCACCATAGGTGTTGGAACCCAAAGTGGTTACTAGATGATCCTATGGGTGAGTTGGTAAAACAAGTGATAACATTAATAATAAACTTGGGAAAGGGGGGTTTCAAAAGATATTGAAAGACACATAATTTAAGTCCAAATAGACATGTTGGAGTATAGGGGACCATAGGTAATTGCCATGGTGGATCCTTATTCATAAAGGGGGGACCTGGGTTACATGATTTCCAAGGAGGATCCCAATATGCAGGTTGTGTGATGACACTCACCTAGATGGTATGCTAGAAACCTAACCTATGTGTATAGTATGATGATATTTTGTTATGACTTTTCTTTTTATTTCAATTGATTTTTGTTAAGCCTTAGGTTTCTTTAGGCCTTGTGAGTATCTTGGTTCTACCTCCTAGCACGGGGGGTGGAAATTCTCTAGTTTCACATGGTTGGGTGGAAAATATCTTTCGAGGTACTGTTCATTGTTCATGGCTTGGATTTATTTCAGATTTCATGTAGTGATAAAGATTTCCCAATTTATATCATGTACTATTTGTAATTTAATGCAAGTTGTAAAAGATCTCCTTGTAAGCTTTCGAGCAATTTGATGTAAATTTTATATGTAATTGTATTTATCATTGGAAATTAAAGAATAAAGCAATGTAATCAGGGAGGGATAGTTTTAGGGGTTTTCAAGGGATGTTTGTTGAAGATTAAAAAGTTGTAATGTGAAGTGTAATCTTGTATTATCTCTTGTATCTCTCTGATGTTGGAATAAAAAGCAATGTCTCAAATGTAAAGGTTTAATTGCAATTTATAAAGGGTAGTTATTCAATGTGTAGGTAAAAGGATTGAAAATGAAATAGGAAGTAGAATATATAGCTATGAATGAAATATTATGTTCTTATCTTTTCCTTAAATTCTAAGGAATGCAAAGTAAAGTAAAAGGGAAATGAATTTAATAAGATAAGTAATGGAATTCATTGATTCTTATATTGATGAATTGAATTCAATAAGAGAACCTTTAAGGAATGTTCTTTCATAAATGTAAACAATGAAATGTTAGAATGTTTAAATAAATAAAAAAATTAGTTGTAATTTTAGGCTAAAAGATTTGATTCCTTATGGGTTCCATGGCTGGGACATTACATTTGGTATCAGAGCCCTGGTTGCTACACTACTGGGAGCTCAAGGGTCCATTTATGTTAAACTTAACCTCTTCATCACATTGAATACTCATCAAATTGGTTACTTAAAACTTATGTTGCACCAATCTTCTAGGATGCCTCTTGTCACCCACAAAAGAGCTAAGGAAAGAGTTCAAGAATCTTCCTCTAGATCTCGCCTAGAGAGTTCCCATGGGGAGTAGAGGGAGAATGAAATCAAGAAAACCATAGGAATTAGAGTCATAGTAATGACTAAGAAGGATCCCAATTAAGAAAACTTATGCAACAACTTCTACATAGACTTGACAACCTCAAAACTAGAGTTAACTTTGAGGAAGGAAACCAATCTCACCACCAAGATAGGGAAAGAGATAGAATCCCTAGGAGAATACAAGCTATGCCATAATTTGAGGATAGGAATACCTCTCACATGAGGGACTTACTCAAGGTCAAGGTACCCCTTTTCTATGGAAACGAAGGGGAATCCGCAACAGAAACTTTGTTGTTTGACCTTGAGAGATGTTTCTCTATGCACCCGTTTAGCAGTAATGTCAAGGCTAGATGTGCCATTATGAATCTAAGGAAATTTGCATATGCCTAGTGGTGCATGGAAGAGGACAAACTTCAAGTCACCATTAACAGTATTTCCTACAAATTTTTCCTAGAAATTTTTAAGGATCGATTTATGTCCGATCAATGGAGGCAGGGAAGGGTAGAAGAGTTTCACCAGCTTAAACAAGAAAACATGATGATGGAAGAATATGAGAGGAAATTCAATGAACTTAAGCCTTTCTCAGGTTACAAATATGACAGCCCCATTCTTGTACAACATTTCATAAGAGGTTTGAATGACCATATATCAAGAGATGTAGCAGTCCTAGAACCCAAAAATATTCGGGATGCTATCACTAAGGCCTTCCTAGTTGAAAGAAAAGTTAAAGGAAAGGGTGGCTATTCTGGTGGCCAAACATTCAATTCTGGACCAAGTTCTAAAGGAAACTTTAACCAAGGAAATTCCAACTCTAAGAACCAGCAATCCTCTTATAAAGGGCGATAGAATTTCCACAAAAAGAGATTTCAGAATAATAACCAAGGAAATGGAAAGTTTCAGCAACCCCAGAACTGTAGCAATAATCAGACTTAGCAAAAGGTTCCCACTCAACCATCCCAAAATTCTCAAAATTTTAATAAAGGGGTTATTAGCAATCCAATACACCTCCTACAAAGAAATTTGGAAGAAATATTGGGTGTTACTCTTGTGGAAAGCAAGGACACATTGTAGTTCATTTCCCTCAGTGCCCTAATTTCTCCTATCAGAATCAGGCAGTTTTAGAACCAACTATGGGAGATGTTGGCCGGTCTCACAAGGTGTTTGTTGTAATAGAGCATAGACAAGCTGATCACCAGAACACTATCATAGAGACTTTAGGTTCGTTAAAGGGTTAACTCATTTCTATCCTCTTTGACTCAGGAGAAAATGACTCCTTCATATCTCCTTGATTACTAGAAAAGTGTGGGCTAGCGATCGTAGGGAAAGGATTTAAGTGGCAGGTAGAGCTAGCCTCTAGGGCTAAAATGACCACAGACTTGTGTGTTCAAAATTGCAACTTGGGATTAGGACCCCTTTCTACCAATTTTGATCTTTGAGTAATTCCTCTTGGATCTTATGAAGTTGTCCTAGGAATGGATTGGTTAGCAGCTCATGAAGCCAGGATAGATTGAAAGAAGCTCATTCATTGCATAGATGATTTGGGAAAATCCAAAACTATTGTGGGAATCCAAAGACCTATATCCCTTCAGATGATATCAGCAATGCAACTTAAGAAATGCATGAGAAAGGGATGACAACTTCTTGTAGTCTAAGTTAATGACTTGGGGAATAAGGAAGATAGAGAAATAACACTTGAACACCTCTTACTTCAATAATTTATTGATGTCTATCTGACTAAGATACCTAGAATGCCTCCCAAAAGAGACGTTGATTTCTGCATAGAGTTGGTGCCAGGTGTCAAACCCATCTCCAAAGCTCCTTATCGCATGACCACTCAAGATTTAAGTGAGTTAAAAGTGAAATTAAAAGAACTCTTGGAAAAGGGTTTCATCAAACCAAGTGTGTCACCTTGGGGAGCTCCAGTTATCTTTGTAAAGAAGAAGGATGACTCATTTAGGTTGTGTATTGACTATCATTAGCTCAGTAAAGTAACCATTAAGAATCGGTACCCTTTGCCAAGAATTGATGATCTATTTGATCAAATGAAAGGATCCAAAGTATTTTCCAAAATTGATCTAAAGACAAGCTATCACCAGTTAAGGATTCACAAAGCTGACATTCACTATATAGCTTTTCATACTCAGTATGGGCATTATGAATTTACCATAGTACCTTTCGGTCTCACAAATGCACCTTTAGTGTTCTTGAGTCTCATGAATGAGGTATTCAGGACCTTCTTGGATAAATTTTTCATAATATTTTTGGATGACATTTTGGTGTACTCTAAATCGATCGAAGAGCAAGAGCAACACCTTTGACAAGTGTTACAATGCCTTCCTGAGAATCAATTGTTTTCCAACCTGGAGAAGTGTGAATTCTTCCAAACAAAAGTTAAGTATCTTGGTCATGTTATCTTAGGAGAAGGTATAGTAGTTGATCCTGCAAAGATACATGCTATAGTAGAATGGCCAACACCCACCAACATCTCAAAGGCTCATAGTTTCATGGGTTTAGCCGGATACTATAGATGCTTTGTCCAAGGATTCTCCAGGTTAGCTCATCCCATCACTTCTTTGCAAAGGAAAGGGAAGAAGTTCATTTGGACTGAGAAATGTTTAGAAGCTTCTCAAAGCCTTAAGGAAAAACTGACCAGTGCCCTGATTTTGGCAATACCTGACCCCGCTAAAAATTTTGTGGTTTGCACTGATGCCTCTCTAGAAGGCATAGGGGCAGTGTTGATGCAAGAAGGTAGAGTTATTGCTTATGAGTCTAGAAATCTTAAGGACCATGAGCTTAACTGTCTTACACATGAATTGGTGTTAGCAACTATAGTTTATGCTTTGAATCATTGGAGATACTTCTTATTGGGGCATCAATTTGAATTACACACCGATCACCGAAGCCTTCAATACATATTTATATAACCAAATCTAAATGCAAGGCTGCACCAATGGATGGAGTTCCTTTGTGAATATAATTTTGAGGTCATATATATCCAAGGTAAAGAGAATGTGGTAGCAGATGCTTTGAGTAGAAGGAGGCATGAGCTATCCATGCTCTCCCTTTCTACCGATTTGAGAAGCAAGATTTTGCAAACACTTCCTTCAAATACTTTGTATCAAAAAGTTAAGGTTGAGATTGAGTTAGGAAGGGCCTTAGAAGGAAGGATCTCAGGTTATTCCTTAGAATCAAATGGATGATGAGGTAGAAAGGTCAAATCTATGTACCACTTTCAGGTGATCTTGAGAAATTTATCATGGTGGAAGCACATTGTGCTCCCTATTCAGCTCATCCAAGAGTTAAGAAGATTTATTCGGATCTATGACAGTTATACTTTTGGTCAGGTATGAAGAGGGATATAGAAGATTTTTTGGCTAGGTTTTTATAATGTTAGAGGGTCAAGGCCAAGCATCATCACCCAGTAGGCCTCCTTCAACCACATTTGATTCTTGAATGGAAATGGGATATGATATCTATGGATTTCATTGTGAGACTCCTAGTCACATATCGGAGACATGATTCTATCATGGTCATGGTGGATAATTTAACTAAGGTAGCATATTTTTCTCCTATACTACCACCTTAGTAGCCAGAGTATTCATGAAGGATATAGTCAAGTTGCACGGTGTACCTAGAAAGGTTATCTCTAATAGCTCGATCTTGTGTTCACTTCAAATTTTTGGACCTCGTGGAGTTGCACGGTGTACCTAGAAAGGTTATGGCCAAGCAGTACTCTATCCTTGATAGAATGTATGTGATGGATAGACAGACCCATTGGGAAGATTATTTGTACCTAGTGAAGTTTTCATACAATAATGGCTATCACATTTCTATTTGAATGTCACCTTTTCAGGCTCTTTATGGATGCCCTTGTCGTACCCCTCTAAGTTGGGATCGCTTAGAAGATAAAGTACTACTTGGCCCTGAAATGTTACAGGATATGGAGCAGTAGATACAAAGGATTAGAGAGCATCTTGTGACAACTTGGGATAGGGAAAAGAAGTATGCTGATGCTCATAGGATCGATAGACATTTTTATGTTGGAGATAAGGTTTTTTTGAGAGTCTGCTAGTGCAAGAGCCCTATCTGTTACGGAAAAGGTTCTAAGTTGGCACCTATATTTGTGGGTACATTTGAGATCCTTGAGAGGAGAGGACCAGTTTCTTACTGACTCACCCTATCACCTAGCCTCACATGTGTGCATGATGTGTTTCACATATCCATTCTTAGAGAGTATATTCCTAATTTGGCCCATTTTTTTTGAAATTTTGCAAATGGTATCAAAAGTTTAAGTGTGATATATCATTGGAAAGGTCTTTTCGAGCCTAATCCAACCATGATGGTTTCATTTTCAGATTTTTATCATTTGATTAGTTATTTTTGTAGATTATTTAATTTTTCATGTACTAATCATTGGTAGATTTTGGATTTTGATTCTCCTAACTCTTGTTGGTCTAACAAGTTGTGGTTGTAGGTGCTCTCATTACTTGAAATTTGTCAAAAGAACACATGTCAAAAAGGGCTACTAATAGTTTTTGTAGGGCTGCCCAAGCATAAAAATAAAAATAAATTTTTTTTTGCTTGTTTATTTGCTTTCCTTTCAAGTGTGGCATTCACTAATTGTATTAGGAATCTTTAAAACCTTGTGAAAGAGATTTTGAGGTGGTAGGAGAAGTATGATCTTCACCTTTAGGTGAACCAGAAAATCTTGACCCATCTTAAGTTTTTGGAAGCAAGGGAGTAATTGAACCTCTTTGCTTGGTGTGTTTGGGAGAAATTCTTGAGATAGGGGAGTATGCTCTTCACCCTTGTGGTGAACCAAAAACCTTGAACCTCAAGAGTTGATCTATTCTTTGTTTAGTTTAGGATCCTTTAGCGGGCCTGCTCTTGAGCAATCAAGAGGAACGACTCAAGTGGGGACAACCTTGTCATCATTTTCCTTGGTGGCAAGTGATTCCAACTCACTATAATCTCAAGGCTATCAAGGACACCAAAAAATTTGGTAGACATAACACTTGTCTTCGTTTGATGTGAGTAGCTCATGGGATTGCGACCATGGGGAAAACATTGAACAAGAATACTTAAGGTACTCTTGAGGCCGCAAGGTCCTAGTCCTTTATGAGGAGCAAGAGGGGTGTTGTGAACGGAAATCCTTATTAAGAACCATTAGATAGAAGCCACCTTATTTTAGCCGCTTATCTTCTTAGTGCAAGGATTGATCCAAGTGGTTTACCCGGATCACCTTAAGATACTCACCATATGTGTCCCTTTGGTTGTGTCATTTGACATTTCCATGACAAAGCCAACATCTTTTGTGGGTGACCACTTGGTGTGAGGCGAGGGGGCATCAAGTTGTGGGCTAAGTTAATAAGTATTGAGCCTTGACTTTTTAGGATAGATTTGCTTGAATTTTCTTTGGTTGTGTGATACCAGTGCAAACGTTCTTACATACAAACAATCAGTAGCATTCATAATGTGCTTTTCCATTCTGATATCACAAGTGTTTGTCTTGGCAAGGTTGCTTTTTCCCTTGTTTCAAGTGTTTGAGACCATGTTTTGATCCCTTACTATTTGCAAACCTGCCAAAATTCTGCTAATATTGTGACTGAAATTGAAAACATCAACCCTCAGACTGAAAATTTTGACCAAACAGACCCAAAAACACAAATTTTACACAATTTTGGTCGAGAGTTGAACAATTCTGCAACAGTATCATGCCCTGTAAAGTGAATTATTGTGTGATACTTCGCGCTTGCTAGAAATATCGCCTGCTTTGAAGAGAAATATCGTGTGATAGTTCACCCCTGACAGACTATCGCTTGACCTGCCTGGAGTATATCACCCGCCAGTGCTGAGGTATATCACCTGGCGTCGTGTGAAGTATCGCACGATTATAGGTATATCACCCCAGTAGCCTGGAGTATATCACCTGGTTAATTTCTGTCATGCTTACACTTTGGTCAGTTTCAATTGTTGTTAATCAGGTTAGGTCTTAGAGTAGGCTTCTTGCCTTGACGTTTGAGACCTGTCTTGACTCTAAATTTCTAGTTTTAGCCCTTCAGGATAGCATCATTTGATTTATGAAATCACTTTGAAATAATTGCCAAGTTAGAAGTTCATTCTTGGTGCCAAGGTTCATCTCTAAGATTGTTAGCTACATTCTTGGAAAATTTTTAGTACTCTTATTGTCCAAATCATTTTCATTTAAATCTCAATTTCAATTATCTTTTGGCCTAGTCCAACCTCCTGATTCAAAAGTGCAAGGGTAGTCACCCTTTGATTTGAAGCACCTCTTTGACAATGTTGGTAAAGCCCTTTTTTTTTCTTTTCATTTCTCTTTGGACAATAGAGGACTTTAATTATCCTAGTTTGACATTGACACTTTGAGAGGTCACCTTCTCATTGAGAGTATATTTCTTTCATGTCAGTTACGACAAGGTACCAAGTCAATCAAGGGAAGCGACCCCCTATTTCCTTTAGCCAGTTACCACCCGTCAAGACTCGTCGACAACCTAAGGGAAAAGGACCCCTTTTTGATCAATCTCCTAAGAATGAATCTGAGGTTTGTTTTAATCCAGGAGCTAATCCTAGTGAAGTGAGCACCTCTTCCATACCACTTTCATCAAGCATGGACATGAGTTACACTTTCACCCGACAACAAAGAGAAGCCATGAATCAAACTCTCAAGGATATCTTCCAATGACATAGAAGAGAGTATGGTGGTTCTTCTCGTGCTAGTCCACCCGGGTCACCTCCCAACAATGCGAGGTATTTTGATGCTCACCAATGAGCTGAGAGACATCATAAGTAAGCTCACTTAGATTCAAGGTCACAACACGAAGACCAGAATAATGAATCTAGTGATCACCACATAAACGCAGCCAATGCAATAAGGCATTTGAGACAAACCTCCCCACTTAAAGACACCTCTCAATATGTGAATACAAGATTGAGAAGCATTGAGAGAGAGAAGCAAGCCTATTTAGATGAACAGGCTGCTAAAAAAGAAAAATTCAAGCAACTAGAGGAAGAGGAACGTGCATTGTTGGATATACAAAAAAGAGTCACCCAAGAAGAAGAAGATAGACTCTATGCACAACAACTCCAAATCTGATTTAACGGGAGGGGAGCCAATAGTGGGACCAACTCACCCCCATCTACCCCTTCCCCAAGCCCTAGAAGAAGATCAAGGATGCCCTCACGATCCCCAAGTCCTAGAGGAAGAAGGGCTTCAAGATATGACCATCATAGGAGACAGTCGTCTCATAGACATTCGAAGCAACCCTCCCAATGAGCACATCATGGCTCACAACATGGAGGAAGTTATGCTAAATTTGATCATATGGATTTCATGACTATGCAACAAGAACCATCCTTTCAAGCATATGTGGAGCAATATGTGGAACAAAACAAAGACCAATTCTTGGAAAGTCTTATTAACAAAGGCACTAAAGTTCCATATAATTTTGATGTTCACCAAAAGATCAAGAAACAGAGCCCTTCAACTGATGAGGTGATCTTACAAATGCAAAAGGATATAGACAGGATGAAGGCTCCCAAGAGCACGTTTCATTTGGACTCCATATGTCCTAACCCCATTGACAAAAGTGTGGTGATGGTAGAATTCCCTAAGAAAGTTGAGTTCCCAACATATGACAAATATGATGGCTCTAGTGACCCTCACGACCATGTTCAACAGTTCTACATAATGAGCTTTTTTTTCACCATGAAGACTCCTACTTGATGAGATTATTCCCAAGGAGTTTAAAAGGGCAAGCCATGGAGTGGTTCACCAACCTTTCCCCTCCAGTAAAGACATTTAAAGAACTTGTCCAAAGGTTTGTTCAGCATTTTGCTTACAACCTATCGAGGTCCGTCACAATGCTTGATTTGTGCAAACTCAAGCAAAACCAAGGGGAATCTTTTGTCACATTTTTACAACGATGGAGGCGATTGTGTTCAAAATACCCAAGGACAATTCCTGAGGAGGAGAGAATTGATATCATTGTGAGCAATCTAATACCAGAACTAAGATATGAAGTCAAGAAAATCCCATTTAATTTTTTTGATACTATGGTAGAGGTGGCATGTCGCATTGAGGATGTCCTGAAAGAACAAGGAATTTTGGCTAAACCAACAAATAACAACAATAGCTAAAGTAACAATACTAATGGTAACAAGGACAAAAAGAACTCCTATTGGAACAAAAATAAGCAAGTGGTCAACGACGGAGTTGTTGACTCATCTCAAGTAAAAAATGAAGGAGTTCTTAACCTCTCTCATGCAGTTCAAGCTATGAAGCTGCAAACATCTTCAACACAACAAGATAAACCTAAGTATCAAAGGAGATCTAAAATGGAGAAAAGATAATTTACTAAATTGGGAGAATCTTATGCAGATGTTTTTAAGACATTAGTTGCTCATAATTTGGCACACCCACAGGATCCTACAAAACATCGTATACCGGATCCTTTACCTCATTGGTGGGATGCGAAGGCTTTTTGCGTTTTCCATAATGGGATTGGACATGACATAGAAAATTGTTTTAAACTCAAGCATCTTGTCCAAGACCTTATTGAAAAAGGACAATTACAAGTGGATGGGTTAACTACTAATGCAGATCATAAAGCCTTTAAAGAGCCCCTGCCTAAATATGAGAAAGGAGAGAATTCTAAGAATGGCAAGGTGGCTATCAACTACACCTACACAAATGCGGAGAATGTTATTAACATGCTTGAAGTTGTGGATGATAGTGTCAACATGATAAGAGGGAAAGATCCTTGTGGACATAATGTGGACTCAACTCCTATGACTGATGAAAGACCCGCTGTGGTGATAAGAGGTCCTCACTCACAAAGAATGCCCCAGTCCCTCAATGCTGTCACTAGGGGTCAGGCCCAAGTGCCCATTATCATTAGAGGTCTTAGCACTAGCAAGTCTAAGAAGCCCATGTCCAAAGGTGCTCCTCCCAAATCTGTCGTTGGTCCTGATTCCAATTATAATCTTATTGACCAGCTACAACGTACACCCATGCAGATATCCATTTTTGAGCTTTTAGAATTGTCTCCTAAGCACAAGCGTGTCCTTGAGGATGCTTTGCGAGTAGCCAACGTCCCTAACAACTTAGATATTGATCAATTCCAGAATATGGTCAACCATTTGGCTAGCCCTCATTACCTCACCTTCTCAGAAGAAGATGACAAATCCATCAGTCACCCACATAACTTGGCCTTACAGATCGAAGTCATCATTCATAAAACCCATGTTAGACGTGTACTGATAGATGGGGGTGCGGGGCTCAATATTTGTACCCTGAGTTTGTTGCTGGCTCTAGGATATTCTCAGAATGTCATTGACACAAGGAAGAAGATCATGATCAAAGCATGTCACAAAGCAGAAAGAAGTTCTAAGGGATTGGCCATTTTGCCTATTCGCATTGGTCTAGTAGAAAAAGATATCTTATTTCAAATTGTTGATGTTGGACCTTTAGCCTACAACATTTTTCTAGGTAGGCCATGGATTCACGAAATGCAAGCAGTCCCATCAACATATCACCAGTGTGTTAAGTTTCCCCACAACGGTGTAGAAATTTGCATCCCTGGAGATAGTGCTTTATCAGTTAATAACATTTTTGCGAGATCACATGTACCTTTGAATAGGGAAGCTGACAGTCCTAGTAGTTCACTTGAACAATGCAAGCAGAAGTTCAAGGCCATAGATCTTGGGATGGGAGATTATAAAATTGATTCTTTTACAAACATGCCAATCTCTCCTAGGTCTTATGGGAGACCATCACCAAGTACGAAACCCTCGTCATCGGCAATGACATTATTTGGAAAATTTATTGAGTCCTCGGTCCCCATTCAGGAAGAAAAGGAGGAAGTTACCATAAGGGACTGGATCTATCATGAGGAAAAATACAAACACAACGAGAATTTTGCTCCTCCACCTAAAGCTTATGGGAAAGGGTACACAATGGTTAAGAATATGGGTTATCCTGGATATGGTCCCCTTAGCCATAGGCTAGATGCTAAAGCTGAGCCTCTTGATCATGCTCTTTTTGGACGAAAGAGCAAGGCCACGGTTGGCTTAGGTTTTGAGAATAAAAAAGGTGTCCCTATCCCAGCTGCGACGGACAGTAACAGTGACTCAGATTATACGCCTGATCTTTCTAATCAACAAGATGTGCCTGATGATTGGGTGCCCTCAATGAATCTCCTTTGGGGAGATTCCATAGATTTGATACTTGACAGCCCTACTATCCTAGCTGCGACAGATAGTGATTGTATGACTGCTAGATTGACAATGGAAAGTGTTGCTATCCTAGCTTCGACGGATAGTACCAATGCTATCACTAGAGAGGAAGAAACCCTTCCTAACCTTGAGGCTTCTACATCACGAGGCCCAAATGATGACTCAGACACAGACTCCCATGAATATGAATGGGACTCACTTTCAGATGCAACAGTTGATCTGGACGTAGATATTGTCCATGCTTATAGTACCCAACCTGATGCAGCTAACGAGCTTAGTGTAGGACTAGAGAATTGCACTCCTCAAATTGCCTTAGTGGACGATGCTTCGTTTGGTAGGATGAGTCCTAATTCGAGTATCTTAGGAGAAGACTTGATGAACTTTGATTATATGGTCACCAGAGATGACACCTTTCGCATAAATAACATTGAACCAGTCATCGACCTACCCCTTGTTCACTTTGACCTAATTGACTGGTCTCAGTGCCATCAAGAGCCCACATTCCTCACCTTTCAGAATGATTACAAAATTACCTGCTATCTAAATGCTCTTGAACCCGTGGCTTCTTCCACCAGTGAACCAACAACCAGCATGATAGAGCCTGATATTAAGTACCTCAATCTAAAAATAAAAGAAAAAAAGAAAAATAGGTCTGATGGCAAAAACCACTTTGTGGCGGTATCAGAACCAAAAATAGTAAAAAGAAATGACGCATCTGAGGGTGAAAACCTCTTTGAGGCACCTAAGGATGGGGTACTTAATAACTTGCCGAGTTATTTCCAGTATAGATCATCAGTATTGATTGAGCCAACAAAGCCAGTCAATTTGAACACAGAAGAAAATCTTCAAATAGTCCATCTTGCTCAGTCTTTATCAGAAGAAGAGACCAAGGCATATGTATAGTTTTTACAAAAAAAGAAAGTCAATTTTGCATGGACCTATTCAGACATGCCAGGGCTTGACACAAATCTTATCATGCATCACTTATCCATAGCTCCAGGAGTCAAGCCAGTAAAACAGAGACTCAGAAAAATGCATCCACATGTAGCTCTACTTGTCAAAGGGGAATTAGAAAAACTTTTGAGAGCTGGATTTATTAGAGCCATCGATTATGCAGAATGGATCTCAAACATAGTACCTGTCTCCAAACATGATAGGTCCATTCATGTATGTACAGATTTTAGGGATTTAAACAAAGCATGCCCAAAGGACAATTTTCCACTTCCAAACATTAACATGATAGTGGACATGATAGTGGGCTATGACATATACTCTCTAATGGATGGTTTCTCAGGGTATAATCAAATTAAAATAGCCCCTGAAGACCAAGAGAAAATAGCATTTACATGTACATGGGGAACCTATTGCTGGAGCGTCATGCCATTCAGATTAAAGAATGGAGGAGAAACTTACCAAAGAGCTATGATGACTATCTTTCATGATATGATGCACAAAAATATGGAAGATTATGTGGATGATACCCTGGCAAAATCAAGAAAATAGGACACACACCTCAATGATCTGGAAGTAATTCTAGATCGCATGGAATAGTTTCAACTTAGATTGAATCCAAAGAAGTGCACATTTGGCGTCACCTCAGGCAAACTTTTAGGATTCATAATATCAGCAAAAGGTATCGAGGTTGACCCCAAAAAGGTCCAAGCAATTCTAGATATGCCACCTCCTCGAAATATCAGTCAAATGAGAAGTCTTCAGGGATGTCTTCAATCAATTAGGAGGTTTATTTCTCAACTTGCAAATAGAGCACAACCCTTTAACAAAACATTGCACAAGGGTGCTTCTTGTGTTTGGAACGAGGACTGTCAAAAGAGCCTAGATCAGATCAAACAATACTTGGCTAATCCTCCGATCCTAATGCCTCCTATTCCAGGGAAACCATTGATCTTATATATTTCAACTACAGACACTTCTCTGGGGGCATTATTGGCTCAAACAGATGATACTAGGAAAGAACGAGCCATATACTATATCAGCCGTACTCTAGTCTCCTATGAGATCAATTACAATAATATTGAGAAGTCTTGTCTGGCAGTGGTGTTTGCTTCTCAAAAATTGTGACACTACATGCTTGCTCACACCATACATTTGGTTGCCAAAATTGATCCTCTTAAATACTTGCTTAGTAAGGCTGCCCTCACGGGTAGACTTGCTAAATGGATGATGGTCCTCACTGAATTTGACATAGAGTATGTTGAAAGGAAGGCAATAAAAGGGCAAGCTATTGCTGACCAATTAACTGATTTCCCAATTCAGGATAGTATGCCAGTCCAAGTGGAATTCCCAGATGAACACATCTTGTATACAACTACTCGCACTTGGACAATGTTCTTTGATGGTTCTCGCATGCAAAATGAATCAAGTGCTAGAGTATTATTTGTTTCTCCACATGGGTACAATATTCCAAAGTCTTACAAACTTTTATTCCCATGTACCAATAATATTGCAGAATATGAAGCTTTAACTAATGGCTTGAGAATGGCTATCGAATGGAACATCACAGAGTTACATGTCTTTGGGGATTCCCAGTTAATCATCAACCAGGTCAATGAAGAGTATCAAACCAAGGATGACAAATTGATACCCTACAAAAAGATGGTTGATTCTTTGAGACGCTACTTCACCTTTGTGATGTTTCAACAAATCCCTAGGACAGAGAACAAAGCTGCAGATACCATGGCCACATTAGCTTCACTTCTTCAGTTGGAGACACATGAATCCAGATTTGAATTCTTGGTGGAAGAGCTACACCATCCCATCTTTGACTCATCTGAAAGCCATGTCATTTTTGCCATTATCACACACGAGTCTTCCCGATATGGTGCTATCTATTCATATCTTCATGATGGCATCATCCCTGACACATTCAACTGCTCTGAAGGCTGAAACCTCACCCGTAACACCTCTCGCCACACCCTCATCTCTGGTGATTTATATAGGAGGGGTTTAGATGGGACGCTCCTTAGGTGCTTGAAAAAGGAGGAATCCAACCAAGCGTTAGTTGACATCCACGAGGGCATTTGTGGTGGACATTCTAATGGTCTTTCCATGGCCCAAAGGTTGCTTAGGGCGGGATATTATTGGCCCACAATGTAGATAGATGCAGTCAATTTTGCTAAGTCATGTGAAAAATGTCAGAAACATGGAAACCTGATTCATGCTCCAAGTAGGGAGCTGATCCCTTCTATTTCTCATTGGCCATTTCAGCGCTGGACCTTTGATTTGGTTAGGCAGATTCATCCCAACTCATCAGGTGGACACAAGTTCATTATTACTGCCACTGACTACTTCACAAAATGGGTAGAAGTTGTGCCACTTTCTGTTGCTTTAGGGAGGACCATTTCTTTGTTCATCTTGAATCATATTATTTGCCGATTTGGAGTGCCTTCTGAGATCATTACTAACAATGGAGGCCAATTTAAGAATAAGGACCTAAAGCATCTATGCAAAAAGTTTAAAATCAAGCAACAATTGTCCTCCATCTATTTTCCATAGGGAAACGGCCAGGCAGAAGCTTCTAACAAAACCATTCTTAAAATTCTTCATAGGACAGTACACAAGAATGGTAGGGATTGGCACTTACAAATCAATCCAGCACTATGAGCTTATAGAGAAGCATTCGCACACCTACAAGAGCCACTCTTTTCTCTCTCACCTATGGCGCTGAAGCGGTATTGCCTTTAGAAGTCAAGATACCCTCACTTAGAGTCTCACTCAAAGGTTTGATTACAGATGAGGATTACCGCGCCATGAGGTTACAGGAATTAGAACTTCTAGATGAGAAGCGTAAGGCTTCCTTTGATCACATGAGACTATATCAGAAACGTATGTCCAAAGCATTCAACAAGAAGGTTCACCCTAGAGAATTTAAAATAGGTGATCTTGTTTTGCGAGAGAACCCTAAGAACCAACAAAACCGAGAGCAAAAGGGCAAGTTTGAACCTAATTAGCTTGGACCATATGTCATCACAGCTGCTTTTGGTACTAGTGTGTATTTATTGTCAGATCCCGATGGAGAACAACTCCCTGATCCCATCAACATTGTGCACCTCAAGAAGTTCTATCCTTGATGCTCATTTCTGTCTAGGGGCATCCTTTGTATATATCTTATTGATCCTGAAAAAATACCAAAAAAATTCATATATGATGGTGAAAAAATCTTAAAAAGCATAAAAAGTCCTAAAAAAATACCAAAAAATTAAAAAAAATCAAAAATCCAAAAAAATTAAAATTAAAATTAAAAAATTTAAAAATTTAAAAAAAATGAAAAAAGAATCCAAGTGGTGAAAACCTGGCAACAGGCGCTACTTGAGGCCTTTGCACCCCTATTTGTTAGCATGCATCCTTGACACTAAGCCTTTCCCTCATGCCTTGACCTTATTTGGCTTAGTCTGGAATTGGTCTTTGTCTTTGTCTAGGGGGCATAACTATTAGCATTGGTCTTTTAGGTGCGTTTGTCTCTTGGGGCATTTCACAATAGGTATTTTTCAACACTACCTTTGCATCGAGTGTTTCTTAACACTTATCAGGTGTCTTACCCAACAGTCTCGTATGATGTGATATTTCTCACTAAGAAGATATGATAATCAAAGTTTGACTCTATGACCAACACACACGCACTTAAACAATCAACCCGCTTGAGATATGTTGACTTTATTTTCTTTGTGTGCTGTCTATGAGGATTTCTTTGATGAGTGGTCTCTCCCTGAGAAGTTTTTGATGATGCATAGCTAGAAGACTGAGGGAATGAGAACATGTTTTCTTTCTTAATCTGCTTGTGGGTATATTTTGTTGATCCTAACAGTCATGAGCATTTATGCTGGTCCTACTTGATACTATGGATTGACAAGGTATTATCCTTGACTGTTTTGCGAGTGCATGCTTCTAGTTATCCTGACTTTCATGTGTCTTGATACAAACATAATCTCGCTATCAAACTTAGGTGATCTCACTACACTAGTCATCTTGACCTACATGTCTTTGATGCCTAGGTGGGATTCCCACATTTCTATCTGATAAAGATCATATTCATATCTACATAGTTATGCTAGTGTGCATTGTATGATCTTACAACGCTACCAATAATGCTCGATGATGATAATTAGATGTCTATAAGCGTTGTGACCTTGCAAGTCAACCACTTTCATAGTAGCTTGCATTTTTAGGGTCATGATAGTCTAGTTTTGCATTTCTTGCATATGGAGAGAGCTCTCCTTTTCATCTTACGTGGACCTGTCAGTCGACTACGCTCACCTTTTTCTTCTTCTCGATCATGTCTTTCACTCCTTGTCCTTCTCATCTCGAACCTGTTCCTGTTCATCACAAGGGGTTAATCATATCATCATATCTATATCAAAACTGTCATTTTCAAGAAACATGAGTCTATATCATACACATGAGAATTAAACATACATCTATGAGAGAGAACATACATAAGCACATACATAAGCATTTTGAGCAAAATGACAAGATAATATACATAAACTGATACATCCATCACAAGTGAGACAAATACACATGATACATCGAACATCCAGTAATCTCATAAATCTATATACAATGTCATGATATACAATACAATATGAGATCTCAAAATCTGGATCAAAAGTCTCAGGATATGTCCAAAACATCTAACACCTAACCCTAAGACTCGCTACCACCCTCGTGAGGAGCTCATGGTGGTGGAGGAGGCATAGCTCTCCTATCGAGTACCACATCTGATACCCCTACCCTCTGAGAGTATGATGGTGCTCTCTCACCCTCTGGGATGGCCTGCAGATAGAGTCCGTGATAATAGGCTGCTCTTGCTAACTCCTATTGGAGCTCTAGTGCCTCTGCCTGTGCCATCGCCTCACGACGTGCTATCTCTGCCCTAAGATTAGCTATCTGCTGATCCCACTCTACCCTCAGATCCAGTAGCTTCTGATCTCTCACGGCTATAGTAGTCCAGAGCTGCTATATCTCTACCTCATGAGCCTGTATATGGGCTCTCAGATCCTCTCCCCCGCAGGCTAATCCTACTGTGCCTCTGCCTACCGGTGAGTTGGTCTCGCCTCATCCTCAGGTGTCGCCGATCTCTGTCCCCATGACCATTTCTGGCCACCTGATCTCGACCCCTCTCCTCTCTCCATCCCCTCCCTCCCCTCTGTTTCCTCCATCCCCTCCCTCCCCTCTGTCTCCTCCCTGCGCTGGTGCCTGTGCATCTGGTACTGTAAACCAAGGGAATGGCACCCTCCGCTGCTCTGCCCTATAGGCTGCATCAACCCCTACATCTGCCATATCTAGGAAATACTCCCAGGGCTCGCTCCTGATCCCCACTGTCTTTGCGATAGCCTGCTGATAGTCCAACATGGGTAGCCACCCATGACCCTCCTCGTCTCTAGCCCTGGCATATGTGGTAGTCTCTGTCAAGACTCACTGCTACCTCCCGAACTACCACCATACCTGAGTGATGCAGAATCTCTCTACTATCTCTGCATACCGACCTACCAATGGCCGAGTGCATAGCATGTAACTCAGCTCATCGGCTGCATCTCCCCAAACCTCAACCTCCTTGTAAGGCCTCCATGTGAACGAGACCATCTCATCCAAAATTCGCCTGTAGTATGTCACATCCCAAGAATGGGCATGTGATATGAACCCAAGGAGCCTATAGATGAAGGGGTACCTCCTCTCCCTTGGCTGAATCCTAGGGCGCACCACAGCGATGTGCTCCCATACCCATACCTGTGCCAGGATGGCACCACATGCCCATGTCTGATCATCTTTGTAGACAATCTCATGTAACTCATGGTACATCTCTGCCAATATGGCAGGACCCCATGCCATTCGCTGAGGCCTGAAGACCAAGTCAACCAATAATCGAGCCCATCCGAGCGGGAATCCCTTCTGACTGCGATCAGTCATCAGGATCTGCGAGATAATGGATGCCACTATACAAGGCACTGGGTAGTCTCTACCAAAATCATCTATCAGCCTCTCCCAGCTGATATGCCTATCCAGAATAGTGACATCCTGGAACATCTCCTGAACTAGTCGCCACCCCTCAGTGGCATCCTGATCATAGTACACCTGTGCTAACAAATGAATCATGTCAGTTTTCATCATATGGAAATATTACATTTATGATTATATCTTAAAACATGATTATACTCACCGGCTCGCCATGACATGGCACTCGTAAGATCCTGTAGACGTCCTCTAAAGTGATTGACGCCTCTCCAGTTGGTAGGTGGAAGGTGTTGTGCTCACTATGCCATCTCTCAGCAAGAGCAGTCAACAACCCATGGTCCGCTTTGATGTATGAATATCTCAACAGATACTGGAATCCCATCACTCTAATGTCGGCATTGCCCAGATCATCCAAATCTCGGACACACATCAATCTCGTCACCTTCAGCGCTGTAAAGACCTCCTGCAAGCCAAAACCAAGCCAGTTGTTAGCACATATCATGATGGATGTCTAAAAACTCAGTATAAAACATCTCTAAAGCATAACATTATCTAGACCCATGTCATTTTTGCTCAAAAATGCGTAAAAAATCAAAATTTTAACCTGGGCGATATTCTTTTTTGGAGAAGTATCGCGCGATACTTCTCTCTATAGCGGGGCGATAGACCTTATGCCGCGCAATACTTCACCCGGTATCGTGCAATTTTTCACCTAGTATCATGCAATACTGGTGCCTTAGGTCGCGCGATACTTTGGAGACCCGCAAAGTATCGCATGACATTTCTCCCCAAAGGGCGCGATACTTCTAAAGTATCGCGCAATATTTCACCTAGCAAAAAAATTTTGAAATTTGAAAATTTGAAAAACGTGCTAAAAAAGCTATTAAATATAAAAAATGACTTAAAAAGCTCAAGTTTTTTGAAAACTTACTGGGGCAGGATAGTGTGGTGGCCGGTTGTGCAACCAGGTGCGCTCGAATCGATGCCTGTGGACGGGAACTCCTGCTTGCTGGGCCATTTTCTCTCTCTAAAGCTCTAAAAATTCTCAAATCGCTAAAAGACAAATGACTTTTGAAAATGACATTTTGACCCCTTTTATAGCCTTTTGACTTTTTGACCTCATTTTCAAAACACCTCAAAATTGTGTGAAAATTGCACCCCTAGCTAATTTCGATGTCCTGGATCCATTTTCGGACTCAAAATCAAAATCTGAGGTCATCTTGATATTCAAAATCATGTTTCAAAATCTTCCCTTCTTCTGCGCAGTTGACTAATCTTTTGCGACCTAATCCTTCGATCTTTGTTGGGGCATCGTCATTTCTTCATTTCCATGTCTTCCAAACTTCTAGTCTTTCATTCATATTCATTCCATTCCCTCCTTTCTCACATTTGACTGCATCTTTTCAGTCAGATTGGGGCATGTTTCATTGCCTAATGGTTAACCTATTAACCTTTACATTCAATTGTGATTTCATTCTGATTTGATCAAATCCTTATCAATTCGCTATTCTCCTCTCTACCTGATTTTGATTTCAATTCCGAGGGGGCAGTGCTTATGGGATTCTCATCCCCAATTGCTTGATTTTCCTGATTCAGACATCTTTTGTGAGTTGTCGCTCAAATTTGAGATTCTTATCTCTTACTTTGAATGTGATCCCGAATCAACCTCATGTTCAAAGGCCTTTGTTTATGCTTTGTCTGGGTGTGATCCCGAATCGACCTCACATCTGAGTTGTCTTGTGATCCCAGATCGATCTCACATTTCAATTCCTATATGAAAAAATACCAAAAAAATTCATATATGATGCTGAAAAAATCTTAAAAAGCATAAAAAGTCCTAAAAAAATACCAAAAAATTTAAAAAAATCAAAAATCCAAAAAAATTAAAATTAAAATTAAAAAATTTAAAAATTTAAAAAAAATGAAAAAAGAATCCAAGTGGTGAAAACCTGGCAACAGGCGCTACTTGAGGCCTTTGCACCCCTATTTTTTAGCATGCATCCTTGACACTAAGCCTTTCCCTCATGCCTTGACCTTATTTGGCTTAGTCTGGAATTGGTCTTTGTCTTTGTCTAGGGGGCATAACTATTAGCATTGGTCTTTTAGGTGCGTTTGTCTCTTGGGGCATTTCACAATAGGTATTTTTCAACACTACCTTTGCATCGAGTGTTTCTTAACACTTATCAGGTGTCTTACCCAACAGTCTCGTATGATGTGATATTTCTCACTAAGAAGATATGATAATCAAAGTTTGACTCTATGACCAACACACACGCACTTAAACAATCAACCCGCTTGAGATATGTTGACTTTATTTTCTTTGTGTGCTGTCTATGAGGATTTCTTTGATGAGTGGTCTCTCCCTGAGAAGTTTTCGATGATGCATAGCTAGAAGACTGAGGGAATGAGAACATGTTTTCTTTCTTAATCTGCTTGTGGGTATATTTTGTTGATCCTAACAGTCATGAGCATTTATGCTGGTCCTACTTGATACTATGGATTGACAAGGTATTATCCTTGACTGTTTTGCGAGTGCATGCTTCTAGTTATCCTGACTTTCATGTGTCTTGATACAAACATAATCTCGCTATCAAACTTAGGTGATCTCACTACACTAGTCATCTTGACCTACATGTCTTTGATGCCTAGGTGGGATTCTCACATTTCTATCTGATAAAGATCATATTCATATCTACATAGTTATGCTAGTGTGCATTGTATGATCTTACAACACTACCAATAATGCTCGATGATGATAATTAGATGTCTATAAGCGTTGTGACCTTGCAAGTCAACCACTTTCATAGTAGCTTGCATTTTTAGGGTCATGATAGTCTAGTTTTGCATTTCTTGCATATGGAGAGAGCTCTCCTTTTCATCTTACGTGGACCTGTCAGTCGACTACGCTCACCTTTTTCTTCTTCTCGATCATGTCTTTCACTCCTTGTCCTTCTCATCTCGAACCTGTTCCTGTTCATCACAAGGGGTTAATCATATCATCATATCTATATCAAAACTGTCATTTTCAAGAAACATGAGTCTATATCATACACATGAGAATTAAACATACATCTATGAGAGAGAACATACATAAGCACATACATAAGCATTTTGAGCAAAATGACAAGATAATATACATAAACTGATACATCCATCACAAGTGAGACAAATACACATGATACATCGAACATCCAGTAATCTCATAAATCTATATACAATGTCATGATATACAATACAATATGAGATCTCAAAATCTGGATCAAAAGTCTCAGGATATGTCCAAAACATCTAACACCTAACCCTAAGACTCGCTACCACCCTCGTGAGGAGCTCATGGTGGTGGAGGAGGCATAGCTCTCCTATCGAGTACCACATCTGATACCCCTACCCTCTGAGAGTATGATGGTGCTCTCTCACCCTCTGGGATGGCCTGCAGATAGAGTCCGTGATAATAGGCTGCTCTTGCTAACTCCTATTGGAGCTCTAGTGCCTCTGCCTGTGCCATCGCCTCACGACGTGCTATCTCTGCCCTAAGATTAGCTATCTGCTGATCCCGCTCTGCCCTCAGATCCAGTAGCTTCTGATCTCTCACGGCTATAGTAGTCCAGAGCTGCTATATCTCTGCCTCATGAGCCTGTATATGGGCTCTCAGATCCTCTCCCCCGCAGGCTAATCCTACTGTGCCTCTGCCTACCGGCGAGTTGGTCTCGCCTCATCCTCAGGTGTCGTCGATCTCTGTCCCCATGACCATTTCTGGCCACCTGATCTCGACCCCTCTCCTCTCTCCATCCCCTCCCTCCCCTCCGTTTCCTCCATCCCCTCCCTCCCCTCCGTCTCCTCCCTGCGCTGGTGCCTGTGCATCTGGTACTGTAAACCAAGGGAATGGCACCCTCCGCTGCTCTGCCCTATAGGCTGCATCAACCCCTACATCTGCCATATCTAGGAAATACTCCCAGGGCTCGCTCCTGATCCCCACTGTCTTTGCGATAGCCTGCTGATAGTCCAACATGGGTAGCCACCCATGACCCTCCTCGTCTCTGGCCCTGGCATATGTGGTAGTCTCTGTCAAGACTCACTGCTACCTCCCGAACTACCACCATACCTGAGTGATGCAGAATCTCTCTACTATCTCTGCATACCGACCTACCAATGGCCGAGTGCATAGCATGTAACTCAGCTCATCGGCTGCATCTCCCCAAACCTCAACCTCCTTGTAAGGCCTCCATGTGAACGAGACCATCTCATCCAAAATTCACCTGTAGTATGTCACATCCCAAGAATGGGCATGTGATATGAACCCAAGGAGCCTATAGATGAAGGGGTACCTCCTCTCCCTTGGCTGAATCCTCGGGCGCACCACAGCGATGTGCTCCCATACCCATACCTGTGCCAGGATGGCACCACATGCCCATGTCTGATCATCTTTGTAGACAATCTCATGTAACTCATGGTACATCTCTGCCAATATGGCAGGACCCCATGCCATCCGCTGAGGCCTGAAGACCAAGTCAACCAATAATCGAGCCCATCCGAGCGGGAATCCCTTCTGACTGCGATCAGTCATCAGGATCTGCGAGATAATGGATGCCACTATACATGGCACTGGGTAGTCTTTACCAAAATCATCTATCAGCCTCTCCCAGCTGATATGCCTATCCAGAATAGTGACATCCTGGAACATCTCCTGAACTAGTCGCCACCCCTCAGTGGCATCCTGATCATAGTACACCTGTGCTAACAAATGAATCATGTCAGTTTTCATCATATGGAAATATTACATTTATGATTATATCTTAAAACATGATTATACTCACCGGCTCGCTATGACATGGCACTCGTAAGATCCTGTAGACGTCCTCTAAAGTGATCGACGCCTCTCCAGTTTGTAGGTGGAAGGTGTTGTGCTCACTATGCCATCTCTCAGCAAGAGCAGTCAACAACCCATGGTCTGCTTTGATGTATGAATATCTCAACAGATACTGGAATCCCATCACTCTAATGTCGGCATTGCCTAGATCATCCAAATCTCGGACACACATCAATCTCGTCACCTTCAGCGCTGCAAAGACCTCCTGCAAGCCAAAACCAAGCCAGTTGTTAGCACATATCATGATGGATGTCTAAAAACTCAGTATAAAACATCTCTAAAGCATAACATTATCTAGACCCATGTCATTTTTGCTCAAAAATGCGTAAAAAATCAAAATTTTAACCTGGGCGATATTCTTTTTTGGAGAAGTATCGCGCGATACTTCTCTCTATAGCGGGGCGATAGACCTTATGCCGCGCAATACTTCACCCGGTATCGTGCAATTTTTCACCCAGTATCATGCAATACTGGTGCCTTAGGTCGCGCGATACTTTGGAGACCCGCAAAGTATCGCACGACATTTCTCCCCAAAGGGCGCGATACTTCTAAAGTATCGCGCAATATTTCACCTAGCAAAAAAATTTTGAAATTTGAAAATTTGAAAAACGTGCTAAAAAAGCTATTAAATATAAAAAATGACTTAAAAAGCTCAAGTTTTTTGAAAACTTACTGGGGCAGGATAGTGTGGTGGCCGGTTGTGCAACCAGGTGCGCTCGAATCGATGCCTGTGGACGGGAACTCCTGCTTGCTGGGCCATTTTCTCTCTCTAAAGCTCTAAAAATTTTCAAATCGCTAAAAGACAAATGACTTTTGAAAATGACATTTTGACCCCTTTTATAGCCTTTTGACTTTTTGACCTCATTTTCAAAACACCTCAGAATTGTGTGAAAATTGCACCCCTAGCTAATTTCGATGTCCTAGATCCATTTTCGGACTCAAAATCAAAATCTGAGGTCATCTTGATATTCAAAATCATGTTTCAAAATCTTCCCTTCTTCTGCGCAGTTGACTAATCTTTTGCGACCTAATCCTTCGATCTTTGTTGGGGCATCGTCATTTCTTCATTTCCATGTCTTCCAAACTTCTAGTCTTTCATTCATATTCATTCCATTCCCTCCTTTCTCACATTTGACTGCATCTTTTCAGTCAGATTGGGGCATGTTTCATTGCCTAATGGTTAACCTATTAACCTTTACATTCAATTGTGATTTCATTCTGATTTGATCAAATCCTTATCAATTCGCTATTCTCCTCTCTACCTGATTTTGATTTCAATTCCGAGGGGGCAGTGCTTATGGGATTCTCATCCCCAATTGCTTGATTTTCCTGATTCAGACATCTTTTGTGAGTTGTCGCTCAAATTTGAGATTCTTATCTCTTACTTTGAATGTGATCCCGAATCAACCTCATGTTCAAAGGCCTTTGTTTATGCTTTGTCTGGGTGTGATCCCGAATCGACCTCACATCTGAGTTGTCTTGTGATCCCAGATCGATCTCACATTTCAATTCCTATATGAAAAAATACCAAAAAAATTCATATATGATGCTGAAAAAATCTTAAAAAGCATAAAAAGTCCTAAAAAAATACCAAAAAATTAAAAAAAATCAAAAATCCAAAAAAATTAAAATTAAAATTAAAAAATTAAAAAATTAAAAAAAAATGAAAAAAGAATCCAAGTGGTGAAAACCTGGCAACAGGCGCTACTTGAGGCCTTTGCACCCCTATTTGTTAGCATGCATCCTTGACACTAAGCCTTTCCCTCATGCCTTGACCTTATTTGGCTTAGTCTGGAATTGGTCTTTGTCTTTGTCTAGGGGGCATAACTATTAGCATTGGTCTTTTAGGTGCGTTTGTCTCTTGGGGCATTTCACAATAGGTATTTTTCAACACTACCTTTGCATCGAGTGTTTCTTAACATTTATCAGGTGTCTTACCCAACAGTCTCGTATGATGTGATATTTCTCACTAAGAAGATATGATAATCAAAGTTTGACTCTATGACCAACACACACGCACTTAAACAATCAACCCGCTTGAGATATGTTGACTTTATTTTCTTTGTGTGCTGTCTATGAGGATTTCTTTGATGAGTGGTCTCTCCCTGAGAAGTTTTCGATGATGCATAGCTAGAAGACTGAGGGAATGAGAACATGTTTTCTTTCTTAATCTGCTTGTGGGTATATTTTGTTGATCCTAACAGTCATGAGCATTTATGCTGGTCCTACTTGATACTATGGATTGACAAGGTATTATCCTTGACTGTTTTGCGAGTGCATGCTTCTAGTTATCCTGACTTTCATGTGTCTTGATACAAACATAATCTCGCTATCAAACTTAGGTGATCTCACTACACTAGTCATCTTGACCTACATGTCTTTGATGCCTAGGTGGGATTCCCACATTTCTATCTGATAAAGATCATATTCATATCTACATAGTTATGCTAGTGTGCATTGTATGATCTTACAACGCTACCAATAATGCTCGATGATGATAATTAGATGTCTATAAGCGTTGTGACCTTGCAAGTCAACCACTTTCATAGTAGCTTGCATTTTTAGGGTCATGATAGTCTAGTTTTGCATTTCTTGCATATGGAGAGAGCTCTCCTTTTCATCTTACGTGGACCTGTCAGTCGACTACGCTCACCTTTTTCTTCTTCTCGATCATGTCTTTCACTCCTTGTCCTTCTCATCTCGAACCTGTTCCTGTTCATCACAAGGGGTTAATCATATCATCATATCTATATCAAAACTGTCATTTTCAAGAAACATGAGTCTATATCATACACATGAGAATTAAACATACATCTATGAGAGAGAACATACATAAGCACATACATAAGCATTTTGAGCAAAATGACAAGATAATATACATAAACTGATACATCCATCACAAGTGAGACAAATACACATGATACATCGAACATCCAGTAATCTCATAAATCTATATACAATGTCATGATATACAATACAATATGAGATCTCAAAATCTGGATCAAAAGTCTCAGGATATGTCCAAAACATCTAACACCTAACCCTAAGACTCGCTACCACCCTCGTGAGGAGCTCATGGTGGTGGAGGAGGCATAGCTCTCCTATCGAGTACCACATCTGATACCCCTACCCTCTGAGAGTATGATGGTGCTCTCTCACCCTCTGGGATGGCCTGCAGATAGAGTCCGTGATAATAGGCTGCTCTTGCTAACTCCTATTGGAGCTCTAGTGCCTCTGCCTGTGCCATCGCCTCACGACGTGCTATCTCTGCCCTAAGATTAGCTATCTGCTGATCCCGCTCTGCCCTCAGATCCAGTAGCTTCTGATCTCTCACGGCTATAGTAGTCCAGAGCTGCTATATCTCTGCCTCATGAGCCTGTATATGGGCTCTCAGATCCTCTCCCCCGCAGGCTAATCCTACTGTGCCTCTGCCTACCGGCGAGTTGGTCTCGCCTCATCCTCAGGTGTCGCCGATCTCTGTCCCCATGACCATTTCTGGCCACCTGATCTCGACCCCTCTCCTCTCTCCATCCCCTCCCTCCCCTCCGTTTCCTCCATCCCCTCCCTCCCCTCCGTCTCCTCCCTGCGCTGGTGCCTGTGCATCTGGTACTGTAAACCAAGGGAATGGCACCCTCCGCTGCTCTGCCCTATAGGCTGCATCAACCCCTACATCTGCCATATCTAGGAAATACTCCCAGGGCTCGCTCCTGATCCCCACTGTCTTTGCGATAGCCTGCTGATAGTCCAACATGGGTAGCCACCCATGACCCTCCTCGTCTCTGGCCCTGGCATATGTGGTAGTCTCTGTCAAGACTCACTGCTACCTCCCGAACTACCACCATACCTGAGTGATGCAGAATCTCTCTACTATCTCTGCATACCGACCTACCAATGGCCGAGTGCATAGCATGTAACTCAGCTCATCGGCTGCATCTCCCCAAACCTCAACCTCCTTGTAAGGCCTCCATGTGAACGAGACCATCTCATCCAAAATTCGCCTGTAGTATGTCACATCCCAAGAATGGGCATGTGATATGAACCCAAGGAGCCTATAGATGAAGGGGTACCTCCTCTCCCTTGGCTGAATCCTGGGGCGCACCACAGTGATGTGCTCCCATACCCATACCTGTGCCAGGATGGCACCACATGCCCATGTCTGATCATCTTTGTAGACAATCTCATGTAACTCATGGTACATCTCTGCCAATATGGTAAGACCCCATGCCATCCGCTGAGGCCTGAAGACCAAGTCAACCAATAATCGAGCCCATCCGAGCGGGAATCCCTTCTGACTGCGATCAGTCATCAGGATCTGCGAGATAATGGATGCCACTATACATGGCACTGGGTAGTCTCTACCAAAATCATCTATCAGCCTCTCCCAGCTGATATGCCTATCCAGAATAGTGACATCCTGGAACATCTCCTGAACTAGTCGCCACCCCTCAGTGGCATCCTGATCATAGTACACCTGTGCTAACAAATGAATCATGTCAGTTTTCATCATATGGAAATATTACATTTATGATTATATCTTAAAACATGATTATACTCACCGGCTCGCCATGACATGGCACTCGTAAGATCCTGTAGACGTCCTCTAAAGTGATCGACGCCTCTCCAGTTGGTAGGTGGAAGGTGTTGTGCTCACTATGCCATCTCTCAGCAAGAGCAGTCAACAACCCATGGTCCGCTTTGATGTATGAATATCTCAACAGATACTGGAATCCCATCACTCTAATGTCGGCATTGCCCAGATCATCCAAATCTTGGACACACATCAATCTCGTCACCTTCAGCGCTGCAAAGACCTCCTGCAAGCCAAAACCAAGCCAGTTGTTAGCACATATCATGATGGATTTCTAAAAACTCAGTATAAAACATCTCTAAAGCATAACATTATCTAGACCCATGTCATTTTTGCTCAAAAATGCGTAAAAAATCAAAATTTTAACCTGGGCGATATTCTTTTTTGGAGAAGTATCGCGCGATACTTCTCTCTATAGCGGGGCGATAGACCTTATGCCGCGCAATACTTCACCCGGTATCGTGCAATTTTTCACCCAGTATCATGCAATACTGGTGCCTTAGGTCGCGCGATACTTTGGAGACCCGCAAAGTATCGCACGACATTTCTCCCCAAAGGGCGCGATACTTCTAAAGTATCGCGCAATATTTCACCTAGCAAAAAAATTTTGAAATTTGAAAATTTGAAAAACGTGCTAAAAAAGCTATTAAATATAAAAAATGACTTAAAAAGCTCAAGTTTTTTGAAAACTTACTGGGGCAGGATAGTGTGGTGGCCGGTTGTGCAACCAGGTGCGCTCGAATCGATGCCTGTGGACGGGAACTCCTGCTTGCTGGGCCATTTTCTCTCTCTAAAGCTCTAAAAATTCTCAAATTGCTAAAAGACAAATGACTTTTGAAAATGACATTTTGACCCCTTTTATAGCCTTTTGACTTTTTGACCTCATTTTCAAAACACCTCAGAATTGTGTGAAAATTGCACCCCTAGCTAATTTCGATGTCCTGGATCCATTTTCGGACTCAAAATCAAAATCTGAGGTCATCTTGATATTCAAAATCATGTTTCAAAATCTTTCCTTCTTCTGCGCAGTTGACTAATCTTTTGCGACCTAATCCTTCGATCTTTGTTGGGGCATCGTCATTTATTCATTTCCATGTCTTCCAAACTTCTAGTCTTTCATTCATATTCATTCCATTCCCTCCTTTCTCACATTTGACTGCATCTTTTCAGTCAGATTGGGGCATGTTTCATTGCCTAATGGTTAACCTATTAACCTTTACATTCAATTGTGATTTCATTCTGATTTGATCAAATCCTTATCAATTCGCTATTCTCCTCTCTACCTGATTTTGATTTCAATTCCGAGGGGGCAGTGCTTATGGGATTCTCATCCCCAATTGCTTGATTTTCCTGATTCAGACATCTTTTGTGAGTTGTCGCTCAAATTTGAGATTCTTATCTCTTACTTTGAATGTGATCCCGAATCAACCTCATGTTCAAAGGCCTTTGTTTATGCTTTATCTGGGTGTGATCCCGAATCGACCTCACATCTGAGTTGTCTTGTGATCCCAGATCGATCTCACATTTCAATTCTTCTTTGACTGCATGTGTTCCCAGATCGATCACACATTAGTCAAAGAGGGGCAAATGTATGCACCCTAAAATGGTCACCTAGACTTTGGGCCCCATTTATTTGATTTATCAATCCTGAATCATTTTTATCAATAATCAATATTTTTTAACAATAACAATCTCTTGATCAAATCCTAATTTCGATCATATATTGGATTTTTATCCTATGGGCTAATCATTTATCCTAAGTCTTTATTTGATTAAAAAGAATATTTCCTCCCCTTTTGATTAAATAAAAAGCCCCCACTTTTCCTCTTATCCTAAGTTGCACAAATAAAGCATTTTTCATATTTTATAAAAAGGAGAAAAACACTTTTTGTCTCATATGGACATAAAGTCAACTCTTATTTTCCTATTGGAGGATACTTGTGCACATGGATTGCTCCTCTTTCAAGCTCCACCACTGATTAAGACTTTTTTTCTCTTAATCTCTATGGTCCATTTCACCTCATTTCTTATAAAAGGAGATCTCTCTCTTTCATTTGCATATCCACTTGTTTTATGCTAATGTTATGCTGTAGGTTTTAGGTGCATTTGGAGCTTTTTGAGGACATTGAAGACTTGTTTGCTTTCATCATTTAGTTGCATATTTGCTTCCATAGTTGCATGATAATGGCATTCTTAGCTTAGTTTCCTTTTATGCAATAGAATAAGCTCACATAGTCTAAATAGGAGGCATTGTAATCCATTGCTATTTCCTTTCATAGATTAGTTGCATTGTACTTTCCTTTCATAGCTTAGATTGCATCATCATATAGCTTGCATTGCATTGCATATTTGATTCTTGGAGATATTGGCATTTTTGCCCTTGTCTTCCCTTGAATCTCTCATTGTATGGTTGACTAGCAAGGTCACAAGTTTGTAGCTCTAGCTAAGAGCAAATTTATCATAGTCCCTTGCAACTCCATGCATAGAGAGCTATGAGCCGCTTTGTGAGGCCTCATTCTTGAGCAACCTTGCATGTAATGGTTCATAGAAGTGCACCATTTTAGTGTGTACAGAAATATTTATGGTTTAATATAAATGTAAGAAGTAAATGTCATGGATTCTTTTGCAACTAGTGTCATAGCTTTGTAACCCTAAACTATTTTGAAAACAACACACCTTTACATATATGTTGACAACAAGAAAAAATTTATAATTAAGGACTATTAGACAACAAAATAAGTTACCAATAATTATGTTTGAAATTTTCAATCATCAAGAAACACAACTATAGGAATCAAGTAATTATGTATTGAATGAAAGTGAAATATCTCAAGGATGGACACAAATTCTTATAAAATAAATCAAGGATAGGCACAAGGCCTTTCTAAGAATATTTCTAGTGAAGTCTTTCTATGGTCCCATAAATAATTTTTTCTATTCATATTACCATTGGATAATAAGGAAGCACCATGAAAAATGTGATGTTTACTTGATTTCACAAGATTTTTATTAGATGTTGCTAAGCAATTGCTAATTCTTTGTTTAGCATCTTTCATTTTCATGTCTGCATTGTAATCTACATAACAATTTGAGACCAAGGTGTATTCTTAGGTCCTTGGCAAGGGACAATCCATATTGCCACAAAAAACAATGTCATGGCTTTAGATTAGTAAAACATTCATTAAAGAACCCAATATAGTTAGATATGTTATTTAAATCATCGTATAGTAGAAATACAACCAATGGGTAAAACATATTATAAAAAAATATTTCTTTGTCATTTTTATTAACATGTATCAAAATTTAGTGAAATTCCCCTATAAATCTTTATTCATTAATCATGAAGGAAACATCATCCTAGGTATAGTTTGACAATGTTAATGGATTGCTAGCAATTGGTACACATAGTAATATTTATTGAAACATGAACACTAGATTAGAGACATTAATAATAAAGTATAGTAATATTAAAAAGAGGTATTACAAAATGTTATTGTCAGTAATGTGATAGTGGACACAAGAGAAAAATACATGTTTCTATTGTAGTGTAATACTAGTAGTAGCTATATTGCAAATATCAAATGTAGTGCCAACAATGGAAAAATCATTCTAGAATGATTACATTTTGTATAATTTTTGGTGACTATAGTTTTTGTTATCTTACCATTAAGAGAGTTTGATCTTTGTACCAATTAATATTTTAACCCAATTTAAGAGGGATAGAATTAGTGATTTTAAAGTAATAATTTTTTAATATGTCAACCGTGTTAACACTAGTAGAGGCATAAGTAGTTAGATCAACCTAATTACTATATCACCCTCAAGATTCAATTTTCAACCTTGTTCAAGCTAGGTGATGTCATCACTACATTACTTCTTAAGCTTAACATGCAAGTCAAATTTAGTCCCTAGGATGCATCTTTAGTGTAGTAACTTGACTTTAGTGAATGTTCCATGCAATTGTTTTTTATTTGCAATGTAGGATACCTAGACTAATACACATATTTACTCCTAAGTTCATAAACTTTAGCTACCTAAGTGGTTACATTAGGCATTGTTGGCTTGTTAATGAAACCCAATGCATGAGTTACATCTATCAATGAAAGAAGATTTAATGAATGTTGTTGTTCTCTAAAAGAAAATAGCCATTTTTTTTGGTAAAAATTTAGGGCATTACATCCAAATTGAAGGCTCAAATTCAATTCCCAGGTTTCTCCAACGGATAAAAAAGTCATTTCTGAAGAACCCCAAGAAATCAATATTTGTTATGATGACTCAAGCTCAACCTAGTCTCAATCCTCTCAATATTCTCTAGATGCTTCCCTTATGACTCAGAATCCCTTTACCAAACCCCACTACTCCTCTCCCCGGGAGGGAGATGCCTCTAAATGTGGGTTCCTTATATTAATCCTCTATCCTCCATTTTTGCAAACTCTATGAGGATCTAATAGCTAGAGTGAATAAAATTTTTAATGCCTATACTCTACAAAATATGATCATTAAGTAGAAAATGACTTGGATTTATACAACAATGATTAAGAGAAGAAAATTGGAAGCTTTTTCCATGGCTAAGGCTTCTATGTGATCCACTCAGTGGATTAGGAAGTTTGGCCTTCAAAAATGGGATTAACAAATGCAATACTCTAGAGAAAAATATAGAAATTATCAAAAATGTTATGCCCTATAGAGGATTGGAGGAAGATGAAGGAGAACATTGGTATTCTCTAAAACAACTGAAATAAAATTGTGAAAAATATGTAAAAAATTAGAGAATGTTATAAGGAGATTATAAAGCATCATTGTCTCATTGAAAGTCTTTCAATAAGAGTTGCAGAAGAATAAATTAGGTGTAACAAAAGAGATACAAAACCTACTTCTACTGATTCACATCCCAAGACTAATATATAAAATATAAAAAATGTTTTATACAAGTTATTCTCCCTAGACAAAAATGACGACAAGGATCTATAATCCTTTGTCGACAACCTGAAAATTCTTAACAAAGAATGGCAAGCTATTGGGAAAAATATTTGGTCTTCTATCTTTGTTGGTTTTCTCCTAATTTGTTCTTTTTGTTGTTGTTTGTTGGTCCACTTTTGCTGTTAGATTCTCTTTAATTTTTTCAATAGTATTGCTCCATTTTTTTTGGCCTTAGTGACTATTTTGTAAATGGTATTGGGCCCTATCCCTCTTTTCTCCCTATAAGATTAGATGGGTTCACCAAAATGTGAGGCAAAAAGTATTTTTCCTAACATAAATCTACACTAATTGCATAAATGCAATTGAATAAATAATATGATTAACCTAGACATAATTAATGACTACTAGGAAATGATAAATTCTAATAAAATAAAATTTTCAAAATTGAGTTAGGGGCATTGGAGCTCATCCCCTTGAAGTACAATGAAGAATAATATTGATGTCACCTAGAGCTCACATTTAGTTAAAATGGATTCATTGGATGTACTCATTGTACAAAAAATGTAATAGTCACAAAATCCTTTATAGAAATCAAAGAGATTGATCAAGACATCTATTTAGTCTTGCAATTGAGTTCACTAAACTATGTTACTTGTTAAAGCACAATGACTACTGTAATTTTAAAATACAAAGTGGAAGTTGTGATATTGTGATGGTCACCTTCTTTGTAGTGAACACCTTCATTTACAATCTTTATGGATTTTGTGAAGTGATTAAAGACCAAAAAAATAAGCATTTAATGCTCGAAATGATTCTTATATGTAAATGTTTGTTCCTTTTCGTGAATCAAATTGTAATGTTCTTAATAATAAATTTTCTTCTAATTGAATGGATGATATAGGATTGCTAACTAATAATTTAAATTCTTAAACAAGATCTTTAATACCATGATGCAACAAATATCTATATAAATAAGTGGGAAATTATCTTCAAACAACTAAACAAAAGAACAATGTTAGTAAATTAATATTTCTTTGAATTGAATTTGGGGTGAATAAATAATGATTATTGAATTAAAATAAGAATTGAAAAAATGAACCAAACTAAATACAATATGTACCACTTGTCACTATATAATCACATAAATATGCTAATTTTAGTATTATAAACATATTAAATATAAAAATTATAAATCAAATTTGTAAATAATAAATTATTAAAATCATTTAATGATAACCAAAATGAAAGTTAATCAATATCTTATATTATCACCTTTATTCAATTAAATTTTTAATCCTATAATTATTGAATTCAATTACTTTATATTTTGCTATAAAATAATTTTTGGAAAAAATTCAAGATAATTTATTTCTTTAGTTATAAATCAAAATTTAAAAAATAAAATAAAATAAAAAGAAAAGAAAAACAATTTCAGAACAAAATGAAAAGTTAAACTGAATAAGATACATTAATAAAAGGACGCAGCTATCCTCCCGAAGGATTGCACCGCCGTACCATTTTTTAAAAATCGAAAACACAGTGAAATTTTTAAAAAATTTCAGGATCCGTTCTTGTTAATCTGCTCATTCTGGATTGAAAACAACTAGAAAATTTCGAAAAAAAACACAGCGTATTTGCAAATTTGGAAAAAAAAAATTCTGAATAATGATACATTCCTTCGGAAGGATAGCCACCGCCTTAATAAAATGCTGGTTAATTTCAATACTTAATAGCATTGTGAAAGCCTCGCATTTCTTGGATCTAGAATGTTGACTTGGTCCCCCTTCAACATTTTCAGGTCCGTGCGGTGGTTATATTTTATCGAAACAGAATGTTTACTCGGTCGATTTCAAATATTAAAACAAAGTATTCAGATCTGCCGTCATTGATTTTTTTAATTTGATTCCATATAAAAGAAAAATAGGCGCTACAAATCCCCAAAAAATTCCAAAATAACGGATACTCTTCCCGGAATCCTGGATACGACCATAAGTGGGTCAAAATAAAAAAAGTCATACAATTCTATTTTATCCAATATTTGTCCGCTTAAACGGACTTTAAATTTCAAGGGGTTTTTGGCTTTAGAGCAAGAAGCCCATTGTTCAGCATTGGAGCAAAAGAGGCCACACAGAGCAAACGCAAGCTCGTATGCTCTGTTACACAAACACATTAGATAGAAAATATTTTAGAAAGGATGCAAACCACATTGGCAACAGCAGAGATACTGATTTCCAGATGGGACATAAACACCACAAGCAAAATTCTCTTTCAGAGCAATGCTGAAGAAATTGGCATGTACATGGAAACAGTGGGCAATCTCCATCGACTCATGGAATATTTCTCTGCCGTTGGCACAGACGCTGCGGACCTCATCCGTGCACAACGGCTGATGAAAATGTCCATGACCCGTCTGGAGAAAGAGTTTCACAAAATTCTGTTATCTAACAGTGAATCCATTGATCTGGAACGGGAGTCATCGGGCCGACCTTCTTGCTATTCCTCCACAGAGGATAGCGTCTCTAGGTCCATTTCCTCTGACGGCGATGACAATGGCAGCAGCCACTCAAGCTCAAACTGTCTGTCAGTAGACAGATTCTGCGAATTCAACATGATTCCGTTGGACGCCGTGGAGAATCTGCGGAAAATAGCGCAGCGCATGGAGAAGAGTGGGTACGCCAGTGAATGCGTCCGAGTCTTCACGCTCTGCAGAAAGTCCGTGGTGGAAGAGAGTTTATACAATCTGGGCGTGGAGAAGGTGAAATTGAATTGAGAGTTTATATCAGTTTATAAAGTAATTGCACCAACATTTACTATCCACTATGATAAAAACTATGTGGGTGTAGAATCACCAAATTACTTCACATCTCCAAAAAAGGAATATAATCTATGTAATCATCCCAATTGCCTAGATAGCGGCCCAAGCATAAGCCACAAATAGTACAACTATAGTCTAGACAAACATAAATTCTATTGAGCAAAATTATCTTTAGGTAGAAAAAGGTTTAGCATAGCTGAACAAAGGTAACAAAATTATGAATTGATATATTATATGTCCACCAAGTTGAGAGAAAACACAAAGAGTACATCTAAGTAGCATTTAAAATGCACTCATATCTAGGTTTTTTGAAACTTCTAATGTAGAGATATCTCTTCTTTATATCAAAACACAATATATAAGAACATAATGCAAAAAACAATCTGAACTTTAGAGAAATCTTAAAAATATGGGTCCACTATGAAATATATAAAGCTATTAAATCTTCATTCCAAGTTAAAAAATTTATGATTTTACAAAAAGAAAGCTACTTTTAAACTCCAAACCAAATCAACCAACAACAAGGGCATAAAAATAAAGTATCCTACTGACTTAATTGGGACAATGTGAAACCCTATATATTGAAACCATTCTCCACAAAAGATATTGCATCACCTTTTAATGCACACCTTACTAGAAAACCAAAAGTTCTTATACGATGAATGTAAGCACAAGGCAATTGTGGTTCCAAGTTCCAACACACTCTAACAATATTTTTCTCAAAACAAAAAACCTGATATAAATCATGAATACAAATAGATGTTCAGACCCAAGCAAAGAATATTAAGACCAACATCCAGTACTAAAAAATTATCAATAGTGATCAGTCAGAAGTTTTCTATTCGGCTTAATTATTCTTTATTTATTGGCCTAAATAAATTTAGTAGAGTGTGGTTAAAAGACTTATAATAGTGATATTGCTATCAGGATTCAACTGAAGTTTTTTTAGTCAAACTCATTGACCCATATTTCATGAGTAGTGGTTCACACGAACCCATCTCTCATGAGAATGAATGGAACACTTAGCATTCATTGGATCTAGGTGATGCTCAGAGAGGTGAAGCAGTGGGACTTCGCGGGAGGTCACCCAACTCAGTACTACTCCAGCTCGAGTGTGCTTAACTACAGAGTTTCCTCCATGGTTAAACTCGGTCTTCTTGCAACGTGATTTGTAAAACCTTTACCAAGTGTTGTTCCTTATGAACCATTTATTATAAATCCCCTTAAGCTCAATAATTGATAAGTAGGAGATAATTTCCACAACAGATCAAATTGTGATATTGCTATCAGGATTCAACTGTGTAGTTTTTTGAGTCAAACTCATTGACCCATATTTCATGAGTAGTGGTTCATGGGAGAGATGGGTTTGAGTGAACCACTACTCATGAAATATGGGTCAATGAGTTTGACTCAAAAAACTACACAGTTGAATCCTAATAGCAATATCACAATTTGACTTGTTGTGGAAAATATCTCCTTATCAAACTTATAATAGATAATAGACAATCAAAAAGAAAATTTGATGTTAGAAAATCAAGCATATTCTCAGCCAAGAGAAAAATAAATTCCTTGGTTAAGCTTACTCATATTATAAATAGTCAGGCATACTATATAACTAGCTAGAATGTTATCTCTATTATAAACAAAAGCTATATAGAACCTTGTTTTAACTCATTCTTGTATGGCTAGAACTCTTAAATTTTATCCTACAACATTAAGAAATGAAATAAGGTGAAAATAAGGCCTCTTAAATATTTTTGGAATGCATGAATAGATAAATGAAAATTAAATTGCACTCGTTAGAGGAAATTCATGTAGTATTTAGGGACCATTAAGAAATTTGTCAAAAGAAAAGTTGCCCAATTAAAATCATGGCATTATGAATGCAAATGAAAAGAATCATAGTCAAATTATAGTAATATGTATTATTAAATATAGGGAACATAGATTTGGCACAAAATATATCATCAGATCGACATGATCAAAACCTAGTAAAGGACCTAAGACATGTTGTGCATATCTCTATTATAGAATCTCTGTAGAGTTTGATGCAACCACTTCTTGCAACTTAGACCACGACACTTGATTTATGAGATATTTACATTTAGCTTATCTGGAGAAGCTTTCTACACATGTAGTACTTTTCCAACCTACAAAAGGATACTTGTTTCTTAAAATGAAAAAGGAGTTCTGGAAAAAAAGTAGCAAAGACACATCCATATACAAGGTTATCATTGTATAAAAAGAGAATATCATCACGCCTTATTCTAGGGTAAAAAAAATTCTTTGATATATTAGTTAACATGGAGAAAAAAACTAGAGAAAAATAGACTACAAGTTACATTCCTTAGAAACGTTATCCAAATGATTTATAATAGGAAAATCATAGAAACAAAGTAAAAATAAACCGTGGTGAGATAAGGTCATACAAATTATGGTGATGTCCCACAATAACCCATTACAACATTGGTTGCATTGTCACCTCTATAAGATCATTCATTTGCATCTTTTTCCTCTACAATTAACACCATGTTTCTCAGGATCTATATGACTTTAAATTTTATTGAAAAAAGATAAATAACGTACTATAAATTTCTCTTCAAGAATACTAGGTTTAGGCAAATACACAAGGTGATAAGTTGATCACAATAGAAACAATTGGGGCTTTGGAACCCACCAATGAATTCATTACTAACATATAGGAGGTTGATATTCGACTTTTGCACATCACAAGAAATAAATACAAAAAATTCAAATAGAGAATAAACATATAAAAATCAATATATTACGCCGTGATAGCATGATGAAATCAAAGTGGGGGGGAGATGTAGTGAATCTCGATGCACCAAAATTGATACATCTTCATGGAAATCAAGTAAGAACTTATTTGTACTTACAACATGAATTTATCACATACATATAATATCCTCCATGATGTTACCAAGTTTCTCACACTCTCTCCTCCTCTTGGATACCATGTGTTGTTATTTAATGTACACACGAGTGAACTTGAAAAAGCATTATTAATCAACAAAGTACTCAACATAAATGCAATACACTATCTCCACCATCATATGCGCCACTCTCCATACATGCACTAGTGCCCCTTTTTTAATTTTATAAGATGAGGATTGCAAAATTTACAACTGCCCAACTCCTAATCTATAGCCCTCTACAAAAAGCTAGCATATGCAATATACAACATATGGGAAATTCCTAAACTCTGTAATCTCAAACATTTTGGGAAAAAAGAATCCTAATTTCAATACAACATAATTTCATATACAATTAAAATAAAACTAAATTTTGAATTTAAATAATAATAATAAACAAGGGCTACATGCAAAAAATGACAAAGAGAAACATAAAAAATATTGATCCAAGTCACACAAGTAAACTTGACATAGCATTATTAAATAAAAGTAGTCAACATAGCTACAATATGCCATCTTCACCATCATATGCACCACTCTCCATATACCTAATATGACACCCCTTTTATTTATTTTTTAAGATTAATACTGCCAAGATTTACAACTAGCAAACTCCCAATTCTACAACCCTTTACAAAAAGCTATCATATGAAATATGTAGCATATGGTTGATTCCTAAACTCTACAATCCTAAAAATTTTGGGAAAATGGAATCCTAATTTTAACATAAAAAATTTCCATATGCAATTAAAACAAGACTCTAAATTTTGACTAAATAAATAATGATAAACACAAGCTACACTACAAAAAATAATAGAGAGAAATAATAAAAATTGATCATCTAACTTGGATGTAAAACACAAAGACAAAGATAGGGGTGAATTAGGAAAATATAAATAATCTGCTAAAATTTCACAATAAAATTCTTGGAGATCCAAACCATGGGAAATAAAGGGATTAATAAGAAGGCCCAAATTCCAAGAAAGAAAGCAATTGCATTTAATGAGGTGAAACATAAGTCTCCATCTATAAGACATGAACTAAAAAACTAATCGCAATTAGGGATTTTGAAAAGTTTTGACATACGGCTTGACATCATAGATAATTGTAATTCATGACACAACATATGGGAAAGTGCTCAGGGATGAATATACAACTAAGCTTGAATAAAGAAAGAATTATAAAATAATTATTACAATGCTCATCATAGAAATGAAAGACAACTTAAATTTAGCACAACTTAAATTTAGCTTAATTCTATAAATTTGAAAGATACTCTAGGTTTAAAAGATTAATAATTCTTCTTGATGCAAATTACCTACACAAATTTTCTTCATAAGGTAAAGAAACCTATAAAATATGATAAATGATAAGGGTGTTAGGCTCCCTCCCACAATGTTCAAACAAATGCTTCTTTTGAGAAATCCATTCAATGAAAAAATTTAAATGAAGCATTCAATTCTTGTAAAGGAAATAAAATCTTCCAAAGGAAAAGAAAACTAGAACAAATATTAATTTTGTATCAATAATTCAACACATTTTTTAATCAATGAGGGTGAATATTTACTAGTCTCATTAAGTTAGCAAAGCAACAAATATCTCATGACATCAAGCAATAAATAGATACTACAATGAGCTTCAAATCTCATTACATAAGCTACAATGAAAATTAGTGAGGATTTGAAATCATTCAAGAGAATTTGTGCATTTGGTCTTATTTATTAAATGTAGTGCATAAGTTTTTGTGAAGGTTGTGGTGATTGGAAGTGGCACTTATTTTTACAACATCTAAAAAAATCCATTTCCATTTATGCTTTAATGGGTATCGATAACCTATCCCAAAGCTCCAAATTGAGAACAATTAGGGAAGATTTTTCTTTGCATTTATTTGGAAGAGTTTCTAAAGCCTTTTCAACAAACATATTTTCATATTTTTCCACATTTTTAATACATGTCTACCATATATGTGTCCTAAATGATTTAAGATTTTTTTACATAAAACTTCAATTTACAATAGAACATATGAGGAAGGGTTCAGAACTGGTAATATGCTTCAATAATTGTTACAATGCTTAGTAAAGAAATGAAAACAAGCTTACATTTAGCTTAGTTCTATAAATTTGAAAGATAGCTTCAATGTTAAAATTTTTGAAATACAACTCTTCAAGTTTTCAACATTGACAATTCCTGATAATGTAAATTACTGTTAGAAATAATAATAATAAAAATAGAGCAAAGGAAAGAACCCAAGTGTGAGTGTATGAAAGAATATACCAAGATCCCCAAGAGGGAAAGAGAGGAAATTATTCAAAGAATCAAGCCACTAGATCAACAAAGTGCTCCAACAACAACAAGAACTCAAGGATTTTTGAAAAGGGAAAAGCAAAGAAAAACCCCTTGTGAATTATAAATGAGGCTCAAAGCCTAAGAAAAAGAAAGGAATGGAGCTCAAAGCTCATTACAATATGGAGAGAAAGAATGAGATAAGAGAGAAGATTATTGAGCAAGTGTGTGAGAGGCATCTCTTTAAGTAGAGATGAGTGGAGGAGTTTGCATGTAACTCCCATCTTAGACGAATGCCACATTCATATTGTGTGTGTGACAAATGTGAGATTTCTCTTAAGGAGGAATATCTAATTTCCTTATTAAAGGAATTACAAAAATGTGACATGTCCTCCTACTTGGACTAGAGGACAAATACAATATAGGATACCTTGGTTTATCTTTTGATTACATATTTCACCAAGGAAAGATTAATTTATAACACCCCCCTTTAATCTTTACTTTGCATGATTATATCAATAGGTATTAAACCCAAATGTTTACAATGATTTTGAGATGTTTCTTTTGAAAGAGTCTTCACTATGATGTCTTTGGTTTGATCATCTTGCATGTCTTCAACTTGTGCTTTGGAGCTTGACTAGTACATAGGACTTCTGGCAAAGTGATTAGCATGTTGAGGGAAGCCCAAATCTTTAAGAGACCATTGAGATTATTGAGATGCATTTATGCATTATGTATATTCATTTCCAGTAGAAAATAGAGGTGGAGCATAATCAACACCTGAGCCTGCAATAAGGCGGAAAACACTAGTAGAGTGCCCATCCTTGGGATCGCCTGGTGCTGAATCAGTAACACTTTGGAAAGAAAAATCATATTGTGAATCATGAGGTAAATAATAAAAAATGCAATCTTCAGTTGCATAAAACAAATTCCTAACAATAATCATCATAATAATGGCTATTCAAATAATCATAATAATGGTTATCATAATAATTATAATAGACCCCATTGTAATTACTGTGGGAAAGTTGGTCATGTGATCAATAATTGTTTTAAGAAAATAAAACATGAAAATTAATCTCCTCCTAATAATGAAACCTATCATAACAATAACACTCATCATGCTTTAACATTTAATTTAGTTTAGAAAAAATGGCGGGAGCGGGAACAGGTGGATTTTTGAATTCCCTAGTGGGTGGGAATCCTAGATCACAGGTTGCGGGTTCCTCGGGGGAAGCCTACTGTGTCGATTCCCTTGCAGATTAGGACTCTACAGACCTAGATAAAAAGGATGGGGTCCCACGTGAAAAGGAGAAAGACCTAGGTAAGGAAGCGGGTGTGGGAGCTAGGCACGAGGGCCTTCCTAGACTGCCTTCTCCAACGAAGACCCAGGCATATGACCAAGACACTCCTCACTGTCGGTGGTCATCACTCTTTGGGATAAAACCCTTAGGCAAGTCCTCTTTCCCTTCCATAAAGGACTTATCAGACAAGGAAAAAGGAAACTTTATTTTAGAAATTCCTGACAAACTAGTTGACTACAACATTGCATCCATGGACAACACTCTAGTGGATAATTTTGTTGTCCCTAAGCCAAACATTGACATTGTCAAGAACTTTGCAAAAAAAAAATGGGACCTAAAGGGTCATGTTCAGGTTCCTACAATGGCAAAAGGGTTTTTGTCCTTTGAGTTCTCCTGCAAAGAGGACCTGGATAAGATCCTCTATGTTGGCACCTGGGTCATTAGCAAGACCACTTTAGCATTACAAAAATGGACACCTAATCTAGATCTTAATGACTCCTTCATCCAGGCCCCAGTGTGGGTGAGACTGCCTAAACTACCTATGGAGTTCTGGAATGAAGATGTCTTTGACAGGATAGCTAGATTGTTTGGCACCCTTTTGTCCATAGACCATGTTACTATTGCTAGGAGCCGACTCACCTTTCCCAGGATCTATATTGGAGTGGAAGATGGAAAGGATATGCCAGAAGTTATTGAGCTTCGTTCCAAGCTAGGAAAGTGTGTGCAGAAACTAGACTATGAAAGCATCCCATTTTCTTGTTTCCACTGCAAGAAAGCAAGTCACAAAGCCAAATCTTGTCCTATCCTCTGAGTAAAGGAGATAGAAAGGAAAGCCAGAATAGAACTAAGAAAGAAAAATAAAGACACCTCTTAGGAGGAACCAATGCCCAAAACCAATAGAATTTGGAAGAAAAAAAGAACAACCAGCTCCCAACCCGGATACTAAGGATCCCAAAGAAGTGGAGAAGCTGAAGTTGATTCCACTTGAAGAGAATGGTGGAGCCCCCCCCCCCCCTCTTTTGGGTCTTGATATGGATGCAGCAAATCAACAAGAATCAAAGGAAGAAACCCAGAATGAAGCTCAGATTGAAGGAGGGGACTCATGTTCTGGCACTATCTCTGTCTCCCTAGTCTCGGAGTCCATTTCCCCCCTTGCGGCAGGTACAAACAACTATGTTCCTTACTCAATGTTGCAGGAATATAGGAAGTACCAACAGATTGAGGACCTGATGGTCTCAGCTTCTCCAAACCAATTCAACACCATGGTGAAGCTCTTCACCAAGCATAAGGAAGATAAGGTGGGATGGATCTCAATTCACAAGAAGAAGAAATCTAGCAACAGAGACCCATCTCCTATTTCTCCAGCAGCCACTAGAAGTAAGAAAAAGGCAGAGGGAAGGGGTAGAAACTACACCCCAGAAAGAAAAAGGACAAGCTAAAATAGGCAAGTCGAAGTGAGCCTGAATAAAATGGATGGAAACCAAGTTTCTATCCAAGCTTACAACACCCCCATAAAGAAATGAAAGTCATCTCTTGGAACATCCGTGGGCTAAATAGCTCACACAAGAAGGACATCATCAGAAATATGATAAGAGATCATAGACCAGACATTTTCTTAATCCAAGAAACAAAAATGCAGAAGGATAAGTTAGAGAAAATTAAATTCAGCAAAGCTATGAATAACAGAGCTACTAGCTCTAAGGGAGATTTTGGGGGCCTTCTCACTATGTGGAACTTACATCACCTTAGAGCTGATGTCATCTACGAAGGAGGTAACCTTATTCTCATGAATTTTACTAGAATAAAAGATGATGAAAGTTGGTTTATTTTGAATATTTATGCTCCTAATTCAAAGAGAGAGAGAAAGACCTACTAGAATAAGATCATATCCACCATCACCCCTCTTAACTGGACTAAAGGCATTATTATGGGGGACTTCAACACCCCACTTAAAGAAGGGGAAAAAAGGGGGGAATAGCACTTGATTCTGAAAGCAAACAAGACCTAATGGATTTAATCAATGACTTGGCTTTGCTGGATATAGATCTTCATGGTGCTGACTTCACCTAGTCTAATAGGAGGATTGGTTTGGAATGAATTCAAGTTCATTTGGATAGGGCCCTATATTCATTGGACTGGCTAAACAACTATAGTCTCAACCTCTCTGCCCTGGTTCATGCTAGCTCAGACCACTCCCCCATCTCACTTTCCCTGGATCATACTAACAAGAAAAGGAACTTTCCCTTCAGATTTGAAAAGATGTGGGTTTCCCATCCTAACTTGCTCAATAAAATCAAAGAGTGGTGGAACATAGACGTTGAAGGTATAGCCATGTTTAGAGTGGCAAAAAAGTTAAGGAACATCAAAAGTAATGTTAAAAATTGGATCAGAGAGGAATTTGGTGATATCTTTACCTCTAAAGATAAGACTCTCAACGAACTTAACTCTATTCAAGCCGAAATCTAGAATCAGGGCTATGATGAAGAAATATTGCAAAAAGAAAAAGCCATCCTTTCAGATTACCATAATATTATTGGGCAAGAGGAAACCTTCTAGAAGCAGAGATCGAGATCCATCTGGCTCAGGGAAGGGGACCGCAATACTCATTTTTTCCATGTTTCCACTATGAGACACAGAGCTGCTAATAGGATAAGTAGAATCAAGAAGGGAGATCAAGATCTTAAGGAGGACAAGGACATAGCAGATGAGGCAATTACTTACTTTTATCAGCTCCTCTCTAAAGATTAGGGGATATCTAAACAAGACCAGGGCTATCTCCTTGATAATATATCGAGAATCATCACTGACCATCAAAATAAAGACTTATGCTCTATCTCAGACATGACTGAGGTCAAGAAAGCTCTGGATTCTCTTCCAGGGGACAAAGCCCCTGGTATAGATGGCTTCCCTATGTTCTTCTTTCACCTTTATTGGGATTTGGTGAAAGATGATGTAGTTCAAGTTGTGCAAGAATTTTTTGGTTCAATGACCTCCTCAAAGAACTCAATGCCACCTTCCTAGTGTTAATTCCCAAGACTTCTGGAGTAGACTCTTTTGAGAAATTCAAACCCATAAGCCTTTGCAATTCCTTCCTTAAGATCATATCCAAGGTTATCACCTCTAGGATTCTTAGAGTCCTCCCCTCTTTGATCTCATAGCAGCAATCTAGCTTTGTGCCTGGCAGACAGATCCTAGACTCCATAATGATGGTGCATGAAGTTATTCATTCGCTTGAAGAAGGAAAAAGGGAAGGCTTTCTTCTCAAGCTTGACCTCTCCAAGGCCTATGACCGGGTGGATTGGTAGTTTCTTCTTAGAGTTCTTGAAGCTTTTAGTTTCAACTCCCACTCCTGCAAGCTTTTCTTTCAAATCATCTTGATCCCTTCCTTGGTGGTCATGATCAATGGCTCTCTGTCTACCTTCTTCAAACCTTCCAGGGGCTTGATACAAGGGGAACCTCTCTCCCCAAATCTCTTCATCATTCTTATTAAGTGCCTGGGAAGACTTATCTCAACTTCTAAAATGAACGAGGACCTGAAAGGTATCAATCCCTCATTCGGTGACATTGTCTTTACACACCAGCAATTCATGGACGATACCATTCTTGGAGGTGAGGCTTCAGTGGGTGAAGCTAGAGTGGTGAAGGATATTCTTAACAATTATACCAGGGCTACTAGCCAAACAATCAATTGGAATAAAAGTGCTCTTTTCTTTATCAACACTCCTAAAGTGAGATAGAGGAAAATTGCCCAAATTATGGGATGTGGCATTGATACCTTACCTTCTACCTACTTGGGGCTACCCTTAGGTGTCAAACCTCCAGAAGCTTTTTGGAACAAACTGATAGACAGATTTAACAAGAAGCTTGTCGATTGGAAATGGGTCATCCTAAGCTAGGCTAGTAAGATCCAACTGGTTAAGGCTACTTTAAAAAATCTTCCCACCTATGCCCTTAGCCTCTTCCCTATCCCAGCTGAAGCCATGGAAGCCATGGAAAGAATCCAAAGAAGATTCCTCTGGTTTGGCACTGAGGACCACAAACGCATTCCCCAAATTGCCTGGGAGAAACTGTACCATCCAAAATCTGCTGGTGGCCTAGGCTTAAGGAAATTGAGACCTTTCAACAAAGCCCTCCAAGCCAAATAGATGTGGAGAACTTTCAATAGCATCAGAGAATGGAGGGATACCTTTGAAGAAAAATACCTCTTGCATAACTCTCTCAATAGGTTCTTTGAAGAGGAGGATTCCCCCAAAGATTCCATCATCTAGAATGGTCTTCTTGCCACCAAGGAGTTGGCTAAGTCCAAGGCAAAGTGGAAAATTAGAAATGGTCACTCTATTAATTTTTGGAATGACAACTGGCTTCAGATGGGCAGCCTGAGAAATATTGACACTCTAAACACATAGAGACTCATCCACTCTCAAACCTATGGGACTCAGGTCTACAATTACAGAAGGGATGACAAATGGGTAGATCTCACTCAGATTTCTCAGGACCTTTCTCCTTTGATGACTGCTCTTAATGTGGTCACTCTATCTCCAAAGTAGTAAAAGATTATCTAGGAGGATTCTTCGGATGGGAATTACACTCTGGCCTTGGCCTATTCTTTGTTGACCACTCAAATCCAAGACTTGAATCCGATGTGGGCCAAAGCTTGGACTCCTAGTCTTACACCCAAAATCAATGTCTTCTTCTGGCTCTTGCTCTAGAACCATATCCTCACTATGGATAATCTCACCAAGCGCGAGTTCCAGTTCACTAATAGATGCATTCTCTACAAATGTCAAGAGGATTCTATGGATCACCTCTTCATCCATTGCTCCTTTGTTCGTCAGATTTGGCAACTGCTCTTTTCGGTCCTGAATCTCTCATGGTGTTTTCCACTGTCTTTCAGAGATCTCTTCTCCCAATGGGTCTTCAAAAGGTTTGATCACGACTTTAGATTACTCAATACTTGGATTCTTCCTCATTTGTGTTGGGGGTCTAGAAGGAGCTCAATAATCGCATCTTTCATGACTGTTCCTCTCCTTCTAAAATTATCTTTGAAAAAATCATTCATGTTGTTAAGGAGAATTTTCTCTACTATGGAAGATCTAACCCTCTTGTAGGAAAGGCTCAGGCTGCTACTCAGGATAAAAGACAAAACTATGTGTGGACTAGTCCCCCAACTAGTTGGACCAAAGCCAACTTTGATGGCATAGTGAAAGGGAACCCTGGTCTTGCTGGCAGTAGAGGAATAATCAAAAATATCTTTAGCACTGGCACTGTGGTTGTCAGTCTCCCCTTGGGTGCTTAGATGAATCACTATGCTGAAGCCTGGGTGGCTCTTCAAGTCACCAAACTTGCCAAATATCAGGGGGTCAAGTGGCTCTGGCTGGAAGGTGACTCGATGAATATTATCAATTGCCTCAACCTTTCTGATCCTCCCTCTTGGACTATAGCCAACATTATAACTGAAACTTGGGCTATCCTTAATTCCTTTCAGAAGGTGTTCATCACCCATTCATATTGGGAAGCCAATGGAGTGGTTGACCGGTTTGCCAACTTCGCTGTCACAAAGGACGCTAAGCTGACTTGGCATAATGGTGATGAATTCCCCAGAGAAGTGAAGAGTATCCTTGAAAAGGATCAATTCCAGTATATAGAAGGAAAAATCTTACAAACTTAATTCTTTCATCTGTCTTCTGGGCAGTTCCCAGGTTGTCTCTCACTTGGCCCATTCTGTCTGGCTGTGGTTTTCTAGCCCTAGGCTTTCTGTGGGTTATCTCTTGTATGTTTCTACTCTAACCTTGTGGGTTTCAGGCACCATGTAAAACTTTTTTTACCTAATAAAAAATACTCGTCATGCTTTTACTATTTGTTATGGGATGTCTGCTTCTCATTTTGATGATAATACTATTTGGGATGAATACCATGATGATGGATATTCTTGGAATAACCCTCTTGATTACTATCTTCCTACTCAAAGTGATTATATGCTCTCTCCTTATGATGCAATGGAAATTGATGATCAGCCTACGACCTAATTTTCCAAACATGTCTACACATAAGTACCATAATCAATGAAACATCAAGAGGATAAGAATCTAAACTAATATTAACAAAACAAATATTGACATGTACTAAAAAATAATCTGAACTAAGGATTGTGAGTGTGAAAAACATATTGCCTTCCAAATATAAGAGATATCCAACAAAATTCAAGAGATATTTCAAGAGCACCATCCTCACCATGAGGAAAAAAATAACCAATGGAACAAGTTGATAAACATCGACTGAAGTAAGTGCATCCTAGTGCAACTTACAAATAGAACAATTTGAAAATCATCAACCGAAGTAAGTGCATTCCAGTGCCACTTACAAATGGAACAATTAAGTGCATCCCAGTGCAACTTATAAATGGAACATGTAAGTGCATCCTAGTGCAACTTATAAATGGAACAAGTAAGTGCATCCCAGTGCAACTTATAAATGGAACAAGTAAGTGCATCCCAATGCAACTTACAAATGGAACAATTAAGTGCATCCCAGTGCAACTTATAAATGGAACAAGTAAGTGCATTCCAGTGCAACTTACAAATGGAACAATTAAGTGCATCCCAGTGCAACTTATAAATGGAACAATAGATCAAATGGAACTTATTTCCTTAATCTAAAGGTAATTAATGCTGAATAATTAAATCAATAATAATCCATTGGAAGGAAATGTTTGTAGATAACTCACAATGCTTGAACAAATTAAATTTTAACATCATCAATGATTTTAAGTACTTCGGAACAATCATATATCATTTTTCTTCTTAAAATAATAGATAGATCAATTACCATACAAAAATTGATATTAAATAAAAGGCTAGCTTGGAAAATTAAGAAAAAAAAGTATCCCCTTTATATAATAGAAAATAATCTTAATTTCAAGCAATAAAATTGAAATTTTTTTGGATAGACAGAACTAGTTAATTTAAATTCCAAAAATAATGCAAACATAATTACTACAATTGAGTGCAAGAAAAAAATCTCTTAATTGAAAAGAGTTTAGAAAATTAAAAGGTTAAATAAACACCTTTTATAAAGAATTGTTTCCCTTAGAACAAATTGATTAAACTAAAAAAAAATATTAACAAAAAAAATTTAATAAACAATAGTATATATTTTATTTTTAAAAAAAAAATTTATATAAACCTTAAGTAATATGCTAATTTAAAATATATAAATTTTGAAAACCTTAATTATTTAAGACTAAGAAGGAGAATATAAAAAAAAATTATAGTTGTTTTAACTTTAGAAAAGGTATAGGATTTTAGTTAAAGAAAATGAGAGATAATGAAAAATAATTATAAAAACTTTTTAGAAAAAGACAAAACCAAAGAATCTTAAGATGATTGAAAGACTCTTGAAAAGAAACTCCTCATATGTGATATTTTCTACAATATAAGACACAATAAACTTAGCAAATTTTGTGCTAAAAAGAATGTAGAGTTTTTCAGAAGATAAGACAAACTTGGCATTATAAACAAGTTAGAATAATTTAAAAAAGTGTTATTATTAGAAGGAAAAATAAACTTGGTTCAAACTCAGTTCAAGCTTGTTTAATTAATACAAGTGCTGCATAAAAGACAAGTGTAAATAAATGAAACTGTGTATGTTGCAAATAAACTTGTTGCGGCAAAAAAAAGGAGGGATTACTAACTTAGAAACCTTGTAATAATAAAGCATTATAAACTTGAATCCAACTTACGCTTGGAAATAATGAATGAAACAAACTTCAACAAACATTATTATTTTTCTACAATATTATAATGTTACAATATAGAGTATGAAAGATGCTATAAATGTAATTTGAATGAGATATTTGCAGGAAGGATAATGAAGAAAAAAAATAGAATAAGCCAAATTTACTGAAACTTATTTGAAACACAAACTAAGTAACAAGTAGAAAGGAAAATAACAAAGAGTTATGCGATGAAGACAAGTATGAAAAAATTAATTAGATGCCTTACAAATAATAGTTTATGAAAATAAGTAAACTTTCAAATGAAACCAATTTTCAGATAAGATGTTACAAGGTTTACATGGCGGTAGAAACCTTTAAAAATCACACAGATAAGGGCTAATAATAGAAAGCATGAAATGTATAATGCGATGATGAATGTTAGAAACATGGTGAAAGAAAAAATGCAACTATGACCACTGGATTTTAAACTGAAATTGAAGTCTTTTAACAAGGTTAGAAGGAATTTTGGGCCCAAATTTGAAGGAGCTACCAGTCCTAGCCGCTTACAAGTAATAGAGGAATATTTTTTTTTTATAGAGATGGTAGCAATAAAAAAAGGTGTAGATAGACGTTTTAGGAAAAGGTAGGAAGAATTAATATTCAAAACTGGTCAAAACAAAGAATAAAGTGAAGGAAAATGTGATAAAATATTCTTTATGCAGGTAACGTAAGCTGGAAAAAAAGAAGAAATGAAAATAAGAGATAACAAGTTACAGAGAGAGGATGATAAAGAAAGAAAAGAAGCTGCCCAAAGACGGTTGTGAAGGGACATAAAAAGGGATAGATTAAACTTGATGTAATCTGAGCCTGTGTTAATGAAAAAAATAGAATAAACTAAACTTTGAAGAAGAGAAATGTATAGGTTAACGAACTGTCTTATTGAAAAAAAATATAGTATTCATTGGTGGTAGAAGACAAAGGATTTGATGGCTACAGAGCTTCATTTCAAACAAAAAAAAAATGTAAATATGAGAACTAAAAATAACATGCACATGAATAATGAAGTTGAGTGCATATATTTTTTTAAAAAGTTTTGATTGAACTTGCATTGAAATGACTCAGCCCTTTTAAAAGGTTCAAGGTCATCACTTGAGAGAGATACAAAGTGCTTTTTTTACTGCTGCCACAGAAGGTACCATTTTTATCTGAGTTTCAAAGGTGCCAATGTCATAAAAATCTCTAGTCTATCATCTCTACCAATCTCTTGCAACTATGGGACTTGATGTGTTCTTAGATAGTGAGTGATTGGAAAAGGGTGAGAACTACAGTTTAAAAGTACAATTATAAGCATCAGATTATAATATATATATATATATATATATATATATATATATATATATATATATATATATATATATATATATATATATATATATATATATATATATATATATATATATATATATATATATATATATATATATAGTATGATTATTTTGTTATACTTCTGCTCTGTCATTTTTTTTATTGCAAATGATTTGAATTAAAACAACTAACTACCCAAAAAAAAACCTATATTTTTATTTTTAAAATTGAGTTACTAATGGATCTTAGTGAATGTCCAATATGTATATTTCTTTTTTAGAAAAACATTAGAACAATGAAGAATCAAAATGATGTAAGATAAGTATATATATATATATATATATATATATATATATATATATATATATATATATATATATATATATATATATATATATATATATATATATATAGTTGATTATTTCAAGAAAAAAAATAGGCATATTGGATCCCTTGTGGTTTTCCGACAGAGGGTACAACTATAAGTATTCATAAATAAAATGAAGAAAACAAAATAGATAAAACTAATCAATGGGTTTGGCGGTGAACCGTCCAAACCAAAAAAACACTCTAATCTCTGGCGGCAAGCCGACCAAAGTAGGTTATAAAAGGAAAAAATAACAAAGAGACTTGAAAGGATTACAAACACTGTTAATTTCTATAAAATAAAGAATTTACAACAAAAAGGGCTAGAGAAAAAAAACTAAAATGATAAGCTACAAAATATATTGGATCAACAAGAAGAGGCTTGCTCCTTTGAATGACACCTTCCTATAAAACACTTAAACAAGGATTAAATATGATCTGATACCATGTTAGAAATAATAATAATAAAAATAGACCAAAGGAAAGAACCCAAGTGCGAGTGTATGAAAGGATTTACCAAGATCACCAAGAGGGAAAGAGAGGAAATGCTTCAAAGAATCAAGCCACTAGATCAACAAAGTGCTCCAACAACAACAAGAACTCAAGGATTTATGAAAGGGGAAAAGCAAAGAAAAACCCCTTGTGAATTATGAATGAGGCTCAAAGCCTAAGAAGAAGAAAGGAATGGAGCTCAAAGCTCATTACAATATGGAGAGAAAGAATGAGAGAAAAGAGAAGATTATTGAGAAAGTGTGTGAGAGGCATCTCTTTAAGTAGAGATGATTGGAGGATTTTTCATGTAACTCCCATCTTAGATGAATGCCACATTCATATTGTGTGTGTGACAAATGTAAGATTTCTATTAAGGAGGAATATCTAATTTCCTTATTAAAGGAATTACAAAAATGTGACATGTCCTCCTACTTGGACTAGAGGACAAATACAATATAGGATCCCTTGGTTTATCCTTTAATTACATATTTAACCAAGGAAAGATTAATTTCTAACAATTACCAAGGAAAATTTGCTTCCTAAGGTAAAGCAACCTATAAAGTATGATAATTGATAAGGGTCTTAGGCTCCCTTCACCACTATCCAAAACAAAGCTTCTATCGAGAAATCCATTCAAATGAAGCATTCAATACTCTCAAAGGAAACAAAATTATCAGAAGAAAAGAAAACTAGAACAAACATTAATTTTCTATCAATATTTAAACACATTTTTTTATCAATGAGCATGAATCTAAATATATCTTGGTAAATTAGTAGGGCCAAAACTACCTCATGACATGTTACACTAGATAGATACTACAAGGAACTTCAAACCTCATATACAAGTTCCAAACAAAATTAGTAAGAATTTGAAAACATTCAATAAAATTTGTGTATGCGATCTTCTTTATGGAATTTTGTGCATACATTTTTATGAACGTTGTGGTGATTGGGAGTGACACTTATTCCTATAACGTCTAAAGAAAATCCATTTTTAATTATGCTTATGTAGATATCCATACCGTATTCCAAAGCTCCAAATTGAAAAAAACGAAGCAGGATGTTGGTTTGCACTTTCTTGGAAGTTTCTAAAACTTTTTCAACAACACATTTTGATATGCTTCCACATTTTACATGCATGTCTACAATATAGGTGTGAACCCCTCTTTTTCTTTAAACACATATACATTACAATTGAAAGGATTAGCTAAGGAAGTACTACAATCACAATTAAATAATTATTATATGAATTGTGCATGAGATTCAGTTCTTGGTTTTACACCAAGAAAATTAAACTAAGATAGCTCACAAGATTCATGTATCTTAGAGCGGGGAAATTTTTGTGGAACATACCCAAACACATACTAAATAGAAGAGAGCATAAAACTTACTTTAAAAATGGTACATTTTTTACTTCAATTGAATTGTGCACAAAAATATGTAAATTTTTTATAAGAAAAATTGTGCTAGCATTTTTTAACATAAAATATGCATATGTTTGACTAAATTTATCAATTTGGAGATGTAAACATAAAATAAATTTTTATTTTAGATTAATTTCAATTATTCATGACAATATAGATAGTATTGTTGTCCTTAAATGCATATCATGATATCTGATGAAATTGTGATGTCCTAAAGATATCTCTATGGCTAATGTAATAAAACACCGTGGTGAAAAACATTAGAAATGATTAAATGCTAATGAAAAATAGGGAATCTCTTTTATTCAATGCACCTCAATTTATATGAAAACCACAACAAGTGTGACATCATATTAATTCAAAAATTACTTGAAAATGTAAACTAACGATGTGTACTTGTATTTATCGGGCCTTTTTGTTTTTTGGTTTACAAGAATGGGCCAAACTATTATGCCAAAAAAGAGCAGTATACTAAACTTCCAAGGGTTTGTAATATTTTTAAAGCTATAGATCACTGTAAAGTCAATCAAAATAGCATAATGGACATCTACTAGAGCAAAATGATATGATTTTTCCTATAGGATTTAAAGAACAGCATGATTGTAATTCACAGGCCCTTTTCGAATGAAGATAAGATGTTTTTATGTGAATAATGTACATTTTAAAATGATGATCCCTCCCAAGACAAAGACCATCAGCACTTAAAAACCCCAAATGTATTTGCAATAACCATTCTCCACCGCATAGATGAAAGGAAATGGAAAAGTGCCAAGGACATTTTATGTGCCCAGAAAAGAGCCAAGAATCATCAAGAAAACCTATGGAAATAAAAGGATCATAAATGGAACTTTCAAAGTTGAATACAAAAAAAAAAATTTTAAAAATGAATGAAAAGGGAAATAAACAACAAGGTGCAAAAGTATAAAGTGTATCTTATGTACTTGTTGTTCGAGAAAAACCTACTACATAATATGTTAATATTAGATACATATTCTAGATTCAAAGAAAGATATTGGTATTCTCAATGCCCATATAGGCAAGAAAAATGCCCATGTAGGGTAGAATATAAAGTCAGTTTGCTGGTATAATACCCGAGTGCAACCTTAGCTTTTGATTCAAGGCGTTGCTTCCATTTAGTATGATAATCTACAAGCTAGTACTTGACCTTCCCCTACAGCTTATTGGCCCATAAAGGGGAAAAAATACCTTCACCATCATGTATCTAATATCTAGAATTTCCATTAAATCATCAAAACTTCTAAAATTTATTCTATCATTGTCTTTTGGATTATTGGCAAAATTAGATTAAGCCTAGGTACCCAAATATAAAATTGCTCCAAAAAATTTCAAAGAACTAATTTCAAATCAATGAAAAATTTTGCACTAATGAAGACATTCAAAAAATCTAATCAGGTAATAAGAAAAAGGAACCAATATGAAGCAATTTCATCCTTTATAAATAAATAAGTAGTAAAGAAGAACTATTCTAAGCACTTCATTATTTTTAGGTTGTTGAAAGAAAGGGCACTATATTAATTTTACAGTCATTTCCTGCACTTTGATTAAAAATCATGAGTATGAAAATGAAAAGAAATGATTAGAAAAGCTAAAAAGAAGTTAACATTAACTACAAATCCAAATAGGAAACATGAAGGCTAAATTACCAATAAACATGCAGAGAACAAATAAATTGTAAGTAATTTAAATCAAGTATATGGTGATTTTGTTGGAGTATTTCATTAATTTAGTAGGTTTTAGGTTTATTTTTCATTAATAAAACCACCAACAGTTTCTGCAGTTATGTAAACCATCACTAGTTTTAACTATCAATGGTCACCACCGTTGGCCTTTTTGAACTATCCAATATGTTGTTTGCACTAACTTTTTAAAGGCTTTCTTCACATCAATAAAATGCAAGTCCAAATACATGAATTTATATTTCTATTTTTGTCTTCTTGCTTGAAATAAAATACCATGAAGAATATTGTTAGTTATGGTTGTTATATATTAGTAGTTATGGAGTGTGATTCACATTGTCTGATGGAGGATTTTAACAAGGAGGGGCTTGATGTTTTTTAAGGCTATCCTTTAAAAAATATCTAGAATACCATTGTCAAAGGATCCATATTAAATGATGTTCCATTTTTTCACAACAAGAAGAAAGTGGCAAAAGCACTAGTTTAACTTGTTGGCAAGTAAAATTTGATCAATCTCTAACTATGGTGGTGACATGAGAAGTGGCCAATTCCTTACAGGTTGCACAAGTTGCATTGAATTCAAGGCAATTCCAATACTCAAGAACGGTGAGTAGGTAGCTCTATTTTTTGTGTTGGTTTAAGGGGCTTATATTTGGCACAAAAAAATAAGGATTTTGCACATTTATATTTAGGTATGTGAGGTTTTTTATTTACACAAAATATAGATCTATTTGTCTACAGTGGAGGTGCTAAGTTTAAGTCTTTTGAATTGTTAGTTGCATAACTTCTGCAAATTTTATGTGGAGGGAAATCTTTGGAAGAGGGGCCAATTAATTATAATATATTGGTTTAATGCAGTTTTTTGGAGATCATCATAATGTGAAAGGCATGTGCTTTATTTTTGCAATTGGAACAATAAGGGGAGTAAGACCTTAGTTTCATTGCATGGACGTGTTTAATATTTTCAAAGGATATCATTTGTAAGGTGGGTATCAACATTTTTTAAATTTACAATCACACATTTTAGTATTTTTATACTTGAGACCCGTAGTGATATACTTGACATGCTTTCAAATGATCACATGGAATATCACATAATTAGATTGTAACAATAATATATTACAGAAGGTTGGAGGCACAAGAGGCAAGAGGTTCTCTATCATCCTGAGGTAGATTTTCTCTTAGGGAAGATTTATTGCGTGAGAAGAAACCTATGTGTTTCTCTAAAAAGTTCAGGATTGGAAGATTTGTCCCTAAAGAAAAGAGAGGACTTGATATATTTGTGTCCTTGAAGAGAAGAGGGGGTTTGGCATCATGATTTCCCCTTGAAGGAGCAAGGAGTGGCATAATTTTTTTGGTGATATGTTGAAATAACTTGAGGACGTGTTAGACACACTCGAATCAGATGTAGAATTTTGGAGGAAAGGCATCTCATGTGCATGCATGTTGATGGTGATTTTTGCAATAGAGGAGAGGTTATTTCCATAACACTTGAGGAGGTGTTAGACACACCCAGAGGAGATGTGGACTTTCATAGGAAAGGTTTCTCATGTGTAGTACTGGAGGAGACATTAGACATAGTCAAAAGAGATGTGTAATTTTAGAGGAAATATATCTCATTGTGCATGGGAGGTGGGAACACTAATGTTGTATAGATGGTTTCAGTTTCTGAGGTCAAGAGATCCATTGATGTAGGAAGTTCGGTGTCTCTTGGATAACCAATGAAGTCAGGAGATCCACTATTCTAGTCAGTTAAGTGTTTCTTGAGTGAGTGAGGAGGATTCGTGTAGGCGCTTCTTCAAAGTCTCTAGAGGGTTGAGTTCAAAAATCTTGCAACTTCCACTCTCCTTTGAATTGATGTAATAAGGAGGGAATGTTGGCATACTTCATTAATTTAGTAGGTTTTAGGTTTATTTTTCATTAATAAAACCACCGCCACTTTATGCGATTATGTAAACCATCACTAATTTTTGCAGTTTTATAACTATCAACAATTACCATTGCTGACCTTTCTAAAGTGTCTGATATGTTGTTTTTGCTTCCTTTTTAAAGGCTTTTCTCACTTCAATAAAATACAAATCTGATTACGCATGAAGTTAAATTTCTCTTTTTGTCTTCTTGCGCTCTCAGATTTTACATTTCATCACCACCACATTTAAAGATTATGCAACGTGTGGAAGCATTGTTAGGGCACATGGGCTATGAGGAACATATGTCATTATGTGTAGTGGAATACTCTAGATAAACCATGTGAATGGATTCCAAGTTTCCACATTTTCTAACATTGCTGAGCATTTGTCTAAATTTTTTGCCTAATTTTTGAAAGGGGAAAAGAATATGCCATGAGGAAAAATAGGAACAACCAATGAAAATAAAGAAATAAAAAAGCTAAAATTTCACTTTAATAGAGAAATTTAAATAGGCCATAGGATAAGTTAAGGTTGCACATTTCCTAAGAGGTAGAATAATTTAGTTAAGTTCTATGAAAACATTAGTCTCTTTCCTTAACGACAAGGACTAATAAAATTTCTTTAATTTACTAGCAATCGCACCTTGGTCTAAAATGGGTATGTGGAAGAACTACAAAATTTCAATAAGGAAATATTTGATCTATTTTTTGGATACATTTTTTGTAGTACACGAGGTCGATTAGTAGGCCATTTATCAAACAATGTTGTTTCTCAGTAAAGGTCTCAAAGAATAAACAATAGCTTCTAATCAACAATTTATCCACTTAGAAGGATCCAAACATGGTTGAGAGAGAGAGAGAGAGAGAGAGAGAGTAAATATAATTATTAATATTATTTTGATTTTTTTTTGTAAAATATAGTATGTAATGATTTAATTTACATTATATAAATTGTGACTAGGGGCTTGCATTAATAATGTACACAAATTGTGTTCTATATTATTACAAATAATGTTAGTGGCACATCTCCCAAATTGACTTGTATGATGATATCATAATTCATATGAAACAAGATATATTTCATATAGGCCAAAAATTTAATCAATGTCAATTTTCTAGTGACATAGCACTATAGTATTAAATATGATAGGAACATTGAAAATTGCGGAAAAGGTACTTGGAAACATGTAAAATTCTCCTCTTGATTCAATACCAATTTTTCTATTAATCAAGTGGATCTATTAAAAAATCTCAAATAGAAATGAACAACCTCTCTAGATATCATCCTGAAAGAATAGAAAAGATGCCTTTTAAAGGATTTGAGAGAAGTAATGAGATTATCTTGCATCCTATCTTTAATTGAATTATGAAAAAAAAAATTGTTTTTGTCTCTTTCTTGTAACCAGTCAATGTGAGACTTCTTCTTTGAAAAAAGTACTTCACGTAAAGCTCCTATTCCTCAAGGTCGTTAACAACTTCAGCTTCTTTGAATGTTTTGTTGCTAAGGAAATATGATTTTATTTTTTTGGTTTCAATGGTTGCAGTTGTAATACTAACTAGTTTGAAATTCTCAATGAGAGAGTCAATAAATTATTTAAAAAGTTGAACTACATCTGGTTCATTTTGTCTAGTAAAACTCTATGGCATATTTGGATATAGTAGACTGAGGAAAGATTTCAAGATAAGGATAGGCCTGTTACTAAGTTTCACAAGAAACTCATAATCTCTATTATCATTTCATAGGTTAGAGTGACCATGAAGATCTTCAAAAGGAAATTTGAGATGCTACTTTAGGATGGATTAGTGATAGTGAATGCTTTGGAAATACTCTATGGATAGACATGGGTGAACAATAAACAAGAGAATCAATGATTCATACAAGGACTTTTTGGAGTTCATTATGGAATTCAGCAAGAAAGAGGCTGCAAGAGAGAGATCTCAAAAGCATGCAAAGAGGATTAAAACATACACCTTGAGGTAGCAATTATGATAATCTAGAAAATAGCAACAGTTAAATATTTGTTTATATATCATAGTGTCGTTTAGTTGATCAGATACTTTCATTAGGTTTCTAATACTTTTGAAAAACATACTGATTGCATGCTATAACTAATGGTCTAAAATGACCATAAACATCTCACTTTTTTATAATGCTTTTACAATCTATATCTAACACAAATAATAATAACAATAGTCTATAAATAATTAAAACAATCTTTTTGTCCCATACAAAAATTTGATACATATGCTTATCATGTCCATAGTTCAGGCTCTACCGCTTTTGAAGAATTTGTCAAGGACAAAACTGAAAAGTTATAAAACATTTAATATTTTTATAATACCAATTGAAAAAAAATGGTTAAATTAAAGAGGAGATGAGAAGTCAAACCCGCAATTTAAGGCTGTTTGTTTTCCATAGTTACTGCAAAAGTGTGACCCTAGAATTTCTTCGAACTAAGGGTTGACTTGGTCCGCTTCAATTTGTACAAAAAAACTATAGTCGTCCATGTAGTAGTTCTATTTTAGGAAAAATAGGGAGCTTCGAGAATAAATATAGAAATCAAACTTCCATTATTACCCAATCATATAAAACACCGGATATACAACTTGCAAAGTATACTTAGGCTAAAGTATGAGTTAAAACTATATCTTCGTTTGTGGAAGATTTGTAAATAGTTCGAAATAAATAGCAATAGTTTAGAAGTGAATGTATTTCACAGGTTAGATTGTAGTATTATATAAAATTATGTTCTATTCATTAAAATAATTGTTTATCTATTTTGGAAAGATATGTAATTATATATATATAATATCTAGAGGTCAATATAAAGAAGACTTTGAGGTGATCAACTGTTTAAATCTTTATATAAGTCAAATTTATTAGGTGGTGAATAAGTGTCTAATATGTCATAATTGAAAAAATTACAATTTGTCAAACATATAACATGGCTCCAATGAATTCATCTAATAAGAGAAATAAAGAAGTCACTCATCTAAAATATAAATTCATATGACATCCAATGTTCAAAACTATTACTTGGTGATTACATCTTTTGAACCATTTGTGCTTTTCAACTACTCTCTAAAAAATAAAGCTATGTAAACAAAGCCAAATTGCAAAACCCAAAATATAGATATATTTAGGAAAGTTCAAATATTGTTATGTCTAAGTATATATTTATATTAACATCTACATATAAAATATGTAGATGTCAATATAGATTTAAGGATAAAGAAGACTTTAAGGTAATCCAAATCTTTATGAGGGATTTGACAATGTCAATGAAAAATTTATCAACTACTCATGTACCACCATAGAAGTCTAATTTGTTAGGTGGTGAATCTGACTTTAATATGTCATTATTGAAATTATGACAATTTGTAAAACATACATCATGACACTAGTGAATTCATCTAATAAGAAAAATAAAAAACTATGTCTACTCGTAGACCAAATATTGAAACATTACCCAAAATAGGAAACATATATAAAAACTCAAATATCACATTCTTGTCTATAATGTAATTGGTTATTCCATTGCATTTGTCTAACCCCAACTACTTCTATGTATTTCTACAACTTGCAACTTGCACCCTCAATGTTCTGCAGTCCTTTTGCCTTTCTTCTAGGCACTCGTTCGATGCACATCTACAATCAAGAATCTCCTACACATGTAGGTAGTCTTTAATTCTATTAATTCCACTTTGGGCCACAACTCCCCTAACTTCCTTATCTTTATTAGTACTCCACAGGTAAAGGGTCTTAGTGGAGGCTAATTCCCCAACTTATAGCTAGAAACCCCTCTCGGAACAACAAGTCGTCCCCCACTTTAGCATTATCCATGGAAGACTACAAATGTCCACACCACTACTCCTTTACACATTCTTGCATTATTCCATAAAGCCTCCACATTTGTGGCCAATTCCAAACACCACACAAGGAACAAAGAAGCAATATTTGCATTTGTCTAGTATTTGTACTCCCCTTGCAAGAATCCTTCACTAAGGACTATTGACACTATGTGCAGGAAATCATTGTTGCTAAACTTGAAAATATTTTTCAATTGATTCAATACCACCAAAGGGACAAATGAGCGCAATTGCGTTTGAAACATAGTAGATAAATGGAAATAAATGGTCATCTCTTTGTGATAATAGTCAATTTTTCATACCCAAGCCAACTAGGTAAATTAATGTGTGATATTCCTTCATGCTTACCTTACACAACTCTCATCTTCATACAGGCCACTGTAACTGTCAACCAATCATTGCATTCTCTCTCCCTTTAAATGTTAAATAAATCTGCTATGTATAAACTGTTTGGAAAAAATCATATTAAAGTATTTTAAAACTTTAAAATATAAGCAATTAACATTATTACCCATTCTCTTAGAAAAATATAGGATCTATCGACTAATCATTGCACTCCCAAAACATTCAACTAGTAATTTTAGTTAGATATGTTTAACATATGATTGTGTAGATATTGAAAAATTTGTCAAGAAGAAAACTTAAAAGTCATGAATTATTTATTATTTTCATAATTACAAATTCAAAATAACTGGTCGAATTTCAAACGAGAATGAGAAGTCAAACTTACTAAAAGCTGGTTGTTCTCAATAATTAATGCTAAATTTCTACGAACAGACGGTTGAGCTAGTCCACTGGGATAAGAAGAACAAATTATTGATGTCCGCTGAGTGCCGAGCTTCCAAAAAAGTTATAGAAGTCAAATCTCCTTTAAGCTTACCGTGTACCGCGGGAAGGTAGCGGTTTAAGCTCTTCCGGATCACAACTCGGTCAAGCGAAAATGTCCTAGTCAAAAAGTCATTATAATTGTATTATATTTAGTATTTGTGCGCGTTGAAGCTACTATATATTCATAAAGGATTTCTTAGGTTTTAAGTATGAAGCTGATTGCCAAGGATTTGTGCTGGAGCGGCCACACAGAGCAAACTAAAGCTCTGGTTGAACATAATTTGTTTATTTATCCTAATATATTGCATTGAGCTGAAAGTCTTCCATGCTTTTCTTCACTGCTCATGAATAACTGAACTACTGTCACTTTGTTTGTATCCATTTAGTGTAAGTTTGAAATACCTGTCAGGATTAAAGTAGGAGTTGGAAGAATCTCTGAGTATCTCTGACAACATGGCCAGAAATATGCTTAGAATCCTCCCGACGTTTGGCAACCCTGTATGTCCTGTTACTACAAGCAATTTGGAGAATGTGGAAGAAAATTTGGCCGCGGCTGAGATGTTGATTTCCATATGGGACACGAAAAAAGCAAGCAAAATGCTCTTTCAGAGCACCCCAGAAGAAGTCCGCATGTACATGGACACTGTCGAAAAACTCCAACGACTCATGGAGTATTTGTCCGCCGCCGGCACCAATGGTCCGGAACTCATTCGCGCGCAGCGACTGATGAAAATAGCGATGGCCCGTCTGCAGAACGAGTTTCACAAAATTCTGTTATCTAACAGCGAACCCATCAATCCGGACAGGGAGTCATCGGCCCTGCCATTATCTCGTTTAAGCACAGAGGACAGCGTCACAAGTTCTGCATGTTCTGAGGGCGACGGCGACGACGGCGGCGGCAGCAGCGCCGACTGTTTGTCAACAGACGGAATCTGCGAATTCCGCATGGTTCCGTTGGACGCCGTGGTGGATCTCCGGAGTATAGCACATTGCATGGTGAAAAATGGGTATGCGAGTGAATGTCTTCGAGTCTTTACTCTCACCAGAAAGTCCGTGGTGGAAGAGAGTTTATACAATCTGGGCGTGGAGAAGTTGAAATTGAACGATGTTAAGAAAATGGAGTGGAAATCTCTTGATGAAAAAATCAAGAAATGGATTTACGCTGTGAAAATCAGCATCCGGCTTCTGTTTGCCCATGAAAAGCGGTTGGGCGAAGATGTGTTTGAGGGGCTTGATAAGATGAGAGATGCTTCTTTTGCCGAAATCGCCATGAAGCAGACAAGCACTCTTTTCGCCTTCGCAGAGGCAGTGACTGCCACAAGCCGGGCGCCGGAAAGAATATTCAGAGTGCTCGACCTCTACGAAACTCTCACCGATCTCATGCCCGACATAGAAGACACATATTCTCAGGACCCTTGTCGAAGATTGCACGAGCAAGTTGAAAAGATTCTAGAAGCGCTGGGCGAGGCGGCGCGGCGGCTATTGATAGAATTTGACAAGGCCATTGAGAAGGAGAATTCCAAGACTCCCGTTGCGGGCGGCATTGTACATCCTCTCACCAAATACGTTATGAATTATCTCGCTTTTCTCTCCGATTACAAGGAAACTTTAGAAAACATAACAGTAAATGCCTGTGGAGATCTACCAGACGATTTCAGCGTGGAGAATTCCGCTGCTCCGCTGTCGGTCCGCGTGGGATGGAGCGTCTTCCTCCTGCTTTGCAAGCTCGAAAAGAAATCTGATCTGTACAAGGACGTGGCTCTCTCGTATCTCTTTCTCATGAACAACCTTCACTACATTGTACAGAAAGTGAATGCCTCCGAGCTCAAATATATTCTTGGGGAGAAGTGGCTGAGGAAGCAGGGGAATAAGGTGACACAGTACGCAGTCAAATATGAAAGGGCCGCGTGGATGAAAGTGCTGTCATGTATAACAGAACAGGAAGATCCTGCGAGCGGCGTAGTTTCTTCTGGTGAGGGTTTGAAGGAGAGATTAAAGGAGTCGGTTTGAAAGCAATTCGTACATCAAATTCACGCCTGAGGAGCTTGAATTATTTGTGTCGGACATGTTTAAAGGCAGCCCATCATGCGTGAGATCCACGGGATCCCGCTGACTGCTTTATACACATTTATACATTGTTATGCCTTTTATAACTTGTCTGAATATTCAATATAACAAAAGCATAGTTTCTTTGTTCTTGTTAAATTTGAGAGTCGTATTTATGGAACTGCAAGAAAAATTGTTCCATCGTCTGCTACTATAGTAGAAAACCAATTTACAGGTTTGTTAATAATCTGTCAATCTATTAATAATATTGGAATTGGGTTATTTCTATTTCATTAGCAGTTGTGTTAAATTTAAATCAAATTAAACGCGGTTCCGAGGAAGGTTCAATCTACCCCGACTGTCCATCTTTCCCCGAGCCCGTGGAAAGACAACAATAGAAATAGAAAACATAATTTCAGTTCTGTTAAAGCAGGAAACATGTGAGGGAATCTTATATACTTAGCTCAAAGTGTGAGTTAAAAATATATGTTCATTAGTGGAAATTTCGTAAACAGTTCAAAATTAGATTTAATATTATATTAAATTCTTTTTTTATTCATTAAAATAATCAATTATTTATTTTTAAAAGGTATGTAATTATATATATAATATTTAGAGGTCAATATAGAGAAGACTTTAAGGTGATCTAAGTCTTTATAAGGGATTTGACAATATCTATGGAAAATCTATCAACTGTTTAAATCTTTATAGAAGTCAAATTTATTAGGTAGTGAATAAGTGCCTAATATGTCTTTATTGAAAAAATCACAATTCTTCAAACATATATCGTGTCAGTAATGAATTCATTTAATAAGACAAATGAAGAATTCACTCATCTAAAATATAAAATCCCTATGACATCTAACCTTCAAAACTATTACTTGGTGAGTATGTATTTTGAGTCGTTTGTGTTTTGCAATTGCTCTCTAAAAAAAACTATGTAAACTAAGCCAAACTGTGAAACCCGAAAAATAGATATATTTAGAAAAGTTCAAATGTAGTTATGTACAAGTGTATAGTTATATTAACATCTATGTATGAAATATGTAGATGTCAATATAAATATAAGGGTAAAGAAGACTTTAAGATAATCCAAATCTTTGTGAGGAATTTGACAATGTCTTAGAAATTTATCAACTACTCATATACCACCATAGATGTCAAATTTGTTAGATGGTGAATTTGACTAACATGTCATTACTAAAATTATGATAATTTATAAAACATATATTATGACAATGGTGAATTCATCTAATAAGAAAAATAAAGAACTCACTCATCTAGGGAAATGAAATCCATACGACATTCAACCTTTCTGAGTATTACTTAGTGATAAGATATTTTGAGAATTTTGTATTTTTCAACTACTCTCTAAAATAAAATCTATGTAAACTAAAACAAATTGTAAAGCCCATGATATACATATATAGGAATGCTCAAACACAATAATGTGTAAGGGTTTATGCAGCAAATAGTCATAGAGAGAGAGCAGAGATTTGGGACTAGTGTTGTATCCATCTTCCAAAAATTCCTTGGCTTTTTGTAGGAGATTTCAATATGGTGGAGCATAGGATAGATAAAGTAGGAGGGTTGGCCCACTCATGGAAATGAAACGAGTTGTTCTTTTAGCATAAGTTCAAAAGAAAATTTAACCTTCTTGACCCAATAGAACATATGCATGGAAAGTTCCTTGACATCTAGTTTACTTAGTGCAACAACCAAAAAGCCAAACAGAGAGTCTATTGTAGACTTGATAGGTTCTATGGAAATATTTCTACTTTTTCATTCATCTTAGAAATCAACCATGCTCCAATTAGGGTCTGCCCAACATCTATCTTAGACCATTCACCTATTCAAATCTGTATCAAGATTGAAAGTAGTGTTAACTTTGATGATGATAAGAAGAGATCTAATTCTTTTAAACTCAATATTTCACTACTTGATGAACCCGATAATTTAGATGCTATTGTAATGATCACCAATCTTACAAAGCTTTGTAACCCTCTTATAGATGCTATTATGTTATGGGATTTGATTGTGGAAGCTTGAAAGAGTATTTTTCAAATGATTGGCAAGAAAATGGCAATGGATAGGAACAAGGAAGAATCTTTTTGGAAAAATAGGTTGAATAACATAGAGAGAGAACTCCAGAACAAAGGTAATAATTATGTATTGGAGGTCCAATTAGCCAACACTAAGCATAACTTGAGAATCATTTAGAGATACAAGATACAAGGACATAAAATCAGAGCCAAGATGAACTGGATTAGTGAGCGAGATAAAGGGTCTAGGTACTTCTTAAACATTATTAGAGGTAAACAATGAAGGGAATTGATCAAAGAAATCCGAATTGAGGGTAGGCCGACTACTGACCCCGAAGACATTAAATGTGCTTTTCACCAATTCTACAGCGACTTGTTCACATCAGAAGTCTTTACTAATAGTCAAGAAGCTTTGAATAATTGCCTCAAACTCATCCCCATGAAACTCTCAGAATACGACCAATCCAGTCTTAACAAGTCTCTCTCCCTTGATGAGATCTTTGCAGCCATTGATTCCTTTGCTAATGGGAAAACTCCAGGGTTGGATGGTCTCCCTGCTGAATTCTATAAGAGAAAAAAAGTTTGGGTAGGACCTGAACTTTTGAATGTTTATGAAGAGGATTTCACTAAAGGATCTCTAGGAATTTCCATTAACAAAGGGGTTGTCAAACTCCTTCCCAAAGTAGGTGAAAGAACTCTAGTGATAAATTGGAGGCCTATTACTTTGTTGAACCTTTCCTATAAAATCCTGGCTAAAGTCCTAGCTAGGAGAATTGCCCCTATATTGAGTAGATTCATATCTTATACCCAAATAGGATTTATTCAAGGTAAGTACATTTTTTAGAATCTAGTGACCAATTGGGAAGCCATGCACTGGGCTAAAGCAGATGGACAGGAGGTTGCAATGGTGCTACTAGATTTTTAAAAAGCATATGACAAGATAGAATGGGATTTTGTACTTGGAATGCTAAAATCCTTTGGCTTTCCAAAGCTTTATTGTAAATGGATTGGCATCTTATTAAAAGATGTATCTAGAGTTATTGATGTCAATGGGTCTCTATCCGAACCTATTAGACTCTAGAGATCCATCAAACAAGGGTGTCCAATAGCCCCTTCATTATTTGTTATTGTTGCAAATGCTATGTTCTATATTCTAAGGGCTCAGACTCTGGGACCTCCTATAAAAGGCATCTCTCTCTCCAAATGAAGAAGAACTAATAAATGTACAATTTGCAGATGAGACAACATTATTTCTAGGTCTATCAAAAAACAAATTTTGATAATGCCATGGAGAGGATCAAACTCCTTTGCAAAGCATCAGGCTCAAAAATCTCTCCCCACAAATCCACTATTTTAGGTTGGTCAAATGACCCCCTTGCATGGTTAATTGAAAAAGGGTGGCAATGGACTGGGCTCAACGAATTGTCAGATACCTTGGTATTCCATTCTCGGTGGAACCCAATCTTGGTAATATGTGGGAATGGGTTTATGAAAAGATTAATAAGAAACACATCAAGTGGAAGACTCAATTATTGTCTATTACCCGTAGGGTTCAAATAGTTCAGAAAGTTCTCTCAGCTCACCACATCTATTATGCCTCGACATGGATGTTTGCAAACTCCCAAGTGAATATGCTAGAAAAGATCCTTAGGGACTTTCTATGGTCTGATGGGAAAGGCAATAGGAAAAGACACTGTGTAAAATGGGAGTGGTGTTGTCAAGAAAAAGGCTAGGGAGGATTGGGGCTGCAGGACATTAAAGTTCATGGTTCTGTTGTTGCAGCCAAATGGGTTCTTAAAGCTTTATGGGGTAATGAGCCCTGGAAGATCCTTATTAGAAAAAATATTGAAAGGTCAGTCATCAGAAAAGGGAAACAATGGAAGAATGTCCCAATTTTTGACATAGCTATGGGGCGTTACAAAATGAAAGTGTATGCTTCTAAAAAATTTCAAGCTTTTTGGAAAGCTTGGGTCTAGGTGAGGTAGTTCATTCCAAAGAGGGGAGTTGTAGGTGGTCCTCCCTATTATCTTGTTGGGGATAGATCCATATGGTGGGGGTTGTGTTGTAATGGTAAACCTTTGGCTCTCACCCAAAGTTGCTCTGCAAAATTTTGGAATTTGAAAGGGATCTTTGTAGTATAGGATATCTTGGAAGATGGGCAATTACGGTTGTGGGACTTTATCAAGTCCAAATTTAATATACATGATACTCAGAAGAAAAAATATACCCTCATCAAGAAAGCAGTAAATAGAAACATTAAAGGAGATATAATTGATTCTACAACATTTCTTAACAACTGTAAATGGACTAATGGAAATTTAATTTTAGATACAACTACTAAGCAACTTTACCATAATATGAAGAAGGGATCCTCTCTAATCACACGTGTGTCTCAGTGTTGGGGGCATATTAATCCCTTTTCTAGTTGGTTGTTTTTCTTTGACTATTTTTGGAAAGGCAAAGTTGAACCTAAGAAAATTTGTTTTAAGTGGCTTCTCCTGATCAAAAAGCTTGTTGTTTGTCATGTTTTGTCTTCTATTGGTCTTGCTCCTATTTTGTGTAGTCTATGTAACTCTTTTGAATCTTTTGAACATCTTTTCTTTGAATGTCTTTATGCACGCAAGATATGGTCTATTTTGCTTGGTTCTCCTTGTCTTTGGAATTGTAATTCTGATATTTCTTGGAGTGAAATCCTTGCTAGCTATGTCAAAAAGTTTAATTCTAAACTTAATAGTTTGTGGTTTACACTGACAATTGAAGTTCTTTGGAATCTTTGGAAGGACAAGAACAGAGAGGTTTTTCAGATGGAGAAAAGGAAGCTTACTGAGTTTAATCTTAAACTCAACCATTTTAATATTATGACACAGGTTTATTTGGTGCTTAGCATCACAAGAGAAAATTCATGAAGCCGATACACGAGGGCAATCCTTTAATTAAAAAAAATGAGGTATAGACCATGCATTCTGTTGCTGAATATCAAAGCTTTCTTGCCCTTATGGAGGTGGAGGATCTGAACAGTCTTCTACACAATTTCCATGTAGACCCCAAGGATAAAATGGATGCTCCTGCTACTTCCAATGTATAGGGGGGCTAACAAGATGGGAATCAGTTAATACACATGATCAAGAAAATACCCAAAGGGAAAATCCATGGGTCCCAAAGGACACAGCAAGCCAAAATGATGGTTGGGAATAGTCAGCAGTTTGATATCTTACTTTTCTTTTTTGTAAACCCGATAGACATAATGATACTATGCTTAGTTAGCCTTTTAATTTGAATAGTATATTCCTTATAAGTTCTTAATATCACTCCCCCAATTTTGTAACTGTATATGTTATGGGGGTTGTGAATAGCTCTTTTTCAAACTCTGGACTCAGCTACTTACTTGTAAATGTTGATTAACTATCTTAATAGAAAATAATGTGTAAGGGTGAAACTTAGATGGGAACACAAATAATTGTTACTACTTATATCCTTTACTACAAGGATTCCTAAAAATGACTCAAAAAGTAATTACCTTATCTAGAAATACTTTATATCTCTCTCTATGACTCAATTTCACAATTTATTTCACTACTCATTTTCAAAATTCAAGAAAATTAGTTTTTGGCCTAAGATACTGGCATTTTATGAATAATCAAAATACTTATTTATGCATCTTCTCATTAAGTTACATCATCCCTACATTTCATTTTCTTGGGATAATAATTTTTTTACTTCATGTTTTATTTCTTACATTCAGCTTATTTCCAGTGCTAAAAATAACATTTCAAGAAAAAATGATCAACCAATCTATTATATTCAAAATTTAGAAAAAATATCAATACAATGCCTTATCTTAAAGCTTCCTAGAGAGCTATGTGACTGACCATATGCTTATTAAAATTATTAGAACCAAATCTATTATTTCTAATAAATCAAAACTTGACCCTACCATTATGATCATTACAAATAATTGTCATGCCAAAATTTTCATGTTTATCTTTCAAATATTCATTGACATTAATTGTAACCAAGAATAGAGGGAAACATTCCCATTTAGTAATTGGATATGTCTCCAGTCAATATTGAAAGAGGTAGAACATGGATAATTCTTATTAATAATATGTCTCATTAAAGCAATTAGTTACAAATAGGACTCTCTTGATATTCTTGAATTCAAGCTTGATTTTTGTCTTGGATTGGACATTACTCCAACCTAAACATAAATTGTATGCCTTGTTGTACCATTAATTTTTTTTAATTAAACCCTCCAATTATTGTAATAGATATAAAAATAAAATTAATACCATGTAATAGATCAAGGAATACTAATTTTAAGGAATGTTATGGTTGATTCACAAGGGGCTCTTGGATAAAATCATGATTATTCCATAAGATCCCTAAGAAATCACATCATGAGTGATGAAGGAAAGTGTGAAATGGATAAGAAAAGGAATGTTTCTATCACCTAAATTTGAGATTTCCTACCAAATCACTGGAATATACACCTCTTTGATACTAGTTGTTGGGATTTCAACAGATATAAGCAATAAACAATATTAAGATAATAAAGAAATAAGATAAGACAAAAATACAATAGCATAGAGATTTAATGTGGCTTGCCCAATGTGGGATACATCCACAAGATAAATATTCATTCACTCATTTTCTTATCTAGAAAATAGAAAACTACAATCTGATGATTTCACATCATATAGCCACTTATTTATCAAGCCTTTTTGAGGAAGTTTACAAGGTCGGTTAATGAAATAAATCCTAACCCCGATGAGGATACATGATGAATGTATAGTACTTTCTTGATCATTTTCCACATAGAAACAAGATCTCTTTTTATTTCTCCTTGAGTTCAAAGAATAAGGAATTCCAAGAATAAATAGTAGAGGAAAGAATTGTACACTAACTATTGTTCTACGAAAGTAACTCAATAGTACCAACTAAATCATCTGGTATTTAGGGACATGATTCAACCCTATTAGCTTCTTCCAATAGTTAGACAAGATGTTCCATCCTTACCTCAACTATTTCCTTAAGATACCAAAAATTATTTTTAAATTCATCTCTTTGCCTTTGTACTCAAGATAGTTGTAACTATATTATATTACTTTTTTTTTCTTGAACAACACCATATTTTTCCTTATATATGTTATTTGATTGAGCATATTCATCAAGTTTAGATGCAATAAAGTCAATTTGATCATTATGGCTCTTAGTAGTACCAGGCCATCTAATACAATATTTGTAAACTCAAGCAACAATACTTACACATTTTCTCATTTTATCTATTACTTCAACAATCATTTTCTAAGAAACTACACATTTCTTAATCATTATCCTTTGTAGCTCATCTTCAAGATTAGATTTCTCTTAATCAGTGCTAGTAGCTTTCACAGTCATTTTTTATTAAGAAGATTAACTAGGACATCGAAGAGAATATCTTCAATAGAATTAGGATTAAGGTTGTTTCAATGTAAATAGATGTTTAAACCCTCTTCAATTTTTTCCTAACCATAAGATGGTCGTGTTAACTTTTTTTCACATATATCCTTCACATCATGAGGTTTTTGTTGCTCCTCTCCATGTTGTTCCATGTTGCTCTTGATACCAAACATACTAACTAGTTAGTATGGGCATCATGTTTACTTAGGGACATGATACGTGTTTGTATTGATCATATAGTTCATCATGCACATTCAGTTCATCAAGTAATAGATACTTGGTTGTATTTAGTTTTTCACTCAATGGATACTTTCAGGACCATTACATTTAGAATCATTATGAATGGATACTTTCAAGATCATGAGACATTGCATTGATTATTTGATTTGCATCATTCATTAGTGTGATGATCAGTTGATGAATTACTAATGGCATTTTGATGTTTATGCTTCGATGATACTTTCAATTACATGCATAATGATACCTTCAATGATATTGCATTGACTAATCAATTTGATACATGATATTGCAATGGTATTCGCATATGGTACAAGTGATAATGTGTGGTACATGTAATAAATGGCAGTGTTCATATTTTTTGACTTGATCATTGATTTCATGAGTACATGTTCATAGTAAAAGTATGATTATTAATAATATATATTATGTTACAAATGATATTATGAAATATATTATCTTACAGGTGATACTATGGTATATAGTTTGTATTTGATTCCAATATGAGTGGGAATCACTCCCATCTTGGTACTCTAAAATTTAAATATCCTTCTTAAGTTGTATATTCCATGGTTATTTTTTATAGTTATTAAAGTGACTAAGGGGTCATTTAAAATTTATGACCCATGCATTTAAAATGTCGTATGTTCTAGAAATTCTTTAGGTCAGATGTGATTTGAGGGTAAACTATTGTAAAAGATACAACATTTATCATAATGGGCTAAGTTTGTATCGAGAACTAAAGAGAGAATTAAATGGGATGAAGGACATCAAATGACATGCCACTTGTTTCAGCATGTCATGTTGCAAAGTTGTAAAGGGTTTTTGAAATTATTATCATTTTTTCTTTTTGTAAAGTTCAAAGGGCTTCATAGCCTAGGCTAGGGCACGACATTACATTAATACAGTTAACACTTTTGATAGTGGCCAAAACAGTTGAGAAAAAATAGACTTTTTTGAGCAATTGGTTGAGAAAGAACTTACAAAGCAAAGTAAAAGATTTCGATAGAGGATTTTATGAGATTTAGTGAAAGGAAGTTACATCTCATATTCAGCTAGGTGTTTTATTTTCATGGTTTTCTGTTAATCTCTCTAGTTTCATCAAAATGTCTATTTAGTTTGTTTATGCCTTTCATGTTAGTATCTCTATTAAAAGATTATTTTTTTATGTTTGTAGTCTTAACCCTAGTTCTTCATTCCAAGTCAATTTATTTGTGATTAAGTATTTTATCAAAACAAAGTCTATGTTTCTTTTAACCAAAGTTTATGTTTCTTTTAACCGAGGGTAAAGGATTTATATGGTATATGTTCATTTGGTTTAAATCTTGCAAACCCTGGTTAGGGTTTCTTTATCATTTCAAAGAAGAAACTTTTTGTAGTTATTATTTTATCATAATGTATGTTCTAAGTATGCATACATTGTATTTGGTTATAACCCTAGTTGAGGGTTCTCAGGTGAAATTTTGTATTAATTATTTCAGTCTTTCTTTAACCCTTGAGATGGGTTTTGGAAGTTTAGAAGTATAATCTAAGGTTGTCATTGTGAGGTGCATGGTCATGTTGAATCTTTTAGTTGGTTTATTTTATTTGTAAAATTTTTAGTTTAAGATATGTTTCTTATCTCTTAACTGTGTCAAGCTTTTTTTAATAAGTGTGTGTTAAGTTAAGATTATATAGTGAGACACTTAACTTGTAAAGAAGAGATAAAACTCACATCATTAATTTGTAAAACAGAGACTAAATCTTTGATTATACTAATTTTTAAAGAAGAGAATATACACACATCAATTAGTCATTAAAGAACCTTTTAGAGAAAGACAATCAACCTTTTGTTGAGGATTAACAGACAATTTTGATTAAATTTGGAAAAATTGTTTGGTATGGAAGTTACATTACAATTAATCAGTTTGAAATTGTTTATAAACATGATAGTGGGTGTTGGAGCTAAAGAAATGGGGAGCGAGAGAGAAGGCTTGAACAACGAAGGCTGGAGATCAAATTTGAACTATGAAGGAAGGAAGGTGAACCAGGGATGCAATGGCATCCCTCTGGTTTCAAAGGAGTGGAGGGTACCTCCTTGGAGGATGGTGCATTGAATGGAGGCAAGTTCTTGGGCCCCCTCCAAGAATCTTTGAAAGGTGGAAAAGAGCAGGATGGCAGGGTTCACTCTGCGTCATTTGATCTGGGCAGAGGTAGGCCAACCTTGGAAAGAAAAACTTGTGGTGCAAATTTGTCCTATGGGCCTAACAATAAGGAGAGACCATGGGTTGCTTTGTTTTGGAAGATTCCATCTGCTAAATCATCCTTACCAGAGGTGAACAACATATCAGACCCTTCAAAAGGTGAGTTTGGTATTTTTGTTCCTAACTTGGTTCTAGATAGTGCCATAGCTGCCATGGAGATGGTTCTTGTTGGGAAAAGTTTTGGGCCTTGTCCTAACATTGATGTCGTAAGAAGGTTTGTTACTAAAAGATGGTTTCTGAAAGGTTAGGTTGATGTTTCTACGATGTCGAAAGGGTCTTTGTCATTTTCATTTACTAATAAGGAGGATATGATGAAAGCTTTGTGTGGGGTACCTTGATGCTCAAAAAATCATCATTAGATTTATGAAAAATAGAGTATCGACCTTGATCTAAATGAGTCTTTTGTGGAATATTCCCCTATTTGGGTGAAACTCTTAGGGCTTGCCCTAGAATTTTGAAATGAAGGAGAGTTTAAAGGTATAGTGAGCACTATAGGAGAACTATTGACTACTGATCCTGAAATGACTTCTAAAACTTGGTTGGTTTTTTCTAGACTGTGCATTAATATTAGTGAATCCTCTGATCTTCCCCTTTCCATATATATTAGGTCTATTCCAGGGAGAGGGAAACAACTTATGGAATATGAATCCTATCCCTTTGCCTATTTTAAATGCAAAAATGTTGGTCACTGGGTAAAAAACTACCCTATGAAGAAAGGAAAAGAGATAGAATCCAACATAAGAAAAGAGAATAGGAAGGAGTGGAGAGTGAAGAACCCTATAGATCATAAGGAAAACATTGAGAAAAATAAAGACAAGGACTCAAGAGATGACTTGCGCTCATTGAATGGGAGGAATGAACCCGAATGAATTAATCTAGCTCTGCCTCTGCATGACAACCCTCAGGCCCTTCTTCATAATTTGTTTAAGATAAATGAGGATTTTCTATTAGATGATACATGTAATAGTTCCTTGCCCCCCTTGGATCAAAGGAAGGAGGATAGTAGAATTAAAGGGAATGTAAGCACTCCAAAAGATAGCAACAAGAAATGTCAGGGTTCCTGAAGTGAGAATCCTGCAAACCATTTATTTTGTAATCATTCCCAAGGTGAGGAAGGTTTTGAGAGTATTAACCAAGGGAACTCCAATGAATTTAAGAACATCACCATTGATATTTCTATAGTTCTTGAATCCCCGATTGATTTGTTTGGAAAAGGAGAATCTCCTTTTTTGAAAACTCTAGAAGAGGTGGAAATATAATTTACAACAATCAACAGCAAAAAGAAGAATAGCATAGGTAAGAGGGATGGACCTTTGTTCCAAAATGGTTTTATTCCCTATAGGGATTCCACTCAAGACATATATCATGTCATATTATTCATGTATGTTTCATCTGTTGTGTTATCTATTATGTTTCTATTGAATCATATTATAAGTCTTTATTAAATAAAAATTTATTAGGTTTATTATATCACTGATTCAATCCCCCCCACCCCCTTAGTAATATCATACTCGAACATTTTTTTGAGAAATTTTAGGACCTCCTTTGTTTCAAAGGGTTCATCTTCAAAGGAACTAGAATGTTCCTTGGGTCTATCAATCTACACACTAGCGATCACTTTTTGTTTAACATTGGCCTTCTCATGATCAACAACATCAATATAAATTATCTCAACTTTTTCTTTCTCACATATTTCCTTTTTCTTCTTCAGAGCTAAGGAGGATATCTCAATAGATTTATTGCACCTTTTTCTTCTAGAAATAGATCATTATGAATTTATATTTCTTGCTTCATCTAGTCCAATGAATTCTTCATAGATGCCAAGTTTGTCTCCAATAAACTTTATCAAGCTCTTAAAAATATTTTCTACAATAATCTTGCAATCCTCTTTACTGACTTTATAACTAATGCTTTTAAACTAGGAATTTTGAGGCTTTATGGCTTCCATGTAATAATTATCAGTATCTAACAACAAAGTGATGTTATATTTTTATTTAATTCAACATAGTTCTATGGAATCCTAAATATTGACATCATCTACTTCTAATGATCATTGAGATATTCTATATAGGTTATTTCCTTATCTTCCAAGTTTTTAATTGAGGCAAAAATAGGTTTTGAAGGAGCCCCAAGACCCTATACAAATATAACACTATAGATTGATTAGTAAAGTTCCTAGGACACAATAGACCAGCCAAACTAAAAGGCCAAAAACCCCAAGAAACACCCACAAAAGAATGCTGCCAAAAATAGGAATAAAGAAGCCCAAATAAAAAAACTCCCACATCACTATACAAGATAAATTGTTAGAGGCCCACAACAGAAGGAAAGGGAACTAACTTTTAGTTCCCCTCTTATGGGACCAAAGGGTCATGTCAAAAAAAGGGGAGGACTTCTTAGAATTTTTTCCTTTAACAATGATCCAACCTTCTTTAACTCTAGCAACCTCGTCCTGCCAGCACAACGAATCCAAAACTAAAGAACTGGCACCCAATAGAGGTGTTAAATTTTCCAGCGAAGCAACCAGCAAAGGGCCATCAATAGACCCTTCCATGCAAGGATCAGAAAAACTAGAATGAGAACCAATAGTTCTAGCAAAACTAGAACCCGCAGAACCACCAGTAGAGAGTCAATGCCATCTAGAGAAAGGGCAAGTCCCAAGCCCATAGAAGGGCGCATATGACAAGAACCCGATGTAATAGAAGAACCAATAAGAGAAGATGCAGGTAGATCAGGGCCCATGTCATACACCACCACATTAGACACCTAAGTGCATAATACAAGAGTAGACTCCTTCCCAGGCTTAGAGGAGCTTTTTAGAATAGTGTAATGCTGGATGGAAGCACCCTTCCACCAAGATGGAGAAGAATTATTACTCTTGAGATCCAAGCCACATTGGGATGAAAAGTGACCAATTTTAAAGTATTTTTTACACCTAAAAGGAATACCTTCATAGTCAATTTTTTGGATCCAAGATCCCAAGGTTGATTCAATTTTGATTTCAGCTAGGAGACCTTTGGAGGAATCAAGCTCTACCAAAATGCAGGCAAAAGTAGAATGATAAATATTAGAAGAATCATGGTCCAACACCAAAATTTTCCCCAGGGCCTCACCCACTTCCTCAAGGACATAATCATGTCATAGATGAAGGGGGAGATTATGGATCCTAACCCAAATAGGGAACTTGCTAGAGATTTCAGAGGTGGGATTGAAATCAGGGTGTCAGGGCTTAACCATCAACATAAATTTTTCCTCCTCTCAGCTAAAGAAGTTATCACATAAGATCTTAACCCTTTCCTCCTTATCTTCCAATTTATCCTAATATCCTTTAACTTATTTTCCTATAGGTAAATCTTCACTCCATACAACAGTCTGCTTCAAAGGAAAATAGTTCAAGAAATAGAAGATGAGACACACAATAAGGGAACCAAAACAAAATTCATAACCTTCCTTAATCATTAGCAATAAATTGTTTAATCATTTTTATCGTAATAGTTCACACAAGTCTTTTTTTTTTCCTTAAACATTTGATAAGCTACATAAACAAAAATTACAAATATAAAACTATCTCTATTCTAAAAATATGTTTTTTATGAAATTCCCATAGCAACATACCTCACCAAGTGATCATTTATAGTATGAATTCACAAGGCTCTCTGATCCAAAACTACTATCAAGTTCTCAACCCTTTTATTCCTTACAAACTTTATTATAGGTACTAGTTCACTCAAGCATAACCTAATAATGGTCATTAGGACTTCCTTCATAATCTGATAAGGTTGGTCTAACCAAATGTAATCACCATGAATCCTTCTTAAGACAATTTTCACTTAGAAATCCCCATCAACAAATATTAAAAAATTTCTCCAAATGTCTAAAATCATGTGTCATGATTTTGTAAAAAATTGTGAATCCTTTGTCAATTAGTAATATTTGAAACTCTTTATATTCATGTGATCATATTATTCAATTTGCACATCAAAAAATTTGTAAATATATTCCATATATACTAACCTAGCCGTTAACAAAGAAAAAGCACTAGCAGAGTTATTACTCAATAGTTCTTTTATAAATTTCTTATATTTAGTTCGAGTTTCTTCTTCATTACTTATAAACTTACCAAAATCCATAAGGTAGAAATATTAAAATCGCTTTCATTCAGCTATTAACAATTTTAGCTCAATTTTTCATTCCTCTGTATTTCTTAATTTCTCCCAATTTTGTAGATAATAGTACTAAACATTAGAAAAGGTCTATATGTTGTCAAATAGTCTAGGGTTTCTCCACTAATTCTTTCACATCACCAAAAATCTATCAATTCTCTCTTATCTCTATATACAATCAAATTCAAGAACTTTGCTAACTTGTGTACTACATCAATTCTTTCCATAAATTATTCCAATAGAGTAAATGCATTAACCTACTTATCATATCTTCATGAGGAGATTTCAACAAAAAATCATTTGGCAGGGGATAAGGATCTTCCATTATAGTTACCAGTGAGCCAATGCCCTTCAACTAATTCCCAAAGGAAATCTCTGCACTAGAGCCAGGTGTAACTTCATCCTTTTCCATATCCACTTCCTTTTACTTCCAAACCTTTTTCATATCATTCTTTATCTCTTCCAAATAAATATTCTTCTCAACTTCGTTTCTTTTTACCAAATTTCTTTCTTTATATTCTTGCTTCTATTGTGAATTTTAGCATTGTGACCAAACTTATTGCAATTTTAGCATTTATTATTTCTTTTTTCTATATTTCTCTCATTCATTTTGTATATAAATTGATTAGCTTTGTGTCAAAAAAACATTTCATATATGACATTGGCCATAGAAAAATTCATTTCCTCTACTATTATAATCATTCATAATATGACTTCTACATTCACTAGCTCTATTACTGAATCTTTTACAGATAAATCAATGACTAGAAAGTGATGTAGTACTTTGATTCATTATACTTATACATTCTATAGATTTATGTGCAATTATATTATAAGAAAATTAATGACCATTAAAAGAAGGGTACCTTTGAGCATTATTTTTCTTGACCATTGGATTTCTTACTTGACTTCTTTGATTTCAAAATTGCTTTCCTTTGTTGATTTCTATTACAGATTTATCAGTTGTTATTTTCTCCATAGGACCAGCTTTTCCTTTGTCTTTGGTTCTCTAATTTGAGCTTTCACCATTTTTAAACCCTAATCCACCTTATAACTTTTGGATTTTGTTTACCCAACATCTCATCAAACTTAACAACACTTTCTCTGAATTTATCTTCCTAGATCCCTATTTTCTCCAAATTTGATCTTAGGTTCATCACCTCTTGTTCAAGTTTTGTGTATTCCTTTCTCTTACATTTAAATACATCTACATACAATATAAAAAGGTGATCAGATAAAAGGGATAATTTCCCCAATTCATATGGCACATCAAAATAGAAAACTACCTCAAGACAAATATGATTAACACCACATGGTAAGAAAAATGGCATTACAATATTTGTGCTTGAAGGGTTTTCATTCCTTTTGTTGCTTAAAATTGAGAAGGAGAGGGATTATATTGATATATTCAAAAGAGACTGAATAAGATTATATCTAATATAATATAACTAAAAATAATATGTCAAAGGGAATGGAGAGGAATTTGAATGCACCTATAAATAAAATAGGGGAAATCAGTTTTAAAATCATAATTCCTGACTGTCAAAATCTCAAAAAGACATGTAACTGCAAAACTAAGATCCTCGGACCTATATCTTTTGGCACTTGAAATTTCATTTCACTTTGGGAGGAAAAAAATACCACTAATTTTTTGTACCCGGGGACAAGATTCCAATGGTGTTCTATACCCTAGGTTTTGGTTTGCAATTTACAAGGGTACTCCATCTAGTCCTAATCTTCCCAAATCTTATCCAATATCTCTATAACATGTTCAGGTGCACATAGAAAATGGGGGAGAAGGTTAAATAATAGGTTTTTCCTTATTCAAAACCCTATTTAGGAAGCAACCTTTAAAATAAAAGGAAATTGAACATAAAAAGATGAAATAAAAGCTAGATCTGAATTGTCAATCTGTAATGCCCACCCTAGTACCTTTATATTTTGGACATACAAGATTATTACTATTTTACTTTGGGTTATATGTTTGGATTATTTCATTTCATGATGGGACATTTTGAGTGTATATTTGGTTAATAGAATTAATTATGGAGATAATAAATGGGTTGGCATATAATGATGTATGTTTAGGTATGAACTATTTGTGAAATGATTTGTACTTGATTTATATCATTATGTTTATGATGGATCTAACCCTACTAATCCCACTATGTTTTGTTGATTACATTATTTGATGTGAGTATAGGATGAGGAGGGGCAGTCGTAGTTACTTTTATGGGAGATCCACACGATGTCACACTCTCCCTCATTGTTTGTCACTATTTGTGCATATATATATATATATATATATATATATATATATATATATATATATATATATATATATATATATATATATATATATATATATATATATATATATATATATATATATATATATATATATATATATATATATATACATACATGTCAGTTAGTGTTGTAGGATGTAGGTACCAGACATCAACTCCGCCTGGCTACACAAGTTTGAGTGTGCCTTCAAAATCCTCGTGTATGCACCCTAAAATGGTCGCCTAGACTTTGGGCCCCATTTATTCAATTATCAACATCAATTCCTAAATCAATGATTGCCATATATTCAAATCAATCTTTTTGATCAAATCATAATTATTTCAATTATTTGATTTCTTCCTGAGGTTTGAATATTTCATTAATTTTATTTAATTAATTAAGAAAAATAAATCCCTTTTAAATAAATAAAATAATATTATTTATTTGAAATAAATATTCCTTAAATGAAATAAGGTTATTTAATTAAAATTCATTTTTAATTAAATGATTTTATTTTATTTCATTAATATTTATCTTTAAATTATATTATTTTATTTTATTTAATTAGGAGAGATATTATTCTTGTAAATTAAATCAATAAAATATCTTCTCCAAAATATCTTTTGTGATGGAAAAGGAAACAAATCGATTATTAAGAAAAATGAAATAAATGAAATTCCATTTTCCTACAAACCTTCTAAAAATGACATTTGTTTCCTCTTTTCCATTTATCCCACATTGCTTCTAGATTTGCATTCAAATCCACATTTTACTATAAAATGAGCCCTCTCATTCTCAGTTAAAAAGACCATGAATTTTCATATCATCCTTATGCTGCAAATTTTAATAGAGCTTTGAATTTCATTATTGCATATTTACATACTCATAGCATTTTAATTTGATTTATCACATTGTTTTAGTTTAAATTTCATATAGATTAATCTCATATAGACTATTTTAGATTGCATATTTTAGTTTGATTTTCATATAGTTTAATCTCCATTTTAGTAATTTAGTTTATTACTTGCATTTGCAATCATATTAGATTAATTGTCATTTGCATGCATGAGCTAGGTTCAATGGAGATTAGCATGCTTGCTATTCATCCTTGAATCTCTCATTCCGAGGTGTACTTTCATGGGTTGACTAGGTCGATCTGAGGGCCTCAATATCAATCCCTGCACATACTCAGATAGAGAGCTATGAGTCAGTTTGTGAGGACTCATTATTGAGTCTCCTTGCATGCAAGGATTCACAGAAGTGTCACAATTTCTGTGATACATTTTGGCGCCCACTGTTTTCTATTTAGATCTTCGGTTTTTCCATACTTGTGAGTCTCTGTTTTAAATTTTGTTAATGTGATTGACACAGTCAAAAATTTGTATTCAATGGAGTAGGAATCTGCCGCTTTCGCATTTACCTTTTCAAATTGATTTCAATTGTATTCCACGCTGATGTTTTCTAATCTGATTATGCCTGTGCTCACATATCTAAAATAAGATACGTATTTAACATTCTCTGTTCGCTAGCATACACCTTCGGTCTCTTATTTTAGATACGTTAATGAGAATATTCCAAACGGTTGCCTTCTATGAATCTTAAATGGAAAGCTTTAGAATCTTAAATGTGCATTGCAGATTATTCTGTGGACATCTGGTTAAGTATATTTGTCTTATTTAAGGCTACTGGTCTCATTTACATCTCTTTTTGGCTGTCGACCCTAGTTGGTTATTTGCAATGCACATATTGGAAATAGCTCTTGTACATACTAATTAGTTTGGTACAGAATGTTGTCTTTATGGCACTTGTCGACTTGAAGCTTTCTTGCTTGAATGGGCCACAGAGCTTTGAGTGGGACTGCAGGCCGCCAATGCTCCGACAAGTTTCCTCATCATGAATCCAATTGTGTTACACGCTCGCATTGATTCCATCTACCACATCTCTTTGAAGGATTTCTCATGTGCTTCTAACAGCGCTGCTTTGTCAAACTCTTGTGAAACCTTCAGCAAGTGTAAACATTATTCACGTGTGGTCATTATTACTGAGATTCTCTAGCTTGAGATCCCTATGGAAAACCCCGCGGCTATGACAGAAGATCTTTTTCTCTTTATGCAAGGCTATAATAAATGGAGAAGAACAAATTGTGGTTTAGAACATAACCTCACATAACCGTCGTGTTCAAAGACAGAAATCAGCAGCATCATTTAATTCCTTATGATCTCTAGCCATAGCTGTTGTTTTTATGTTTTAAACTCTTGCAGAATTTTATGACTACAGGCACGGCATTATAAAAGTGGACGTTTCGAGTAGTTGTTACCATTCCTATGGGTTGTCGACTTGCTTTCTAATTTCTTCAAATATCGATGGATTTGGACCTACTTTAAAATAGAATAAGGGAGACTTTTAATTTTGTAGTTTTTAAATAGCTTTTATTAATTAGTTAGATTTAGATTTTTTTATTAATTAGTTAGAGTTAGTTTGTTAGATTTAATTTTTAATGGAATAGATTCTTTTTTTTTATTAGATTAGATTTTTTAGTTTTTAAATTTTAAATTAGATTTTTTTTTAATTTTGTTAGTTTAGAATAGATTTTTAGTTTTTTTTTAAATTTAGATTAGATTTTTTTAAAATTTTGTTAATTTAGATTAGATTTTTTTAGTTTCTTTAATTTAGATTAGTTTTTTTTTTAAAATTTAGTTTAGTATTAGATTAATTTAAATTTAAATTTTAGCTTTGTTAATTAAATTTTCTTTTTTAGATTAAATTTTGTTAGATTAAATTAGTTTTTTAATTTCTCTTTTTGTTTGTTTTGTATGGGGAGATAATTTCTTTCCTTGTGGGCATTTGCAGGTGCTAAATTGTGGATTGCAGATCTTTTGGACTTAAGGTACGTTCTCACAATCCCTATAACATTTGGTTTGGGCAATTAAAATTTACCTCTCAAGTGTTTGGCTTGAGTGTTACATGCTTTCATAGAACACATTTTTTATGCTCTTAAGGGGAAATAAACAAAAATAGATTTGCTTTCATAGAAGTTTGTGTTTAAGTGCATGCGTGTCTTTTAACATTAAGTAATTCTCAGTTTCAAATATCAGTAGTATTGATTAGCAGTCTTAGATTACTTGTGATTGATCTAGATTGCTATCTTGGGTTATTGGACTCGCTAATCCACCGGCCCCTCATTCCACCTTGTGGTTGCAAGGTCAGCGCCACATTAAAGGGGAGGGGTCTACAGGAAAGAAGCGTTAATTGTTCCACTAGGCAACCCTTTTGTGCTTTCTGGAACTCACTTGTTTTCTAGGTTGTGGACTTGTTTGTAGCTTGTGTCAGGTGTTAAGTGTTCCACCTTGTGGACTCACCTCATATTTTCTCTAAGTGTTAAGTGTTCCACCTTTAGTGCTTTCCAATACTTTTTGATAGAGAATTACTTACTTTTTCATTTTTAGAACGTCTGCTTGGGGATTTTATCACCTCAAGGGATGACCTTAACTCCTATGTTCCGGTGGAGTATAAATATTAGGAGGTGAATCCAAAGACACCTCTCTTGGGAATGAGTTAGATTTCACTCTTGGCTAAGCCTCAAAGAACTTTATACCTTTGAGAAGTGAAGGAGGAGATTTGGGTTACCGTCTCCCCCCGGCTGTGTGATTTTTTATTCTTCTCATCTACGGATTTGGGCCTCACATACCTTGCGTATATCAAGGATGCCCTTTAGAAAAGCCATGTATATCCTTCTAGACAGCTTGCTAGGATGTTGTTGTGTTCTGAGTGCCTGCTAAAACATCTTCAAGAACATACACAAGTAGCATCTTTAAGGAGTAGCATACTAAGTCACTATTCTTGTTCATGTGTAAGGTTGCTTTGCCCCTTGCCCATTATTTGAAGACAATTGCTTGCTTGAACTCCCTGATTGTTGTCTGATGTGCTTGATACAAATCTGTTGATATACTTGCTTGATCTTTAAAAATGAACAATAAACTGAAGTACTGAGTTCTTCAATTAGGTGACTTGTCCCAGTTCTAGAGACCTATTCTGTATTTAGGATTCTTGTGTCCTTGACCTTTTGAGTTAGTGATCCTTGATCTCATAAGCGATTTTGCTTGAGATTGGCAAATCAAGAACTGTTCCTATCAAATAGATAAATTTTCAGACTCTTTGATAACACACTTGGAGAATGCTAGTAATCTCTTCATCCACCCATTTTCATACATTTCAAATTTAGTATACTTTGTGTAAGTCATCCTCCTGATCCATACATGCTAGGGTATTCACCCAAGAATTGAGAACCTCTGTGGCAGTGTTGGTTTTCACCTATTTACAACAGTCCTATTTCACCATTTCTCTCAGATAAGAGAAAACTTTTACTATCCTAGTCTGGTATTGACGTTTCCTAGAATTGTCTGTTTGCCTGAACTCTCCCTTTCATGTCAGTAACAACAAGATATCAAGTGAGCCAAGGAAAGTGACCTCAGATAGTCTTCAACCAACTACCCCCAGTTCAGACTTGTCAAAAGAGAAAGGAAAAGGAACCAATATTTGACCAGTCACCTAGGAGTAACTTTGAAACCTATTTTGACACAAAGAGCCATTTTAGTGATTTGAGTACCCCCTCAGCACCTTCCCACTCAGGTATGGATATGAGTTATACCATGACTTGGTGGGAGAGGGAAGTTATGGATCAAACCCTTGATGATATCTATGAAAGACACAGAGACAAGGTGTTGTTTGGTAATTCCTCTCATGATGTTCAACCTATTTCACCCCCCATCAACACTAGGTACCTAGATGCACATCAACGAGCTGAAAGGCATGAGAGACAAGCTCACCTAAAACAATGGTCAAGGCATACAAGTGAAAGGCTTAAAAGGATTGAGTGCGAGAAGAAAGCCTTTTTAGATGAGCAAGCTGCACAGCAAGAAAAATTTAGACAACTTGAGGCAGAGAGCCAAGCTTTATTGGAAGTACAAAGGAAACTTGCTCAAGAGGAGCAAGATAGGCTGTTAGCCCAACAATTAAACACTCAATTCAACAACAGGGGTGATAACAATGGAAATAATTCTCCTCCCTCCACCCCTTCCAAAACACCAAGAAGTAGAAGGCGGTCAAGAACCCCTTCTAGATCTCCTAGTCCTAGAGGAAGAAGGGCCTCTCAGTATGCTCACTATAGGAGGCAAACCCCTCCCAGAAACTCAAGACCACACTCCCAACATGTACATCATGGTTCCCAACATGGAGGTGGTAGCTCACATTATGACCTTACTACTCAAGACTTTATGTGAATGCAACAAGAGCCTATCTTCCAATAGTATGTGGATAGGTATTTGGAACAAAACAAAGATAAATTCTTGGAAAGTCTAATCAACAAGGGCACCAAAGTCCCTTATAATTTTGATGTGGACAACAAAATACAAAAGCAAAATCCCTCTCAAGAGGAAGAAATCCACCAAATGAAGCAAATGATGGAGAAAATGATGCAACCTAAGAGCTCATTCTCACTAGACTTGATTTGTCCTAATCCATTCAACAAGAGTGTGAGTATGAAGGATTTTCCAAGGAGGATGGAATTCCCTCAATACAATAAATATGATGGAAGTGGTGATCCACATGACCATGTGCACCAGTTCTATACTATGAGCTTTGAATTTCATCAGGATGACTCCTATTTGATGAGGTTGTTCCCTAGAAGTCTTAAAGGACAAGCAATGGAATGGTTTACCAATATCACTCCCCCTGTCAAGGCTTTTAGAGAACTTGTTCATAGATTCATTCAACACTTTGCATACAATCTGTCAAGATCTGTTACTATGTTGGACCTATGTAACTTGAAACAAAATCAGGGGGAACCCTTTGTTACCTTCTTATAGAGGTGGAGGAGACAGTGCTCTCAGTATCCTAGGACGATCCATGAGGATGAAAAGATTGACATACTTGTCAATAACTTGGTGCTTGAAATGAGATATGAGATTAAAAAGATAGTCTTTAATTCCTTTGATACCATGGTTGAAACTGCATGCCGCATTGAAGATGTTCTAAAAGAACAAGGCATTTTGACCAGACATAGCAACAATGGCAACAATGGTCAACAAAACAACAAGGATAAAGGGAAGAACAACTATTGGAACAAGAACAAACAAGTTGTCAATGATGGAGTTGTAGACTCTCCCCAACCTAAAGATCAAGGTGTCCTTCACTTTTCCAGTGCAGTTCAAGCTATGAAGCTCAATGCACCTCCTCAGCAAGAAAGTAAACCAAGATATTAGGAGAGACCCAAAAAGGAGAAGAGGAAATTTACCAAATTGGGTGACTCAGATGAGGATGTTCTCAAAAATCTCATTGCTAACAACTTGGCACATCCTCAGGATCCTGCAAAACATTACATCCCTAACATTAAGCCACATTGGTGGGATGAGAAGGCTTTTTGCATGTTTCATAATGGCATTGGGCATACCATTGAGAATTGTTGGAAACTCAAGCACATTATCCAAGATCTCATTGAGAATGGAAACCTTAAGGTGGATGGATTGAACACCAATGTTGATCACAAAGCATTTAAAGAGTCGTTGCCTAAGTATGACAAGGGGGAAACCTCTAAACCAAATGATGGCAAGGTTGCAATCAACTACACTTACACAATGGCAGAAAATGTGGTAAACATGCTTGAATTTGTGGAGCCAAGTGTTAATATGATGAGGAGTAAGGACCCCCATGGTTATGACTCTCCCCCTATCTTTGACAAAGAACCTATTGTGGTGCTGAGAGGTCCTCATTCTATGTTATCTTCTCAAGCCCTTAATGCTATTACCAGGAGTCAAGGCTCTATTGTTCTTAGAGGTCCTAGTTTAGGTCCATCCAACAAACCCAAGAAAGTGGCATCCAAGAATGTCACCAAGTCCGCCACTGCTCCCAAACCAAACTACAATCTTGTAGATCAGTTACAAAAAACTCCAGCACAAATATCAATCTTGGAGCTTCTAGAGTTGTCCCCTAGACATAAACAGATCCTTGAGGATGCTTTGTGCACATCAAATGTCCCCAACAACATCAATATAGACCAATTCCAAGGCATGGTGAATCACATTACTAGCCCAAATTACCTCTCTTTCTCGGAAGATGATGACAAATCCCTCAGCCATCCACACAATATTGCCCTCCACATTGAAGTAATGATTCATAATACCTGTGTCAAGCGCGTGTTGATAGATGGGGGTGCTGGGCTAAATATTTGTACTTTAAGTTTGTTAAAAACTTTGGGCTATTCAGATGAAGTGATCGACACTAAAAAGAAGATCACTATAAAGGCCTATGATGAGGCAGAATGTAGTTCTAAGGGGTTAGTTGTCCTTCCTGTCAGGATTGGCCCAGTTGAAAAAGATATCTTGTTCCAAATTGTTGATACTGGACCCCTTGCATACAACATTTTATTGGGTAGACCATGGATTCATGACATGCAGGCAGTGTCATCTACCTACCACTAGTGTGTTAAGTTCCCCTATAATAGAGTATAAATTTGCATACCAGGGGATAACACCTTATCAGTTAATTCAATCTCAACTAATGTTCATGTCCCTCTTAATCAAGAAGCAGAGGATTATCAAGCAACTTTAGCAGACTGTCAAGACAAGTTTAAATCAATAGACCTTGGCATGGGGGGGTATCAACTTGACTCTTTGGAAAAGATGCCTATTTCCCCTAGGTCCTATGGAAAGCCTTCACAGGAGATGAAACTATCTTCTTCAGCAATGACACTATTTGACAAGTTTGTTGAATCCTCAGTACTAATACAAGATGAAAAAGAGGAAGTAGCTATTCAAGATTGGATATACAAAGAGGAGAAGTACCAGCACAATGATAATTTATCCCCCTCTCCTAAGTCCTATGGGAGAGGATATACTTTTGTCAAGAAGATGGGTTATTCAGGATATGGCCCTCTTAGTCACAGGTTAGATGCTAGAGCTGAACCACTTAATCATAATCTTTTTGGACGTAAATCTAAGAAACCGGTTGGCCTATGCTTTATGAAGAATAACAAGTGCACTGTCCCCTTTCCTGATAGGCAGGATAGTGAAGATGACATAGAATATGTACCAGATTTGAAAAATCAACAAGACATGACAGATGATTGGGTACCTTCAACAAATCTCCTTTGGGGAGATTCCAGAGATTTAACAATTGACAGTCCTCCTATCCTAGCTACGATAGATAGTGACTATATGAATGCAAGATTGACTATGGATAGTGTCTCCATCCTATCTACAACGGATGGTGATAATTAAAATAATTTTGTGATTGAGAAAGCTATTAGAGAAGGGGAAACTCTTCCAAACCTTGAGGCTTCTACATCACGAGGCCTCAACAATAATTTAGAAACAGACTCTCATGAGTTTGAATGGGATTCACTCTCAGATGCAACAGTTGACTTGGATATGGATGTTGTCCAAGCTAGTTCTCAACCTGACGTAGCTGATGAGTCATGTGTTAGATTAGAAGATTGGAACCCACGTGTCATATTAGTAGATGATTCTTTGCTTGATAGGATAAATCCTGATTTAGACACCTTAGAGGGATACTTGATAGACTCCAATTCTGTAGTCACCAGAGATGACATCACCTATATCCTTAATATTGAACCAGTCATTAACCTACCCCTTATTGACCCCAACCTTATTGATTGGTCTCAATGTTATCAAGAGCCTCAACTCTTGACATTTCACAATGACTATGAGATCACCTACTATCTAAATGCCACTGAACCTGTAGTCTCTTCCACCAGTGAACCGGCTACCAGTATGACAGAACCTGACATCAAGTACCTTAGTCACAAGAAAAATAAAGAAAAAAAGAATAAGAGTTTTGATGGCAAAAACCACTGTGTGGCGGTGTCAGAACAATAAAAAAGAAAATAAAAGACGTATCCAAAGGTGAAAACCTCTATGAGGTGCCTACGGATGAGGTACTTGATAGTCTCCCAAGCTATTTTCAAGACAAATCATCAGTATTGGTTGAACCTACGAAGCTGTTAATTTGGGTACAGAAGCAGCTCCAAAAATTGTACACTTGGCTAAATCTTTATCACCTCAAGAAAAGAAAGCCTACACTGAGTTCCTCCAAAAGAAGAAAATTAATTTTGTATGGACATATTTAGACATGCCAGGGTTGGACACTAATCTCATTATGCATCATTTGTCCATAGCACCAGGTGTGAAACCAATCAAACAAAAGTTGAGAAAAATGCACCCTCATATAGCTCTTTTAGTGAAAGCTAAATTAGAAAAGCTCCTTGGTGCAGGATTCATTAGAGCCATAGACTATGCTGACTAGATTTCCAACATTGTACCTATTTCTAAACATGATAAATCCATCCGAATCTGCATAGATTTTAGAGATCTTTATAAAGCATGCCCAAAGGATGATTTTCCACTTCCTAACATAGACATGATAGTGGACATGACGGCAGGCTATGAGATATATTCCTTGATGGATGGTTTTTCTGGGTATAATCAGATCAAGATTGCTCCTGGGGATCAGGAAAAGATGACATTCACATGCACATGGGGTACTTATTGTTGGAATGTCATGCCCTTTGGATTGAAAAATGCAGGAGCTACTTATCAAAGAGCTATGACAACCATCTTCCATGACATGATGCATAAGAATATGGAAGATTATGTGGATGACACCCTCGCTAAGTCTAAGAAAAGAGGAACACATCTGGTTGATTTAGAAGTAATTTTGGATCATATGGAACAATGCTCATCATAGAAATGAAAGACAACTTAAATTTAGCACAACTTAAATTTAGCTTAATTCTATAAATTTGAAAGATACTCTAGGTTTAAAAGATTAATAATTCTTCTTGATTTCAAATTACCTACGCAAATTTTCTTCATAAGGTAAAGAAACCTATAAAATATGATAAATGATAAGGGTGTTAGGCTCCCTCTCACAATGTTCAAACAAATGCTTCTTTTGAGAAATCTACTCAATGAAAAAATTTAAATGAAGCATTCAATTCTTGTAAAGGAAATAAAATCTTCCAAAGGAAAAGAAAACTAGAACAAACATTAATTTTGTATCAATAATTCAACACATTTTTTAATCAATGAGGGTGAATATTTACTAGTCTCATTAAGTTAGCAAAGCAACAAATATCTCATGACATCAAGCAATAAATAGATACTACAATGAGCTTCAAATCTCATTACATAAGCTACAATGAAAATTAGTGAGGATTTGAAATCATTCAAGAGAATTTCTGCATTTGGTCTTATTTATTAAATGTAGTGCATAAGTTTTTGTGAAGGTTGTGGTGATTGGAAGTGGCACTTATTTTTATAACATCTAAAAAATCCATTTCCATTTATGCTTTAATGGATATCGATAACCTATCCCAAAGCTCCAAATTGAGCACAGTTAGGGAAGATTTTTCTTTGTATTTATTTGGAAGAGTTTCTAAAGCCTTTTCAACAAACATATTTTCATATTTTTCCACATTTTTTATACATGTCTACCACATATGTGTCCTAAATGATTTAAGATTTTTTTACATACAACTTCAATTTACAATAGAACATATGAGGAAGGGTTCAAAACTGGTAATATGCTTCAATAATTGTTACAATGCTTAGTAAAGAAATGAAAACAAGGTTACATTTATCTTAGTTCTATAAATTTGAAAGATAGCTTCAATGTTGAAATTTTTGAAATACAACTCTTCAAGTTTTCAACATTGACAATTCTTCATAATGTAAATTACTGTTACAAATAATAATAATAAAAATAGAGCAAAGGAAAGAACCCAATTGTGAGTGTATGAAAGGATTTACCAAGATCACCAAGAGGGAAAGAGAGGAAATTATTCAAAGAATCAAGCCACTAGATCAACAAAGTGCTCCAACAACAACAAGAACTCAAGGATTTTTGAAAAGGGAAAAGCAAAGAAAAACCCCTTGTGAATTATAAATGAGGCTCAAAGCTTAAGAAAAAGAAAAGAATGGAGCTCAAAGCTCATTACAATATGGAGAGAAAGAATGAGATAAGAGAGAAGCTTATTGAGCAAGTGTGTGAGAGGCATCTCTTTAAGTAGAGATGAGTGGAGGAGTTTTCATGTAACTCCAATCTTAGACGAATGCCACATTCATATTGTGTGTGTGACAAATGTGAGATTTCTCTTAAGGAGGAATATCTAATTTCCTTATTAAAGGAATTACAAAAATGTGACATGTCCTCCTACTTGTACTAGAGGACAAATACAATATCGGATACCTTGGTTTATCCTTTGATTACATATTTCACCAAAGAAAGATTAATTTCTAACAATTACCAAGGAAAATTTGCTTCCTAAGGTAAAGCAACCTATAAAATATGATAATTGATAAGGGTCTTAGTCTCCCTTCACCACTATCCAAAACAAAGCTTCTATCGAGAAATCCATTCAAATGAAGCATTCAATATTCTCAAAGGAAACAAAATTATCAGAAGAAAAAGAAAACTAGAACAAACATTAATTTTCTATCAATATTTAAACACATTTTTTTATCAATGAGCATGAATCTAAATATATCTTGATAAATTAGTAGGGCCACAACTACCTCATGACATGTTACACTAGATAGATACTACAAGGAACTTCAAACCTCATATACAAGTTCCAAACAAAATTAGTAAGAATTTGAAAACATTCAATAAAATTTGTGTATAAGATCTTCTTTATGGAATTTTGTGCATACATTTTTATGAATGTTGTGGTGATTGGGAGTGACACTTATTCCTATAACGTCTAAAGAAAATCCATTTTTAATTATGCTTATGTAGATATCCATACCATATTCCAAAGCTCCAAATTGAGAAAAACCAAGCAGGATGTTGGTTTGCACTTTCTTGGAAGTTTCTAAAACTTTTTCAACAACACATTTTGATATGCTTCCACATTTTACATGCATGTCTACAATATAGGTGTGAGCCCCTCTTTTTCTTTAAACACATATACATTAAAATTGAAAGGATTAGCTAAGGAAGTACTACAAACACAATTAAATAATTATTATATGAATTGTGCATGAGATTCAGTTCTTGGTTTTACACCAAGAAAATTAAACTAAGATAGCTCACAAGATTCACGTATCTTAGAGCGGGGAAATTTTTGTGGAACATACCCAAACACATACTAAATAGAAGAGAGCATAAAACTTACTTTAAAAATGGTACATTTTTTACTTCAATTGAATTGTGCACAAAAATATGTAAATTTCTGATAAGAAAAATTGTGCTAGCATTTTTTAACTTAAAATATGCATATGTCTGACTAAATTTATCAATTTGGAGATGGAAACATAAAATAAATTATTATTTTAGGTTAATTTCAATTATTCATGACAATATAGATAGTATTGTTGTCCTTAAATGCATATCATGATATCTGATGAAATTGTGATGTCTTGAAGATATCTCTATGGCTAATGTAATAAAACACCGTGGTGAAAAACATTAGAAATGATTAAATGCTAATGAAAAATAAGGAATCTCTTTTATTCAATGCACCTCAATTTATATGAAAACCACAACAAGTGTGACATCATATTAATTCAAAAATTACTTGAAAATGTAAACTAACGGTGTGTACTTGTATTTATCAAGCCTTTTTGTTTTTTGGTTTACAAGAATGGGCCAAACTATTATGCCAAAAAAGAGCAGTATACTAAACTTCCAAGGGTTTGTAATATTTATAAAGCTATAGATCACTGTAAAGTCAATCAAAATAGCATAATGGACATCTACTAGAGCAAAATGATATGATTTTTCCTATAGGATTTAAAGAATAGTATGATTGTAATTCACAGGCCCTTCTCAAATGAAGATAAGATGTTTTTATGTGAATAATGTACATTTTAAAATGATGATCCCTCCCAAGACAAAGACCATCAGCACTAAAAAACCCCAAATGTATTTGCAATAACCATTCTCCACCCCACAGATGAAAGGAAATGGAAAAGTGCCAAGGACATTTTATGTGCCCGGAAAAGAGCCAAGAATCGTCAAGAAAACCTATGGAAATAAAAGGATCATAAATGGAACTTTCAAAGTTGAATACAAAAAAAAACTTAAAAAAATGAATGAAAAGGGAAGTAAACAACAAGGTGCAAAAGTATAAAGTGTATCTTATGTACTTGTTGTTCGAGAAAAACCTACTACATAATATGTTAATATTAGATCCATATTCTAGATTCAAAGAAAGATATTGGTATTCTCAATGCCCATATAGGCAAGAAAAATGCCCATGTAGGGTAGAATATAAAGTCACTTTGCTTGTATAATACTGGAGTGCAACCTTAGCTTTTGATTCAAGGCGTTGCTTCCATTTAGTATGATAATCTACAAGCTAGTACTTGACCTTCCCCTACACCTTATTGGCCCATAAAGGGGGAAAAATACCTTCACCATCGTGTATCTAATATCTGGAATTTCCATTAAATCATCAAAACTTCTAAAAGTTATTCTATCATTGTCTTTTGGATTATTGGCAGAATTAGATTAAGCCTAGGTACCCAAATATAAAATTGCTCCAAAAATTTTCAAAGAACTAATTTCAAATCAATGAAAAATTTTGCACTAATGAAGACATTCAAAAAATCTAATCAGGCAATAAGAAAAAGGAACCAATATGAAGCAATTTCATCCTTTGTAAATAAATAAGTAGTAAAGAAGAACTATTCTAAGCACTTCATTATTTTTAGGTTGTTGAAAGAAAGGGCACTATATTAATTTTACAGTCATTTCCTGCACTTTGATTAAAAATCATGAGTATGAAAATGAAAAGAAATGATTAGAAAAGCTAAAAAGAAGTTAACATTAACTACAAATCCAAATAGGAAACATGAAGGCTAAATTACCAATAAACATGCAGAGAACAAATAAATTGTAAGTAATTTAAATCAAGTATATGGTGATTTTATTGGAGTATTTCATTAATTTAGTAGGTTTTAGGTTTAGTTTTCATTAATAAAACCACCGCCAGTTTCTGCAGTTATGTAAACCATCACTAGTTTTAACTGTCAATGGTCACCACCATTGGCCTTTTTGAACCATCCAATATGTTGTTTGCACTAACTTTTTAAAGGCTTTCTTCACGTCAATAAAATGCAAGTCCAAATACATGAATTTATATTTCTCTTTTTGTCTTCTTGCTTGAAATGAAATACCACGAAGAATATTGTTAGTTATGGTTGTTATATATTAGTAGTTATGGAGTGTGATTCACATTCTCTAATGGAGGATTTTAACAAGGAGGGGCTTGATGTTTTTTTAGGCTATCCTTTTAAAAATATCTAGAATACCATTGTCAAAGGATCCATATTAAATGATGTTCCATTTTTTCACAACAAGAAGAAAGTGGCAAAAGCACTAGTTTAACTTGTTGGCAAGTAAAATTTGATCAATCTTTGACTATGGTGGTGACATGAGAAGTGGCCAATTCCTTACAGGTTGCACAAGTTGCATTGAATTCAAGGCAATTCCAATACTCAAGAATGGTGAGTGGGTAGCTCTATTTTTTGTGTTGGTTTAAGGGGCTTATATTTGGCACAAAAAAATAAGGATTTTGCACATTTATATTTAGGTATGTGAGGTTTTTTATTTACACAAAATATAGATCTATTTGTCTATAGTGGAGGTGCTAAGTTTAAGTCTTTTGAATTGTTAGTTGCATAACTTCTGCAAATTTTATGTGGAGGGAAATCTTTGGAAGAGGGGCCAATTACTTATAATATATTGGTTCAATGCAATTTTTTTGGAGATCATCATAATGTGAAAGGCATGTGCTTTATTTTTGCAATTGGAACAATAAGGGGAGTAAGACCTTAGTTTCATTGCATGGATGTGTTTAATATTTTCAAAGGATATCATTTGTAAGGTGGGTATCAACAATTTTTTAAATTTACAATCACGCATTTTAGTATTTTTATACTTGAGACCCGTAGTGATATACTTGACATGCTTTCAAATGATCACATGGAATATCACATAATTAGATTGTAACAATAATATATTACGGAAGGTTGGAGGCACAAGAGGCAAGAGGTTCTCTATCATCCTGAGCTAGCTTTTCTCTTAGGGAAGATTTATTGCATGAGAAGAAACCTATGTGTTTCTCTAAAAAGTTCAGGATTGGAAGATTTGTCCCTAAAGAAAAGAGAGGACTTGATATATTTGTGTCCTTGAAGAGAAGAGGGGGTTTGGCATCATGATTTCCCCTTGAAGGGGCAAGGAGTGGCATAATTTTTTTGGTGATATGTCAAGAACTTGAGGACGTTTTAGACACACTCGAATTAGATGTAGAATTTTGGAGGAAAGGCATCTCATGTGCATGCATGTTGATGGTGATTTTTGCAATAGAGGAGAGGTTATTTCCATAACACTTGAGGAGGTGTTAGACACACCCAGAGGAGATGTGGACTTTCATAGGAAAGGTTTCTCATGTGTAGTACTAGAGGAGACATTAGACATAGTCAAAAGAGATGTGTAATTTTAGAGGAAATATATCTCATTGTGCATGGGAGGTGGGAGCACTAATTTTGTATAGATGGTTTCAGTTTCTGAGGTCAAGAGATCCATTGATGTAGGAAGTTCTGTGTCTCTTGGATAACCAATGAAGTCAGGAGATCCACTGTTCTAGTTAGTTCAATGTTTCTTGAGCGAATGAGGAGGATTCATGTAGGCGCTTCTTCAAAGTCTCTAGAGTGTTGAGTTCAAAAATCTTGCAACTTCCACTCTTGTTTGAATTGATGTAATAAGGAGGGAATGTTGGCATACTTCATTAATTTAGTAGTTTTTAGGTTTATTTTTCATTAATACAACCACTGCCATTTTATGCGATTATGTAAACCATCACTAATTTTTGCAGTTTTATAACTATCAACAATTACCACTGTTGACCTTCTAAAGTGTTTGATATGTTGTTTTTGCTTCCTTTTTAAAGGCTTTTCTCACTTCAATAAAATGCAAATCTGAATACACATGAAGTTAAATTTCTCTTTTTGTCTTCTTGCGCTCTCATATTTTACATTTCATCACCACCACATTTAAAGATTATGCAATGTGTGGAAGCATTGTTAGGGCACGTGGGCTATGAGTAACATATATCATTATGTGTAGTGGAATACTCTAGATAAACCATGTGAATGGATTCCAAGTTTCCACATTTTCTAACATTGCTGAACATTTGTCTAAATTTTTTGCCTAATTTTTGAAAGGGGAAAAGAAAATGCCATGAGGAAAAATAGGAACAACAAATGAAAATAAAGAAATAAAAAAGCTAAAATTTCACTTTAATAGAGAAATTTAAATAGGCCATAGGATAAGTTAAGGTTGCACATTTCCTAAGAGGTAGAATAATTTAGTTAAGTTCTATGAAAACATTAGTCTCTTGCCTTCACGACAAGGACTAATATAACAGTAGTAGTTATATTTTAGAATAAATATAGAAATCAAACTTCCATGATAACGCAGACGCTTACTGTGTACCGCTTAAAGGTAGCATTTTAGTCAAGCGAAAATGTCAGAGTAAAAAAATCATATATTGTATTATTATTAAGTATTCGTATGCGTTAAATTTAGTATTAATTCGTAAAGGATTTCTTAGGTTTTAAGTAAGAAAATTATTGCCAAGGATTTGAGCAATATTTGCAAATGGAAATATATGAAAAACTTCAATGACTCATGGAATATTTGTTTATAATCTATTAATTTATTAATAATATTAAAATTATGTTATTTTATATTTGATCAGCAGTTGTGTTAAATTTAAATTAAATTAAAAGCGGTTCTGAGGAAGGTTCAATCTACCCCGCCTGTCCATCCTTCCCCGAGCCCGTAGAAAGACAACAATAGAAATAGAAAAGATAATTTCAGTTCTGTTAAAGCAGGAAAAGTTGCGATGGGATATGATATACTTAGGCTAAAGTATGAGTTAAAACTATATCTTTGTTTGTGGAAGATTTGTAAATAGTTCGAAATAAATAGTAATAGTTTAGAAGTGAATGTATTTCACAGGTTAGATTGTAGTATTATATAAAATTATGTTCTATTCATTAAAATAATTGTTTGTCTATTTTGGAAAGATATGTAATTATATATATAATATCTAGAGGTCAATATAAAGAAGACTTTGAGGTGATCAACTGTTTAAATCTTTATATAAGTCAAATTTATTAGGTGGTGAGTAAGTGTCTAATATGTCATAATTGAAAAAATTACAATTTGCCAAACATATATCATGGCTCCAATGAATTCATCTAATAAGACAAATAAAGAAGTCACTCATCTAAAATATAAATTCATATGACATCCAATGTTCAAAACTATTACTTGGTGATTACATCTTTTGAACCCTTTGTGCTTTTCAACTACTCTCTAAACATTAAAGCTATGTAAACAAAGCCAAATTGCAAAACCCAAAATATAGATATATTTAGGAAAGTTCAAATATTGTTATGTCTAAGTATATATTTATATTAACATCTACATATAAAATATGTAGATGTCAATATAGATTTAAGGATAAAAAAGACTTTAAGGTAATCCAAATCTTTATGAGGGATTTGACAATGTCAATGAAAAATTTATCAACTACTCATGTACCACCATAGAAGTCTAATTTGTTAGGTGGTGAATTTGACTTTAATAAGTCATTATTGAAATTATGACAATTTGTAAAACATACATCATGACACTAGTGAATTCATCTAATAAGAAAAATAAAAAACTATGTCTACTCGTAGACCAAATATTGAAACATTACCCAAAATAGGAAACATATATAAAAACTCAAATATCACATTCTTCTCTATAATGTAATTGGTTATTCCATTGCATTTGTCTAACCCCAACTACTTCTATGTATTTCTACAACTTGCAAATTGCACCCTCAATGTTCTGCATTCCTTTTGCCTTTCTTCTGGGCACTCGTTCGATGCACATCTACAATCAAGAATCTCCTACACATGTAGATAGTCTTTAATTCTATTAATTCCACTTTAGGCCACAACTCTCCTAACTTCCTTATCTTTATTAGTACTCCACAGGTAAAGGGCCTTAGTGGAGGCTAATTCCTCAACTTATAGCTGGAAACCCCTCCCGGAACAACAAGTCATCCCCCACTTTAGCATTATCCATGGAAGACTACAAATGTCCACACCACTACTCCTTTACACATTCTTGCATTATTCCATAAAGCCTCCACATTTGTGGCCAATTCCAAACACCACACAAGGAACAAAGAAGCAATATTTGCATTTGTCTAGTATTTGTACTCCCCTTGCAAGAATCCTTCACTAAGGACTATTGACACTATGTGCAGGAAATCATTGTTGCTAAACTTGAAAATATTTTTCAATTGATTCAATACCACCAAAGGGACAAATGAGCCCAATTGCCTTTGAAACATAGTAGATAAATGGAAATAAATAGTCATCTCTTTGTGATGATAGTCAATTTTTCATACCCAAGCCAACTAGGTAAATTAATGTGTGATATTCCTTCATGCTTACCTTACAACTCTCTCATCTCCATACAAGCCACCGTCACTGTCAACCAATCATTGCATTCTCTCTCCCTTTAAATGTTAAATAAATCTGCTATGTATAAACTGTTTGGAAAACATCATATTAAAGTATTTTAAAACTTTAAAATATAAGCAATTAACATTATTACCCATTCTCTTAGAAAAATATAGGATCTATCGACTAATCATTGCACTCCCAAAACATTCAACTACTAATTTTAGTTAGATGTGTTTAACATATGATTGTGTAGATATTTTTTTTGATGAATAGAGACCTTTCAATTAAAAGAAATTAAAGATACATATTCACAAAAAAAGGCCGGGGGATATATTAAATCACCCCGCAGTGTTCAAACGGCAGAGCCGGAAACAGCAAGAACTATTCACCAAAAAAAACTGAAAAGGCCCTCAAGCCGCAAGAGCAGGAGCAGAGGGCGGATGAGCCTGCCAATCCCTGGGATCAGATTGTGTAGATATTGAAAAATTTGTCAAGAAGAAAACTTAAAAGTCATGAATTATTTATTATTTTCATAATTACAAATTCAAAATAACTGGTCGAATTTCAAACGAGAATGAGAAGTCAAACTTACTAAAAAGCTGGTTGTTCTCAATACTTAATGCTAAATTTCTACGAACAGACGGTTGAGCTAGTCCACTGGGATAAGAAGAACAAATTATTGATGTCCGCTGAGTGCCAAGCTTCCAAAAAAGTTATAGAAGTCAAATCTCCTTTAAGCTTACCGTGTACCGCGGGAAGGTAGCGGTTTAAGCTCTTCCGGATCACAACTCGGTCAAGCGAAAATGTCCTAGTCAAAAAGTCATTATAATTGTATTATATTTAGTATTTGTGCGCGTTGAAGCTACTATATATTCATAAAGGATTTCTTAGGTTTTAAGTATGAAGCTGATTGCCAAGGATTTGTGCTGGAGCGGCCACACAGAGCAAACTAAAGCTCTGGTTGAACATAATTTGTTTATTTATCCTAATATATTGCATTGAGCTGAAAGTCTTCCATGCTTTTCTTCACTGCTCATGAATAACTGAACTACTGTCACTTTGTTTGTATCCATTTAGTGTAAGTTTGAAATACCTGTCAGGATTAAAGTAGGAGTTGGAAGAATCTCTGAGTATCTCTGACAACATGGCCAGAAATATGCTTAGAATCCTCCCGACGTTTGGCAACCCTGTATGTCCTGTTACTACAAGCAATTTGGAGAATGTGGAAGAAAATTTGGCCGCGGCTGAGATGTTGATTTCCATATGGGACACGAAAAAAGCAAGCAAAATGCTCTTTCAGAGCACCCCAGAAGAAGTCCGCATGTACATGGACACTGTCGAAAAACTCCAACGACTCATGGAGTATTTGTCCGCCGCCGGCACCAATGGTCCGAAACTCATCCACGCGCAGCGACTGATGAAAATAGCGATGGCCCGTCTGCAGAACGAGTTTCACAAAATTCTGTTATCTAACAGCGAACCCATCAATCCGGACAGGGAGTCATCGGCCCTGCTATTATCTTGTTTAAGCACAGAGGACAGCGTCACAAGTTCCGCATGTTCTGATGGCAAGGGCAACGATGATGGCGGCAGCAGCGCCGACTATTTGTCAACAGACGGAATCTGCGAATTCCGCATGGTTCCGTTGGACGCCATGGTGGATCTCCGGAGTATAGCACATTGCATGGTGAAAACTGGGTATGCGACTGAATGTCTTCGAGTCTTTACTCTCACCAGAAAGTCCGTGGTGGAAGAGGGTTTATACAATCTGGGCGTGGAGAAGTTGAAATTGAACGATGTTAAGAAAATGGAGTGGAAATCTCTTGATGAAAAAATCAAGAAATGGATTTACGCTGTGAAAATCAGCATCTGGCTTATGTTTGCCCATGAAAAGCGGTTGGGCGAAGATGTGTTTGAGGGGCTTGATAAGATGAGAGATGCTTCTTTTGCTGAAATCGCCATGAAGCAGACAAGCAGTCTTTTCGCCTTCGCAGAGGCAGTGACTGCCACAAGCCGGGCGCCCGAAAGAATATTCAGAGTGCTCGACCTCTACGAAACTCTCACCGATCTCATGCCCGACATAGAAGACACATATTCTCAGGACCCTTGTCGAAGATTGCACGAGCAAGTTGAAAAGATTCTAGAAGCGCTGGGCGAGGCGGCGCGGCGGCTATTGATAGAATTTGACAAGGCCATTGAGAAGGAGAATTCCAAGACTCCCGTTGCGGGCGGCATTGTACATCCTCTCACCAAATACGTTATGAATTATCTCGCTTTTCTCTCCGATTACAAGGAAACTTTAGAAAACATAACAGTAAATGCCTGTGGAGAGCTACCAGACGATTTCAGCGTGGAGAATTCCGCTGCTCCGCTGTCCGTCCGCGTGGGATGGAGCGTCTTCCTCCTGCTTTGCAAGCTCGAAAAGAAATCTGATCTGTACAAGGATGTGGCTCTCTCATATCTCTTTCTCATGAACAACCTTCACTACATTGTACAGAAAGTGAATGCCTCCGAGCTCAAATATATTCTTGGGGAGAAGTGGCTGAGGAAGCAGGGGAATAAGGTGACACAGTACGCAGTCAAATATGAAAGGGCCGCATGGATGAAAGTGCTGTCATGTATAACAGAACAGGAAGATCCTGCGAGCGGTGTAGTTTCTTCTGGCGAGGGTTTGAAGGAGAGATTAAAGGAGTTCAATTCAGCGATGGAAGAAGTGAAGAAAAGGCAGGGTGGGTGGCTGGTAGATGACATAAGTCTGCGAGCGTTGTTAGGGTTTTAATTACTGAAAAGTTGATACCATCCTACAGTTCCTTTATTACCAAATTCAGAAGTCGGTTTGAAAGCAATTCGTACATCAAATTGACACCTGAGGAGCTTGAATTATTTGTGTCGGACATGTTTAAAGGCAGCCCATCATGCGTGAGATCCACGGGATCCCGCTGACTGCTTTATACACATTTATACATTGTTATGCCTTTTATAACTTGTCTGAATATTCAATAATACAAAAGCATAGTTTCTTTGTTCTTGTTAAATTTGAGAGTCGTATTTATGGAACTGCAAGAAAAATTGTTCCATCGTCTGCTACTATAGTAGAAAACCAATTTACAGGTTTGTTAATAATCTGTCAATCTATTAATAATATTGGAATTGGGTTATTTCTATTTCATTAGCAGTTGTGTTAAATTTAAATCAAATTAAATGCGGTTCTGAGGAAGGTTCAATCTACCCCGACTGTCCATCCTTCCCCGAGCCCGTGGAAAGACAACAATAGAAATAGAAAACATAATTTCAGTTCTGTTAAAGCAGGAAACATGTGAGGGAATCTTATATACTTAGCTCAAAGTGTGAGTTAAAAATATATGTTCATTAGTGGAAATTTTGTAAACAGTTCAAAATTAGATTTAATATTATATTAAATTCTTTTTTTATTCATTAAAATAATCAATTATTTATTTTTAAAAGGTATGTAATTATATATATAATATTTAGAGGTCAATATAGAGAAGACTTTAAGGTGATCTAAGTCTTTATAAGGGATTTGACAATATCTATGGAAAATCTATCAACTGTTTAAATCTTTATAGAAGTCAAATTTATTAGGTAGTGAATAAGTGCCTAATATGCCTTTATTGAAAAAATCACAATTCTTCAAACATATATCGTGTCAGTAATGAATTCATTTAATAAGAAAAATGAAGAATTCACTCATCTAAAATATAAAATCCCTATGACATCTAACCTTCAAAACTATTACTTGGTGAGTATGTATTTTGAGTCGTTTGTGTTTTGCAATTACTCTCTAAAACAAACTATGTAAACTAAGCCAAACTGTGAAACCCAAAAAATAGATATATTTAGAAAAGTTCAAATGTAGTTATGTACAAGTGTATAGTTATATTAACATCTATGTATGAAATATGTAGATGTCAATATAAATATAAGCGTAAAGAAGACTTTAAGATAATCCAAATCTTTGTGAGGGATTTGACAATGTCTTAGAAATTTATCAACTACTCATATACCACCATAGATGTCAAATTTGTTAGATGGTGAATTTGACTATCATGTCATTACTAAAATTATGATAATTTATAAAACATATATTATGATAGTGGTGAATTCATCTAATAAGAAAAATAAAGAACTCACTCATCTAGGGAAATGAAATCCATACGACATTCAACCTTTCTGAGTATTACTTAGTGATAAGATATTTTGAGAATTTTGTATTTTTCAACTACTCTCTAAAATAAAATCTATGTAAACTAAAACAAATTGTAAAGCCCATGATATACATATATAGGAATGCTCAAACACAATAATGTGTAAGGGTTTATGCAGCAAACAGTTATAGAGAGATAGCAGAGATTTGGGACTGGTGTTGTATCCATCTTCCAAAAATTCCTTGGCTTTTTGTAGGAGATTTCAATATGGTGGAGCATAGGATAGATAAAGTAGGAGGGTTGGCCCACTCATGGAAATGAAACAAGTTGTTCTTTTAGCATAAGTTCAAAAGAAAATTTAACCTTCTTGACCCAATAGAACATATGCATGGAAAGTTCTTTGACATCTAGTTTACTTAGTTCAACAACCAAAAAGGCAAACAAAGATTCTATTGTAGACTTGATAGGTTCTATGGAAATATTTCTACTTTTTCATTCATCTTAGAAATCAAGCATGATCCAATTAGGGTCTGCCCAACATCTATCTTAGACCATTCACCTATTCAAACCTGTATCAAGATTGAAAGTAGTGTTAACTTTGATGATGATAAGAAGAGATCTAATTCTTTTAAACTCAATATTTCACTACTTGATGAACCCGATAATTTAGATGCTATTGTAATGATCACCAATCTTACAAAGCTTTGTAACCCTCTTACATATGCTATTATGTTATGGGATTTGATTGTGGAAGCTTGAAAGAGTATTTTTCAAGTGATTGGCAAGAAAATGGCAATGGATAGGAACAAGGAAGAATCTTTTTGGAAAAATAGGTTGAATAACATAGAGAGAGAACTCTAGAACAAAGGTAATAATTATGTATTGGAGGTCCAATTAGCCAACACTAAGCATAACTTGAGAATCATTTACAGATACAAGATACAAGGACATAAAATCAGAGCCAAGATGAACTGGATTAGTGAGCGAGATAAAGGGTCTAGGTACTTCTTAAACATTATTAGAGGCAAACAACGAAGGGAATTGATCAAAGAAATCTGAATTGAGGGCAAGCCGACTACTGACCCCGAAGACATTAAATGTGCTTTTCACCAATTCTACAGCGACTTGTTCACATCAAAAGTCTCTACTAACAGTCAAGAAGCTTTGAATAATTGCCTCAAACTCATCCCCATCAAACTCTCAGAATACGACCAATCCAGTCTTAACAAGTCTATCTCCCTTGATGAGATCTTTGCAGCCATTGATTCCTTTGCTAATGGGAAAACTCCAGGGCTGGATGGACTCCCTGCTGAATTCTATAAAAGAAACAAAGTTTGGGTAGGACCTGAACTTTTGAATGTTTATGAAGAGGATTTCACTAAAGGATCTCTAGGAGTTTCCATTAACAAAGGGGTTGTCAAACACCTTCCCAAAGTAGGTGAAAGAACTCTAGTGATAAATTGGAGGCCTATTACTTTGTTGAACCTTTCCTATAAAATCCTGGCTAAAGTCCTAGCTAGGAGAATTGCCCCTATATTGAGTAGATTCATATCTTATACCTGTACACACTAAAATATGCACTTCTATGAACCATTACATGCAAGGTTACTCAAGAATGAGGCCTCACAAAGCGGCTCATAGCTCTCTATGCATGGAGTTGCAAGGGACTATGATTTTTGCTCTCAGCTAGAGCTACAAGAAAGTGACCTTGCTAGTCAACCATACAATGAGAGATTCAAGTGAAGACAAGGGCAAGAGTGTCAATATCTCCAAGAATCTAAATGGAAATGAAATGCAAATGCAACTAGTATGAATGTGCAAGACTAATCTATCAAATGAAGTGCAAACTAAGCTATGAAAAGAAGTACAATAGATTCCAAGCCCCTAATTAAGCTATGTGAGATCTATTCTATTGCATAAAAGGAAATCTAATCTATGATGCCATTATTATGCAACTATGAAAGCAAATATGCAACTAAATGATGAAAGCAACAAGTCTTCAATGTCTTCAAACTCCAAATGCACCTAAAACCTGCAGCATAACATTAGCATAAAGCATGGATATGCAAATGGAGGAGAGAGCTCTCCTTTTATAAGAAATGAGGTGAAATGGACCATTGAGATTAAGAGGCAAAAAGTCTTAATCAGCGGTGGAGCTTGAAAGAGGAGCAATCCATGTGCACAAGTATCCTCCAATGAGAGTGAAGTGTTGACTTTTGAGCCTCATGTGAGACAAAAGTGCTTTTCTCTTTTTATAAAATAGGAATAATGCTTTATTTGTGCAACTTAGGATAAGAAGAAAAGGGGGGCTTTTTATTTAATCAAAAGGGGAGGAAATATTCCTTTTAATTAAATAAAGACTTAGGATAAATGGTTAGCCCATAGGATAAAAATCCAATATATGATTGAAATTAGGATTTGATCAAGAAATTGATAATGTTGAAAATATTGATTATTGATAAAATTGATTCAGGATTGATAAATTGAATAAATGGGGCCCAAAGTCTAGGCGACCATTTTTGGGTGCATACATTTGCCCCTCTTTGACTAATGTGTGATCGATTTGGGAACACATGTAGTCAAAGAATGAAGTTGCAATGTGAGATCGATTTAGGATCACAAAACAACTCAGATATGAGGTCAATTCGGGATCACATCCGGACAAACATAAACAAAGGCCTTTGAACATGAGGTCGATTCGGGATCACATTCAAAGTAGGAGATAAGAATCTCAAATTTGAGCGACACCTCACAAAAGATGTCTGAATCAAGAGAATCAAGAGAATCAGGGATGAGAATCCCATAAGTACTGCCCCCTCGGAATCAAAATTGAAATCAGGTAGAGGAGAGACAGCAAATCGATAAAGATTTGATCAAATCAAAATGAAATCATAATCGAATGTATAGGTCAATAGGGTAACCATTAGGCGGTGAAACATGCCCCAGTGAGGAAATAGAAGAATAGAAATAGAAGACTAGAAATAGAGCGAATGAAAGACTAGAAAATTTGAAAGACATGGAAGGAAGAAATTCCATCAAAGATCTAAGAATTATGCCTCAAAAGGTTAGTCAACTGCATAGAAGAATGAGAAATCTTGAAAATGCGACTCGGATTTTGATTTCGAGTCCGAAACGGATAGAAAATATGTGACATGAAAGACCAAAAATGAAAGATATGATCAAGAAGAACTAGAAAATGAGCACAGTTGACTAACTAGTCCGTAGATGATAAAAAGGAAAGCTCTCTCCATATGCAAAGTGCAAAACTAATCTAACATGACCCTAAAAATGTAAGCTACTATGAAAGTGGTTGACTTGCAAGGTCACAACGCTTATAAACATCTAATTATCATCATTGAGCGTTATTGGTAGCATCGTAAGATCATATAATGCACACTAGCATAACTATGTGGATATGAATATGATCTTTATCAGATAGAAATGTGGAAATCTCACCTAGGCATCAAAGACATAAAGGTCAAGATGACTAGTGCAGTGAGATCACCTAAGTTTGATATGGCGAGATTATGTTTGTATCAAGACACATGAAATTCAGGATAGCTAAAAGCATGCACTCGCAAACAGTCAAGGATAATACCTTGTCAATCCATAGTGTCAAGTAGGACCAGCATAAATCCTCATGACAGTTAGGATCAACAAAATATACCCACAAGCAGATAAAGAAAGAAAACATGTTCTCATTCCCTCAGTCTTCTAGCTATGCATCATCGAAAACTTCGTAGGGAGAGACCACTCATCAAAAGAAATCCTCATAGACAGCACACAAAAAAAAAAAAAAGTCAACATATCTCAACGAGTTGATTATTTACGTGCATGTGTGTTGGTCATAGAGTCAAACTCTGGTTATCACATCTGCAAATGAGAAATATCGCAGCATACTAGACTGTAGGGTAAGTCATCTGATAAGTGCTAAGAAACACTCGACGCAAGGGTAGTGTTGAAAAACACTATTTGGGGTGGTGTTGAAAAACACCTGTTGTGAAATGCCCCAAGAGACAAACGCACCTAAAGGACCAATGCGAATAGTTATGCCTCCTAGACAAAGACAAAGACCAATTCCAGACTAGGCCAAATAAGGTCAAGGCATGATGACAAGTGGTTAAGTGTCGAGGACGCATGCTAACAAATAGGGGTGCAAAGGCCTCAAGTAGCGCCTGTTTCCAAGTTTTCACCACTTGGATTTATTGCAATTTTTTCTTTCTTTCTTTATTTTTTTTCTTTTTTTTTTTTTGATTTTTGCTACCAAGGCGCCTATTGCTAGGTTTTCACCAAGGCACTTTTTCTATATTTTTTTTGAATTTTTGAAATTTTTTGATTTTTTTTGTATTTTTTCAGGACTTTTTATGCTTTTTAGGATTTTTTCAGCATCATATATCAATTGTTTTTTGGTATTTTTTCAGGATCAATAAGATATGTACAAAAGATGCCCCCAGACAGAACGGGCATCAAGGATAGAACTTCTTGAGGTGCACAATGTTGATGGGATCAGGGAGCTGTTCTCCATCAGGATCTGACAGTAAATACGCACCAGTACCAAAAGCAGCTGTGATGACATATGGTCCAAGCCAGTTAGGTTCAAACTTGCCCTTTTGCTCTCTGTTTTGTTGGTTCTTAGGGTTCTCTCGTAAAACAAGATCACCTATTTGAAATTCTCTGGGGCGAACCTTCTTGTTGAATGTCTTAGACATACGCTTCTGATACACTCTCATATGATCAAAGGAAGCCTTACGCTTCTCATCTAGAAGTTCTAGTTCCTGCAACCTCATGGCGCGGTAATCCTCATCTGTAATCAAACCTTTGAGTGAGACTCTAAGGGATGGTATCTCGACTTCTAAAGGCAATATTGCTTCAGCGCCATAGGTGAGAGAGAAAGGAGTGGCTCCTGTAGGTGTGCGAATGCTTGTTCTGTAAGCCCATAGTGCTGGATTGATTTGTAAGTGCCAATCCCTACCATTCTTGTGCACTGTTCTATGAAGAATCTTAAGAATGGTTTTGTTAGAAGCTTCTGCCTGTCTGTTTCCCTGTGGAAAATAGATGGAGGACCAATGTTGCTTGATTTTAAACTTTTTGCATAGGTGCTTTAGGTCCTTATTCTTAAATTGACATCCATTGTCAGTAATGATCTCAGAAGGCACTCCAAATCGGCAAATGATATGATTCAAGATGAACAAAGAAATGGTCCTTCCTGAAGCAACAGAAAGTGGTACAGCCTCCACCCATTTTGTGAAGTAGTCAGTGGCAGTAATAATGAACTTGTGTCCACCTGATGAGTTGGGATGAATCTGCCCAACCAGATCAAAGGCCCAGCGCTGAAATGGCCAATGAGAAACAGAAGGAATCAGCTCCCTACCTGGAGCATGAATCAGGTTGCCGTGTTTGTGACATTTTTCGCATGACTTAGCAAAGGTGATTGCGTCCATCTGCATTGTGGGCCAATAATATCCCGCCCTAAGCAACCTTCGGGCCATGGCAAGACCATTAGAATGTCCACCACAAATGCCCTCGTGGATGTCAGCTAACGCTTGGTTGGATTCCTCCTTTTCCAAGCACCTAAGGAGCGTCCCATCTAAACCCCTCCTATATAAATCACCAGAGATGAGGGTGTGGTGAGAGGCGTTACGGATGAGGTTTCAGTGTTCAGAATAGGTGAATGTGTCAGGGATGATGCCATCACGAAGATATGAATAGATAGCACCATATCGGGAAGACTCATGTGTGATAATGGCACAAATGACACGGCTTTCAGATGAGTCAAAGATGGGATGGTGTAGCTCTTCCACCAGGAATTCAAATCTGGATTCATGTGTCTCCAACTGAAGAAGTGAAGCTAATGTGGCCATGGCGTCTGCAGCTTTGTTCTCTGTCCTAGGGATTTGTTGAAACGTCACAAAGGTGAAATAGCGTCTCAAAGAATCAACCATCTTTTTATAAGGTATCAATTTGTCATCCTTGGTTTGATACTCTTCATTGACTTGGTTGATGATTAACTGAGAATCCCCAAAGACATGTAATTCTGTGATATTCCATTCTATAGCCATTCTCAAGCCATTAGTTAAGGTTTCATATTCTGCAATATTATTGGTACATGGGAATAATAGTTTGTAAGACTTCAAAATGTTGTACCCATGTGGAGAAACAAATAACACTCCAGCACCTGATCCGTTTTGCATGTGGGAGCCATCAAAGAACATTGTCCAAGTGCGAGTAGTGGTATATAAGATGTGTTCATCTGGGAATTCCACTTGGACTGGCATACTATCCTGGATTGGAAAATCAGCTAATTGGTCAGCAATAGCTTGCCCTTTTATTGCCTTCCTTTCAACGTACTTTATGTCAAATTCAGTGAGGACCATCATCCATTTAGCAAGTCTACCCGTCAGGGCAGCCTTACTAAGCAAATATTTAAGGGGATCAATTTTGGCAACCAAATGTATGGTATGAGCAAGCATGTAGTGGTGCAACTTTTGAGAAGCAAACACCACCGCGAGACAAGACTTCTCAATATTATTGTAATTGATCTCATAAGAGACTAGAGTACAGCTGATATAGTAGATGGCCCGTTCTTTCCCAGTATCATCTGTTTGAGCCAATAATGCCCCCAGGGAAGTGTCTGTAGCTGAAATATATAGGATCAATGGTTTCCCTGGAATAGGAGGCATTAAGATCGGAGGATTAGCCAAGTATTGTTTGATCTGATCTAGGCTCTTTTGACAATCCTCGTTCCAAACACAAGAAGCACCCTTATGCAATGTCTTGTTGAAGGGTTGCGCTCTATCTGCAAGCTGAGAAATAAACCTCCTAATTGATTGAAGACGTCCCTGAAGACTTCTCATTTGGCTGATATTTTGAGGAGGTGGCATATCTAGGATTGCTTGGACCTTTTCGGGGTCAACCTTGATACCTTTTGCTGATATTATGAATCCTAAAAGTTTGCCTGAGGTGACGCCAAATGCGCACTTCTTTGGATTCAATCTGAGTTGAAATTGTTCCATACGATCTAGAATTACTTCCAAATCTTTGAGGTGTGTGTCCCTTTGTCTTGATTTTGCCAGGGTATCATCCACATAATCTTCCATATTTTTGTGCATCATATCATGAAAGATAGTCGTCATAGCTCTTTGGTAGGTTGCTCCTGCATTCTTTAACCTGAATGGCATGACATTCCAGCAGTAGGTTCCCCATGCACATGTGAATGCTATTTTCTCTTGGTCTTCAGGAGCTATTTTGATTTGATTATACCCCAAGAAACCATCCATTAGGGAATATATGTCATAGCCCGCCGTCATGTCCACTATCATGTCAATGTTTGGAAGTGGAAAATCATCCTTTGGGCAGGCTTTGTTTAGGTCTCTAAAATCTGTGCAGACACGAATGGACCCATCATGTTTGGAGACCGGTACTATGTTTGAGATCCATTCTGCATAATCGATGGCTCTAATAAATCCAGCTCTCAAAAGTTTTTCTAATTCTCCTTTGACAAGTAGAGCTATATGTGGATTCATTTTTCTTAATCTCTATTTTACTGGCTTGACTCCTGGAGCTATAGATAAGTGATGCATTATGAGATTTGTGTCAAGCCCTAGCATGTCTGAGTAGGTCCATGCAAAATTAATTTTCTTTTTCTGTAAAAACTGTACATATGCCTTGGTCTCTTCATCTGATAAAGACTGAGCAAGATGGACTATCTGAGGATTTTCTTCTGTGTTTAAATTGACCGGCTTTGTTGGTTCAATCAATATGGATGATCTATCCTGGAAATAACTCGGCAAGTTATTAAGTACCCCATCCTTAGGTGCCTCAAAGAGGTTTTCACCTGTGGATGCGTCATTTCTTTTTACTATTTTTGGTTCTGATACCGCCACAAAGTGGTTTTCGCCATCAGACCTATTTTTCTTTTTCTCTTTTGTTTTGAGACTGAGGTACTTAATATCAGGCTCTGTCATGCTGGTTGTTGGTTCACTGGTGGAAGAAGCCACGGGTTCGAGAGCATTTAGATAGCAAGCAATTTCGTAATCATTGTGAAATGTGAGGAATGTGGGCTCTTGGTGGCGCTGAGACCAGTCAATCAAGTCAAAGTGAACAAGGGGTAAGTCAATGGTAGGTTCGATGTTGTTAATGCGAAAGGTGTCATCTCTGGTGACCATATAATCGGAGTTCATCAAGTCTTCTCCTAAGATACCTGAATTGGGGCTCATCCTATCAAACGAAGCGTCATCTACTAAGGCGATTTGAGGAGGGAAATCCTCTAGTCTGACACTAGGATCATCAGTCACATCGGGTTGGGTACTATAGGCATGGATAATATCCACGTCTAGATCAATTGTTGCGTCTGAAAGTGAATCCCATTCATATTCATGGGAGTCTATCTCTGAGTCATCATTTAGGCCTCGTGATGTAGAAGCCTCAAGGTTAGGAAGGGTTTCCCCCTCTCTAGTGCTTGTATTGGTACTATCCGTCGCAGCTAGGACAGTAACACTTTCCTTTGTCGATCTAGTAGTCACACAGTCACTATCCGTCGCAGCTGGGATAGTAGGACTATTAAGCATCAAATCTGTGGAATCTCCCCAAAGGAGATTCGTTGAGGGCACCCAATCATCAGACACATCTTGTTGGTTGGAGAGATCAGGCATATAATCTGCATCACTGTCACTGTCCGTCGCAGCTGGGACAAGGATACCTTTCTTCTTCTTATTCTCAAAACCTAAGCCGACTGTGGACTTACTCTTTCATCCAAAAAGAGCATGATCAAGAGGCTCAGCTTTAGCATCCAGCCTATGACTAAGGGGACCAAATCCCGGATATCCCATATTTTTAACCAGTGTATACCCTTTCCCATAAGTTTCAGGTGAAGGAGCAAAATTCTCATTATGTTTGTATTTCTCCTCGTGATATATCCAGTCCCTTACAGCAACTTCCTCTTTCTCTTCTTGGATGGGGACCGAAGACTCAACAAATTTCCCAAATAATGTCATTGCTGATGATGAGGGCTTCACATTTGGGGAGGGTCTCCCATAAGACCTAGGAGAGATTGGCATTTTTGTAAAAGAATCAATCTTATAATCTCCCATCCCAAGGTCCATGGTCTTGAATTTCTGCTTGTATTGTTCAAGTGAACTGCTAGGATTGTCAGCTTCTCTATTCAAAGGTACATGTAATCCCGCAGAAATGTTATTAACTGATAGAGCACTGTCTCCAGGGATGCAAATTTCTACACCGTTATGGGGAAACTTAACACACTGGTGATATGTCGATGGGACTGCCTGCATTTCATGAATCCATGGCCTACCTAGCAAAATGTTGTAGGCTAGAGGTCCAACGTCAACAATTTGGAATAATATATCTTTTTCTATGGGACCAATGCGAATAGGCAAAACAGCCAATCCCTTAGAACTTCTTTCTGCTTCATCATATGCTTTGATTGTGATTCTTTTCTTTGTATCAATGACGTTCTCGGAATACCCTAGAGCTAGCAGCAAACTCAGGGTACAAATATTGAGCCCTGCACCCTCATCTATCAGTACACGCCTAACACAGGTTTTATGAATCATGACCTCGATGTGTAAGGCCAAATTATGTGGGTGACTAATGGATTTGTCATCTTCTTCTGAGAAGGTGAGGAAATGAGGGCTAGCCAAATGGTTGACCATGTTCTGGAATTGGTCAATATCTAAGTTATTAGGGACATTGGCTGCTCGCAAAGCATCCTCGAGGACGCGCTTGTGCTTAGGAGATAATTCTAAAAGCTCAAAAATGGATATCTGAGCGGGTGTACGTTGTAGCTGGTCAATGAGATTATAATTGGAATCAGGACCAACGACAGATTTGGGAGGAGCACCTTTGGACACGGGCTATTTAGACTTGCTAGTGCTAGGACCTTTGATGATAATGGGTGCTTGGGCCTGACCCCTAGTGACAGCATTGAGGGATTGGGGCATTCCTTGTGAGTGAGGACCTCTTATCACCACAGCGGGTCTTTCATTAGTCATAGGAGTTGAGTCCACATTATGTCCATACGGATCTTTCTTTCTCACCATGTTGATGTTATTGTCAGCCACTTCAAGCATGTTAATCACATTATCAGCATGTGTGTATGTATAGTTAATAGCCGCCTTGCCATTCTTACTGCTAGAATTCTCTCCTTTTTCATATTTAGGCAAGGGCTCTTTAAAGGCTTTATGGTATGCATTAGTGGTTAACCCATCCACTTCTAATTGTCCTTTCTCAATAAGGTCTTGGACAAGATGCTTGAGTTTAAAACAATTTTCTATGTCGTGTCCAATCCCATTATGGAAAACGCAGAAAGCCTTAGCATCCCACCAATGAGGTAAAGGATCTGGTATTTGATGTTTTGTAGGATCCTATGGGTGCGCCAAATTATGAGCAACTAATGTCTTAAAAACATCTGCATAGGATTCTCCCAATTTAGTAAATTGTCTTTTCTCCGTTTTAGATCTCTTTTGATACTTAGGTTTGTCTTGTTGCATTGACGATGTTTGCAACTTCATAGCTTGAACTGCATGAGAGAGGTTAAGAACTCCTTCATTTTTGACCTGAGATGAATCAACAACTCCGTCGTTGACCACTTGCTTGTTTTTGTTCCAATAGGAGTTCTTTTTGTCCTTGTTACCATTAGTATTGTTATTTTTGCTATTGTTGTTATTTGTTGGTTTAGCCAGGATTCCTTGTTCTTTTAGGACATCCTCAATGCGACATGCCACCTCTACCATAGTATCAAAGGAATTAAATGGGATTTTCTTGACTTCATATTTGAGTTCTGGTATAAAATTGTTCACGATGATATCAATTCTCTCTTCTTCAGGGATTGTCCTTGGGTATTTCAAACACAATCACCTCCATCGTTGTAAAAAGGTGACAAAATATTCCCCTTGATTTTGTTTAAGTTTACACAAATCAAGCATGGTGACCGACCTAGATAAATTGTAAGCGAAATGTTGAACAAATCTTTGGACAAGTTCTTTAAATGTCTTTACTGGAGGGGAAAGGTTGGTAAACCACTCCATGGCTTGACCTTTTAAACTCCTTGGGAATAATCTCAGCAAGTAGGAGTCTTCATGGTGAAAGGAAAAGCTCATTATGTAGAATTGTCGAACATGGTCGTGGGGGTCACCAGTGCCATCATATTTGTCATATGTTGGGAATTCAACTTTCTTAGGAAACTCTACCATCACCACACTTTTGTCAATGGGGTTAGGACATATGGAGTCCAAATGAAATGTGCTCTTGGGAGCTTTCATTCTGTCTATATCCTTTTTCATTTGTAAGATCACCTCATCAGTTGAAGGATTCTGTTTCTTGATCTTTTGATGAACATCAAAATTATATGGAACTTTAGCGCCTTTGTTGATAAGACTTTCCAAGAATTGGTCTTTGTTTTGTTCCACGTATTGCTCCACATAGGCTTGAAAGGATGGTTCTTGTTGCATAGTCATGAAGTCCATATGATCATATTTAGCATAACTGCCTCCATGATGTGCTCATTGGGAGGGTTGCTTTGAATGTCTATGAGACGACTGTCTCCTATGATGGTCATATCTTGAAGTCCTTCTTCCTCTAGGACTTGGGGATCGTGAGGGTGTCTTTGATCTTCTTCGAGGGCTAGGGGAAGGGGTAGATGGGGGCGAGTTGATCCCACTATTGGTCCCCTCCCGTTAAATTGACTTTGGAGTTGTTGTGCATAGAGTCTATCTTCTTCTTCTTGGGTGACTCTTTTCTGTATATCCAACAATGCACGTTCTTCTTCCTCTAGTTGTCTGAATTTTTCCTTTTTAGCAGCCTGTTCATCTAAGTAGGCTTGCTTCTCTCTCTCAATACTTCTCAATCTTGTATTTGCATATCGAGAAGTGTCTTTAAGTGGGGAGGTTTGTCTTGAATGCCTTATTGCATTAGCTGCGTTGATATGGTGATCACTAGATTCGTTGTTCTGGTCTTCGTGTTGTGACCCTGAATCTGAGTGAGCTTGCTTATGCTATCTTTCAGCTCGTTGATGAGCATCAAAATACCTCGCATTGTTAGGAGGTGACCCGGGTGGACTGGCATGAGAAGAACCACCATACTCTCTTCTGTGTCATTGAAAGATATCCTCGAGAGTTTGATTCATGGCTTCTCTTTGCTGTCGGGTGAAAGTGTAACTCATGTCCATACTTGATGAAAGTGGTATAAAAGAGGTGCTCACTTCACTAGGATTAGCTCCCGGATTAAAACAAACCTCGGATTCACTCTTAGGAGATTGGTCAAAAAGGGGTCCTTTTCCCTTAGGTTGTCGACGAGTCTTGACAGGTGGTAACTGGCTAAAGGCAACAGGGGGTCGCTTCCCTTGATTAACTTGGTACCTTGTCGTAACTGACATGAAAGAGAGATATTCTCAATGATAAGGTGACCTTTCAAAGTGTCAACACCAAACTAGGATAATCGAAGTCCTCTATTGTCCACGGTGGGCGCCAAAAATGTACACACTAAAATATGCACTTCTATGAACCATTACATGCAAGGTTACTCAAGAATGAGGCCTCACAAAGTGGCTCATAGCTCTTTATGCATGGAGTTGCAAGGGACTATGAGTTTTGCTCTCAGCTAGAGCTACAAGAAAGTGACCTTGCTAGTCAACCATACAATGAGAGATTCAAGTGAAGACAAGGGCAAGAGTGCCAATATCTCCAAGAATCTAAATGGAAATGAAATGCAAATGCAACTAGTATGAATGTGCAAGACTAATCTATCAAATGAAGTGCAAACTAAGCTATGAAAAGAAGTACAATAGATTCCAAGCCCCTAATTAAGCTATGTGAGATCTATTCTATTGCATAAAAGGAAATCTAATCTATGATGCCATTATTATGCAACTATGAAAGAAAATATGCAACTAAATGATGAAAGCAACAAGTCTTCAATGTCTTCAAACTCCAAATGCACCTAAAACCTGCAGCATAACATTAGCATAAAACATGGATATGAAAATGGAGGAGAGAGCTCTCCTTTTATAAGAAATGAGGTGAAATGGACCATTGAGATTAAGAGGCAAAAAGTCTTAATCAGCGGTGGAGCTTGAAAGAGGAGCAATCCATTTGCACAAGTATCCTCCAATGAGAGTGAAGTGTTGACTTTTGAGCCTCATGTGAGACAAAAGTGCTTTTCTCTTTTTATAAAATAGGAATAATGCTTTATTTGTGCAACTTAGGATAAGAAGAAAAGGGGGGCTTTTTATTTAATCAAAAGGGGAGGAAATATTCCTTTTAATTAAATAAAGACTTAGGATAAATGGTTAGCCCATAGGATAAAAATCCAATATATGATTGAAATTAGGATTTGATCAAGAAATTGATAATGTTGAAAATATTGATTATTGATAAAATTGATTCAGGATTGATAAATTGAATAAATGGGGCCCAAAGTCTAGGCAACCATTTTTGGGTGCATACAATACCCAAACATGATTTATTCAAGGTAGGTACATTTTTTAGAATCTAGTGACCAATTGGGAAGCCATGCACTGGGCTAAAGCAAATGGACAGGAGGTTGCAATGGTGCTACTAGATTTTTAAAAAGGATATGATAGGATAGAATGGGATTTTGTACTTGGAATGCTAAAATCCTTTGGCTTTCCAGAGCTTTATTGTAAATGGATTGGCATCTTATTAAAAGATGCATCCACAGTTATTGATGTCAATGGGTCTCTATCCGAACCTATTAGACTCCATAGATCCATCAAACAAGGGTGTCCAATAGCCCCTTCATTATTTGTTATTGTTACAAATGCTATGTTCTATATTCTAATGGTTCAGACTCTGGGACCTCCTATAAAAGGCATCTCTCTCTCCAAATGAAGAAGAACTAATAAATGTACAGTTTGCAGATGAAATAGCATTATTTCTAGGTCGATCAGAAAAAAATTTTGATAATTCCATGGAGAGGATCAACCTCCTTTGCAAAGCATCGGGCTCAAAAATCTCTCCCCACAAATCCACTGTTTTAGGTTGGTCAAATGACCCCCCTGCCTGGTTAATTGAAAAAGGCTGGCAATGGACTGGGCCTAATGAATTTTCAGATACCTTGGTATTCCAATCTCGGTGGAACCCAATCTTGGTAATATGTGGGAATGGGTTTATGAAAAGATTAATAAGAAACACATCAAGTGGCAGACTCAATCATTGTCTATTGCCGGTAGGGTTGAAATAGTTTAGAAAGTTCTCTTAGCTCACCACATCTATTATGCCTCGACATGGATGTTTGCAAACTCCCAAGTGAATATGCTAGAAAAGATCCTTAGAGACTTTCTATGGTCTAATGGGAAAGGCAATAGGAAAAGACACTGTGTAAAATGGGAGTGGTGTTGTCAAGAAAAAGGCTAGGGAGGATTGGGGCTGAAGGACATTAAAGTTCATGGTTCTGTTGTTGCAGCCAAATGGGTTCTTAAAGCTTTATGGGGTAATGAGCCCTGGAAGATCCTTATTAGAAAAAATATTGAAAGGTCAGTGATCAGAAAAGGGAAACAATGGAAGAATGTCCCAATTTTTGACATAGCTATGGGGGGTTACAAAATGAAAGTGTATGCTTCTAAAAAATTTCAAGCTTTTTGGAAAGCTTGGGTCTAGGTGAGGTAGTTCATTCCAGAGAGGGGAATTGTAGGTGGTCCTCCCTATTATCTTGTTGGGGATAGATCCATATGGTGGGGGTTGTGTTGTAATGGTAAACCTTTGGCTCTCACCCAAAGTTGCTCTGCAAAATTTTGGAATTTGAAAGGGATCTTTGTAGTATAGGATATCTTGGAAGATGGGCAATTACGGTTGTGGGATTTTATCAAGTCCAAATTTAATATACATGATACTCAAAAGAAAAAATATACCCTCATCAAGAAAGAAGTAAATAGAAACATTAAAGGAGATATAATTGATTCTACAACATTTCTTAACAACTGTAAATGGACTAATGGAAATTTAATTTTAGATACAACTACTAAGCAACTTTACCATAATATGAAGAAGGGATCCTCTCTAATCACACGTGTGTCTCAGTGTTGGGGGCATATTAATCCCTTTTCTAGTTGGTTGTTTTTCTTTGACTATTTTGAAAAGGCAAAGTTGAACCTAAAAAAATTTGTTTTAAGTGGCTTCTCCTGATCAAAAAGCTTGTTGTTTGTCATGTTTTGTCTTCTATTGGTCTTGCTCCTATTTTGTGTAGTCTATGTAACTCTGTTGAATCTTTTGAACATCTTTTCTTTGAATGTCTTTATGCACGCAAGATATGGTCTATTTTTCTTGGTTCTCCTTGTCTTTGGAATTGTAATTCTGATATTTCTTGGAGTGAAATCCTTGCTGGCTATGTCAAAAAGTTTAATTCTAAACTTAATAGTTTGTGGTTTACACTGACAATTGAAGCTCTTTGGAATCTTTGGAAGGACAGGAACAAAGAGGTTTTTTAGATGGAGAAAAGGAAGCTTACTGAGTTTAATCTTAAACTCAACCATTTTAATATTATGAAACAGGTTTATTTGGTGCTCAGCATCACAAGAGAAAATTCATGAAGCCAATACACGAGGGCAGTCCTTTAATAAAAAAATATGAGGTATAGACCATGCATTATGTTGCTGAATATCAAAGCTTTCTTGCCCCTATGGAGGTGGAGGATCTAAACAATCTTCTATACAATTTCCATGTAGACCCCAAGGATCAAATGGATGCTCCTGCTACTTCCAATGTATAGGGGGGCTAACAGGATGGGAATCAGTTAATACACATGATCAGAAAAATACCCAAAGGGAAAATCCAAGGTTCCCAAAGGACACAGCCAACCAAAATGATGGTTAGGAATAGTTACTAGTTTGATATCATACTTTTATTTTTTGTAAACCCGATAGACATAATGATACTGTGCTTAGTTAGCCTTTTAATCTGAATAGTATAGTCCTTATAAGTTCTTAATATCACTCCCCCAATTTTGTAACTGTATATGTTATGGGGGTTGTGAATAGCTCTTTTTCAAACTCTGGACTCAGCTACTTACCTGTAAATGTTGATTAACTATCTTAATAGAAAATAATGTGTAAGGGTGAAACTTAGATGGGAACACAAATAATTGTTACTACTTATATCCTTTACTACAAGGATTCCTAAAAATGACTCAAAAAGTAATTACCTTATCTAGAAATACTTTATACCTCTCTCTATGACTCAATTTCACAATTTATTTCACTACTCATTTTCAAAATTCAAGAAAATTAGTTTTTGGCCTAAGATACTGGGATTTTATGAATAATCAAAATACTTATTTATGCATCTTCTCATTATGTTACATCATCCCTACATTTCATTTTCTTGTGAGAATAATTTTTTTACTTCATGTTTTATTTCTTACATTCATCTTATTTCCAGTGCTAAAAATAACATTTCAAGAAAAAATGATCAACCAATCTATTATATTCAAAATTTAGAAAAAATATCAATACAATGCCTTATCTTAAAGCTTCCTAGAGATCTATGTGACTGACCATATGCTTATTAAAATTATTAGAACCAAATCTATTATTTCTAATAAATCAAAACTTGACCCTACCATTATGATCATTACAAATAATTGTCATGCCAAAATTTTCATGTTTATCTTTCAAATATTCATTGACATTAATTGTAAGCAAGAATAGAGGGAGACATTCCCATTTAGTAATTGGATATGTCTCCAGTCAATATTGAAAGAGGTAGAACATGGATAAGTCTTATTAATAATATGTCTTATTAAAGCACTTACTTACAAATAGGACTCTCTTGATATTCTTGAATTCAAGCTTGATTTTTTTCTTGGATTGGACATTACTCCACCCTAAACATAAATTGTATACTTTGTTGTACCATTAATTTTTTTTAATTCAACCCTCCAATTATTGTAATAGATATAAAAATAAAATTAATACCATGTAATAGATCAAGGAATACTAATTTTAAGGAATGTTATGGTTGATTCACAAGGGGCTCTTGGATAAAATCATGATTATTCCATAAGATCCCTAAGAAATCACATCATGAGTGATGAAGGAAAGTGTGAAATGGATAAGAAAAGGAATGTTTCTATCACCTAAATTTAAGATTTCCTACCAAATCACTGCAATATACACCTCTTTGATACTAGTTGTTGGGATTTCAATAGATATAAGCAATAAACAATATTAAGATAATAAAGAAATAAGATAAGACAAAAATACAATAGCATAGAGATTTAATCTGGCTCACCCAATGTGGGATACATCCACAAGATAAGTAGTCATTCACTCATTTTCTTATCTAGAAAATAGAAAACTAAAATCTGATGATTTCACATCATATAGCCACTTATTTATCAAGCCTTTTATAGGAAGTTTACAAGGTCGGTTAATGAAATAAATCCTAACCCCGGTGAGTATACATGATGAATGTATAGTACTTTCTTGATCATTTTCCACATAGAAACAAGATCTCTTTTTATTTCTCCTTGAGTTCAAAGAATAAGGAATTCCAAGAATAAATAGTAGAGGAAAGAATTGTACACTCACTATTGTTCTACAGAAGTAACTCAATAGTACCAACTAAATCATCTAGTACTTAGGGACATGATTCAACCCTATTAGCTTCTTCCAATAGTTAGACAAGATGTTCCATCCTTACCTCAACTATTTCCTTAAGATACCAAAAATTATTTTTAAATTCATCTCTTTGCCTTTGTACTCAAGATAGTTGTAACTATATCATATTACTTTTTTTTTCTTGAACAATACCATATTTTTCCCTATATATGTTATTTGATTGAGCATATTCATCAACTTTAGACACAATAGAGTCAATTTGATCATTATGGCACTTAGTAGTACCAGGCCATCTAATACAATATTTGTAAACTCAAGCAACAATACTTACACATTTTCTCATTTTTTCTATTACTTCAACAATCATTTTCTAAGAAACTACACATTTCTTAATCATTATCCTTTGTAGCTCATCTTCAAGATTAGATTTCTCTTAATCAGTGCTAGTAGCTTTCACAGTCATTTTTTATTAAGAAGATTAACTAGGACATCGGAGAGAATATCTTCAATACAATTAGGATTAAGGTTGTTTCAGTGTAAATAGATGTTTAAACCCTCTTCAATTTTTTCCTAACCATAAGATGGTCATGTTAACTTTTTTTCACATATATTCTTCACATCATGAGGTTTTTGTTGCTCCTCTCCATGTTGTTCTTGATACCAAACATACTAACTAGTCAGTATGGGCATCATGTTTACTTATGGACATGATACATGTTTGTATTGATCATATAGTTCATCATGCACATTCAGTTCATCAAGTAATAGATGCTTGGTTGTATTCAGTTTTTCACTCAATGGATACTTTCAAGACCATTACGATTAGAATCATTATGAATGGATACTTTCAAGATCATGAGACATTGCATTGATTATTCAATTTGCATCATTCATTAGTGTGATGATTAGTTGATGTATTACTAATGGCATTTTGATGTTTATGCTTCGATGATACTTTCAATTACATGCATAATGATACCTTCAATGATATTGCATTGACTAATTAGTTTGATACATGATATTGCAAAGGTATTCACATATGGTACAAGTGATAATGTGTGGTACATGTAATAAATGGCAGTGTTCATATTTCGTGACTTGATCATTGATTTCATGAGTACATGTTCATAGTAAAAGTATGATTATTAATAATATATATTATGTTACAAATGATATCATGAAATATATTATCTTACAGGTGATACTATGGTATATAGTTTTTATTTGATTCCAATATGAGCGGGAATCACTCCCATCTTGGTACTCTAAAATTTAAATATCCTTCTTAAGTTGTATATTCCATGGTTATTTTTTATAGTTATTAAAGTGACTAAGGGGTCATTTAAAATGTGTGACCAATGCATTTAAAATGTCGTATGTTCTAGAAATTCTTTAGGTCAGATGTGATTTGAGGGTAAACTATTGTAAAAGATACAACACTTATCATAATGGGCTAAGGTTGTATCAAGAACTAAAGAGAGAATTAAATGGGATGAAGGACATCAAATGACATGCCACTTGTTTCAGCATGTCATGTTGCAAAGTTGTAAAGGGTTTTTGAAATTATAATCATTTTTTGTTTTTGTAAAGTTCAAAGGGCTTCACAGCCTAGGCTAGGGCACGACATTACATTAATATAGTTAACACTTTTGATAGTGGCCAAAACAGTTGAGAAAAAATAGAATTTTTTGAGCAGTTGGTTGAGAAAGAACTTACAAAGAAAAGTAAAGGATTTCGATAGAGGATTTTATGAGATTTAGTGAAAGCAAGTTACATCTCGTATTCAGCTAGGTGTTTTATTTTCATGGTTTTCTGTTAATCTCTCTAGTTTCATCAAAATGTCTATTTAGTTTGTTTATGCCTTTCATGTTAGTATCTCTATTAAAAGATTATTTTTTGATGTTTGTAGTCTTAACCCTAGTTCTTCATTCCAAGACAATTTATTTGTGATTAAGTATTTTATCAAAACAAATTTTATGTTTCTTTTAACCGAGGGTAAAGGATTTATATGGTATATGTTCATTTGGTTTAAATCTTGCAAACCCTGGTTAGGGTTTCTTTATCATTTCAAAGAAGAAACTTTTTGTAGTTATTATTTTATCATAATGTATGTTCTAAGTATGCATACATCATATTTGGTTATAACCCTAGTTGAGGGTTCTCAGGTGAAATTTTTTATTAATTATTTTAGTCTTTCTTTAACCCTTGAGATGGGTTTTTGAAGTTTAGAAGTATAATCTAAGGTTTTCATTGTGAGGTGCATGTATCATGTTGAATCTTTTAGTTGGTTTTTTTTATTTGTAAAATTTTTAGTTTAAGATATGTTTCTTATCTCTTGACTGTGTCAAGCCTTTTTTAATAAGTGTGTGTTAAGTTAAGATTGTATAGTGAGACACTTAACTTGTAAAGAAGAGATAAAACTCACATCATTAATTTGTAAAATAGAGACTAAATCTTTGATTATACTGATTTTTAAAGAAGAGAATATACACACATCAATTATTCATTAAAGAACCTTTTAGAGAAAGACAATCAACCTTTTGTTGAGGATTAACAGAAAATTTTGATTAAATTTGGAAAAATAGTTTGGTATGGAAGTTACATTACAATTAATCAATTTGAAATTGTTTATAAACATGATAGTGGGTGTTGGAGCTAAAGAAATGGCGAGAGAGAGAAGATTTGAACAACGAAGGCTGGAGATAAAATTTGAATTGTGAAGGAAGGAAAGTTAACTAGGGATGCAATGGCATCCCTCTGGTTTCAAAGGAGTGGAGGGTACCTCCTTGGAAGATGGTGCATCAAATGGAGGTGAGTTCTTGGGCCCCCTCCAAGAATCTTCTAAAGGTAGAAAAGAGCAGGAGGGCAGGGTTCACTCTACATCATTTGATTTGGGCAGAGGTAGGCCAACCTTGGAAAGAAAAACTTGTGGTGCAAATTTTTCCTATGGGTCTAAAAATAAGGAGAGACCATGGGTTTCTTTTTTTGGGAAGATTCCATCTGGGAAATCATCCTTACCAGAGGTGAACAACATATCAGGCCCTTGAAAAGGTGAGTTTGGTATTTTTGTTCCTGACTTGGTTTTGGATAGTGCCATAGCTGCCATGGAGATGGTTCTTGTTGGGAAAAGTTTTGGGCCTTGTCCTAACATTGATGTGGTAAGAAGGTTTGTTACTAAAAGATGGTTTCTAAAAGGTTAGGTTGATGTTTCTATGATGGCGAAAGGGTCTTTTTCATTTTCATTTACTAATAAGGAGGATATGATGAAAGCTTTGTGTGGGGTACCTTGATGCTCAAAAAATCATCATTAGATTTATGAAAAATAGAGTACCGACCTTGATCTAAATTAGTCTTTTGTGGAAGATTCCCTTGTTTGGGTGAAACTCTCAGGGCTTGCCCTAGAATTTTGAAATGAAGGAGAGTTTAAAGGTATAGTGAGCACTATAGGAGAACTATTGACTACTGATCCTAAAATGACTTCTAAAACTTGGTTGGTTTTTTCCATACTGTGCATTAATATTAGTGAATCCTCTGATCTTCCCCTTTCCATATATATTAGGTCTATTCCAGGGAGAGGGAAAAAACTTATGGAATATGAATCCTATCCCTTTGCCTATTTTAAATGCAAAAATGTTGGTCACTGGGTAAAATACTACCCTATGAAGAAAGGAAAAGAGATAGAATCCAACATAAGAAAAGAGAATAGGAAGGAGTGGAGAGTGAAGAACCCTATTGATCATAAGGAAAAAATTGAGAAAAATAAAGACAAGGACTCAAGAGATGACTTATGCTCATTGAATGGGAGGAATGAACTCGAATGAATTAATCTAGCTCTGCCTCTGCATGACAACCCTCAGGCACTTCTTCATAAGTTGTCTGAGATAAATGAGGATTTTCTATTAGATGATACATGTAATAGTTCCTTGCCACCCTTGGATCAAAGGAAGGAGGATAGTAGAATTAAACAGAATGTAAGCACTCCAAAAGATAGCAACAAGAAATGTCAGGGTTCCTGGAGTGAGAATCTTGCAAACCATTTATTTTGTAATCATTCCCAAGGTGAGGAAGGTTTTGAGAGTATTAACCAAGGGAACTATAATGAATCTAAGAACATCACCATTGATATTTCTATAGTTCTTGGATCCCCGATTGATTTGTTTGGAAAAGGAGAATCTCCTTTTCTGAAAACTCTAGAAGAGGTAGAAATATAATTTACAACAATCAATAGCAAAAAGAAGAATAGCATAGGTAAGAGGGATGGACCTTTGTTCCAAAATGGTTTTATTCCCTATAGGGATTCCACTCAAGACATATATCATGTCATATTATTCATGTATGTTTCATCTGTTGTGTTATCTATTATGTTTCTATTGAATCATAGTATAAGTCTTTATTAAATAAAAATTTATTAGGTTTATTATATCACTGATTCAACCCACCCCCCCCCCCCCCCCTCAGTAATATCATACTCGAACATTTTTTTGAGAAATTTTAGGACCTCCTTTGTTTCAAAGGGTTCATCTTCAAAGGAACTAGAATGTTCCTTGTGTCTATCAATCTGCACACTAGCGATCACTTTTTGTTTAACATTGGCCTTCTCATGATCAACAACATCCATATAAATTATCTCAAATTTTTCTTTCTCACATATTTCCTTTTTCTTCTTCAGAGCTAAGGAGGATATCTCAGTAGATTTATTGCACCTTTTTCTTCTAGAAATAGATCATTATGAATTTATATTTCTTGCTTCATCTAGTCCAAAGAGTTCTTCATAGATGCCAAGTTTGTCTCTAATAAAGTTTATCAAGCTCTTAAAAATATTTTCTACAATAATCTTGCAATCCTCTTTAGTAACTTCATAACTAATGCTTTTAAACTAGGAATTTTGAGGCTTTATGGCTTCCATGTAATAATTATTAGTATCTAGCAATAAAGTGATGCTATATTTTTATTTAATTCAACATAGTTCTATGGAATCCTAAATATTGACATCATCTACTTCTAATGATCATTGAGATATTCTATATAGGTTATTTCGTTATCTTCCAAGTTTTTTATTGAGGTAAAAATAGGTTTTGAAGGAGCCCCAAAACCCTATACAAATATAACACTAAAGATTGATTAGTAAAGTTCCTAGGACACAATAGACCAGCCAAACTAAAAGTCCAAAAACCCCAAGAAACACCCACAAAAGAATGCTGCCAAAAATAGGAATAAAGAAGCCCAAATAAAAAAACTCCCACATCACTGTACAAGATAAATTGTTAGAGGCCCACAACAGAAGGAAAGGGAACTATCTTTTAGTTCCCCTCTTATGGGACCGAAGGGTCATGTCAAAAAAAGGGGAGGACTTCTTAGAATTTTTTCCTTTAACAATGATCCAACCTTCTTTAACTCTAGCAACCTCATCCTGCCAGCACAATGAATCCAAAACTAAAGAACTGGCACCCAATAGAGGTGTTAAATTTTCTAGCAAAGTAGCTAGCAAAGGGCCATCAATAGACCCTTCCATGGAAGGATCAGAGAAACTAGAATGAGCACCAATAGTTCTAGCAAAACTAGAACCCGCAGAACCACCAGTAGAGAGTCAATGCCATCTAGAGAAAGGGCAGGTCCCGAGCCCATAGAAGGGCGCATATGACAAGAACCCGATGTAACAGCAGACCCAACAAGAGAAGATGCAAGTATATTAGGTCCCATGTCATACACAACCACATTAGAGACCTAAGTGCATAAGACAAGAGTAGACTCCTTCCCAGGCTTAGAGGAGCTTTTTAGAACAGTGTAATGCTGGGTGGAAGCACCCTTCCACCAAGATGGAGAAGAATTATTATTCTTGAGATCCAAGCCACATTGGGATGAAAAGTGACCAATTTTAAAGTATTTTTTACACCTAAAAGGAATACCTTCATAGTCAATTTGTTGGATCCAAGATCCCAAGGTTGATTCAATTTTGATTTCAGCTAGGAGACCTTTCAAGGAATCAAGCTCTACCAAAATGTGGGCAAAAGTAGAATGATAAATATTAGAAGAATCATGGTCCAACATCAAAAATTTCCCCAGGGCCTCACCCACTTCCTCAAGGACATAATCATGTCGTAGATGAAGGGGGAGATTAGGGATCCTAACCCAAATAGGGAACTTGCTAAAGATTTTAGAGGTGGGATTGAAATCGAGGTGTCAGGGCTTAACCATCAACATAAATTTTTCCTCCTCCCAGCTAAAGAAGTTATCACACAAGATCTTAACCCTTTCCTCCTTATCTTCCAATTTATCCAAATATCCTTTAACTTATTTTCCTATAGGTAAATCTTCACTCCATACAACAGTCTCCTTCAAAGGAAAATAGTTCAAGAAATAGAAGATGAGACACACAATAAGGGAATCAAAACAAAATTCATAACCTTCCTTAATCATTAGCAATAAATTGTTCAATCATTTTTATCGTAATAGTTCACACAAGTCATTTTTTTTCCTTAAACATTTGATAAGCTACATAAACAAAAATTACAAATATAAAACCATCTCTATTCTAAAAATATGTTTTTTTATGAAATTCCCATAGCAACATACCTCACCAAGTGATCATTTATAGTATGAATTCGCAAGGCTCTCTGATCCAAAACTACTATCAAGTTCTCAACCCTTTTATTCCTTACAGACTTTATGTAATCACCATGAATCCTTCTTAAGACAATTTTCACTTAGAAATCCCCATCAACAAATATTAAAAAATTTCTCCAAATGTCTAAAATCATGTGTCATGATTTTGTAAAAAATTGTGAATCCTTTTTCAATTAGTAATATTTGAAACTCTTTATATTCATGTGATCATATTATTCAATTTGCACATCAAAAAAATTGTAAATATATTCTATATATACTATCCTAGTCGTTAACAAAGAAAAAGCACTAGCAGAGTTATTACTCAATATTTCTTTCATAAATGTCTTATATTTAGTTCAAGTTTCTTCTTCATTACTTATAAACTTACCAAAATCCATAAGGTAGAAATATTAAAATTGCTTTCATTCAGCTATTAACAATTTTAGCTCAATTTTTCATTCCTCTGTATTTCTTAATTTCTCCCAATTTTGTAGATAATAGTACTGAACATTAGAAAAGGTCTATATGTTGTCAAATAGTCTAGGGTTTCTCCACTAATTCTTCCACATCACCAAAAATCTATCAAATCTCTCTTATCTCTATATAGAATCAAATTCAAGAACTTTGCTAACTTGTGTACTACATCAATTCTTTCCATAAATTATTCCAATAGAGTAAACGCATTAACCTACTTATCATATCTTCATGAGGAGATTTCAACAAAAAATCATTTGCAGGGATAAGGATCTTCCATTATAGTTACTAGTGAGCCAATGCCCTTCAACTAATTCCCGAAGGAAATCTCTGCACTAGAGCCAGGTGTAACTTCATCCTTTTCCATATCCACTTCCTTTTACTTCCAAACCTTTTTCATATCATTCTTTATCTCTTCCAAATAAATATTCTTCTCAACTTCATTTCTTTTTACTAGATTTCTTTCTTTATATTCTTGCTTCTATTGTGAATTTTAGCCTTGTGACCAAACTTATTGCAATTTTAGCATTTATTATTTCTTTTTTCTATATTTCTCTCATTCATTTTGTATATAAATTGATTATCTTTGTGTCAAAAAAACATTTCATATATGACATTGACCATAGAAAAATTCATTTCCTCTACTATTATAATCATTCATAATATGACTTCTACATTCACTAGCTCTATTACTGAATCTTTTGCAGATAAATCAATGACCAGAAAGTGATGTAGTACTTTGATTCATTATACTTATAAATTCTATAGATTTATGTCCAATTATATTATAAGAAAATTAATGACCATTAAAAGAAGGGTACCTTTGAGCATTATTTTTCTTGACCATTGGATTTCTTACCTGACTTCTTTGATTTCAAAATTGCTTTCCTTTGTTGATTTCTATTACAAATTGATCAGTTGTTATTTTCTCCATAGGACCAGCTTGTCCTTTGTCTTTGGTTCTCTAATTTGAGCTTTCACCATTTTTAAACCCTAATCCACCTTTATCTTTTGGATTTTGTTTACCCAACATCTCATCAAACTTAACAACACTTTCTCTGAATTTATCTTCCTAGATCCCTGTTTTCTCCAAATCTGATCTTAGGTTCATCACCTCTTGTTCAAGTTTTGGGTATTCCTTTCTCTTACATTTAAATACATCTACATACAATATAAAAAGGTGATCAGATAAAAGGGATAATTTCCCCAATTCATATGGCACGTCAAAATAGAAAACTACCTCAAGACAAATATGATTAACACCACATGGTAAGAAAAATGGCATTACAATATTTGTGCTTGAAGGGTTTTCATTCCTTTTGTTGCTTAAAATTGAGAAGGAGAGGGATTATATTGATATATTCAAATGAGACTGAATAAGATTATATCTAATCTAATATAACTAAAAATAATATGTCAAAGGGAATGGAGAGGAATTTGAATGCACTTATAAATAAAATAGGGGAAATCAATTTTAAAATCATAATTTCTGACTGTCAAAATCTCAAAAAGACATGTAACTGCAAAACTAAGATCCTCGGACCTATATCTTTTGGCACTTGAAATTTCATTTCACTTTGGGAGGGAAAAAATACCACTAATTTTTTGTACCCGGGGACAAGATTCCAATGGTGTTCTATACCCTAGGTTTTGGTTTGCAATTTACAAGGGTACTCCATCTAGTCCTAATCTTCCCAAATCTTGTCCAATATCTCTATAACATGTTCAGGTGCACATAGAAAATGGGGGAGAAGGTTAAATAATAGGTTTTTCCTTATTCAAAACCCTATTTAGGAACCAACCTTTAAAATAAAAGGAAATTGAACATAAAAAGATGAAATAAAAGCTAGATCTGAATTGTCAATCTGTAATGCCCACCCTAGTACCTTTATATTTTGGATAGACAAGATTATTACTATTTTACTTTGGGTTATATGTTTGGATTATTTCATTTCATGATGGGACATTTTGAGTGTATATTTGGTTAATAGAATTAATTATGGAGATAATAAATGAGTTGGCATATAATGATGTATGTTTAGGTATGAACTATTTGTGAAATGATTTCTACTTGATTTATATCGTTATGTTTATGATGGATCTAACCCTACTAATCCCACTATGTTTTGTTGATTACATTGTTTGATGTGAGTATAGGATGAGGAGGGGTAGTTGTAGTTACTTTTATGGGAGATCCACATGATGTCACACTCTCCCTCATTGTTTGTCACTATTTGTGCATATATATATATATATATATATATATATATATATATATATATATATATATATATATATATATATATATATATATATATATATGTATGTATGTATGTATGTATGTATGTATGTATGTATGTATGTATGTATGTATGTATGTATGTATGTATGTATGTATGTATGTATGTATGTCGGTTAGTGTTGCAGGATGCAGGTACCAGACATCAACTCCACCTGGCTACATAGGTTTGAGTGTGCCTTCAAAATCCTTGAACTGTTGTTGTGTGAAGATTTTACCAAGTTACTCTCAAGGAATTCTTGTGGACTTAGATTTCTATTTAGGATGTCACCTTAGTTGGGGATTTTGTGTGCAGTGTTATGATTTTTGTTGTAAGTTGGATAAACTCTTGTATGAATATATTTATTTGCATCTGTATTATTATTGGATGTATGTTATATATGTATGTGTATATATGGATACACACATATATACATATGCATATAAATATTATTACTTATGTATTTTTACTTGCTTGTATTATTATTGGATGTATGTTATATATGTATGTGTATATATGGATGCACACATATATACCTATGCATATATAAATATTATTACTTATGTATTTTTACTTGCTTGTATATACCTATGAATATATAAATATTATTACTTAAGTATTTACTTGCTTGGATAAAATTTATTAAATAAAAATAATAATTGAGTTAAAATAAAGCTCTTTTTGGTAAAACTAGCTATCTAGGAGATTTGAACCCGAGACCTCCTAGAAGTTAGGCTAGTTTGTTTCCAATTGGGTTATGTGTGTTATTTGAGAACTTTTGTACTCCTTTTTTTGTTATGGTCTTATTTAGGTGGATAATTTAATAAAATAATAAAAAGTTTTAATATTTGTTATGGAGAGTGTTTAATTAATCTCTCAACCAACTATAGTAGTTGGAGAAGTTACTTCTCATAAAACAACTCCTCCAACCATATAGTTGGGGATAAATTATTTCTAGGGAGGGGTTTTTGGAGATTAGAGATTTTTGAAGAAGTTAGGAATTATTTTGGAAGTGTTATTTGGGGGGTTTTTCTATTTTTTGAATCATCATTCTAGTTATGTGAGGGCGAGTAGGAGATTGTCTAAGAAAAAGGAAAGATTGTTGCTGAAGGGAAGTCTATTTGGGAAGCCACCATTTCTCAATGCTTGGAAGGTTGTTGTGGTGTGCACAAGGGCTGGAAGGAATTCTTCGCAGGACTCCAGGTAGGATCTGGAATTGAGAAAATTCACCTCCTTTTTATGTATGCTTGTATTGAATATGTGTGTGTATTTGTGAAATGTATTCATAAGTGTCTTTAAAAGTAATATGGTTATAGGAAGAAGGAATTTTGTATTCGGTTGTTTAAGAATGATGCATCTGGGAATATGTGATGTATGTTTTGTTTTGTTAAATCTTCCTTGGGAGTTTATCATTGTGTATAGTACTATATTGTGGCTTATTTTCTTGTTTACTTAAGGTTTAGGGAAGTTTAGCAAGGTTTAGGGAAGGTTAGGATTGATTAGGGAAGAAGTGCAGTCAGTTTCCCCTTCTTTGTATTTGTAGATTCTTACTTTCATCTTGTAATTTTGATCTTATAGTTTTGTTCCAAGTTTTATGGTATGTTGAGGAAGTGTTCTAGAAGTAGTATTGAACTACCTAAATCAAGTATACCTCAGGCGATCTTCCCCAGGCACTCTCCACACCTGAAACTTTCATGTTCAGGAAATTATGAGTATTTTTTGAGACAGTCTTGTACGAGCATGTCTTGAATCTCATACGAGCATTTGTTGAATGTCATATGGGTATGTGTGGAGTGTTGAATGGAACTATGGGAAATATTGTATGGGGTTTTAGGGGGTCCAAAGGGCTCAATTTGGCTATATTTTGGGCATGTGACTCCAACAACTTGTTTTTTATTCCTGGTTTGCTACTTTTCTCACTTGTGTATGTCCATCTCTTGCTTTATTGGTGTTATAATGTGTTGTTTAAGATTTTTCAGTACTTGTCATTGTTTACTTATGTTTATTTTCACATATAATGAGGCTAAGATTCATCTTGAGGGCTTGAGAGCACAGGAGGGTTCCTTAGACCTACAAGTTATCCATTTGAAGTGCATTAATGTTTTCCTTGGTTTGTTTGTGTGGGTAGAGAACTAGGTACCCTAGGTGAGTGGCTCACCATAGGTGTTGGAACCCAAAGTGGTTACTAGATGATCCTATGGGTGAGTTGGTAAAACAAGTGATAACATTAATAATAAACTTGGGGAAGGGGTGTTTCAAAAGATATTGAAAGACACATAATTTAAGTCCAAATAGACATGTTGGAGTATAGGGGACCATAGGTAATTGCCATGGTGGATCCTTATTCATAAAGGGGGGACCTGGGTTACATGATTTCCAGGGAGGATCCCAATATGCAGGTTGTGTGATGACACTCACCTAGATGGTATGCTAGAAACCTAACCTATGTGTATAGTATGATGATATTTTGTTATGACTTTTCTTTTTATTTCAATTGATTTTTGTTAAGCCTTAGGTTTCTTTAGGCCTTGTGAGTATCTTGGTTCTACCTCCTAGCACGGGGGGTGTAAATTCTCTAGTTTCACATGGTTGGGTGGAAAATATCTTTCGAGGTACTGTTCATTGTTCATGGCTTGGATTTATTTCAGATTTCATGTAGTGATAAAGATTTCCCAATTTATATCATGTACCATTTTTAATTTAATGCAAGTTGTAAAAGATCTCCTTGTAAGCTTTCGAGCAATTTGATGTAAATTTTATATGTAATTGTATTTATCATTGGAAATTGAAGAATAAAGCAATGTAATCAGGGAGGGATAGTTTTAGGGGTTTTCAAGGGATGTTTGTTGAAGATTAAAAAGTTGTAATGTGAAGTGTAATCTTGTATTATCTCTTGTATCTCTCTGATGTTGGAATAAAAAGCAATGTCTCAAATGTAAAGGTTTAATTGCAATTTATAAAGGGTAGTTATTCAATGTGTAGGTAAAAGGATTGAAAATGAAATAGGAAGTAGAATATATAGCTATGAATGAAATATTATGTTCTTATCTTTTCCTTAAATTCTAAGGAATGCAAAGTAAAGTAAAAGGGAAATGAATTTAATAAGATAAGTAATGGAATTCATTGATTCTTATATTGATGAATTGAATTCAATAAGAGAACCTTTAAGGAATGTTCTTTCATAAATGTAAACAATGAAATGTTAGAATGTTTAAATAAATAAAAAAATTAGTTGTAATTTTAGGCTAAAAGATTTGATTCCTTATGGGTTCCCTGGCTGGGACATTACATTTGGTATCAGAGCCCTGGTTGCTACACTACTGGGAGCTCAAGGGTCCATTTATGTTAAACTTAACCTCTTCATCACATTGAATACTCATCAAATTGGTTACCTAAAACTTATGTTGCACCAATCTTCCAGGATGCCTCTTGTCACCCACAAAAGAGCTAAGGAAAGAGTTCAAGAATCTTCCTCTAGATCTCGCCTAGAGAGTTCCCATGGGGAGTAGAGGGAGAATGAAATCAAGAAAACCATAGGAATTAGAGTCATAGTAATGACTAAGAAGGATCCCAATTAAGAAAACTTATGCAACAACTTCTGCATAGACTTGACAACCTCAAAAATAGAGTTAACTTTGAGGAAGGAAACCAATCTCACCACCAAGATAGGGAAAGAGATAGAATCCCTAGGAGAATACAAGCTATGCCATAATTTGAGGATAGGAATACCTCTCACATGAGGGACTTACTCAAGGTCAAGGTACCCCTTTTCTATGGAAACGAAGGGGAATCCGCAATAGAAACTTTGTTGTTTGACCTTGAGAGATGTTTCTCTATGCACCCGTTTAGCAGTAATGTCAAGGCTAGATGTGCCATTATGAATCTGAGGAAATTTACATATGCCTAGTGGTGCATGGAAGAGGACAAACTTCAAGTCACTATTAACAGTATTTCCTACAAATTTTTCCTAGAAAGTTTTAAGGATCGATTTATGTCCGATCAATGGAGGCAGGGAAGGGTAGAAGAGTTCCACCAGCTTAAACAAGAAAACATGATGATGGAAGAATATGAGAGGAAATTCAATGAACTTAAGCCTTTCTCAGGTTACAAATATGACAGCCCCATTCTTGTACAACATTTCATAAGAGGTTTGAATGACCATATATCAAGAGATGTGGCAGTCCTAGAACCCAAAAATATTCTTGATGCTATCACTAAGGCCTTCCTAGTTGAAAGAAAATTTAAAGGAAAGGGTGGCTATTCTGGTGGCCAAACATTCAATTCTGGACCAAGTTCTAAAGGAAACTTTAACCAAGGAAATTCCAACTCTAAGAACCAGCAATCCTCTTATAAAGGGCGATAGAATTTCCACAAAAAGAGATTTCAGAGTAATAACCAAGGAAATGGAAAGTTTCAGCAACCCCAGAACTGTAGCAATAATCAGACTTAGCAAAAGGTTCCTGCTCAACCATCCCAAAATTCTCAAAATTTTAATAAAGGGGTTATTAGCAATCCAATACACCTCCTACAAAGAAATTTGGAAGAAATATTGGGTGTTACTCTTGTGGAAAGCAAGGACAAATTATAGTTCATTTCCCTCAGTGCCCTAATTTCTCCTATCAGAATCAGGCAGTTTTAGAACCAACTATGGGAGATGTTGGCCGGTCTCACAGGGTGTTTGTTGTAATAGAGCATAGACAAGCTGATCACTAGAACACTATCATAGAGACTTTAGGTTTGTTAAAGGGTTAACTCATTTCTATCCTCTTTGACTCAGGAGAAAATGACTCCTTCATATCTCCTTCATTACTAGAAAAGTGTGGGCTAGCGATCGTAGGGAAAGGATTTAAGTGGCAGGTAGAGCTAGCCTCTAGGGCTAAAATGACCATAGACTTGTGTGTTCAAAATTGCAACTTGGGATTAGGACCCCTTTCTACCAATTTTGATCTTTGAGTAATTCCTCTTGGATCTTATGAAGTTGTCCTAGGAATGGATTGGTTAGCAGCTCATGAAGCCAGGATAGATTGAAAGAAGCTCATTCATTGCACAGATGATTTGGGAAAATCCAAAACTATTGTGGGAATCCAAAGACCTATATCCCTTCAGATGATATCAGCAATGCAACTTAAGAAATGCATGAGAAAGGGATGACAACTTCTTGTAGTCTAAGTTAATGACTTGGGGAATAAGGAAGATAGAGAAATAACACTTGAATGCCCCTTACTTCAATAATTTGTTGATGTCTATCCAACTAAGATACCTAGAATGCCTCCCAAAAGAGACGTTGATTTCTGCATAGATTTGGTGCCAGGTGTCAAACCCATCTCCAAAGCTCCTTATCGCATGACCACTCAAGATTTAAGTGAGTTAAAAGTGAAATTAAAAGAACTCTTGGAAAAGGGTTTCATCAAACCAAGTGTGTCACCTTGGGGAGCTCCGGTTATCTTTGTAAAGAAGAAGGATGACTCATTTAGGTTGTGTATTGACTATCATCAGCTCAGTAAAGTAACCATTAAGAATCGGTACCCTTTGCCAAGAATTGATGATCTATTTGATCAAATGAAAGGATCCAAAGTATTTTCCAAAATTGATCTAAAGCCAAGCTATCACCAGTTAAGGATTCATGAAGCCGACATTCACTGTATAGCTTTTCATACTCAGTATGGGCATTATGAATTTACCATAGTACCTTTTGGTCTCACAAATGCACCTTCAGTGTTCTTGAGTCTCATGAATGAGGTATTCAGGACCTTCTTGGATAAATTTTTCATAATATTTTTGGATGACATTTTGGTGTACTCTAAATCGATCGAAGAGCAAGAGCAACACCTTTGACAAGTATTACAATGCCTTCCTGAGAATCAATTGTTTTCCAACTTGGAGAAGTGTGAATTCTTCCAAACAAAAGTTAAGTATCTTGGTCATGTTATCTTAGGAGAAGGTATAGTAGTTGATCCTGCAAAGATACATGCTATAGTAGAATGGCCAACACCCACCAACATCTCAAAGGCTCATAATTTCATGGGTTTAGCCAGATACTATAGATGCTTTGCCCAAGGATTCTCCAGGTTAGCTCATCCCATCACTTCCTTGCAAAGGAAAGGGAAGAAGTTCATTTGGACTGAGAAATGTTTAGAAGCTTCTCAAAGCCTTAAGGAAAAACTGACCAGTGCCCTGATTTTGGCAATACCTGACCCCGCTAAAAATTTTGTGGTTTGCACTGATGCCTCCCTAGAAGGCATAGGGGCAGTGTTGATGCAAGAAGGTAGAGTTATTGCTTATGAGTCTAGAAATCTTAAGGACCATGAGCTTAACTATCTTACACATGAATTGGTGTTAGCAACTATAGTTCATGCTTTGAATCATTGGAGATACTTCTTATTGGGGCATCAATTTGAATTACACACCGATCACCGAAGCCTTCAATACATATTTATATAACCAAATCTAAATGCAAGGCAACACCAGTGGATGGAGTTCCTTTGTGAATATAATTTTGAGGTCATATATATCCAAGGTAAAGAGAATGTGGTAGCAGATGCCTTGAGTAGAAGGAGGCATGAGCTATCCATGCTCTCCCTTTCTACCGATTTGAGAAGAAAGATTTTGCAAACACTTCCTTCAAATACTTTGTATCAAAAAGTTAAGGTTGATATTGAGTTAGGAAGGGCCTTAGAAGGAAGGATCTCAGGTTATTCCTTAGAATCAAATGGATGATGAGGTAGAAAGGTCAAATCTATGTACCACTTTCAGGTGATCTTGAGAAATTTATCATGGTGGAAGCACATTGTGCTCCCTATTCAGCTCATCCAAGAGTTAAGAAGATTTATTCAGATCTATGACAGTTATACTTTTGGTCAGATATGAAGAGGGATATAGAAGATTTTTTGGCTAGGTTTTTATAATGTTAGAGGGTCAAGGCCAAGCATCATCACCCAATAGGCCTCCTTCAACCACATTTGATTCTTGAATGGAAATGGGATATGATATCTATGGATTTCATTGTGAGACTCCTAGTCACATATCGGAGACATGATTCTATCATGGTCATGGTGGATAATTTAACTAAGGTAGCATATTTTTCTCCTATACTACCACCTTAGTAGCCAGAGTCTTCATGAAGGATATAGTCAAGTTGCACGGTGTACCTAGAAAGGTTATCTCTAATAGCTCGATCTTGTGTTCACTTCAGATTTTTGGACCTCGTGGAGTTGCACGGTGTACCTAGAAAGGTTATGGCCAAGCAGTACTCTATCCTTGATAGAATGTATGTGATGGACAGACAGACCCATTGGGAAGATTATTTGTACCTAGTGGATTTTTCATACAATAATGGCTATCACATTTCTATTCAAATGTCACCTTTTCAGGCTCTTTATGGATGCCCTTGTTGTACCCCTCTAAGTTGGGATCGCTTAGAAGATAGAGTACTACTTGGCCCCGAAATGTTACAGGATATGGAGCAGCAGATACAGAGGATTAGAGAGCATCTTGTGACAACTTGGGATAGGAAAAAGAAGTATGCTGATGCTCATAGGATTGATAGACATTTTTATGTTGGAGATAAGGTTTTTTTGAGAGTCTGCTAGTGCAAGAGCCCTATCCGTTACGGAAAAGGTTCTAAGTTGGCACCTATATTTGTGGGTACATTTGAGATCCTTGAGAGGAGAGGACCAGTTTCTTACCGACTCACCCTATCGCCTAGCCTCACATGTGTGCATGATGTGTTTCACATATCCATTCTTAGAGAGTATATTCCTAATTTGACACATGTTTTGGATTGGAAAACTTTATAGGAAGAGGGTGTTCATTTGGCTTTGCAGCCAGTGTGTATACTCTAGAAGTAGGCTTTGACCCTTAGGGGTCACAGCATAGAGTAGGTAAGGGTCCTATGGGACCCAAATGATGAGACCTCCACCACTTGGGAGGATGCTAGCAGGCCCAGATCTTCATATCCATACTTATTTGTAGGCTTCCAGGAGTAAGCCTAATTCTAGGGGAGAGGATGTAATCCCCACCCTAGTACCTTTATATTTTGGACTGGCGGGATTATTACTATTTTACTTTGGGTTATATGTTTTGATTATTTCATTTTATGATGGGATATTTTGAGTGTACATTTGTTTAATAGAATTATTTATGGACATAATAAATGAGTTGGCATATAATGATGTTTAGTTATGAACTATTTGTGAAATCATTCATACTTGATTTATATCATTATGCTTATGATGGATCTAGCCCTACTAATCCCACTATGTTTTATTGATTACACTATTTAATGTGAGTGTAGGATGAGGAGGGGAAGTCGTAGTTACTTCTACGGGATATCCACATGATTCCGCACTCTCCCTCTATGTTTGCCACTGTTTGTGCATATATATATGTGCATACATGTCGATTGGTGTTGCAGGATGTAGGTACTAGGCATCGACTCCACCTGGCTACACAGGGCTGAGCGTGCCTTCAAAATATTTGAACTATTGTTGTGTGGAGATTTTACCAAGTTACTCTCAAGGAATTCCCGTGGACTTAGATTTATGTTTAGGAGGACACCTTATTTGGGGGTTTTGTGTGCAGTGTTGTGATTTTTGTTGTAAGTTGGATATACTCTTGTATGAATATATTTATTTGCATCTATATTATTATTGGATGTATGTTATATATCTATGTGTATATATGGGTGCACACATATATATCTATGCATATATAAAAATTATTACTTATGTATTTTTACTTTCTTGTATAATGGTATCTTTAATGTTTAAATAAAATTTATTAAATAAAAATAATAATAGAGTTAAAATAAAGCTCTTTTTGGTAAAACTAGCTATCTAGGAGATTCAAACCCGAGACCTCCTAGAAGTTAGGCTATGTTTCCAATTGGATTATGTACATGTTATTTGATAAATTTTGTACTCCTTTTCTTGTTATGGTCTTATTTAGGTGGATAATTTAATAAAATAATGAAAAGCTTTAATATTTGTTACGGGGAGTATTTTATTAATCTCTCAACCAACTATAGTAGTTGGAGAAGTTACTTCCCGTAAAGAATCTCCTCCAACCATGTAATTGGGGATAAATTATTTCTGGGGAGGGTTTTTTGGAGAGTAGAGAGTTTTGGAGAAGAAAGTTAGGAATTGTTCCAGAAGTGTTATTTGGAGGTTTTTTTGTATTTTAAATTATCATTCTAGTTCTATGATGGCAAGTAGGAGATTTTCTGAGAAGGAGGAAAGACTGTTGCTGAAGGGAAGTCTTTTTGGGAAGCCACCATTTCTCAAAGCTTGGAAGGTTGTTGTGGTGTGCACAAGGGCTAGAAGGAATTCTCCGCAGGACTCCAGGTAGGATCTGGAACTGGGAAAATTCACCTCCTTTTTCTATATGCTTGTATTGAATATGTGTGTCTTTTTGAAATGTATTCATAAGTGTTTTTAAAAGTAATATGGTTTTAGGAAGAAGGAAGTTTGTATTCAGTTGTTTAATAATGATGCATCTGGGAATGTGTGATGTATGTTTTGTTTTGTTAAATAATTTGTTAGATCTTCCTTGGGAGTTTATGATTGTGTATAGTAATGTATTTTGGGGTATTTTCTTATTTACTTAAGGTTTAGGGAAGGTTAGGATAGATTAGGGAAGAAGTGCAGTCAATTTCCCCTCCTTTGTATTTGTAGATTTTTACTTTCATCTTGTAATTTTGATCTTATAATTTTGTTATGAGTTTTATGGTGTGTTGAGGAAATGTTCTGGAAGTGGTACTGAGGTACCTAAATTAGGTATACCTCAAGGCACCTGAAACTTTCATGTTCAGGCAATTTTTAGTATTTTTTTGAGACAGTCTCATATAAGCATGCCTTGAATCTCATAGGAGCATGTACTACAACCCATACGAGCATGTGTTGAATTTCATATGGGTGTGTGTGGAATGTTGTATGTAATTTTGGGAAAGCTTGTATGGGGTTTTAGGGGGTCCTAAGGGCTCAATTTGGCTAGATTTTGGGCATGTGACTCCTACAACTTGTTCCCTATATTCTGGTCTGCAACTTTTCTCACTTATGTATGTCCATCTCTTTATTTTTTGGTGTTATAATGTGTTTTTTAAGATGCTTCAGTACTTGGCATTATTTTCTTATGTTCATTTGTACATATAGTAAGGCTAGGACTCAATCTAAGGGCTTGAGAGCACAAGAGGGTTCCTTAGACCTGCAAGTTATCCATTTGAAGTGCACTATTATTTTCTTTGGTTTGTGTGTGTGGGTAGGGGACTAGGTACCATAGGTGAGTGGCTCACCATAGGTGTTGGAACCCAAAGTGGTTACTAGATGATCCTATGGGTGAGTTTGTAAAACAAGTGATAATATTAATAATAAACTTGGGAGGTTTCAAAGGATAATGAAAGACACGTAATTTAAGTCCACATAGACTTGTTGGAGTACCAGGACCATAGGTAACTTCCAGGGTGGATCATTATTCATAAAAAGGGAACTAGGGTTACATGGTTTCCAAGGAGGATCCCAATATGTAGCCTATGTGATGACACTCACCTAGATGGTGTGCTAGAAACCTAACCTATGTGTATAGTATGATGATATTTTGTTATGACTTTTCTTTTTCTTTCAAGCAATTTTTGTTAAGCCTTAGGTTGCTTTAGGCCTTGTGAGTATCTTGGTTCTACCTCCTAGCACGGGGGGTGGAAATTCTCTAGTTTTACGTGGTTGGGTGAAAAATATCTTTTGAGGTACTGTCTGTGGTTCATGGCTTGGATGTGTTTCAGCTTTCATGCAGTGATAAAGATTTCTCAATTTGTATCATGTACTATTTGTAACTTAATGCAAGTTGTAAAAGATCTCCTTGTAAGATTTCAGACCATTTGATGTAAAGTTTACATGTAATTGTATTTATCATTGGAAATTGAAGAATAAAGAAATGTAATCAGGGAGGGATAGTTTTAGGGGTTTTCAAGGGATGTTTGTTGAAGATTAAAACGTTGTAATTTGAAGTGCAATCTTGTATTATCTCTTTTATCTCTCCTATGTTGGAATAAAAAGAAATTTCTCAAATGTAAAGGTTTAATTGCAATTTGTAAAGGGTATTTATTTAATGTGTAGGTAAAGGAATTGAAAATGAAATAGGAATTAGAATATATAGTTTTGAATGAAATATTATGTTCTTATTTTTTCCTTAAATTATAAGGAATGAAAAGTAAAGTAAAAGGGAAATCAATTTAATGAGTTAAGTAATGGAATGCATTTAGTGTTATATTGGTGAATTGAATTCAATAAGGGAAACTTTAAGGAATGTTCTTTCATAAATGTAAACAATGAAATGTTAGAATATTTTTTTTAAAAAAATTGTTAGTTGTAATTTTAGGCTAAAAGACCTGATTCCTTATGGGTTCCCATATGGGGACATTACAAAATCACCTTATACCTTCATTATGCAATGCCTCTTTGTATGTGATCACAAATGTTAATACAATATCATGGTCTAAAAGTAAATCATGAAATATAAGTCTTGGATAATGGATTTTGTGGTTTTCCACAATGCTTGAAGGAGGAAGAATTCTTTGAAGGATTGATTAAGACTTGGATTCTTAATTGTAGATGAGATCTTGAACTTTGATTTCTTGATGGATCATGAATGCTTGAAAAAATGATAGTGTATTCTTTCACTTGAAGATGGATTCCAAAATAAGGAGAGATATGTTGTTTATATACTCAATCCATCATTTTGAACGTTGAAACTCAAGAAGGCCAAGCAAGAGACCATGTCTCCTGCTAATAGCCCAATTTGGGACTTCAAGCCAAAATTGGGCCCTAATTCTTGGGGTCAGAATGATATTGGCACCATGTCCCAAGAATAGAACACCAATAGTGTCTTTTACCTAGGAGAATGGGCCAAATTTTAGATAGGATATTAGGGAAATTAGGTAGGTGTAGGATTTTTCATGCATAGCTCAATCTGAGTTTAGAACAAGTCATGAAGGCCACAAATGGGAATATAGGGCCTAGGTGATCTGAAATTAATTATTTGGTTAGAGGAGAGTGCTTATAAATTTAGAGTGTTATAAGATTTATAATATTAATTTGAAGCTCTAATGAGTGTTAGGAGAGAGTGAAATCAATGTGGAAACCCATACATACTAAAATGACACTAAAATGAGAACTTAATTAAGTGTTCTTATTTTTTAGGATGGTACATCTATCCCCCACTCTAGCGGGAGTACGAGTGCACCTCATTCTCATGTGTGTGTGTGTGTGTGTGTGAGAGAGAGAGAGAGAGAGGGAGGGAGATCATGGGAAGATTTCAAAGAGATAATATAACTCTATTTTTTTTTTTTTAAAATCCCAAACCAAGGATCTTAACTTGTATATCCATATGTAAAGACACATAAAATAAAAGATATATATCCTAAATATTTCTAACATTCCAAGTCAACTATTTGAAGAGACCTCACTAAAGGAAATGTCTCAACCACTAGCATCATGCTCAAAGAGATATTGAAAGAGATCAAGTGGTCACCTAAAAAGATCAAGAGAACACATAAAAGATAATACAAGACTACATGATCTAACCCACTAGCATAGTTATGGGATCATGGAAAGAAGAGAGAGGGACCATGAACCCAAGAATCTAGCAAGTTGCACATTATGCTAGGGAGTCATGGGAGAAGAAGAGGAGGAGAAGAAAAGACTATAAACTTGTGTTACATCTAGTTCCATCTATCCTAAAGAAAGAGGGAAGGATAATTGATAGTCTAACAAGTTGTGTTATGCTAATCAATTATAACTTTAAAATTATGTGCACATGGAGGGATTGTAAAATTTTGGGCTCAGGGATGGCTTATGGGATCAGTCCTATGGAAAGAAATATCTCCATAGGGATCCAAAAAGGATAATCAGTCCTAAGTAAAGAATTATCTCCTTAGGGATCAATAAATGGGATCACTACTAAGAAAATCATTGTCTGGTTAGGAATCCAAAAGAAATCATTCCTAAGGAAATTATTATCTCCTTAGGGATCAATAAAATGGGATCATTCCTGAGAAAATCATTATCTTCTTAGGGATCAAAAAATGATCAGTCCTAAGGAAAGTGTTGTCTCCTTACGAATCAATAAACAAAACATTTACATAATATACAAATGTGGTCATATATATGTCCCCCTCCTTATGATGGAGACACTAGACTATGATGGTGTCATATAAGGAAAAGAGAAAAAGGATACCTACTTCCATCAACAAGAAGATATCCCTAAAATAATAGTGTATGCTTATTTCCTTAGCAATGAGCGAAAACTCTTATTATCCAAGGGAATAAATCATCATAAAAGGATACCAAAAGTAGGAAGAGACCCTTGGAAGGAAGATATCTTGGATACAATACACCTACCTTTAAGAGGATTTCTTGAACAAATATAACATCTTCAAGATAAAGAGGGGAGGATAACAAGAACGTACTATTTTAGTCCCCCTATTGCTAGGTGAAAAAGGGATTCTTGATGAAGGATAACATACCTTAAGCCCCCAAGTAAATGTATTTTTTTAGGATAGACATACATTTTGAAAGAAAATAAAACATTATCACTTGATATGTAAATATCCTAAAAAAAGAGAAAATCCTTATGTAACAACTTCATGCCAAAAAGGATATAATGTGATAATAAAAGACCACATAACCTAGAGAAAGTGGATCCTTAGAAAGGAACTAGAGATTGAGAAATGAAACCTCCCCCCCCCCCCCCACCCCAAAGGGTTAAGGAAAGGGAAAAAATAACTAATTATATATGCTATGTGATAAATATTCTATAGTAGGCATGCACTTTCAAGTAAGCATAAGGTTGTAACTCAGGATGTAAATCCCCTAAAAAAAGAGAAGATCCTTACATAAAAAAAAATTTAATGCAATAAATGACATCATATTATAAACAATAAAGTCCACAAGGGATATTAGATCTATTGGAAATAAAGAGAAAAGAAGGAAGGAGGATCAAGTATACATACCTTCGTGATCACTAGGTAAGTGGATATTGGATAAAAGACAACACATTATGCTCCTAAGTCAAAGTTTATTTATAATAGACATGTGCTTTCAAGCAAGCATAAGGTTGCAACTTGGGATGTAAATCTCTTGAAAAATAGAATATCCTTATCTAAAATAATAAATCCATGCAAGAAACCTAAAATCATGTTATAAAAGAAATGAGTCAAAAAGGGGAGAAAATGGGTCCTTGGGATAAATAGGAGAGTGAAATAGTACTCTTTCCCCCCAAGTGTGGAGAAAATGAATAAGGACTATTATGTTTCTCAGAAAGTATGATTACACCTAAAATTGCACCACCATAAATGACAATGAGCTCTCAAAGGATAGGCTAGCAATGTCACATAGTGAGGAGCAACATAATAGGAATGTAGATTTTATTTATAATGATCATGAAAAATGTGTCATTCATTGTTACATGTCATTTGAGTCATACTACAATCAATGAATTCTTGAATTTTACACTTCAAATCAAAGCATTCATTAGTCTTATGACCATGAATTTGATGGTACATACAAATCAAATAATTATCTTGTTTGTTTTTTCTATTTTTTCATTTATTTTTTAAGGGAAGAATAATTAAGTTGGGTTTAAGAAGCTCAAACAAAATATTTTCTTTTTGTGATGAGAAATTGGGAGAGGACTTTATAGATTGATTAGACAAATGAGAAGGTTGGAAATCTAGAGTTTCCTTTAAAAAATGTGATTTAGATTTATCCTTATCTTCAATGCTTTTTTGTACACATCCTATACCATGTCCATCAGGAAGGTTTGACATATCAAAAAGATAAGGGGCTCTTTTAGGTAGAATTGGTTTTAAATTTAAAGTTTCTCAATCAATATCTATACATGTGTCAGAATAAGGTGTTTGGTTCTCAAATTTATGAATTTTTTATTTACTACAAAAGGTTGGTGTGAAAGTCTAATGTTCCCCAATCATTATCTTGAAGTGTTGATGGTTTTCTTGTTTGTGTTGGAGAAAGAATTGGAAAAGGAGTTGAAAATGGCATATGAATAGTGTTGACTTGATTAGGTTCCTTATGTGCTAATTTGCATTTGTAGAAGCTAGGACATCAATGATATTATCATCTTGAGTATTGTTTTTCTATATGTATAGTACTACATGATAATTGAGTTTCATAGAACCTATTACAATAATCATTGGTTTATTTTGAGGGGTATCTTGAATGGTATTGACTTGATTAGATTCTTTAATTTTAAAATATACATTCAATAAAGATAAAGCATCAAAGATATCATCCTCTACATCTAAGGTAATTTTAGGAGAAGGAAAGTTATAACTCATTTGTGCTTCATCTCTAGAGGGAAGATGAGTAGAATGGATAGGAGGGGAAGTTTCATTATAGAAATTGATAATAATATTAGCCTTTTCCATCACAAAATCATCCTCTTACACAAAGGTAATCTCATAGGGTAGATTCACATCAAGAGAATAATCAACATTATTATCCAGTGACTCATCCCAAGGAGGGAGGCCATTGAGAGTAGTTTTAAAATTATATTCTTGCATCAATATGTCCTCATGAGGGAGAGAATCTTTGGGAGAGGAATCATTGAGATTTTCATAAAGGGGATTGTTGTAAACCCTAAATCCTTCTATCACATTAATTAAATTTTGACAAAAGGAGAGTTTGATAGGTGTAGAGGAAGACTTAGAAGAGATGAATTCATCAAGGACTTCATCCATGATGTCAAAATATTTTCTACTAAATGGATCATCAAAAGATGTAAAGATTTGGACAAGGAAATCAGACATTTTCTAATGAAAAAAGATAATGTTATGAAAAAGAGCATTAAAGGAACTAATCTAAAGATACATAGTTCAATGCATGAAAAGAAAAAAAAATTGGGCTTTTGTTGTTTTTTTGTTTTTGATTAAGTAAAATAGGTTTTATAGGGTTCCTGAAACCCACAAAAAAATAAATAGTAGCGATTAAAAGATCAGAGAGTAGCTAAAGCAAAGCAATAGAGAAATAGGTCATAGACATGCCGAAATACAGACATTCACAAAAAAGTAAAAATCTAGGTAGAGAAAAAGAGAGGGGCAGAGAAAAGGAACCATGGAACAAGATCAGGCAAGGTTCCTAAGCATTGCAGCAACATTGCTTTCGAGAATCTCCATCTTCTCTGTTGCTTCTTTTATTTTCTAGATTTCAAGGGATCCTTCTTTAGTCAAATTTTTCTTTGTCTTGGCTTTGGTTCTCTTACCTGGGCCTTCAGTAGACTTCTCCTTTTTATCCTCAATGGTCCTTTGCTCTTCCTTATTGTCCATCTTCTCTTCCATTTTATCAATAAGCAGCTTGATGTGCTCGTTGGAGGATTTGAGGATCTTAAAATTTTGTTTAGCTATGCCTTTAAGGGTATCTTCAAGTCTTTTCATACCTCTTTCCAAATGGTCAATCCTAGCATCTAGGTGGCGCTTGTGTTCTGTGGCTTTGTGATCCTCTTCAACCATGCTCTGGACTTTGTCCTTGAGATCATCAATTTCAAAGAAAATCCATTTGAAGGACCTGAATTGGTCTAGGATACTATTCTTTGCATTGTTAAGGAAGTTCATCTCCATCTCCCTAGCCTTGTCGCTGAGGACAACCAAAGAGGGCTTTTGTTGTTTTAACATGTAAATGAAAGAATTAATCTACGAAAAATATGAAATTTTTATGTCACCTTTTTTTATTAATGAATGCAAAAAAATATCAAAACTACATGCATAAAATGTAATAATTTTTAATTTTTTTATTATTTTAAAATAAGAAAGAATTAAATAAATCCAAATTTCATAAAACTAAATGCAACAATGTGATTCATACAAATCAAATATAGACATCAAATCAAAAGTATGTAAGGATAGTTGGGTTCACCAAAATATACAATATAAAAAGGGGATCATAAGGGATAATTTCCCCTATTCTAACGCAAATCTTCCACAAGTCTATCATAGAGTAAATGTCAATATTATGTAGCAAATTCAAAGGCAAAATAGGCATGACCATGTCAAATATTTGTTGAGTTGGTTAGACAAGCTAATAATGAACTTGCATATCTTCCGAAGAACAAAGATTTGTAATGGCTCTAAAAAAGATCTTTGTGTATGAAAATGCCAAAATTTTGAAAATAAAAGACATGAATCTTACATAAATAGGAAAAAGGAAACCCTTGAATTTTATTTAGTAGAAACCACCAAATATTAAGTTGGTTGAATGAGAGGGAAACTCTAAAACTGAGCCTGGTCAATCAAATACAAGGTTGATAGCTTCCCAATCCCACCTAATACTTTTAACTACAAAAGAGCCTGTAATAGGAACATCATTAAACATAATCAAAAGGGTTTTAAATTCAATCCCCTTCCAAGAATGCATGTTAACTAGATATCATATTGAAATAGAATTTGTGAGAAGATTATTTCAAGTCTCATTGCTAGAAATGGCTCAAATTATTCACTTAGCACACAAGGCTAAACCCTAATTTTGGGTATGAATAATTCCTAGGCCACTAAAGTCACATAGGAGATAGAAAAAATCCTATGATAATCTATGGAAACCATGATGTAACTTAACTAAATAAGGTCATAAAAAATTCCTCTATAATTTCTCAATCTTTCTATAAGAAGTCATGAGGGAGCCTAGTCAAATAATTAATAAACATTGGTGGTCACAAGGGTTTTAGAGCATGCTTAAAATTTACTATCCATAGAAAGCAACTTTGTGATACAATATGATAAATTTTCCTCAATTCTAGCAAGGACCATATTCCAAGTGGTCTATGGGAGAGACCTAGAAAGAAAAGAGAATGCACAAAAACTAATTGATTTTTCCTTGCCTAGTCTACTTCCACACACACAAAAGCATCCAGAACAAAGCGAAAAGGAAATATTATCGATAGCCCTGAGTTTTATGCTACTAAAAGGTAGAACCATAAGCCAAGTAAAATGTGCCAAATCATTTAAGATCCTCCATAAAAATTTTCTCATTTTCAATTAGCATGAGAAAATAATCATCACAAAATGACCACTAACTACTTGTCAAAGTTACTCAGACAAGGAAATTCTCTTAACTCACCCCACAAAATAAAAATTTGCAATAAATAACCAAAGCCTTTAATAGATTGAACATAAGAGGAAGGCACTAAATAACACTATTAATGAATAGATCTGAAAAGCCCAAAAATCAAAACCTAGTGGCTATCAACGGTCATTCAAGTGAAGGCATCCCAAAAGAACATTTTCATAGAATAGAGGTCAAATCAAAGGACACATGACATGTCCAAGATAAAATGTCATTCAATTCAATCATAGGCATTGGAAAAATCAATTTTAAGAAAGATGGTGCTCTGTTGGGAGCAACAAAACCATTCTTTTCCTTCCTAGACATCAATAATGTTGTCCATAATGAATCTATATTTAATGAAACCAATATGCTCTAGTTGAACAAATTGTGGAAGTAAATGAAGGATCTATAAATCTAGGGCCTCAGAAATAATCTTATAGGAGACAATGAGAAACTTGACAGGTGATTAGTTACAAATTTCTTTACGGTCACTCACTTTAGGTATGAAATTAATATTCACTTTGTTTATTAGTTAGACCATTTATGATAATTGTAAAAATCATTAATGTAGACCTTGTAGAAGTCAAGTCCCATAAAAGACTAGAAGGCTTTACAAAATTTTCAAGGAAAGATATCACACCCAAGAGCCTTTTCATTCTCCATTTGAGAAAGCCACTTCTTTGATGTATTTGACTAGTAGCATGTGGTCACAAAAAAAAATTGAGCTTTAGAAGGCCATAAGGGCACAACACTAAGATAATCATAGAGAGATCTATCTCACTCAGGAAAAGCGTCCTTAGCAGTGTAAACTTTTTCAAAATGGAAATCAAATACCTAAACAATATGTATCTTCTTAAAATGGAAGCACTTCCATCTTGATAGGTTTAGCACCCTCTTTTAGTATATTTATCATGATAGACTTGCATTTAGGATGCATTATGAACTTGATTTCTTCATTTTAGGTGAAATTAGGGTTAGGATCCCAAGGATTCTCCTTAATTTCCCTCTTCCATGGCTCTATTTTCTAGGTAGGACTTATAAATAGGTCCTCCTGGCCTTCATCATGATCATCATAGGATTTTGTGCCTCTTCCCAGCATTCTGTCCCATCCTGGCATCATTTCTAGGTCTTCGGGCATCCCCGGGACCCCCTGTCCCTAATTTTGGCAGGATCTGGATCTCTGGGTCTAAGTTGACCTAGACTTTGACCTAGGTCAGAGTCAAGGTTGTCCCTGACCTAGGTCATAGTCAAGCTCATCCCTGACCTAGGTCAAAGATGAGGTCATCTTTGACCTCCTCTGGAATCTATGCCCCTTTTTTAGATTTCATCCCGACGGGCCCCGAAATCAATGTTGGGCCCTCGGATCCAAGTGTGAAAAGGTTTTAATTAAATATTCATTTAATTATTTTCCCTCCATAGTTGGTTATTGTGATTGGACCATAATTCGAGGTGAAATTTGAATTATGGGTCCTCACATTGCTCTAGGAGCCTCACCTTGAAACCTCTATATAAAGACTCTCACTTGCATTCATTTTCACCAAGTGATTTCACACAAGCAATCCTATTGCAAGAAGATTCAAGCATGCAAGGAATGGTGAAGTGAAGATGTAAGATTGAAAGAGGATGATATAGAAGATCAAGCCATTGTTGATATCAAGCATCTTTGTGAACACACCATTGTGAACACATACTTGGAGCAAGAGAGATCCTTTCTTCCTTGATCCACCATTACCAACTTTCAAGAATTCAAAGATACAATCATGGGGTAGCAATTACAGATTGTGAGTTTGGTATAAGTACTTTCACCTTGGGGGCTTGGTATGCTTTTCTATCTCATTCAAATCTATGCATTGTTGTCTCATACATATTAATGCTATGGTTTTGATCTAGAGGATTAGATCTTGGCATTACACTTTCAATACATATACACACACATTCTATTTCAATCAGTTATTCATGGAGGTGGAGATCACCAAAATGGGGGTTTGACTAAGGCAAAACCCTATATAGCCACCCCAAAAACACCATTTTTCAGATAGTTACAGTTGTTGTTTTAGGAATTAGAGGACAGATCTGAGTACCATTTTTTACAAACTTCCAAGATCTACGAGCAGAATCAAAATCATCCTTCAGAATAAAAATGTAGCCTTTGACCTTTTATCGGGGTCAAAGACTACCTGCTGCCGAAAAGATGAAAATTTTCTAGGTTTTTTCTGTCACGGCTTCTTGGTCCCAGATCTGGTTGCAAAATCTTCTAAAACTTCACACAGGCTTCAGAAAATAGGTATTCCTAAATCTATTTCATGATGAGGTATGTATCTTAACCTAAATAATTTTCAAGTATTTCCAGATTTACTTTACTTATGCTATTCCAATTCAAAACACATTACAAATGAATAGTGTTGAATGTTAGGTGCATTATTAAGGCTCCATTTTTAACTTATTCATTTTGGTCAACCCGTTTATGAAAACTCTTTCTTTTATGGTGTTAGATTTAAATCTTGCATGCTTATAAGATTATATTTCTTGCATTTATTTCTTTCATTTATATTTCAAAAATACAAAAAAATTGCAAAATACCTTTCAAAATACAAAAATATTTACATTTTTATGCTTTTAGTGTTTTCTTTGTATTCAACATGTATGATTCTTGTTTTGAGTACTTTGATGAGGCTTTTATTGTACAAGAGGATAGATTCCCTAATGAGGTACATGGTAGTGAGGATGAAAATGGTTCAAATATGATCTCCATGGATCCTATTCCTATTTTATTCTCCTCCACAACCTCTCTAATTGACCTTTACCATAGGGTGTGTGCATGATTACCTTCATGTCCCACTATTTGTAACATTGATAAACCTAAAATGATATATCCTACACCTTTGATGACGGTAAAAGGGTGTCCTCATAGAACAATCAAGGGTAAACCTAGAGATCCTTTGGATTTCTTTGATATCATAGATTCCATTTCACATGCTTATCGCACACGGAATAACCCTCAACCTACTGTTCTAGTTTCTTTACCTCCTTCTCGACCTATGCTTCCTCAAGCACCTAGGTATCCATCTACCTTTAAGGAGTATAACTTAGTTGACCAATTACGTGCTACTCCTGCTAAGATATCTTTATGGGAATTACTTCAAAATTCCCTGACATATCATGAGGCATTGCAAAAATCTTTATCTACTCTTCCTGCTTCACCTCCTAATCAAGAGAACATTCATTATATTTTGGATTGTATGCATACAATGCCTTCTATACCTCCTATTGTGTTTTCTGATAATGATTTACCTTCCGTAGAGGTGCACGATCAATATGATGGTCTTATGGTAGTTGTCTCTATTAATTAGAGTATCATTCAAAGAACCTTAATTGATAATGGATCTGGGCTTAATGTGTGTAACATGGATATGCTCAAGGTAATTAAGGCTGATCTTACTACTATTCAACCTAATAATGTTCATGTACATGGATTTTACAATATTGCGAAGAGAACTTTGGGCATTATTACTTTACATGTTAAAGTTGGTCCAGTTATTTTAAATACTCCTATTCATGTTATGCTTGGACCTCTCAATTATAACCTTCTTTTAGGAAGACCTTGGTTACATACTATGCATGCAATTCCTTCTACTCTTCATCGCAAGGTTAGGTTCATCTATAACAACTTAAGGTTAGGTTCATCGGATGATGCCCTGAATCCTTGCTTAAATGCATAATATGCCAAAATCTTTGAGCCTCTTCAACCTAGTAAAGATATTGAAAAACAACTGGAGATACAACAATTTGAGATAAAACAGCTTGAGATTCAACAATAGGTAGCTCCATCTTCTTCTTCTTTAACTGAGGATGATTAGGGGGCATTTGATTTTAATCCTACTTTTATTAGAGAATACAAGGTCTCTGATTTGGAATTTATGAAACAACAAAATGAATTTGAGAAAAAAAAAATTATTTCTTCTCCGCTTTCTGAAGAACTAAAAAGTAATTTTGTTGCCACTTCGATTAATGAAATGATTGAAACTATAAAGCCTGATTGTTATGACATTGTGACATATGTCACTCCTTGGACTCCTTCTGATATGACTAATCGATATGGTCCTAGTTATAATTTTCTTAAGAAATCAGGATTTAATGGGAAAGGATGTGGTAAATATGAACAAGGTATACAAGTACCTTTGGTTAATGAAGTTTATGATCATACATATGGATTAGGATTCAATCCTTATAGACAACCATCAGCTTTTCCTCTTAATGTTAATCATATTTTTGGTGGATAGTTGAAGTTGGTTAACCCATTGCTTATTGACCTTAATCAAGAACCTTCTTTGGATATTTTTCCTAAAGATGAAGCCTTAATGGAATTTTTAGGGGTTTATGAAGATTTACCTAAGTTTCATCACAAATGAGGAAAGCCTTATTGTTTAAAAACCGATGCTTATTTTGGAGAACATGATAAACAAGATATTCTCCCTTTACCGATGGATCCTCTGATAAGAAGTGATTTGTTAATTACTGAAACTATTGATATTCAAGTGGATGAAAACAACTCTGAAAGGATGATTAAAATTGGGAAATGTTTGAATTAGGATGAACGTGATCAATTGGTTTCCCTTTTGCTTGAATTTAAGGACATCTTTGCTTGGACATATTTAGATATGTTGGGTATAGATTCTAGGATTGTTACTCATAACATCATTTTAAAACCAAATATGAAACCTGTGAAATAGAAAAATTTGAAATATGAATCCATGAATCACTTTATTAGTCAAAGGTGTAATTGAGAAATTATTGGATTCTAGATTTATCTATTCTATTGACTACTCAAATTGGATTTTAAAGATTGTGCTTGTGTCAAAAGGAGAAAATAAGATAAGGATGTGTACTGATTTTAGAGTTTTAAATAAGGCATCCTTGAAAGATGATTTCCCGTTACCTAATATTGATATGATTGTGGATTCAACAGTGGGTCATGCTTTGTTAACTTTTATGGATGGTTTTTCAGGATATAATCAAATCTTTATCCCTCCTGAAGATCAATTTAAGACTGCATTTATAACACCTTGGGGAACCTTTTGTTGGGTCATGATGCCTTTTGGATTAAAAAATGCAGGAGCGACTTATCAACGAGCTATGACTTTGAATTTTCATGATTACATTCATAAGATTCTTGAAGATTATGTGGATGATATCTTAGCAAAATCTATACAAAGAGAAGATCACATTACTACTTTATGGTAGATATTTGAAAGGATTAGAAGTTACAACATGAGATTGAATCTTAAGAAATGTGTCTTTGGAGTTGATTCCAGAAAATTATTAGGATTTATAATCTCTAAACGAGGCATCGAAGTAGATACTGAAAAAATTGAAGCTATTGTTAATATGCCTCCTCCTAAGAATATTTCTCAGTTACAAAGTTTACAAGGAAAAATACAAGCTATTCGCCACTTTATTTCTAATTTAGTGGATCAAACTATCCCTTTTACTTCCTTGCTTAGAAAGGATACCACTTTCTCTTGGAACGATGAGTGTAAACAAACTTTTGAGAAATTTAAGGAGTATCTTTTGAATCCTCCTATCTTACAGCCTACTAATTTTGATAAACCATTTTATTTATACACTTCAACGACTCTGTGGGCTATGAGTGCATTGTTAGCTCAAATTGATGATGATGGTAAGGAAAGACCTGTGTATTATATTAGTCGGACTTTACTTGATTACAAAACAAGATACACAGATTTAGAAAGACAATGTCTAGCTATAGTTTATGCATGTCAGAAACTCAGGCATTATCTTATAAATGTTGAGGTTAATGTGATTGTCAAATTTGATCCTTTGAAACATCTTTTCTCACAAACTGATCTCTCTGGCCGGTTGGCAAAATGGGTGATGTTGCTTACAGAATTTAATCTTAATTTTATTTCTCGCAAGTCTATTAAGGGACAAACATTGACAGATTATCTAGCTGAAGCTCCTTCTCCTCACTCAGATAAATGTTCTACTTCAATAGAATTTCCTGATGATAATATTCTAGCTATTCAAGAGGATGATATTTGTGAATTATATTTTGATGGGTCTAAGTGTAAGACAAGTTCTAGTGTGGGTATCATCTTGATTCCCCCTACAAAAAAACCCATCCCTTTATCATATAAATTCACCTTTCCTTGTACTAATAACATTGCGGAGTATGAAGCTCTTATAGCTGGACTACGAGAAGCTTTATCCCTCAACATCAAACATTTACAAATATATGGAGATTCACAATTAATTGTTGAACAGATTAAAGGAGGATATCAGACTAAGAATGATGAAATGACACAATACAGAGATTTAGCTCTTGATGTGCTTTCACAATTCTCCTCTTATACGATTCAGACTTTACCTAGGAAGGATAATCAACATGCAGATGCCATGGCAAGCGCAGCTTCTTTGGTTTGTCTTGAGAATAATGTTGAAAACTTTCAATTTACTATACAAACTCTTAAAAGCCCTACAATCTCTGACAAGATTACCTCTGATTGTTTCAATTTGCATTCAGATGAATGGTATTCACATATTTTTCATTTTTTGAAGGATGGTACTTTTCCTGAATTAGCAACAAGGAATGCACGTAATCATATTAGGAAACTTGTAGCATGTTACATCATTTTAGGAGATACGCTTTACAAATGCTCTTACAAGGGATTATTATTAAGATGTCTCAATAGAACTGAAATTCTTGTAGCTTTAGCAGAAGCTCATTCTGGTTCTTGAGGGGGACATTTTGGTAGAAAATCCTTGGTTAATAAATTGCTTTGGATGGGATATTATTGGCAAACAATGGAACAAGATTCTTTCATGTTTGTTAAGAAATGTCCTCAATGTCAACAACATAGTAATTTGATTCATGCTCCTGCTCCTGAGCTTCGTAATCAAGTTTCTTCATGGCCTTTTGGTGTTTGGGGTTTTGACCTTATTGGAAAAATCTCACCGGCTTCTTCTCAAGGACATACTTACATTCTCACTACTACGGATTACTTCACAAAGTGGGTTGAAGCTATCCCTCTTCATTCAACAATGGTGGATGTTATTTGTGATTTTATCCTTAATTATATCATAACAAGATTTGGTATTCTTTCGATGATAATTTCGGATAATGGAACCTCTTTAAAAACAAAGAAGTCACAAAATTCTTGGAGAAATATAGAATTCAACATAGATTTTCAACTCCTTACTATCCTCAATCTAATGGACAAGTTGAAGCATCAACTAAAATTATTGAACAAATTTTGAGAAAAACAGTCAGTAAGCATGCGAAAGATTGGCATACTCAACTGACTTATGCTTTATGGGCCTCTAGAACTAGTGTTTTTACTACCATGGGTACTTCTCCTTACAACCTTGTTTATGGTACTGATTCTATTATGCCTTTGGAACTAGAAATACCTTCTCTACATGTTTCATTTCATGGGATAATTGATAAAGATACCTTTTGTGAACAACGCTTACAAGAATTAGAAATGTTGGATGAACAATGAATACATGCATTAGAACATATAAAAGCTTATCATAAATCTCTTCAGAAACAATACAATCATAAGGTAATTGAATGAACATTTGCATTTGGTGATTTAGTCCTTTATGAGAATCAATGAAATGTGAATGCTTTACCAAGCGAAAAAGGAAAATTTAGCACTAATTGGCTTGGACCTTTTGTTGTTATTGAAGACTTTGGTTTGGGTGCTTATAAACTTGCTGATATGGATGGTGTTTCTTTTAAGGAACCCATTAATATTATGCATCTCAAATGTTATTATCCTTAAATTCATTCATTTCTTTCCTTGTGCATTTATGTATTCCTTATAAAGTTTGTTTTATGGGTTATGTAGTTTTAGCAAAATTACATATTGAATATATTTATGCACTTTCTTTCTTTCTTTCTTTCTAAGTTTTATATTGATGAAAGCATAGTAATCAAATATAGAAATAATCAGTAGAGAAATTTTTTCATTCATCAAAAGAGTTTTTCAAGTTTTGATACATATGTGGCCAATGGCCCTATTTATCACTACGTCTATCACTACGCTTTGATGGCCAATGGCTTCCAAATCTCTCTCCTCTATGATATGAAGATGAAGATGTGTGTGTCCATGTGTGGCTCCTCGATATGCTCATACCCTGGGGATGCTCTCGGGCACTCTATAGCTCAACTATCAGCTACTCCTCTCTTTCTCTGCACAATCTCAGCTCTTTCTGGATGCATGCAAAGATATCAGCATGCCTATCAAGATCTATGCGACTGATGGAAGAATCTCTCTTGTCGACTTGTAGTCAGTAGGATATAATTGTATCCTTGAGAATATTGTATACAAAGCTCCTCCACTCCACTATGCTAGCTATAGAATGAAACTTTTATTAGTCTAGTGTCCTTTTTATCTCAAATCAAATCACATATTCAATCAAATTTCATATTTCATACCTGGGTCTCCCTCTTGGACATCACTAAAGTATCTAGATGGTGGAGGCATGGAGTGACTACTCTCTCTGTGCTTGCTATATCTAGGTCTTGATGGTGGTGTCTCTATGTGGGGCCATGGGGGCCATCGTGATCTCAATGGTGATGCATGAGTAATAGGTATATCTGCACTAGTATCTACAGTGAGGGGCATGTCCTTAGCTCTCTCCTCTGATCTCTCCTCTGCTCTATCTACTCTCTCCTCCTCCATGGGATCTCCCTCGAAGATGTGCTCCTCCTCATCTCTAATATCCTCATCCTCCTCTGTGGTACCACTATCCTAGTTTGTCCCCTCTATAAAACCTAGATCACTTGTGGGATAATCCTCAGGAAAGATAGGATGGATCCCCTACAAAATCTAGTACCTGATGTAATCCCCACTCACTCCTGAATAGGTCACATCTGATGGTACCTCTATGTCCTCTATCTCATCAACATCGCTATCCTCTATGTCTGCTATTGATGGTCAATGCATGGGGTCAGGTCTCTGATAGTATCTCATTGTATGTACATAGTGAGGTACTACTTTAGGGACTCCCTGTAACAAGCCAAACTACCTCATCACCTAATCATAATAGTAGGGCATCACTATATGACTCTAAAAACCCTCTAGCAACTTACATTGCTATGAATGTCTCATTTGGAATTGTGTATCAGGCCACTCTGTCATCTAGCAGTAGGGTCTCCATATCACATCAATGCTTGAAATGCGGTCTAGATGTACTCTCCAATAGAGCATATCTCCAAACTGCCAAACATCTCTCAAAGGATATGCGAAGGATCTCACTGTACTCGCATCTACCATCATTGGAAATCCTTGTGGACATGTACATGTGAAATTCTCAAATATCCAAATCTACAAGAGTGTGCATATCAATAAACTCTCCCTCTGATACCTCACTAGCTGAGCTAGCATGCTACGACCCCATGAGAATGTGGTCCTCTCTCTCCATCCTTTGTATGACATGTGTAAGAGGTGAACAAAATATAGTACCCTTTGAGTTGGGTAACATAACCAAGGATACTATGCAAAGCATCACCTTCCGTACTAAAGGTGTAGGACCTGACAGTATGGATGATAATAGGACCTGATCTGACTAGGTCTGCATCTATGGAAGTAGATCCTATACAATAATTTGCATCTACACGGATCTCCTCACAAGAACATTGTGCTCTAGGTCTGACAGTCTAACCTCAGACTAGAAGCCGCATGATCCTGTAGACATCCTCTAATGTCATTGTAATCTCACCAGAGGGAAGATGGAAGGAGCATGTATCCTCACCCACCTCTCTATCAGAGCCGATAGCATGGCTCGGTGTAGTCTGATCTGTGGAAGGATCGATACCCAGTATAGTCCCACATCCCTCAATAACTACATCTCCTCATCATCAAGCTCAGACAGTCTCTCTCTGACCATGACTAGAAACTCTCCAAAGGGATGCTCTCAGAAATAGACCAAGTTCTGCGAGCACAAATACCATATCAGTCATCTACATCATCACATCTACAAATCTAACTGAACTAGGTCAAATTTGACCTCAGTTAGGTCAAGGATGACCTTACTAGGTCAATGTTGAATTTTTTGGGTTAGGGTCAACCTTTTTAGGTCAAGGTCAACCTCATCCCAGAAACAAGCAAAAACCATCTGGTCAATGTCGACTTTCATGGGTCAAAGTTGACCTAGATGGGTCAATGTCAACCTAGATGGGTCAGGGTCAACCTAAGAGGGGTAAGGTCAACCTTTCCTATAAAAAATAGCAATTTGAAAAGTACAAAGGTAGACGATAGAAAACTCACCTCAGGTAGTGACCATCCGGTAGCCAGGCTGTGTCTAAGAAGCTCCAGGCACATCGCTCGAAGTTCTTCTCTTCTTGGCATCTTGCTTCCTCATTTTGAATATACAAATGGTAAGAATGAGTAAGTATTTCTCTCTTTTCCTTATTTATAAGTTCAAATTAGGGTTTTATTAGGGTTTCCTTAGGGTAAACTCGGATTTCCCTTCTTATGCATTTAGACATGCATCCACTCTTTTCATCATAACTTGAGTTTAGTAACTCCTTTTTTAGTGTTGTCAACGATGTTGGAATCATGATTCAGATATCTAACTCCTTGAAATAGTTTAGGAGGTTTAGGAATCATTTTAATTGGTTTAGGAAAGGACTTTTCAACACACTACATATCTAGTATATAGAGTTTTTTCTTATCACCCTGTTTCACCCTTCTGAAGTAGAAAGCTGAAATAGGGGGGCATAAGGGGCTTTATACACTTCTCAAATTGTCATATAGTAAGCCCTAGGTGATTTATGGATTTTCATTAATCTTGTGTGTTGCAAGTTCTAACAGTTTTCTGCATGATCTATACATTGAGGACTTGGCTATATCCTTTTTATTTAATATAATATTTTCTTACTTTAGCTTGCATATTCACGTAGTGTCATATTTGAGCTAAAGTGGGGGCTAAATGTATCATCTTAAAATGGAAGCACTTCCATATTGATAGGTTTAGCACCCTCTTTTAGTATATTTATCATGATAGACTTGCATTTAGGATGCATTCTGCACTTGATTTCTGCATTTTAGGTGAAATTAGGGTTAGGATCCTGAGGATTCTCCTTAATTTCCCTCTTCCATGGCTTTAATTTCTAGGTAGGACTTATAAATAAGTCCTCCTAGCCTTCATCATGATCATCATAGGATTTTTTCCCTCTTCCCAGCATTCTATCCCATCCTGGCATCATTTCTAGGTCTCCAGGCATCCCTGGGACCTCCAGTCCCTAATCCTAGCAAGATCTGGATCTCTGGGTCTAAGTTGACCTAGACTCTGACCTAGGTCAGAGTCAAGGTCATCCCTAACCTAGGTCAAAGTTGAGCTCTTCCCTAACCTAGGTTAGAGATGAGGTCATATTTGACCTCCACCAGAATCTGTGCCCCTTTTTCAGATTTGGCCCGGATGGGCCCCGAAATAAATGTCGAGCCCTCAGATCTGAGTGCGGAAAGGTTTTAATTCAAAATTTATTTAATTATTTTCCCTCCTTAGTTGTTTATTGTGATTGGACCATAATTTGAGGTGAAATTTGAATTATGGGTCCTCACATTGCTCTAGGAGCCTCACCTTGAAACCTCTATATAAAGACTCTCATTTGCATTCATTTTCACCAAGTGATTTCACACAAGAAATCCTATTGCAAGAAGATTCAAGCAAGCAAGGAATGGTGAAGTGAAGATGCACGATTGTAAGAGGATGATATAGAAGATCAATCCATTGTTGATATCAAGCGTCTTTGTGAACACACCATTGTGAACACATACTTGGAGCAAGAGATATCCTTTCTTCCTTGATCCACCATTACCAACTTTCAAGCATTCAAAGATACAATCATGGGGTAGCAATTACAGATTGTGAGTTTGGGAGAAGTACTTTAGCCTTGGGGGCTTGGTATGCTTTTCTATCTCATTCAAATCTATGCATTGTTGTCTCATACATATTCACGCTAGGGTTTTGATCTAGAGGATTAGATCTTGGCATTACACTTTTAATACATACACACACACATTCTATTTCAATCAGTTATTTGTGGAGGTAGAGATCACCAAAATGGGGGTTTGACTAAGGCAAAACCCTATATAGCCACCCCAAGAACACCATTTTTCAGATACTTGCAATTGTTGTTTCAGGAATTAGAGGATAGATCTGATTACCCTTTTCGAAAAACTTCTGAGATTTATGAACAGAGTCAAAATCAGCCTTCAAAATAAAAATGTAGTCTTTGACCTTTTATCAAGGTCAAAGACTACCTACTACCGGAAAGATGAAAGTTTTCTGGGTTTTTTCTGTCACAGCTTCCTGGTCTTAAATCTGATTGCAAAATCTTCTAAAACTTCGCACAAGCTTTAGAAAATAGGTATTTCTAAATCTATTTCATGATGAGGTATGTATCTTAACCTAATTAATTTTCAAGTATTTTCATATTTACTTTACTTATGCTATTCCAATCAAAACACATTACAAATAAATAGTGTTGAATGTTAGGTGCATTATTAAGGCTCCATTTTTAACTTATTCACAATATTTATAAGCTCAAAGGCCATTGTATGGTCTTCCTAAAGTTTTATGATACTAGGTGAGGAATGGTGAGCATGAATTTGAAAAACTATTTACAAAATGATTTTCCTATTTTGACTAAATTTATATTTCGCCAAAGTAATTGAAATCTTAATTAGTCTAGAATTCTTCTAGATTTTAAATTGTGTACAATTTTTTCCATCAACATTTTGAATCATTCTCCTTGATCTATCGTCAAGATGAGTAAGCATGAAAAGAGAAATAAGAAAATTAGTAGACCAAAGTGACTAAAAAGAGGAGGGGGAAAGGAGAGGCATAATTACCAAGGCCTAGAAAAATAAAGGGAACAAAAAGAATAAAAAATTAAAAAACCACAAGAAAGGGAAACTATAAAAGAAAAAAAAGAATACAAACACACAAGTGTGTGTGTGTGTGAACAAAATAAAATACCTATAGGAGCAGAACAGTAGAATTACCTAAAGAAATGTGAAAAAATAGACAAAAAAGGAAGAAAGCACAAAGGAGAAACAAGAAACCACAAACACTCGATAATTAACAATAATAACCAAATGATGAGTGAGAGAGAGAGAGAGAGAGTAAAAACAATGAAAAAAAGAGACTAAAAAGATGACTAAATAAAAAATATATACATAGAATAAACAATGAAAATATATAGCAAAAATGTGGAAGATTAGATTATAGCGAAAAATTGCACTGCATAACAAGTAGGTAAAACTAGGGTTAATGCACCACGAGCATGCAAAGGCAAAAAACCATGGTCTTGATACATTGAAAACATCCTCCAACTCTGCTCTTCATTTGGCCTCTTGATCCACAAGCCCGGATAAGAATTTTTCCAGCTACTGTTTCAATTGCTAGTCATATGGGCATAAATATAAAGATTGTAGACGGGAGGATGTGCAACATTTGCATCCTACCTATGATCACCTCAAGGATTTTACTGCAAAACAAAAGGCTAAAAGCCTACTAGAATCTCAAGAAAATGAACAAGCATTGGCTAAGATCTCTGTCTCAGCTGCGATCAATTCTCACTGCAATACAACTAATCCGTCAAATAATATTTCTGGCAAGGAAGATAATAGCTTAAGGGATTCTAAGCAATTTGAAGCCCCCAAAGCTAGGGTTTTGGGTTCCAACTCTGAAACCCGAATTGATAATGGATATGGGATCTAAAACAAGCTAAGGGAGCATAAGATTTTCTCTATTAAATTGTTGGATGAACAAATGACTTTCTTTGCAAAGACCAAATATGCAAAGTTGGGGAGATCTAATGAAGATTCAATCAGGGAAAAAAATAATGAGCAGATTTCACTTCAAACTAACTCTGGTTTGGGGAAAGTTGGAGTGGTATCTGCTAAGGCTCTTACCGCTCACATTGTGAATCAACCCCCAACATGGCAATCAGCTAAAATATGGTATGACTGCCCCAGGACCACAAAGGCCCTATCATCCAGGATAATTCTAGCTAAAAGCTCCTACGAACCTTTATCTGCTTTGGGGGGGGAGGAATGCCAGAGGCTAAGGTGTCTTCCAGTGGTGGTAGAGCAAGAAAGGAAGAATGGCAATTGTTAAAAGGTAATAAGATGGTAAAATCTGTCCCTAAAAAACTTAATAGCAGCAATATTGTTCTTAAAAACTCTTTTGAAATGTTAAGCAGAAATCTAACCCCTTGTAAAAAGCTTCCTAATTTAGCAATGCATTAGAAAAGTAGGGTTTTGGAAGGGGGAGAAGCTTCATGGGGGAAATCACATCTGGGTTGTGAATACGCACAAAAAGATGTGAGAAATTCCCCCCTCCCCCTTTATAAAACCCTAGGGTATGATCAGGGAGCCTCAAAAGGTGTAAATAAATTGGTTTCTATACACAGATCTCCAAATGCTTATAGTCCTCCTCATCGTAGGAGGAAAAATGAGAAATCATTTAGCAGGAAGCTTCATAGCCTGGTTAAATCGTGCATTGAGGAAAACCCCTCACAGTCAATGATTAATGATAATGTTTATACTCCGCCACATAGGCATTCAGCTAATTATAAAAAATTATCATCTTCAGCATATGGTAATCATGATCCTAATCATTATATGTTAACACTGGATGAAAGTTACATTCTACAAAATCAAAGTGATTGTGCAAAAGCAGGTGTAATATACAAATGGATGGGAATAGGGGCTCACATTGAGGATATAATTAAAGGCCCCGTATCTCTATTCCCCTCAGAGGTAAGTACTACTATCTTGGCTGATAACTTCATTTTTGTAGACTGCAAGTGTAGCTCCCTCAAAAAGAAAATACTAGAGGAAGGTTATTTGAAATTTAGAGAAATTTCCTTTTTTGTATGTAATTGGTTTCCTTTATTTAATCCAATTAATGTAGTGGATTTCTTGGTAGAAAGAGCAATTATACTAAGAAATCTACCATTAGAATTTAATAACCTAGAGACTGTTAAGAATATAAGTAATAGGATTGGCATTTTTAAAAGAGTAGTTAAAGCTAAACATAATCATTCAGATATGATTATCATAGTTAATTTAAATTATCATGAGAATTACATTCCACCTTTAAAGTTGTGTTTCAATTCAAATTCCATAATTATTAATCCCAAGATTTTAGATGATATCATAGAAGATTCTAAGAAGGAAGATAGTCCGTTCTTATTTACTTATAAGGCCTGTACAGATGCTCATTATGGCCTAGATAATAAGGTGAAGGTAAACTTCTTAAAATATAAAGGGGGTTTTGTGCTTTTGAATACTGAAAAGGAGTATTTAGAGGTTCCATCTCCCCATTTGAATGAAATTAAAACCCCGATTATGAATTGCAATGCTCATGACTCCTTTAAATCCCCTTTACCTATAAAGAAATTGGAAACTCCCCTCATTAACAATTTTGAAATTATTAGCTCGGGTACTATAAATGTAACTGAGAATGATAACCTATTGGATATTGGTTGTAAGGATAATATAGTAGATCAGCTAGATCTAAACCTTACAGACCAAACCTCTGCACAGGACAAAGAAAAATTTGATATGATTGAATGGGAGGAAGGCCCAAATTTAAACCAGCCTTTGAATCCTAACAGTTTAGACACAAATGCACCAAAAACACAAGATATAAATAAAAATCATTTGGATGTACCTAAGACGGATCCACCAACAGAACAAACTATAACTTCAAAAAGCTCTAGCCCAACAACAGTAAAAGAATCAGACAAGAAATGCAAAGAGGAAGTGAACCAAATCATTAATTATTGAGGAGAATCTCTTACAGATGAATTAATGGATATGTTTATGGACGAGATATGTGATTTTGATGAATTAAAATACCAAAAAGAAACACTAATCAAACTCATTCAAAACTGCATCTTAGAGGAAGAGGAGGAGGAGAATAACAGGAATACACAACCTCTTCACTCCACTTCCGCGGAAGTAGAAATCACAGCTAAAGAATTACCTAATATCTCTACTTTGAAACCTGTAATTCCTGATATAAATAAAGAAGAAAAAGAAAAGGATAGCATTAGTATAAATAATGATATTATATTACATAAAGATAAAAATGATACTCACTGTCCGTATGTAAATGCTAAAGAAACTCTGCTCAAGGGGAAGGAACCAACAACCTCAATCCCTATAGAGTTAGAATCTTTAAACTTGGACCTGTCAAATAATCCAGAGGATATAATTGAAATTTATGGTAAAGAAATTATTGATAAAGAAGAGATCCAAGCTCAATTAGAACCTGAACAAGATGATTTAGAGCAGCAGGTTAGTAATTTAATTAAAATTACAGGAAATCATGCATCGGTTAAAGATTCCATAGATGGCCTCTTTGGTATTTCTAATGAAGACAGGCATTTGGGCATAGCAATGAATAGAGGAAGTCTAAGTACTCCCAATATCAATAGAATTAAAAAGAAGAGAGGGAGGAAATCCACTGTGGAGTTAAGATCTATAGATGGTAATGCAGGAAACCAAAAAAAGATTGCAAATATTCTGTATGCAGGGAAGGGGAAGTGCCTTCCCAAAGAACAATGAAAGTTACTACTTGGAATGTTAGGGGTCTAAATGCCCCTAACAAACAGAGATTAACTAAAAGATACTTTAAAAATTTTGATTCCGAAATCATTCTATTACAGGAAACTAAGCTTAATAGAGAGGAAAGCACTAAGTTTAGCAAAAGATTAGGCATTTGGAAGTCAAAGTTTGTTTCTTCAGTAGGTCACTCAGGTGGGCTAGCAGTATTGTGGGACCCTCGTAAAGTGGTGGCTATACCCACACTCACTAACGATAACTGGATGGCACTAGAAATTAAAAGCCTAAAATCTAATTTAAAATTTAACCTAATCAATGTATAAGGGCCAATCCCTAATGAAAAAAAAAGGAGAATTTGGTAGGAAATACAACTCTTTCTAACTGAAAAATTAGAACACCCTTTCGTTATTGGAGGAGACTTCAATGTTATTTTAGATCTAGAAGAGAAATATGGGGGCTCTCAATTTATATCGCAAGCCCATAAAGACTTTAGCAAATGGGCTACGGATAATCATCTAATAAGCATCAACATAATTAACGGAATTTATACATGGAACAACAAAAGAGCTAGATTCAGCCACATAGCTGAAAAACTAGATAGATTCTTTATTAGGACTAACTCTGATAACTTTAATCAGCTAGTCAATGCGGAGATCCTTCCAGAAGCAGGATCGGATCACTTCCCTGTCAGGCTTAACATTATAGAGAATTCCAAACCTTCAAGAAATCCCTTCAAGTTTGAGTTTATGTGGTTCCAAAACCCAGAATTCTTAAACCTCTTAGAGGAATGGTGGAAACAAATCTTGATAAAAGGATAAAAAATGTATTGCTTAATAGCAAAATTAAAAATCATCAAAAATAAAGTGTTAGAATGGAATAAGAATAATTTTAATAATATATTCGAAGAAAAAATCTAGTTAGAACAAGAAATAACTAACCTGAACAATATAGTGATAGAACAAGGTATGAACGAACTTAGCTATCACAAGGAAAAGGAGCTGATGGCTAAATACAATGATATCCTCCTAAAAGAAGAAATTTTCTAGAAGCAGAAATCTAGGGAATCTTGGCTTAAGGAGGGTGACAGCAATACTAAATTTTTCATAATACAACTAACTTTAAAAGGAGCATTAATAGAATAGCCAAAATTAAGACTATCGAGGGGCAAATAATTGAAGACCTTGATCAGATATCAATTGTCCTTATGAATTTTTATCAATCCCTTCTCAATAATACAGAGGCATCCGACCTTATTGCCCAAAATGAAATGCTTAAAGCCATTCCCAAGTTGATTACGGAGTCCGACAATAAAATGATTAATAATAAGTTATCCCTTGAGGAAGTTAAAATAGCAATGTTTCAACTCCATCCAGATAAAGCACCAGGACTAGATGGATTTCAAGCTGGCTTTTTCCAAAAGTGCTGGCATTTTGTTGGAGAAGAGGTCTGGCAAGCAGTGGAAGCTACTAGAAACTCAGGTTCTTTGCTAAGCGAAATAAACCATACCTTTTTTACATTAATTTTGAAAAAGAATGAGAGTACGGATCTAGGGGACTTCAGACCTATTTCCCTATGCAATACCATATATAAGATCCTCTCCAAATGCTTAGCAAATAGACTCAAAACTCTTCTTCCCACTATTATTTCAGAAGAGCAGACAGGTTTTGTTGCAAGTAGATCGATTCTGGATGGAATAATTATAGCTTAAGAAATAATTCACACTGCTCAATTAATAAAGGAACCTAGTATGCTAATGAAAATAGACATCCAAAAAGCATACGATATAGTAGACTGGAGATTCCTATGCAAATGTATGGAAGCCTTCGGCTTTTCTAAACAATGGATTAACCTTATCTTCAATTGCATCTCAACCCCTAAAATTTCAATTCTTAGCAATGGAAATCTGGAAGGCTTTTTTAATATCCAGGGGCATCAGGAAAGGAAATTCGATGTCCCCTTTCCTCTGTGTCATTATGGCTGAAGCATTAGGAAGATCTATTACAAAGAAACAAATGGAAGGTAAAATCTTGGGGTTGAAGGCATCGAAAAATATTCCTAATATTACTCACCAGCAGTTTGTGAATGACACGATTCTACCTGGCTCTGCTAACAGACAAGAAGCAAGAGCCTTCAAAGACATTTTAAACGTCTAAATGAAAGCCTCAAGTCAGCGTGTTAACCCCACCAAATCGGAAATCTTCTTTATTAACACCTCTCTGAAGATCAAAAAGGAAATCTGTAGCATGATGGGATACAAAATTGGCAAATTTCCATGCAAATATTTAGAATCGACCTAGATATAGGTCTCCTATCATCCAAACTTTGGCAACAAGTTATTACCAAAGTACAAAACAAGAAAAGTTCATGGAAAGGAAAATGGTTAACAAAAGCGGGTAGGATGACGATGATCAAATCAGTCCTTTCAGCCATACCTACATATCATTTGTCTATCCTTCCCCTTCTAATTAGCGTTAAAAAGGAATTAGATAAATTGTTTCAAGATTTTTACTGGCAAGGCCCATCTGAAGACAAAAAACTTGCCCTTATTAAATGGGATACCTTATGTAAACCAATATCAAAAGGGGGTCTTGGCATCAAAAACTTACTATGGCAGAACCAAGCCCTCGGTGCTAAACTTATATGGAGAATGTACAATGAATCAAGCAGTAAATGGGAATCTATATTACTACACAAGTACATCCCTGATTTGGATCCCATTAACTTTTTCAGGTCAAACTCACATGTTAAAGGCTCTCGGATATGGAATTATATTAAGGATTGCAAAGGGATTATTAGCAAGTATCTTTCATGGGATGTAGGAGCAGGAGATCAAGCTCTATTCTGGGATGATTTGTGGGCAAGCCTTACTCCCCTTAGTAAACTGGGCTTCTCCATGGAGTTTATGGAAGAATGCAAAAGAGGTATAGGCATCTATCTTAAGGATTACCTTTGTAAGAAGGAAGATATTAAATGGAGTGATCTAAAAGAAATTGATGATGTATGGCATGAGAAGAAAAATCTTTTGGCAATTCTAAAGGACAGAGAGGTAACACTTAAAAATAGATCAGATATTTTAATATGGGCAGGATCTAATAATGGTACCTATTCTATCAAGGAGGGCTATAATTCAATTATTAGGGATCAAAATATGGATAATATAGACATACCTTTGAACCTTTGTTGGAATAAATCCTGCCTCCCAAAAGCTGGCATGTTTCTATGGGCGGCTCTGCAAAATAAAATTCTTACAATAGACAGATTAAATAAACTGGGTTTTGAAAGGCCATCTAGATGCCCTTTGTGTGAAAACCATTCTGAGAATGTTAATCATATCCTCCTTAATTTTCCTTTTTCCCAAAACTGCTGGAATTGGCCTCACCAAAGTTTAGGTTGGAAATCTACTTCTCATTGTGATTTAATCAGCAACCTTAAAGCATGGCCATCTCTTTATAAAGACAATTTATTTAAGGATATATGGACTATAGCACCATCAATAGTAGTATGGGAAATTTGGAAAGAAAGAAACAGAAGGATTTTTACTGACCAAAAATTAACATCGAACTCGATCACAAACAAGATAGAAATGTCTATAGTAGAAATTATTAATAGCAAACTCAGGGACAAACTTAGCTACGAAGAGTCATTCAAGAGCTGGGATAACAAAATCAGATGCAAATGGTCAAAATTAGAAATCCCTCCCCTATATGGTAAAGGGGGACCCAAAATGAAATCTAATAGAGCCTCCTGTAAATGGATACCTCTGAAAGATGGGTGGTATAAACTCAACTTTGATGGAGTGTCGCAAGGTAATCCTAGGGTAGCAGGTATTGGGGGGATCATTCACAACTGGAAGTCAGAAGTTGTCGCTAAATTCTCAAGACCCATCAATCCCACAACAAACAACATGGCTGAATGTATAGCAGCATTAGAAGGGCTTAAATTATGTAAGAGTCTTAACATTACAAAAGTAATTATTGAAGGAGACTCTCAAATTATTGTCAATGCCATTCTTTCTAAAAAAACTCCTAATTGGATTTTGAATTCGAAAATAGAAGAGATTAACCTAATAATGGTGAGTATAACAAAGTATGAAATCTGACATACTTTTAGAGAAGGCAATATAGAGGCTGACATGCTAGCTAATCTAGGAGCTAATGGAGTGGTAACAATGGATCAAGATACCTAAAAATTCTTTAAGTTTCAAATTAATGATATGATAGTTCAGTTAATTTACTTTTATACAAACCTTAGTAGTACATTTAGAAAATTGAGATATATTAATAATAGTAATCATCATTATCCTTAAACAAAATTTAATAGATTAAGCATATTAAAGTAGAAGGCTCTTAATTATTAGTCACCTTTTATGGATAGACAACGCATGTTTAATTACTAATTCTTTCTATATGATAGATCCTAATATCCTGCAATGATTAGATGCATTGCTATGTCCAGCAAGAAAATAGAGATATTAAACCATGGCACATTTTTAGGCTCTAAACTCAGCATCGCAATGATTACAAGATAAAGCTTAAGAACAGAGTAGGATGATTAGATATCATCGATGTAGGTCAATCCCATTATTCATCTATTTCTCTGCCATCATATAATATAGTAAAGGATTCATGGCACACTATTAACACTAAACCTCAGTGCTGAAATGATTAAAAGATCAAGTCCTAGTAATTGAGTAGGACAATCAGATATCTTTGACATTTGTCAATCTGATTAGCATTTTATCTCCTTGTCTTCTTATATTATAAGCTGGTTGTGCAAACCATCAGCACAATTAAATAGATGGTATGATTACGAGGAACAATTAACATTACAGATAGGCTTTCTTTTATAGATCTGGTAGTGGCTAGAGATAGCATGATAACCAGGGATGGGTAGTTTTTCCTCATCATACATCCTATATACTCATTTATTCACTAGGTTTCAACTCTCGCGGCTGTTGGATACCACCATTATGTATTTTTTCTTAGGAAATTGTATCATTACTTTTCTTTCCCGAGTAATTCATATAGCACATTGATTTTATCCTGGTTAGCAGTATGGAAACCTTCTAAGTATTAGAAGATACCTAGAAGAACTCTAATACTTAGAAGGTAGTCTCTTGGTTATTCCAAAAAGTTCAACCAGAGAGTGTATTTTTAGGATCCTAAGAATAGGATCTCTAAGTAGCCACCATGGAAACTAGATTGTGCACCTTTTACACAAAGAGTGATCGTGCTATGGCTTTCTGAGGATGCATTTTTCCTGAAAGATGGAATCAAATCCTTAATCCCTTGCCCGATTCAACTAGAAGGGCTATAGAAAAGTCCATTAGGGATTGACATTTCAACAGCCTTTATTCATATAGGACTAATGGAGGGGTGATAGGCCAGTTTATTGCCCTTTCCATTTTTGCAGGCAAGAGCAAGGCAGATATAATCAGGGTATCAAGAGAGATTTTTTATGAGGAACATTTAGGAGGGTTGGATAAGATGGTGCATTGTGTTGATAACAATCTCACAATCCCTTACCTAGAAACCACAATGCAGACTGACATGGAGGAGTTGGATAATATCCCTTAGTCATAGAGGATAGCCATGCTATCCTTCAAGGATGAAGGAAATTTTGATAGCCATTGGCCAGAAATGGCCAGAAACATAGATTTCCTTTACAAATAAATTCTGGAAGAAGATATGGACAATAGTTGGATGCTAAAATACTGGAGATTGGAAGGTTTTGACATACCTTCAGAGATGGACAGCATTTCTCCCCCTAACTTGCACACTATGGCTCCAGAAATGCCTAGATGCACTAGGGAAAACAAGAAAGATCTGGAAGAGATCGAATGCATTGTTGTTATGATTAGAAGGGACAACGCTTGGAAGTGTGTGGCTGTACAGAAAAATCAAGATCAATAGCTTAGATGCTCAGAGGATTTAAGAGTTTTGAGTATAACAGTTTAGCTATTTCTATAAATAGATATATGTGTTTAGGTTTAGGAGATTTTACTAGACTCAATTAAAGGTTTCTTAATGTGATTAGAATCAAGTCGTGACTGTATATATTTTAATATTGATAAATTCTTATTAGTTTAGCAGTCCCAGGTAAGTGGATACAAGGGACCCTTCTGTGTATGAACGATGGACATATATATGGACATAAAAATCAGGTATACTAAGGTTTATAATCTTAATTTAGCTTGTATATTTTCTACAGTACTCTAATGCTAAAGATAGATCTATAGATAGAATCTTTATTGAACAGAGGATGCTACTGTGATTATGGTGGAAACCTAAGCCCGTGTATATAAGTTAAGTGTTTTGATATAGCTTAGAAGGGATGATAGGTGATACAAATAGGATTACGGCTATGTTTATTACTGACTATTTGCCTAATATGCTCATCCCCTGTGGAATTTTTCAAATATGGAGTAACCCATTTAATAAACAGTATAGATTCAGAAATTTAAGAAGATTATGGATATTGTTAGATTTTAACAGTAATTAACCTTTTTACTAGCAATCATATATATATTAGTGTGTTTAATAAATCATAATAGTCTAAACACACTAATATATATATTTTATGACTTTTCTGAAAAGAACCTCAATTGCATTTGTTATTCTAAACTAATCTTAGACTACAGAGGAATGTCCTCAAGACTACATATCTTGCATAGTTTCCCTCCACGGAAATAATGATAAAATTAAGATATGCAATATAACATAGATCAACTCTATATATTTTTTCAGAAATGCAATAGGCTTGAAAAGATGTGTTCAATTTATTAAGATGAATTATAAATTGGGAGAAACATGTAATTGAGATTACACTACAGAATCTAGCATCAATTGTAAATCCTACACTAAGCTAAAGGTTTCTGATGTCAAAGATTATATATATATATATATATATATATATATATATATATATATATATATATATATATATATATATATATATATATATATATATATATTGATGCTGTTTGCTAAGATTTATAGATTTGCAAAGTTCAGAATCAGGATTTCTTCAATCTTTTTACTTTTTATAGTTTAATATATATAAATATAGATATGTTGATAAATGTATATCTATATTTATATATAGTTGATCAGCTTCAATATATGAATTTTGAATATTAGGATTATCTTTGGCTGGCTTCACAACACATTTGGTTATATATATTTAGGGTAAATACATACAACCATGTGTATTGGTAAATTGGATTTTGGCTTATCACTCTGAAGAGGTGTTATTCCCATAGTTGGAATTTCCTTTGATTTAATTTATAGAGACCTGCAATATACCTTAGTCCAGCACTTCTTCTTGATAACTTGCTAGGCCTGACTTGTTATAAGGCAGAGTATTAACATAATAAAGTAGAGCAGGCTTAGTCCTTTGGCAATCACTCTTAATGTTATAAGTGACAGGAAATTACAACCTTAATTGGTAAGGGCTACGAATTTTAAGGTACATTTGGTCTCTATCACTATCATTTCAGTAAGGTATTTGATTAAATAAAGGTAAGAAGATATTAATAGCAATGGAGGAGCAGGGGCTTGGAAAAGGTAAAAACTAAGGTTATGATGACACTTTAATCCTAATTATAACGTATTTTCTAATAATACCCACTTTTTTTAGACATGTAATGAAATCAAGATGAAGGTTTTTTATATATATGTTGGTTAACCCTTGGTTTTGGAAGATGTCTTATATTTCAGATATTTTTCATATCCGGATGAACAAACCGTTATCGACATGAAGAGGATCAGATAATGATATTTAATTGTATAAAGGATTTATTCTGGTCAAAACACCAGTCAATGTATATCAACTAAATTATGATTTTAAAAGAAAAAATATATCTCGAACTTATTGAGACTTGGGTATGCCCACAAAATTAGGTATAAATCTCGATAGTTATCAAGCCATGGGTATGCCTATGGTAGCTATGTATATTTAAAAATCTCGACAATTGCCGAGTCATGGGTATGCCCATGTAAATTTTGTATAAGTACAAGACTTCGGTCCTGGGCAAGGCTGGAGGTTTTCTCAACCTTGCTCTTTCGTACCAGCGCCTACAGTGAGCGGGGTCTCATTGTAAAATTACTTTTATATTAATAAAAAACTTTCAGGGCTTCGGCCTTTTACCGATCAAAAAAAAAAAAAAACAATGAAAATATATAGATTAAATGTAAGATTGAAATTACATAATTTTAATTTAAAATTTTATAAATATATGAAATATAAACATAGAAGAAAGCAAAAAGGTCAATATAGAAATATAAAAAGGAATTAATCATACATAATGCAAAAAAAAATATTTGAAAATTATATAAATATACATAAAAGAAGAAAATGGCCAAGCACTAAAGAAGACAACAAAAACACCATCGAACAAAGGAACAAAAAAGAAACAAGCACAAACAAAAATTAGAGACTAAAAAGGAGGGAAAAAAATGCATGAAGGAACAGGAAAATGAGGACAAGGGATCAAAGAACACTAGAAAAAGAAAAAAAAGAGGGAAATAGGAAAAGCATCACACAAAACAAAGGAGAAACACAAAAACAAAAAAGAATGGAGAAGAGGACTAGGGAGGGATGTGAGGTGGTGGGGAGGGGGCGAGGAGGGTTGATCATGAAAAGAGGAGGGCAAAGACAGTGGCGGAGAGGGGCAGTTTCGAAGGTGGGATAGTAAAAGGTGCCAAGAGAAACTTTGATTATAGCCACCATCACAATTAAGTTTGGAGAAATAATTGGAGATTTGGATGGCCTACCTCTTGAAGAAGTTGCCTTCTTTGACTAGAAGTTGAATATCTTTAGAGGAGATATGATACCTAGTTTTGGTGGAATGCTCAGCGAGAGCTGACTTAGTGATTCTCTCATGAGTGATATCAACATGATATTCTTTTATTCTAATACCAATAAAATGACCACTGTCATCAATTGAAATCTTTGAAAGAGAAAATGACAAACAATTTTAAAATTTTCATCCTCTACATACAAAAGCCAAACCATTGTTTTAAATTTAATGAAAAGATAGAGCACCTATCCAGCATACTAAATATGTATTTAACCCTGAATAATAATTAAAAACATTGGCATTTGTCAGCAAACCTGTTTGGGAAGCCCAGTGAACGCTGCGATGCCACGTGTCAATTTCACTAAACTCGAAATAAATCGCGCTCTCAAGTTAGCTACCATAAAAACCAATGCAAACTTGGGAAACACTACAAATAAAACCATCTTAAATAAAACATCTCTTAAAATATTTCATAACGTGCATCCAACTAAATTGGATCCGGACAAAAGAAAACAGACATTTCTAACATCGAGATCATCTACCGACATTTTCAAATCTCACAGCGTCAACGTGACCAACTCTCAATTTAACGCGTTTACGAAAGAAAATCCAGGGAGCAATCCAAATAAAAAAAGGGCACGTCTTCTAGAGTCCATCAAGCTGTTGTTGGCCTCCACATGTCAAATAATCCTACATACTTGCCTATAAAAATAGGAAAGACATTTGGAATTTAGTTGGACAAAACAATATAATGGTCACCTGTGCACGTGACAGAGATTTAACATATTGTCTACCGGGCAATGTATGTCTCCTCACGCGTATGGAGTTGGACCTCGGAATCTAAGTCAAGTATTCTCAATGCCTAAGAAATGTTTGTGTTTGTCGGTTATAGCCAATCTTTATATACGTTTGTCCATATATTAAACTAAATTTTACCCAGAACCCTTGATGCAAATTGAACTGATTTTCAGACACTTTGTCCACGCAAATTCTAGAAGGTTATGTCAATCCAGTATACTTGGTGCATATTTGACTGTAAAAATAGTAGTTAAATTCAAATCTAATTTTCCAAATAGAACCATTCATGAAAAAATAGTATAAAATCTAAGGAGAAAACAGAATTTGGTACTGCAGCATATCATATTGGAAATTTGCTGGTATCTCCGACATGAGTAAGGAGGAGCTCGGATTCCTCTTCAGAATCGACATGCATTCATCTCCAATGAGCCCAGACACAATAGAGACTAAATTGCAGGACTCTTTGTGTGCAGCAGAGAGGGTAATTTTGAAATGGGACATCAAGACCGAAAAGAAAATGCTCCTGGAAAGCGGCCCAGAAGAAGTGAATAGGTACATGAACACAGTCGAAAATGTCCACCAACTGATGAAACGGTTTTCTGCTCGTGGGAGAGTCTCTGCGGATATGACTCGCGTGCAGAGGCTATTGGAGATATCAATGGCTCGTCTGGAGATGGAATTTAACGAAATTCTGTCATCTTACAGCGAGGCCCTGGATCCTGAGCGGTGGTCGTGGAAGCGGGAGTCGTTCGATTCGAGTACAGACGACAGCGTCAGTATTAGCAGCCACTCCGTCTCGAGTTCTTCGTCAACAGACAGAACCTGCGAATTCCAAATGATTCCGTTGGGCGCCGTGGTGAATCTGAGAAGTATAGCGCAGATGATGGCGAGCACAGGGTACGCGAGTGAATGCGTTCGAGTCTTCGCTCTCGCAAGAAAGGTCGTGGTGGAAGGGAGTCTGTTCAATCTGGGTGTGGAAAAGGTGAAATTGAATGATATTCGGAAAATGAAGTGGGAGTTCCTGGAAGATAAGATCAGGAAATGGATTTACGCCACCAAAATAAGCATTCGGGTTCTGTTTGCGGGGGAAAAGAGGCTTTGCGATGAGGTGTTTGAAGGGGAGGATAACATGAGGAGCTATTGCTTTACTGAAATTGCAGAAGAGCCCACAGTTAGGCTTCTCGCCTTCGCAGAAGCCGTGGCAGCCACAAGCCGGGAACCTGAAAGATTATTCCGGGTGCTCGATCTCTACGAAACTCTCACCGATCTCGTGCCGGACATGGAGGCCATATATTGTGGGGAGCTTTGCGAACAGACTGAAAGGATTCTGGCCCGGCTGGGTGAGGCGGCCCGGAAAATGTTGACGGAATTTGTGAAGGCCATTGAGAAGGACAAATCTAAGGCCGCCGTTGCGGGCGGCGCTGTTCATCCTGTGACCAAATACGTCATGAATTATCTAACATTTCTGTGCGATTACAGGGAAACTTTGGTAAACATAACCGCAGACGTGCCCGGAGAGCTGTCCTCTGCTCTGCCGGATGATTTCTCCGTCGACGGCGCCGCCGCGCCGCTGTCTATACGCTTCGGATGGACCATCTTCCTCCTCATCTGCAAACTCGAGACGAGATCCGATCTGTACAAAGACGGCGCGCTCTCATATATGTTTCTGGTCAACAACATTCACTACATAGTGCAGAAAGTGGAGGGCTCCGAGCTTAAATATATAGTTGGGGAGGAATGGGTGAGAAAACAGCGTGATAAGGTGAGGCAGTACGCGGAGAGTTATGCGAAGGCCGCCTGGACGAAAGTTTTGTCGTTTCTGAAAGAGGATGAAGTTTCCTGCAGAGGCACTTATGGCGGCGGAGTTGGATATGGGGAGGAGTTGAAAGAGAGATTGAAGGGGTTCAATTTGGCGATGGAAGAGGTGAGGAGGCGACATGGTGGATGGGTGGTCGCTGACGTCAGCCTGCGGGAGAAACTCGGGGCCTCCATTTCTGAGAAGTTGGTACCTGCCTACACTTCCTTTCTTGCCAGGTATAGGACCAGGTTTGAAGGAGATATGTACATCAAGTACACGCCTGAGGAGGTACAAGATTTGATCTTGGATGTGTTCAAGGGCAGCCATACGTCGACTAACAAAGTGAGGTCCTGGTGAGTGACCCTAACGCTCGTTCCCAAGCTTTTCATGGAGGATGCTTTTGCTTCTAAAGTTTAGCATCCTAAAGTTTAGAAGATGGTGATTATATGATATGAACTGAAAAATGCCTCAATTTTTTTAGCTCTGGTGGAAAAAAATTCCCATCTGTTTCTCTTATCATTGTAAAGTATCCGACTTTTTCAGATTTCCACCTATAGATTTCAATTTAAGATCAAAAAAAATAAGAAATGACTTGGATTGTGGTTGAGGAATGATTTACAAAATAAAGAAGCAATTATATTTTGCAGAGAAGAATGATTAACAAGATTTGATTTGATTCGATTTAGAGTTCGGTTAAATATGCTCTAAACATAACAAGTACATCCAATTACATTATATCTAAGGAAAATGGGGTAAGAATTCAAATAAATATCAAATGAAGATTGTGTTTATTATTTACATTTCAGATGATATCAATCTTTATGGTGTGGATAGTCACTATAAACAAATTATAAAGTCTTAAATAGGCTGATGTCACAATCAATATCAATATAGGTATGACTATAAGGAAAAATTATCATTTAAAAATATATGTAGATTTAAATTTTTTGAGATTTTTTATATTGAACTTATATTTTATTTCAGTTGTTATTCTGAATAAAAACAAATCCATGTAAAATAATGAAAAAGAAAGAAGAGTTTTGAAATAGGAACGATGATTTACATCATAAAGAAGGATTAGGAACTTATATTTTGGAGAGAAGAATGATCAATAAAATTCTATTTAGAGTTTGGTCATATCATCAAAACATTATAGAAATAAGGTTTGATTTTTTTTAAAAAAATTATTCAATTTACAAGTTTCAAATTGTATTATAACTAATAAAAATACAGTAAAAATTCAAATCAAATTCAAATGATTTCTTTTAAGATTATATTTATTTCATAGCAGACAATGTCCTCTATGGTTTGGATAATCAGTATATACAAATTACAAGGTCTTACATCAAATGACACCACACTCAATATAAGCAAAATTCTTGGCATTTACAACTATGTTTCGAGATAAATCCATTCAAAGTTCTCAATTAGAACTTACATTCAATTTCAACAGTTACTCTACAATGAAAAAAAATCCCTACTAAATAATAAGAAAGAAAGAAGAGACTTGTCTACATATGCTCTCAATATAACAATGTATATATATAAATGTCTTTGTTATTAAAAGTTTACTTCAATTTCTTTTATATGTATAAAGATTGTCTATAGCATTGGTTCCTCTTTTATCCACAGTTTCAAGTTCTTATATCTATGTTCTCTATATGTAGTGTAATCAACAATTTATTGAAGGCAAAATCTCAACAAAGGCGGGTGTAACTCTAGAGGCATAATGGTCTTCATACCATAAACCAACAAATATAATGTAGATGTATACTTTGTGGGAGTGTAAATAGTAGTTTTGTAAGCTTGCAATACATGAAAAAATTGTTTGTATCAATTACTTCTATGTTTATTACTTTTTTTTCAAAGTTGCTTTAATAGTTCTATTAGTAGCCTCAATTTGGCCATTAACTTGTAGGTAATAAGGAGTATAAAGTGTTGTTGATTATAAAATCTCTCTAATAGTTTTTTGAAATAAATATCATTTTTTGTAACCATAACTTATATGGAAACCTAAATTAAGAAATTTCTCTAAATAATTCACTCCATTGTTCTTTAAAATATATCATTGTTTGTAACTATAGATTAGATGAAAAAATTGAATATAGAAATAATGTTATCTATGATGAAAGTATACATATTAGTCACCTTGGTGGATTTAAAGGAGATGGACCTCCAATAATTAAGTGAATTAATTATTATGTTAATTATAATAAATGTGTTCATTGAAAAAGGTTAATCCAATCTTATCCACTAGCTCAAATCTCTATATAATGAATGACACAATAGAAGTAAATGCAAAAAAATCATGGTTAGGTGTATATTTTAGGTTCTTATGCATTTGACATGTACTTGTCTTTTATATATTCATATAAATCCTTGTCCATTTCACACTAAAATTTATTTTATGTATAAAAATTTTTGAAAATCAATGTATCAGAAAGGTATGTTATTAAATCATTAACAATTAAATTCGAGACATAACAAAAAGATAAACATGTATATATCTCCCACCTTATATTTTGAATAAGAGAAATATAAATATTCAACCGAAAATAAATTTTATTCAACATTTTAATATATTAAAAAATACTAAAAATAAGAAAAACTTTAAAATTTGAAAAAAAATGATAGCTACTAAACAAGAATGATACAATTTATACTAAAAAGAAGAATGATTCATCTATTATAACATATTATTAACTTATTAAAAACAAATGTCAAGAACATACTCGTTCCTTATTTGAAACCTTTTGATAACTTTAACATGATACAAGAACTCTAATTATAAAAACCCTTATCTTTCTCAATATCTAATTTTCTAAAACCTCAAAAAGGGTCTTTGGTCACGCCTTATCACATGTGAAGTCAAGTTTTAAAGCTTTATATATCTAAATAAATTATCATGCTGTTTCACATGTGAAGTCTACTTTAATGCCTCGCAAATTTCAATGCCAATCGAGATCCTCCCAAATAATTTCAACACCAATAATGAACTTTAATGCTTTACAGTCTTGCCAAATAATTTCGCCGTATAAAATACGAATATTAAAAATATACTTTAGTGCCCAGCAAGTCATAACACAGTGTAGCAAATTTATCATGTAAGTCATTTTAGTGGAAAAAAGTCATTTATCAATGTCAAAATATATAGTGTAGCAAATTTAGCATGATAAACAACAGATTCCAAACTCATATATCAATTCTCTTCAAAAACCGCCATTGAAATAATCACCAACCATCTCCTTGTGATCTCGGTCATCGATACCAAAAAGATCATAACATAGTTGAACAAGATCCATTAGCAACGGAGGCATTCTTGGGAACACAAGTGTTTTTCATGGTATTTTGTGCCATTGTAAGGGCATAAGTAATCTCAGTAGTTTCTAGGTTATCAATTACGCTTTCAAATAAATATTAGCTTGAACTTGAACACTGGTACTTTAAAGCCTTGAGATATTTCTTCTCTTTCAAACTGTCATAATACTTCTAACATAGTGATCAAGTATCATGTACCCCCAAAGACTTTTCACTAGACTTCACATCTTTGTCAATATTCAAATATTCTGCAGTCTTGACTTGTATTTAAGGATAGTTATCTATAGCTCAAGGTAAATGGGTATTTAGGACATTAGGGTAGAAGGTTTAGATATTATTTTTCATGCAAACACGACTATCATTAACGTTTAGTCAGAAATCAAACATTAGATGGTATATTGATTAATGTACTTTGATTTTCTTGAGCATTTAGTTTATATTGGCAGAGTCAATCAAATAAAGGTAATAGCCTTTATTGTTCATATGTCTATACTTCTCTCCATATGTCTATATTTCTCTCCAATTTTGAAGGTACATATAACAAGTAGTTTGCATTCATATTTTTGTTAATTTTATTATCGATACCTATGTGAGTGATCTATTGGCCTATTACTAAGTCTTTGGATTTGAATTTTGAAATAAAGTTTTCCAATAATTATTCAATGGCTATATAAAACGCTAGAAATTACATTTATGAAAAAGTTGAAAAAAACATTTTTCTTCTTATTTATAAAAAGATGTATGTAGCAATATAGATACATTTCCTAATATAGATAGGTGGCAATAAGTAAGTTTAATTAATATGATGTTTGATATTCTTGAAACATTTTATATATGCTTGTCTTTCCTTGAAATTTGGAAAACTAGTATTATGACCTTTCACTTGCATTTACTTAAATATCTCAAATGTTGCAATAGATGTATTCTATGTATAATTAGTGATTTAATTTTCTTTAGGGTATATTTTCATATTTTTAATTTCAATGAAGTATTTTCGAAAACCAATCATAAACTTGCTACACCCATCTATGTTGTGCCTAACTGTCAAGCAAGATAGTCACAGTTGCAACTTTATCCTTAATCATAATTTCTAAGAAAAAAAATCTATAGGTCCTTGTCTAGAATAGTGCTTAACTATTGCAACCTAGCACTACATAGTTTGGTTTCATATTTTACTCAAAAATAAATTTGTTGATACAAGTAAGTCTACTAAAAAAATACACACAATCAAATCTAGAAACTTACTTGTATTAATAATGGATTGTGGAAATCTGATATTGTTAAATGTGTTGATGTCAGTCTAGAAACCTATGGTGATATTTGTCTTTCTGTAAATATGAGAGAAGACAACTAAGTTGATGTGTAAGACCAATTATCAATCTTCCTTTATGAAATTTTATGATTGAGAAAATGTATAATCTTCCTAGACTAAATGATTGTAAATTTTCCATATTCACGAAGATGGCCTGCTTTAGGTCTTGTACCAACACTAAAGCTTTCCCTTTGTTGTCGGTTTATTCCATATATATAGAGAGAGCGAAGTCCCAAAGCATCTTGTCTAAATAAGACTATTTTCTCTAGATAGATTTGGATTTTTTGTTAGATGTCCAATAAATTTTTCATTTGCATGTCTTTAGAGTGTTGTTTGACCACTTTGCTAATTCTTGTTTTAGTCTATTTTCTCTAACCCCTTTATCAGGGGAACATAAGATTATAGGTTATAGGGTAAGGTTGTAATCTTTTGTCTCTCCAAAATAGAGCTCCAATTTCATTTGTGTGGATCATTTCAACAAATAATATTTTAATTATAGAGCTGATTTATTATGTCAGTTTCTTGCTATCTTTTTGTTTAGTTGTTTAAATGGTTATAACAATTATGATCTAACTAACATTCATTATTCATTATAATCCAATGGTGAATATTATTAATTGTAAACATATTGGACACCAAATTGGCTAATTGGGCATGATTACAAGGGAATTCCATGGTTGAATATGCTTTAGTCCAAATACCTCTTGGATGGTCTGATTCTTGAAAAGTCTTGGTATACTTTTTGAAAGTATACATTATCAACGCTGTATCCTTTTTTAATAAAGTACTTATAAATTCAACCATAAACCGCTTATAAAATTCATAAGGCATTCTATATGTTACAATTAGCATAACCTTTGTACTTCCTTTTAATGTAAGTACTAGTAGTTGAACATGCTTTATTTACCAAGGCATGAGACATTAAGACAAGAGAACAAATTAATGGTTATTTTCCCTTAAAAGATTAATCAAATGACATAATTTCTTAATTGAATAGGTTGTCATAGACAAATCGATAGGACATGATGAAATTAGAGGACAAAAATTAATAATTAATTAAATAATTGATATTATTTAGTTAATGGAAGAATGATATAATATTGATGAATGATGAAGATCAAATGCACAATATAGAAGACATGTTAAAAAAGGGAGCCATAAGCATTGGCCATTTTTTAGTATCTACAAGATCATCTAACTGAATCAAATGAATATCAATTTCTCTATCTTTTTATTAATATGCAGCAATGATTTGATAATTGAATTTTCATTTGGTATCAGTTCTACGTGAAAGGAGGCTGATCTGTAGATTATTTTTTTGAAAGTTAGAAGGTTGTGGAGATGTAGGTTTATGACATAGATAAAATTTGAAGTGGCCATTCTTTTGCTCAAGTTGATCATCCATGTACAAGAACAGCTATATAAATGCAAATTTTGTGGATTGTGTGATTATCATTTTTACCTTGCCTCATATTAGTATTTTAGTCTATTGATGATTATTCTTCTTGTCTCCACCACTTGAATGCTACCTCATTCTAGCATTAACCATAAAGAAAAATCAAGTACCTGTGCATTTTGAAAACATATGTGACTGTTGATCTGAGAAGAGGTGGCCTAATTTAAAGGTCTCATATTGAAAGTTCTATACATTAAGAATATTTCAAAGAGTTGAGATGCCAGAAATCTAGTGCAGAAAATTACAAAAAGTGGCGTCAAGGTGACAACGAATTCAAAAGTAGAAAAGGGACCATTTTTTTGTAGGGTTGGTAAAGATTCAATGACACAGCGGCGTATGCTTGTCATAAATCTTATTTGGCATTGAGTTTTACTTTTCTTACATGGTTTCATTTTACTTCCAAACACAGTCAAGATGGGGTGCATTTATATTGTGTAAAGACGCAAGTTTGAAAGGTACAGATTTACTTCAAGTTAATGACCCATACCAGTTGTTGAGCTTTATTTTTAAGTGTTCTGTGGAAAAGTGAAGTTATTGTCTGTGAAGCCAAAAGAAGTACATGAATTTACTTGAGAAGTGTTGAGAAAATGTTTGAATATTTCAATTGTGTTGAAAACGTATATTCTAAGTTGCATTTGAGATATCGATATTTACAAGAGGGGATTTTTCATGTGTTCAGCAAGTGCATAAATAAATTGGACATAAGGCATAAGGACGTATCTAATGTTATATTTTTTAATTCCAATATTATTTGGATTAATATAATGGATATTATATTAATAGGGTTCAAAACCCTTACAATGTTTTAATATTATTTGGATTAATGTAATAAAGGGGAAATGTTGGTGTATTACATTCTTATATAGATTAGTTTCTATATTTAAGAATACATAAATTAGATTAATATAACAAAAGTTAGTTTCCAAGAAGTTACTTTCCTGTTAGGGGTTTTTGGTAGTTTTATAGTTGAAAGTAAAGATTTATAAATCCAATTATCAAGGAATGTCAGATCATCTGATTGAATCAAATGAATATCGATTTCTCAATTTGATCACTACATTTTCAATTTGATTATGACAAGTGTCATGATCTCAGATTTTAGAACATAAAAAGTAAATTCTCTAAGGAAACTTAACCAATTAGATATGAAAAGCATCCTAAAAGAAAAATAGTTACGAAATAAGCATCATTTAAATGAACAATATTATCTATTATTTTTTAACAAGTCGGTGATTTCTTTATATGGAATGTTAGGCTTGAAGGTTGGCTACTTTATATAAAAAAAAGAGTTACAAAAAATGTTTCATTTGATCATATTTTTAGATTAAAAAAAATAATCTTTTCTATCATATTATTTTTATTTTGAAATTATTTTTCACTTAATTTTTTAAAGCATGGTAGAATATGGGAAAAATTTAAGGGAGGAAAATGCACAGATCACACAATTCCTCTATCATTTTATGGCATTTTCTTTTGATTTCATGTATAAACAATGTTGACGACTATTTTGGTTCTTTTGGTATATTTTTAACCACAAAATTTAATCCATCCACTTCATGTCTCCAATAACTCATTTCTTCTGACTTTCTATGTTAGCATCATTTAGATCTATGTTGCAAAAAGCTCATGATCTATTATTCTTTCGTCTTCGATAATCAATATGATTCTAGATTTCACTTCTCAACTCCTTGTCATAACGTGTCAAATACTCCAATTCAATACTAAACTAATTTCTGGGCCAACTCCAATCCTTCCAAAACAATAATTCCTCAATTTAACCAATGTCAAATAATAAACCTCCATTAATTTTTTAATCCATGTCTCATTACGGAGGCAAATAATTCCTTACACGTGAATTGCCTGTTGACATTTAACAAACAGCTAAATTATTCGAATCGAGTATTGACATGCCAATCCCGGCTTTCACAAAACAATTATTCCTCAATTTAACCAATGTCAAATAATAAACCTCGATTAATTTATTAATCCATGTCTCATTACAGAAGCAAATAATTCCTTACACGTGAATTGCCTGTTGACATTTAACAAATAACTAAATTATTGGAATCGAGTATTGACATGCCAATGCGGGCTGTCACAAAGTCTCTACATAATTTACCACACGTCAAACATAAACTTCCACAGATTCATTGTGGAATGCAGTGTATAGTAATTGACTAAACAGACTCAAAAATCCAGTCAGATCTTTTGTACGAGATGACATACACGCAATCCCTGCCCTCTGCAATTGACTTGCAGCCCCTGAAACGAATCTGTACCGTACACGTCCAGAAATTATTGCTCCGCAGTGAAAGCATTATCAGCTCCCCCAAAGTCGTTCACAGCAACATGAACCATCTTTATCTTCGGTATCTCTTTGCGCTACCAGACGAGGAGCCGCCTTTAAACAAATCCAACACCAAATTCTCCAATTCTTCTATCGTGTATTTGACTTGCGTCTGGGAGTGCTTTCCGCTCTCGAACCGTCTCTGAAATATGCTTAAAAACGACCTGTAAGCCGGCATCAACTTCTGCGATATGGAAATCCCGAGCTCCTCCCGCAGCCGCACGTCCGGCACAACCCATCCTTCATGACTCTTTATCACCCCTTCAATCGCCACATTCACGGTCTTAAATCTATCCTTCAACGCCTGCTGCGAAACACTAGAAATCCCCTCCTCCGTAAGAGACGACAGCACTTTACTCCACGCCGCCCGCTCGTAATTAGCCGCATACTGCCTCACCGTATTACACTGTTTCCTCAGCCATTTCTCTCCCACCACTGATTTCAGCTCCGACCCCTTCACTTTTTCCACCATGTAGTGCAAGTTATTCATCAGAAACAGGTACGACAGCGCCGGGTCCTTGTACAGCGTGGCTTTTGCGTCGATTTTGCACTGTAGTAGCATGACTATCCATCCGAGTCGGATGGACAGCGGGGCAGACGTGACGCCCACGTCATCGCCGAGAGCAAGAGCAAAACCCTCGGGCAGACCCTTGGGGATGTCGACTGGCACGTCAGCCGTTAGATTTATGAGGGTTTCCTTGTAATCAAACAAGTAGGTAAGATAATTCATGACGTATCTGGAAATAGGATGTACGGCTCCGCCTGGAATAGGAGCCTTGGAATTCTCCTTCTCAATTGAGTCCTCAAATTCCGTCAAAATCCCCCACGCCGTGTCGCCTAGACGAGCCAGGCTCTGTGCAGCCTGTAGCTGCACGCTTCGGCAGGCGTTTTCACTATATATTTCATTAATGTCGGGGATTAGATCGGCCAAGGTCTCGTACATGTCGAGAACCTTGAAAATCTTTTCCGGTGCCCGTCTGCCCGCCGCCACGGCTTCTGCAAAGCGGAGAAGCCTGGCGGTCGATTCTTTGGCGAGTTGGGCGAAACAGGAAGCCCTCAGATGTGTGAAACCCTCGAATACCTGATCGCACAGCCGCTTTTCCCCTGCAAATAGAACTCGGATGCTGATTTTGGCGGCGTAAATCCATTTCTTCATCTTGGCCTCCAGTGCCGCCCACTCCATTTTGTGAACATCGTGCACGCTCATCTTCTCCACGCCCAGATTGTACAGACTTTCTTCCACCACCGACTTTCTGGTAACCGCGAAGATTCGAACGCACTCCCTCCCGTACCCTGAGGACGCCATACGCTCCACTATGTTCCTCAGATCTACTACGACGTCCGACGGAATCATGTCCAGGTCGCAAATTCTGTCAATTGACTGACACGCAGAAACTGGCGTGCCGCTCCCACCGTCTTCGTCTATGATGTCGTCCTCGGAAAAGAAGCCGCTCGATCTTCTTGCGCTCCACTCCGTGCTCGAATAAAGCGACACCCGCCTCGAAGGATCGATGGGATCTCTGTTAGATAACAGAATCTTGTGGAACTCGTTCTGGAGACGCGCCATGGACATCTGCATCAGCTGCTCCGCACGGATCATCTTCGCAGAGCTGCTGTCAATGGCGGAAAATCTTTCCATCAGTTGTTGGAGATTCTGGACCGCCGCCAGGTATTGCCCGGCTTCTTGCGGGTTGCTCTGAAAGAGTATCGTGTTTGTCGTTTTCTTGTTCCATTTAGAAATTATGCCGTCGACTGAGGCTAATTTCTCCTCGAAATCGTACATTTCCTGTGTATCTGGGCTTGGCAAGGATGCATGCAGATCTCTGGTCATTCTGTTGAAAGCAGGGAGATACTCTCCAACGCCTCTATCTTTCTTCTTATCCTACATTTCCATATTCCATTGATATATATAGAGAAAGAAATAAACGGTGCGTGCGCAGAAATAGCTGCAAAAGAAAAGTCAGTTTAAGGATAAGTTTGACTAGGAATTGATTTAAGAATAATGCAGCGTTCAATGAACAGCTCGGAAATGGAAAAGTCAGTCTAAAAACAAGTCTGACCAGGCCCGCATTGCTAATCAGGATCTACTAAACTCTGCGGCCTCGAGATTTGAACCCAGATGAAACATGTGGATGACAAAATGGTCGTTTTGTGTCATTTTTGTTTTGAATTAAAGAAAGGAAAAGATGGACTTCGTCCTCCTCATTCATTTAGCTTCCACTTGACTTTTGTTTATTAAGAGAGGGAGAATTACTAGCATATATATTTAATAATTATGGAGAATTGTCATTCATGATAAGAAGATGAAATATAGATGAAGTAAGACACATCATCTTCAAGGTTTCAAATGAGCGCATTGGCTATCTAGTAGACAAAAAGTCATATCCATCGTTATTTCCATACTCATAGCCTCCATCCAAACAACTCATACTTCCAACCATAGCCTACCTTCTCTAGTGATCACCATCGACATGGATCCTCACTTGCCCATATATCCAATCGATAGATTTTCCATTGAGAAAGCAAATGTCAACTTGTTGGATCGAATAAATACATTTCAAACCTTGCTTTCTTTAATGCTCAACGCAACAAATTTTCTCTTCTAAATGATTCTTAATAAATTATCAAACTTCACTAGTATCATTACAATCTATAGGTCTTCACTCTCTTGGCAAGCAACAACTAAAATTCCTTTCTAAGAAAGAAGCAAGCTATATATCATCCTATTAACAAGTACCTAGCAATAAATTACTTTACAACAACTGATAACCTAGATTGCCTTTGAAATGTTTGTGCTTAAGAAGGCACCCCTCGAAGTTTTATTTTCACGTATATATACAAATGAAAGCATGTTAATTTTAGAACTACTTTGAATAGACTGCTATTTTTCAATTAAACCTCTAACGGAAGATCAAATTTATTATCCCAACTAATATACAAATTTATTTTACATGAATGTTAATGAGCTTAGTTTTAAAATGTATGTCTTTATCAAACACAAATACTTGGTGTGTGATAAGAGAGGGGATTTGCTACTTCGGTTTCAGTTGTTTCTATACATTTTAAAGGTATTTTTGAACTGTGAAAACATTTTTACAAGGCTTGTGAAATTAAATTATATGTTCCATTCATTCATATTATGTTTCTTTTGCACCAAAAGACTTCTCATTTGAGGTCTCAGGTGTCATTATGATTATCTGTAATGTCTCCTTTCTGATTTAATAGATAATAACAAAATTAAAATATAAAAATAAATAAATAAATATTCTATGATTATAAGTTATTTAAGTTTAATGAAGAGTTGTGACTTCTTAAATGGAATTAGGAAATGACTCTTTTAAAAAAATAATAATTATGAAGGGTTGTGACTTTCTCAATAGGTGGAAATTATGAAAATTTGTGACTTTCTCAAAGGATAGCAATGATGAAGGGTTATGACTCTTTCAAAGGATTTTAATTAGAAAAGGTTGTGACTCTCTCAAGGGTATAAATTATGAAAGGTTGTAACCCTTTCAAATAGTAGAAATGATGAAGATTTGTGACTCTTCCAAAAGGTGGTAGTTCTAAAAGGTTGTGATTATTGCAAAGGGAAGCCATGATGATGAGGTGAGACTCTCTCCCACATTGGAAGATATAAAGGGGAGAAGGTTTCAATTGAGGAGGATACACTAGTACATTTTGCACCATTTTTCGACGCACTATTGGTCGAAGTTTCTACCCAACTCAGTCGAATGGTCGACCAACGGGTTCGTCGCTATTATTTGCGTCGAAATATAGACCATATACTGAACCCGTCGAATGATCGACTCCACTCTTGGTCGAAAATGAGGGCAACCTAGGCCGAAGATAACATTGGTAAGTGTTTGTGTGTTGGTCGCTCGTTCGACCAATATGGGTTGAAAACTTTGATCGCTCCAACCAGGATGCCAAACTCACGACGGTCATATTTCGACCACATTTGGTCAAAATATTTAGCGGCTTCAACCAGGATGACAAACCCACGATGCCACATTTCGACATAGAATGGTCAATTTTCGGACACACTTTTGACACAGGTAGGTCAAAATTTTGACGCAACGCGAAGTGTTTAAAAAAAAATTGAAGATAATCCAAACTAATCACCAACGGCATCCTCATCGGTGATTAGTCTAGATATTTATCTTCAGGTGTCCACACTCATTATGTTGCTTGTTGCCAGCAAGTCCCTACTCGTTCTGTTTTCCAAACTGCTTTGGGCTCTAGCAATCCATCTGCTCTGCTCTGTGTGAAAGTGTTAGTTTTTTCATTTTGTTTGAACTATTTGAGAGATAGGCTCTGACTGGTGATCCATGAATTGGTAGAGATTCCTCTTAGATGCCCACAACTCTTCAAATCTATTGGTGTGAAGTCCCCAAAGGGTATTTTTCTCTATGGGCCTCCTGGTTCTAGGAAAACTTTAATTGCTAGGGCAGTGGCAAATGAAACCGGTGCCTTCTTTTTCTGTATCAATGGAGCTGAGATCATGTCAAACTTGGCTGGAGAAAGTGAAAGCAATCTTCGGAAGGCTTTTGAGGAGACTAAGAAGAATGCCCCCTCCATTATATTTATTGATGACATATTACAGAGATTTGTCAGCGGGCTTGCAAGTATTCTATTAGAGAAAATATTGAGAAGGTGAGTTTCAATTGTGGCGGCTTTTGCAAACTAGATTTGGTTATGAATTTCTTAATGGTTTTTTCTGAATTGGTTTGTTAGAATTTTACATTTTTTTATTCAATTTTCCTCAACTTGTATCTTATTATTTCAATTTGTCATGTTCTCTTTCCTCTACACTTTTACAGGATAATATTGAACGTGAAAGAAAAAGAAGTGAGAACCCCGAGGCAATGGATGAGGATGATAGTGATGAGGTAGCTGAAATAAAGGTTGCTCATTTTGAGGAGTCAATGAAATATGCCCGTCGAAGAAGTGTCAGTGATGCTGATATTCAAAAGTATCAAGCCTTTGCACAAACACTACAGCAATCTCAAGGCTTTGGTTCTAAATTTTGATTTCCTGGTGCTTCTGCTAGTGCTTCAGATGTATTTGCTACAGCAGATAATAAAAATGACGATGACTTATATAGTTAGGAAACTTAGTACACAATTGTCATCTTAATGAAGTGACAAATGTGTCTGTTCTAGCAGGGACCTTCCACTGACAAATAGCCAATGCTATTCAATTTGGCTCTGGCTTTTGCTTGTATGAGTTTTATCTATTCATATGTTTGAAACTTTATTTAGTTTATCAACCCTTTGGCCAAGGACTTACTAACTTGTAAATCTTTAGAGAAATATTAAATGTGGAAAGGAAATTTAGCTATGGAAACTTTTGATCAAGTGGTACTTAATGCTATGAAAACCTTGCTTTTTAAAAAAAAATCTTGCTAGAAAATATTCTCTACTAAATCAATTCTACAACAAAGAAAGTCTAGTTCAACTAATTCTGACTAGTGATCCATGAATTGGTAGAGCTTCGTCTTAGATGCCCACAACTCTTCAAATCTATTGGTGTGAAGCCCCCAAAGGGTATTCTGCTCTATGGGCCTCCTGGTTCTAGGAAAACTTTAATTGCTAGGGCAGTGGCAAATGAAACCGGTGCCTTCTTTTTCTGTATCAATGGACTTGAGATCATGTCAAAGTTGGTTGGAGAAAGTGAAAGAAATCTCTGGAAGGCTTTTGAGGAATGATGCATAATTGGTTTGCATGTTTGCAAGGTGGAAGTAGTGTTGGGGATGTTGGTGGTGTTGCGAACAAAGTCATTAACCAATTTTTGATGGAGATGGATGGTATGACAACCAAGAAAATAGTTTTCATTATACCTAATGGCATTGACCTGTTATACCCAAGGATTCAATGGAGTCAATATTACAGAGATTTGTCAGTGGGCTTGCAAGTATGATATTAGAAAAAATATTGAGAAGGTGAGTTTCAATTGCAGTAGGTTTTGCAAACTAGATTTGGTTATGAATTTCTTAATGGTTTTTTCTTAACTAGTTTGTTAGAATTTTACATTTTTTGATTCAATTTTCCTCAACTTGTATCTGATTATTTCAATTTGTCATGTTCTCTTTCCTCTACACTTTTATAGGATATTGTACGTGAAAGAAAAAGAAGTGAGAACCTCGAGGCAATGGATGAGGATGATAGTGATGAGGTAGATGAAATAAAGGCTGCTCATTTTGAGGAGTCAATGAAATATTCCCGAAAAGTGTCAGTGATGTATTTGTTGCTTCTGTTGCTTTGGATGTATTTGCTAAGACGATTTCCCCTACCAAGATGATGTGCATCCATTTTATGGAGATCTGCTAAATGTTTTATATGATAAAGATCACTACAAGTTGGCCCTTGGCCAGATCAATATTGCTCGCAATCTCACTACCAAAGTGGCCAAAGACTATGTTAGGCTGATAAAATATGGGGATTCTCTTTACCGCTGCAAATATTTGAAGGTTGTTGCACTTGGACAGATATGTACCATTGTTAAGAGAATTGGACCGAGTTTGGCTTACCTCAAACAAGTGAGGCAACATATGGTTATGTTCTTTTTTCTATCTATCTGGTTTTCACTACTTGTCATTCCTTGGGATATCTTAAAAGGGTTCTATAAATTGATGGTCTATATTTTGGTCGGTGTCTTGTATGGCTCTATGAACTTTTTTATTTTGTCTATTTTTTCAATCCTACAACTAGATTTTGATATGTGGATTGCTTGTAAGGAACTTTGATATCGCCATTTCAGTAGTTCTTCATATCATAGTTTTCTATGCAATCCCCAATCTAGGCTTTATCTATACATTTTTTATCTCAATATTAAAAGAATTAATTTAGTTAAATAAAATTTTATGTCCCAAACACAATGACAACTAGGATGTGAATTTAATCTTTCTAACAACTAAAGAGTCAAAAAAGATAAAAGATGGTTCAATATAACCTACAACTTTGTCCATGTAAGAGTTGAACTCTAAAATTTATGGTATGAAAACCTGCAACTTGCAACTAAGAATATGATATTGAATAATTATGACTTATTTTAAAAATTCAAGAAAACTTAACCATTTCTGTAGCGATTACTTTAAAAAAAGTATACCTTATCGATGACTCAATATTTGTAACCTCTCAAAAACTTTTCCTTTCCACTTCAATATCTTTCCTTGATAATTTTTTATCTCCTCAGAACCACTAGAAAAAAAACAATGACAACAGAACTTGCTACTTTAGAAAATTGCATCAATACTTAACTTAAACATTACAGTCATGAAGGGTGTAACAAAATCTGATATGCTAATAGACAAACTCATTAAGCATTAAGCATGGATTTTGGTATACATGTGGTACATCAATTCCTTCATCAAAGACATTATCTATTACATTTATAATTGTTTATTTAGGTTCCATAGCACTAGCATATACACAAAAAGAATCTGTATTAAAAAAAAACATGGACACTACATATATATATAAATACCTGTTAAAAAAAAGAGGCCACTGAGGATAATTGCACAAGTCTCCAGAAACAACATTACCCAACTCTTTCTCTCAAGCCAAAGACTCGATGTGTTCAATTGCCCAGACTAGCAGTCAATTCTATGTTGACTATATCTGTCAGGCCCTCCTATAGTTTGAATGAATTAAGAATAGAATATAGGAACTGATTTTAACACTTCACCTACTCAAAAACACAAACCAATGAAATAATCCACATTAGGCCAAGATAGGGTGATGCATTCAATATGAGAATACTTACACAAAATGAAGTCGAATCATGCCAGACAATGACAATGAGAATTTGACTATTGGCCCTTCTAGTTTTTTATTTGATAGTTGCCTAACAATGACATATTCAAAATGCACTTATGAGCAAAGACCTAGAATGAATGAAATTGATTAAATAATGAAGGTATGTTAGTTTGAGCTTCACTTAGTTCCGAGAAAACTTTAATATTCTCTACTTAACAAGGCCAACCACATGAAGGTGGAAGCTCATCTGGCCTCACCCCCCCTCCCCCTAACATCAATCTAAATTCCCTATTAACACATAACAATATTCATTAACATGACATATAATTCAATATTAATACACAACATTCATAGATAATTACTTAAAACAATGTTCATGGAGTTATTATGATAGTTTTACTAATATTTTTGTCACAATTTGATGTTCAAGATAGGGGGAAAGCACTTGCAACAACAGAGGCAATAGCTATAGATATAGATGGCGATATCCCAGATATCCCTAATATAATAAATATGGTGAAGAAAAAACTAAAAAGAGTCAATGCAGAAATTATTACTATTTTGCATGATGCTACTACCGGCCTCACCATGATGTCCATGACCAAGTAATTGAGCAAGCAAAAAATCCTGTAACAAGAACAAATATATATTTTAGTTCATGACATAAAAGAGTATAAAATATAAACCTTTATTGAACTTTTGTTATGTAATGCCCAAAAACACTCTCTAGTCCACCCCTCACTCTCTCCAAATCTAGCATAAAACAAGATGAACAAGTGTGTGTGTGTGTTTTTTTCCCTAACTCTCTCTCCCCTATAGACATTCAAACATTCCTCTCTCATCTCCCTTCCCAAAATAATTCAATTTCTAGATCCTAGACAAAGTGACACTTGCCCTTACTAAAGGAATGGAATGAAATTCAACACATGAAAAGGTGAGACATCCTAGATAGCATTTCTATTTTCGTTTATATAAAAAATGGCCCATTTAGAGAGACAAAAAGGTGTCCTAAGAAAGTGGAAATAGAAGAAATAAGCCCCCTAACCCATGTACTAGCCTTGGGGCACCAAAAACTAACCTAAACTACACCCTGGGACTCCATAGAACCCTTCAAAAACTCCAGTTAAACTTGCATCCGAAAATGGAGTATTGGTAACATGAATCTTGGTTCCTTAAACCACCTACCTAGCCTAGGAATACTCAAGACCAACTAAGGAGAGGGTGGGGTCCATATTCCACTCAAGCATGCCACATCATCACCATGGTGTCAAGTGACACCTCACACAAGCACACATCACAAACACATTTGGCATGCTTTGTGGACAAAATACGTTTATATTTTCACAAAAATGAAATTTATTTACAAATATACATTTACAAACATTGTCAACCACATACACACATGCATCACGTTTATGAATGAAATCACGTTACGACGAGGTCGTTCTCTTCTTAGATTTGACCTTGGTTTCAAACTGATTGCACTTAGATCCATTCTTGTTTCTCCGAATTTACAACCATGGCCATATTCCTGCACACTCAATTTCGATGTCAATACATCATAAAATCTTTGCATTAAAATTATTTCAAAAATGAAGTATTAACATCTAAACTTGACAAATATATATATATATATAACTGCAACTCATGAAACATTACATAATCCACATCATTCGAAATATCAATTTTATTTCCACCTAAGCATGTAATCCTAAGCTAATCATAGAACCATGATTCCACCAATATTTATTATACTGAAAGATAACTTAACAAATGAAGGATGCAGAATTCATATAACATAGATAATCATGGAAACAAAATGAACATATATGAAGAGTACGACTAACATCATCATCATAAAAATCAGTAACAATCATCTCATAAGATCTAATGATAGTGTATGTAAGCCAAAATAGGTCAAATGTCTCTACTCAAAATATCATCCTGATGAATCAAATGCCAAAATGAATGTTGAGCTAAGATGTGTCAGGGTAGGACCTCACATCCACCCCCCCTAGGCATTACGATCCCAAAGCTTTACATCGATGGGCTATTGTGTAACCTAGTTGTCCTAGGTGTTCGATAGTGTTTGTTTCAAAAAAAAAATTGTTGTTGTGTTTTTGTCCAATTATTTTGGGCATTACATGTTATAACTAAAGATTCATTACTGCTTACTCCAAAACAACGTGCTTGCACCATCAATTCATCTATCCTCTTCAACATCTCCTCAATTGGATTTGCATCTTCCAAAATAGTAATAATTTTTGCATTACTCTTTTTCTTCACCGTATTTATTATATTAAGGATTTGGGATATCCTCATCTGTATCTACAGCTATTGCCTCTGTTGTTGCATGTGCTTTTCCCCTATCTGATATTTATCTTCAGGTGTCCACACTCATTTTGTTGCTTGTTGCCAGTAGGTCACAGTCAGTGATTGGGAGAGCCATGTTTTGGCACCAGTCATGTAGTACAAGCACTAGAATTGAGTTTTTCGGCATGGCTAGGAAATTTTTGTATACCAACATGCAATAGAGTTTTTTGCCCAAACTCTATCACATGTTGATATACAAAAATTTCCCAACCCATGCCAAAAAACTCAATTCTAGCGCTTGTATTGAGACCTTAAATTATCGATCTTCTCCTTGTTTCAAGAATAGTTTAACATTCTCTAAGAAACATAATTGTAGGCATCATGGTCACATTTTTTTGTAGACAATGTAATTGATTGGTATACCCAGACGATGGAAAGCAACTTTTGCACCTCTGGTTCCAAGTTGTTCTCCATCCCGCAGTGTCAACTTGGAATCAAAGGTGTAGAAGTTGCACTCTGTCTGGGTATACAACTCAATTATGTTGTCTCCAAAAAAATGTGACCATGATGCCTACAATTATGTTTGTCAGCTATTGTGAAATCCTCGTCACCCTTAGCTGCCATCCTAAGCCCTTCTTTCCTCTCCAGTTCTTCAAGCCTCTGCAAGATATCTAGATCAATAAAGTCTGCAACATTGTGTCCATCCATGATCTCAGGAATATCATATTCTTTCCACTCTTCATTTGCCAAAAAATATCACTGCTTCAAGCTTGTAGACTAGTCTCTAGTGGTTGCAAATCAATCTTATTACAAACTACAATAAGACGCTTAGTAAGTCTAATTTAATTTGTCTATGGACTGAGACCTTAAATTATTGAGCTTCTCTTTGTTTCAAGAATAGTTTAATTAACATTCTCTACTTAACAGGGCCAACCACGTGAAGGTGGAAGCTCATCTGGCCCCTCCTAGGAGCCTTTTATGACCCTTTACGACATTTTAAGACCTCTAAGATGTATTCTTAGAGGTCGTAAACGGTCGTAAAGGGTCATAAGGGGTCCTGGGACACAAAAACTAAGAAACATAATTGTAGGCATCATGGTCACATTTTTTTGGAGACAACATAATTGAGTGGTATACCCAGATGATGAAGAGAAACTTCTTCTCCTCCGGTTCCAAGTTGACACTATGGGATCCCATGGCCAAGACCATAGATAAGGAATAAATTTAGAGAGCGGAGGAGGGCCATAATGACAAAAATAATATAGGATGAACCCCAAGTTAAATGAGGCAACTACAAACATTTTAATAGAATTTTATAATTAAATAATGAAATTTGCATAGACGGGGCTTAGAACACTATAATATGCAAATTTCATTATTTAATAATAAAAATGTATTAAAATGTTTGTAGTTGCCTCATTTAACTTGAGGTTCGTCCTATATTATTTTGGTCGTTATGGCCCTCCTCCGCTCTCTAAATTTATTCCTTATCTATGGTCTTTGGATGCCGCAATATCAACTTGGAATCGGAGGATCTGAAGTTTCTCTCCATCATCTAGGTATACAACTCAATTACGTTGTCTCCAAAAAATTGTGACCATGATGCCTACAATTATGTTTGTCAGCTATTGTGAAATCTTTTGCAGTCTGGCCTTTGTTGTCTTTGATGTGTCCTACAACCTATGAAAACTTTGAAATATGTTACATGATATAGATATAAAGATCACTAATGGGTGGGAGGAGTATCCTCGTAGCCTTTATCATGTGGGGGATCCATGTCACCTTCTCTTGTCACCTGCTCTTGTATATCAAACTTTAGTGAGACTTCATACCATGCAGTGTTCGTAGATTACGTTCAATGCATTATTTACACTTGTATTGGTGGGAAAACTCTTGAGAATGTGCAAAAGAGATTGCATTCAACAATGTTGTTTACATGACACATGTAGTTTACCTCCAGCCTAAATCAGCGTTGCGTACAAATCTGCAGACAGTGTGTGGTACAAAAGCCTCACTGAAGCTTGAAAATGATCCATGATCTCAGGAATATCATCTTCTTTCCACTCTTCTTGCCTCTCTTTTCCCATCTTGCATATTGGGCAATGTTAGGCCTTTTTTCTGTCATTGCAAAATCTTGTGACATTAGCCTGTTCCATGCAATCTTTTTGTTTTGCTATCCTGCCGTGCCTACAACCTCAGTCTTGACTTGCGATGAAAATCCACTTGGTTTTCTGGTGTGCGCTCCTGCCTTGTGCTCTTTATGTGTCACCTTGCTTCAGCCCAAGTCGCATCTGCTAATGTGCAAAACCCAGTAAGATTTTCGAGTTTCAAGGTCCGCAAGAAGCATTTTTAAAGTTCTGCCTCAGCGTTGAAAACCTATAGTGTTTTCAAAAACCCATGATGTTTTCGGCTTCCTTGCTATCTTTTGGTCTGTTGAAAACCTGCGTTGTTTTCAACCCTTTGCCTTCAAGCTTTGTGCACTTGTCTTATGGTGCCGAAAACTTTGTGTGTTTTCGACGTTCCCTCAACTGCGCAAGCCCGACATGGATAGTGGGTCTAGGCTCTTCCTTATTGGCTGTCACATGGCCGCATGTTAGACTTTTCTGACATGTGATCGTGTGACCACCTACCACCTATCTGCATGGTCCCAGCTCTTCATTATGTTCGGCTGCCTGGCGGTTAGTCTTCTTCTAGCGACCTGGCGACTTGCGGTTTTCTCCTTGTCGCTGAATCCTGACGGTTAAGTCCCTAGCATCTGGTGACTTGGCTGGTGGTTAAGTTTTCCACAATTGCGTAGTCGCTAAGTGCTTGGCGGTTTGTCTCTTCTCATGATTCCAACATGGTTAAAGCTCAAAGAAGATCTGTGGACGTCGCTTGTTCGCCTGGTGAAGTTGCACGGTGTTTATCCTTAGCGCTTTTGCGACGGCCGTCAGATTTTCTTATGTGAGTGTGATGTGGCAGCCTGGGGTTGGCTATCGCATGATCACATAGCCTATCTCCATGGCTATGTGATCATGCGACCAGTCAACGCATGTCCCTGGGGCCCGGTGAGAGGTGGTAATGTGGCGACCGCGATGGTGACGTGCTGAGTTCCGATTGGTTGCCAGTGTGGTTTGGTGGCATGTGGCTTCGAGTGGGCCCAGGTCTAAGGCCTGGTGGTTGTTGGCAGGGCCGAGTTAAGGTTTGCGGGTTGTCGCATGTTCACATCACCTATTTCCTGGTTATGCGATCATGCGACAACTGTTGAGTTGCGCTGTTGCAGAGTTAAAGGTGGGTCCTTGGTGCTAGCGTGTTAGTTTCTGGTTGGGTGTTGTCTAGTGGCTGTGGACTTTGCATGGGGTTTGTGATTGCTTTGCGTGGTTAAGAAGCTACCGTCACATGATCACAAAGGTTAGTTTAGTGCCTTGCGATCATGCGACCAAGCATATATGTGAAGTCAGATTTCTGTGGCGGCAAAGTTCATGACCGTGCGGTAGCGTGAGTAAAGATAAGTGTTAAAGCATAAGCCCAGGAAAGTAATAAAGATCAACGGCTGTGACTTAAAGTTGATCTTGGTTTAAACGAGGACCGTCGATGTGTTTCTGATGCCATGAAAGTGACCGTTGTGATTTTGAATTCAAATTTGCAGAGGGGTTTGTAGCAACTAAAGGTACCTGGTTTTAATGCTTTTTGGGTGGGTTTCTCGCTGGTTTGATGGCGGTAGGTTGTTGTGATGTGGTCCAGGGCTCCTGTGGTCATTTGCGGAGGTAGATTTTGTACTTGGTGGAGTATGGTTTTATGCTCGAGCAGCTGTTTGCAGGTGGCCGATTTGACTGATTTTCATGGTAGCTCCTAGTTCTCTTTCCTAGCTTGCAAATTTTCATGATGGCAAATCTGTTTGAGATTTTCTTTCTCTGGACTGCTTGGTTTCCTGCCCTTGTAATAAATTCTGATGTAAATTTTGGCATGTCGGGTGGTTGAGACCATAGCCCTAGCTATCCATAGCTTGTTGCATTCTCTCTGAGAATTCTAAGGTAGCTAGTGGTATAAGTTGCAGAATTTTTGATTTTGTAAGGGTTCCAAAAATGTTGTTGCTTTTGGTCCCTGGTTTTTGGCTGTAATATACTGATAGAGGTTTGATTTGGTGTCTTTTCCTCAGCTTTGTGTCATTCTAATTGTATGTTGATTCTAGATTTGTTAATGAAAACATTCTTGAATCCCAATCTTGCAACTTGTGTATGTCTTCTTGCTTGTCTCTGAGCTCATATATGTTAATGTCACAAAGTGTGTTAATGTATGGTAAACAAAGAGTATTTTGAATTCATCTCTGAGTTTCTAACAAAGTTAGGATTAAAACCTTTTAGGTGAATTCAGTGAGTTTGCAGCCAGGTGTAGAATTTGATGTCCTTGTGCTTGAGGGAAAGGGGTAATAGGCAAAGCACTTACTCTGGTTTCCATTGTGTTTGATTTGAGGTGTTCAGTTGAAGTATACGGCTGGGTGACTCTTAGCCCTGGGATAAGGCACTGGTCCTTTCTCTTGAAGTCATGGTTAACAACCACACAAACATAAACATTCATTTGATAACCCTTTTGTAGACTTGTGTTGAGCATTGTATACATCATTTTGAGACTCCTTTAGAGAAGTGAGTCAAGGGTACACCCACCTAAGCATTGAAGCTCAAAGAGTAGAAGGATCCTTTGATCCTTGTCAGTTGGCCCTCTTCCTTGTGGACTTTGGAGTGGTGATAGAGTCAGAGTTTCATTTACATTATCCATCAAAGTGTAAATCTGCAAGTTGAAGATCAAAGGGAATAATCCACAACCAACAAAATTTGACATGCGATCGTGCGACCACCAATCAGGAAGATCTTGGACCCACTACCCATGTCAGGCTTGCGCAGTTGAGGGAACGTCGAAAACACACAAAGTTTTTGGCACCATAAGACAAGTGCACAAAGCTTGAAGGCAAAGGGTTGAAAACAACACAGGTTTTCAACAAACTGAAAGATAGCAAGGAAGCCAAAAATATCACGGGTTTTTGAAAACACTGTGGGTTTTCGACGCTGAGGCAGAACTTTAAAAATGCTTCCTGTGGACCTTGAAACTCAAAAATCTTACTGGGTTTTGCACATTAGCAGACGCGACTTGGGCTGAAGCAAGGTGACACATAAAGAGCACAAGGTAGGAGCGCACACCATAAAACCAAGTGGATTTTCATTGCAAGTCAAGACTGAGGTTGCGGGCACGGCAAGACAGCAAAACAAAAACATTGCATGGAACAGGCTAACGTCACAAGATTTTGCAATGATAGAAAAAAGGCCTAACAGGCAATATTGCGACATGAATCTTATTTTCCACAACTATTGATGGATCCTTAGGTGTAGTTGAAATTGCCAAATGGCCTTCAAAGGCCAAGGAACAAATGGAATAACCAAGAAAATACTATACTTTAAATCATGTGATTGATAGCAGATTGGGGCTCACCTGAGCCATAAATATGAAGAATTATTCTAAAAAAAGATATAAACCATATATATGCGCACTTGAGGCAAAGAGAAGTTACGTCATATCCATATTAAAATATTAGTTACAATATGAAAATACTAAACTAACTAATTCCTGAGTTCATCTTTGCATATGGTCGCAACAAAGATATGCGATTACAATACAAAGAAGGCATCATAAAAATATAATTTCAAGATTTTCCCTAGCCTGACACATTTTGCACTCAAATCCTTCATCGTGAATAAGTGGAGATGGGCAGATAGATGCAGATGAGTTGTCATTGACCCAACTAAAGTATCCGTAGTCATTATTTCCTTGTGATGCCCAATCTACATTAGTTTTTATAATATAATGAATAGTATTTACATTAGAAACATTAAATATATACACATTAGCAACCTTTTTTCTATTTGGACAACACCAAAATTGTCATCCAGGGTTGCTCTATGTCTGTGAAGTCTTCAACACACACTACCCATGACCACCACATTGATAGTTTGGCACATTAACAAGAGCCATCGAGCCTATATCAATAATGCACCGCACCATCATTACTACATTTATTATTTTTATATGGAATACACCAAGGAGTACCACCAGAAATATTAACCATTTACAATAATGAAAAGTAAACCTAAATCAAATAGCTCATTTTTTTATCAACATGTGTAGTCTCTGTGTATATGAAAAATGAAAGAAATATCAAGCTGAAATAAAATAGTGAACAAAATAGTATTCCACATAGAGTGAATGAAATATACCATCAAAAGAAGGTGACAAAATCCTGTCATGAAGAACAGACATAGGAAATCAAAAAGGGACAAAAGACAAGAAATAAGAAAAATCATTACGACTATAGAAAAATCATTTATACTATAATAAAAAAAAAAACACTCTTTGTCAACAATTTTCAAAATCATTAGGACTATAGAAAAATAATTAAGGCTATACAAAATCAAATTTTAGAAATGGATGGTTCTGATGCTTTGCCATTACAACAATTGAGCATTCATCATTTGGTATTGTGTATTCCATTTAAGTATGTCAACAATGTTCAAGAAATAAGAAAAATCATTACAACTATAGAAAAATCAAGTTCTAGAAATGGACGGTTCTGATATTGCTTTGCCATTACAAAAATTGAGCATTCATCATTTGGTATTGTGTATTCCATTTAAGTATGTCAACAATGTTCAAGAAATAAGAAAAATCATTAGGACTATAGAAAAATCAAGTTCTAGAAATGGGTGGTTCTGATATTGCTTTGCCATTACAACAATTGAGCATTCATCATTTGGTACTTCTTGGTGTATTCCATTTAAGTTTCTTGTTGAATCCTCAAGTTGAGTTGGCCTATTTAAGGTGATAGTAGAGGGCTCTACATCAGCAGTCTACATAATTAGACCTTTATTTTAAATGCATTTAACACAAAACAAAATTACAAAACTGAACCAATGGTATGTTTACAACAAAGAAATGACTTTATTTTGTAGTTGTTTAACATGAGATTTTGTAGATTAATAGGAGTTCACATTTTTATGGGAATGTATCATTCAATTGAGTATTAATGCCTATCTATATCTAGTGAGATGAACATAAATCATGTACCTCATGCTAGTGTGCTTGGATTAGACTAGACATTATACAACCGCCTGTGAGAGTTGTTACTGTTATTAATTGGTGTAAAAGGAGGACCGCCTGTTTGTTATAGCACTTTATATAAATACTCACTATTTGGATAATGTCTAGTCTAATGAAAAATAGTGTATACAAGGTATCCAAGCACACTAGCATGAGGTACATGAGTTATGTGCATCTCACTAGTTATAGATGGGCAACTATGGCACACTAATATCTGTGAACTCCTATTAATCTACAAACTCTCATGTTAAACAACTAAAAAATAAAGTCAACATAGTTCTGTTAACACAACCAAAGTTAAAATTAAATTATCTAAAACAAATGGTGCCTTAGAGGGATAGAGGAACACTTTGCTAAAGAAGTTTGACTATTGTTTGTGAAAATGCCTCCAAGGAATGCAGGTACTACCAGGGAGATCTAGGAGTTGAAGGAGAAGAACACAAGGTTGCAGGAATCTTAGATTGATGTTCATTTGTCACCTATATTTAATGTTGCTGACCTATATCTCTATAAAGGTCTAGTTGCTAATGTTGTGGTTGTAGGTAGTACTGGTTCTATGCAAGAGGCCTAGCTCCAAGACATTCCTAAGTCATCTCCTTTGGAGATTGATAGCATTTTGGACACTGGAGTTGCATGGAAGACCCAGAGGCACACCTATCTTGAGTATTTGGTACAATGGAAGCATAAACCCATGGAAGATGCTACCTGGCTTACTCCTGAAGCTATTGCGCAACTTGGTTTTCCATTGTCCGCGTTACCAACTCAAGGGACTTGATTTTCTTTGTCCTACGGAGCATGGTGCAAGGCACCCAAGTCCACTTCCGGATAGTCTTTGTTTTAGTTTGGTTGTAATAAAAGGAAATGGATCTTTAGAATCCGTTTCCTCATTTTTGGGTTTGGTCCTTTTGTGTGGTCAAGAATCTTTTGGTGTTTTCATAAACCAGGGATGTCTTAGTCCACTAGACTGTTCTAGTGGGGGTTAAGTTTGTTTATGTTTGTTTATGTTTCAATGGGAGTTAATTTCGTTTCCCATCATTTGGGAAATGTTTCCTAACTCATTGTTAAGGAATGTTGAAACTGTTTCCTCATATAGCCGACTATTGGTTCCCAGGCTGGTTTGGGATCCTAGTTGGCTCTGAATGGCTAAACTTAGTTTTAGTATGTTTTAGTTTATTTTCTTTAGTTTTAACGAATTTGAGGGATCTAGACCTTAGATCAACCTCTTAGTTCTTTTAGGAAGTTGTTATTGAGTTTTAGTGCATTTTTGACAAAGTTGCACTCCAAAGTTGCACATATTGTGAAATGTTGTTAATTTTTTGCAACACTGTCGACAGATTGTAAGTCTTGTTCTCCAACAACCACAACCGATTCCATGTTGGTTAGATCAATTGGAAGACTTTTTGGAAGTGGTTTTTCAACCTTGTCCAATCATGAGATTGGCACAAGGAGATGATCTTCAAAGCAGCGTTGAATAAAAGAAACCCAAAAAACATTCTGAGTACGTTTTTGTTATCATACTCTGACTGTTGCAAATAGGTAGATGGATTGATCATTCCTCGAGTTATTGTATGCATTGTTTATTTGAATCCATCTTAGTTTTGACTATCATTTGATTTCAAGTTTTAGTTACATTTACACAGTTGGTTATGAACTGAACACATGGCTTGACTATCATAGCAAACCCGATCATGTAATGGTTAGAGAGTTTTAATGTCACTGCAGGTTCATTTGGGCATCCACAGTTCTTGTTAGAGTTCATTTAACTAGACTTTGCAAACATTGTATTTTAAATTTGGTGTTGATCTACGCAAGAACCCAACCTCACTGACAGACCGACTCGAGAAAATCTATAGTCGGCTCTGTCATGAAGGTGGAACCTTGACTTGCGATTTCCCCATTGGATTCCAATGCCATTAGGTGAGAAGCAAGCCAAGGTTATGCACTTGAATAATATAAGTGCTCAGACTGTGGAAGGAGGCATATTGCTTCAAGATTTGATGCCCTAGGTAGATACTTTCCATGTATTTAACCAGTAAGAAGAAGACAAGTTTGTAGCAGTGTAGTAACAGGAAGGTTGAAATTGAATCATAGATTGAATTTGATAGTCTCAGGCACATTGAAGAATCCTTGGTGATTGTACCTACTGTGTGAATCCATCAATTGACCATTCTAGATTGACCCTAATCTAACTTGATCAATTAGATTAGAGTGTCTCTGTGTCAGTCAACAGTGCTAGGCTAAGTGGCTACAATTGTGGGGAAGATTTAATGTGACATCTTAGTAGATAGTACAGTCTATGCCGAATCAAGAGAATCATATTTTAAAAGAACTCCTACGAGGCAGAAACCTTGTGAATGAAACTTGGTAGAGATAGTACTGAAAAATTGGTGAATGCAATTAAAAACTTGTCTCCCACAGAAACAACAAACTTGAGAGCACATTATAACATGCAAAGACTCTCTATTGGATATAAAAATGATTGATGCCACTAAACTAAATAAAAGTATCAGTCACAAAGGTTTAGTTTGGGCTCTTGGGGAAAACAATCATTATCCAAATTAACTTATTAAACAAACCTAGTAGCATAATATTAAGTTGTTTGGTACAGAATAGATGGAGGTCCACAAAGATAAGAATTAAGATGAAGCAAACATATGAAAGCACAGTGAAAAAATGAGGAAGGTTCCCAACTTGCATTGAAGAGGAGCATTAAGTTTTAATCCCATGAAAGATGGCTTCATATGAGGTACAGGAATTATCAAGATTTGAATCAGAAATTGTTATTGCCTCTGAGCAATGTAGAGATTTATATAAAAAATCATTTCTATAAATAATGAATAGTCAAAAATCTATTAAAAAAATAGCAATCCACTTGACACAATTTACTACTCCAAATAATTGGGCTTCTATTATGTAGCTTAATTTTCCATCAATGTCAATTTCAAAGGTGTAAGTATTAACAAATATTATACTATATGATAAATGTAATAAATGTCACTTAAAAATCAAGTGTATACCATAGGGATTAGCAACTTCAAAATCTTTTCTATTAGACATTATGGTTGGAAATGCTTTGGTAGAAATGTATGCCAAATGTGGAAGAATAGACAAGGCCCATGAGTTGTTTAATAGAATGCCTCAATGAAATGTGGTTTCATGGACTGCAATGATTGTAGGGTATTCACAAAATGAATTCATTGAAAAGGCTTTAGAAACTTTCAAACCAATGCAATTGGCAGATGTAAAGCCGAATTCCACAACCCTTGCCAGCATCCTCCCTGCCTATGCCAAAATGGGAGTTTTGGAAGAGGGTGTGGACATCCATCAAAGCATAAAAGATAAAGAAATTTTGTCAGATGTTGTAGTTGCAACTGCCCTGGTAGACATGTATGCAAAATGTGGAACTATAGACAAGGCACGTGAACTCTTTGAAAAAATGCATCAAAGACATGTGGTATCATGGAATGCCATGATTACAAGCTATGTACAAAATGGATTTTTTGAAAAGGCTTTAGAAAGTTTCAAGCAAATGAAAATAGAAGGTGTAAAGCTAAATTCCACAACCTTTGCCAACATCCTCCCTGCCTGTGCCAAAATGGGAGCTTTGGAACAGGGTAATTAACCAGTCACTATTAATATATTATGCAGTCACATTAAATATATTATGCAGTCACTATTAAGATCGACTTATTAGTCGATTTCTTGATCACATGATAACTAGTAATTAATGGTTATCGTAACATATTGTTAATGTGTTATGATAACCACTAATTAGTGGTTATTTGTATCATTGTGTAAGATAATGCAACAATGCCAATCAACTGATAATGAAATAATGTTAGACGTGTCTATTCATATTGGTATTAATAATGGTTGTGTGGGCTGGGAAAGACTTACCAGCGCCATATAATTGATAGGAAATAATCAATGATACCCTAGCTCATATAAATGGATGCCATAGCTCATGGGTAACCAGAGAATCCAATGAACACACATTAACATGATGCCCTAGTTCACTAACACAGCAAATGCCATAATCAAATCATTTGAAGAAATGAACTCAATGCCATGGACACAATAGAGCATGGAGTAATGAATATCACAGTAAGATGTGCCCTCAAAATGCGGAGGAGATAACACAATCCCTACCTCAATGAGCTTCTATTTGATAAGAAGAGGAAAAGCCAAGTTTCCAAAACCAAGCTCAAAGATCAAAGGCCCAAGTCCAGATAAAAACTGCAACCCCTATACACAGTGTCAAATCTTCCCTAGCTAGTGATGTGGTTTCAAACTTGAAGATCAAAGGCCCAAGTCCAAATAAAAACTACAACCCCTATACACAGTGTCGAATCCACCCTGGCCGATGTGCAGGTTTCGTGCGCTGCCCCTTCAAAAAATTTGCCATGGTGATAATGAAATGAGAAATGAATTCTTTTTATAAAAAATTTATACCTATGTTCGTTGAAATTTTGACATACACACTAGTGGTCAAAATTTTGACTAACATGGGCATGGATTTTAAAAAAATAAAATTTTTCCTTCTATAATCCGACCAACCAAAATCTTTTTGTTTCATGGTCGAAAAATTTGGTAAAAAAACTAGGTGAAATGTACTAGTGATATCTGAGAGAGGTCAATTGAGGAGAACAATGAAGCATAAAAGAGATCATTAAAATCATTCAAGGTTCACTTAAGAATCTTCATTTGTGAATCCATGAAAATAAATCCTTCATTCATCCACCAATCTTTAATCCCTCAAGAACCAAGAAAATAATCAATGAACAAGATCATACAAACAATTTTCAAATCCACATCTAAGATGGTATTTTGACTTAACGGAATCAAATCCAAATATACAACAACCTATAGCATAAATTCTTATTTAAGACGGGTATGCATGAAAGGGTATAATTATGCTTGTGCTTGTGACAGTATGCAATTCAGGTGATATGGTTATGCATTATTATCTTTTATATATAATTTGGATGATATAATTATGCATTTATATATTATTTATTTAACTATATCTTACTATCGGTGTAACCATTGCACCTCTTCTCTGTGCAAGCACTAGTTTAAATAATTTTAAAAAATTGACCAACTAGTCATGGACCTGATAGCATATGAAATTCATTTAAATTCCATTATTTGAAAAGCTACCTGAAAAAGGTAGTTGGTTTTAATAAAGTTTTAAAAGGTAAAGTTTTCCTTTAAATAAAATTTCCTCACAAAACACAAGTCAAACTTACTTTGGCAATGGCCTTTTTTTTCCTTTTCAAGTTTAAATGCATAATAATATATATTTGGTGGTTTCAAAGGGCTGACATGCATATGCCAAAATTGTTAGGGGAGTATGGGAGGGGTAGGTCTATGGACCCCCACCTGATCTCATTTTTTTGTATTTGCCTCTCTCTCTCTCTCTCTCTCTCTCTCTCTCTCTCTCTCTCTCTCTCTCTCTCTCTCTCTCTCTCTCTCTCTCTCTCTCTCTCTCTCTCTCTATGTGTGTGTGTGTGTGTGTGTGTGTGTGTGTGTGTATTCTTTATAATTTTTCATTTTGTAGGCATACGAGATAAAAAAAAATTTAATTTTATACAAGTAGATGCTCACTGTAAATTTGACAATTGTTGCAACCTTCAATCAAAAAAATTTATTTTTTCTCAACAATAAGCAAAATAGGGAAAATTTTATATCAAAATTCATTGGAAGGCCAACCCAGATCTACATACAAGGTCTATTTCTTTAGAGGAGGTCATTTATATAAACTCCCCAAAAATCTTTATTTAAATGAACATCCAAAAAACCCTTTTGACTAACAATTTTCATGCCCAAAATCTATAAACAACTCATCATTAAAATTAAAAAAACTCAAAACCCTCAAATTTGCAATAAACAACCTACAAAAACCATATATCTTGCCATGCATTCCATGCATTCTCATGGATTTGCACCAGGGATAACTTTAAGAAACCCCCTCCTAGGAAAAAGTGTAAAATCCTGGTGAATTGTACATTATTTTAGGGGGAAATTTTTCTTAATGAAGCCAAAAAAAAATTTCAAATCTGTGAATTTTCATAGTTTGTATTGACGATTCTTTCCCTGTCGAATGAAAATTCCATAAATTCCTAGCAAATTATACAGTCATGTGGGGAAATATATATTTTATGAGGTGAATTTATTTCTTTTAAAGTAAAAAAATTATAAAATATGAGATGAATGATTTTCTTTTGAAGGGAAAAAAAATAATTGTATTGGTAAATTTTATGTACCGTTTGAAAAATTATTTATTTTATTGGCTAATCGGTGTTCATTAATTATGGGAAAAAAATTATTGGCGATTTTCAAAAGATTGGACGCGATTTTATTGCAGATTCAATAGTGTTATCTACTATCAATAAGCATGGATAGTCACATCGACACGTAACCTAATAGTAACATCCATTATTTTATAATGTTAAATGTATTATTTGAGACCGTTTGATGATCCTAGATCAATGGCTGAAGTTTAATTTCAGCCCCAATTTCTTGAAGGATACAGAGTTCTCTGGGAACTCATCAGAATGTTGACATGTATCAAATTAGTCTGCACTATAACCATGATCTAATTAATGCAACATCACGTCGAGAGAATAATGCCTTAATTAGTTACCAACTTGTCTGCATGATTCTGCACATCTTAGAGAATAATTCCTTAATTAGTTACCACTATAACCGTGATCTAATTAATGCAACATCGCGTCGAGAGAATAATGCCTTAATTAATTACCAACTTATTTGCATGACTTTGCACAATTCTTGTGTTCCACACATACGGTCATACCTAATATCGATATATCATTTCACCATTTTAAATGTATTACATGTATCAAGTCTTACAACTAGTTAGTACTAGTAGGTTGTGTGGACGGTTGATAATGTATCATAGTTGCTGTTAATAAAAGAAATATCTTATCACTAACATTAAACTGGGTAATGCTACCTATCATGACACTTTTTCCAATTTCACACACTCATGAATTTAATATGAAACATTTACAGAATTTTGAAGGACAAATGAATTAATAAAGTTAGAGAAAGAATTGAGGGCTATTTAGAATCCACACATACCTAATATCAATCATTCCACCACTTTAAATGTATTACATGTATCAAGTCTTACAATTGGTTAGTACTAGTAGGTTGTGTGGATGGTTGATAATGTATCTTAGTTGTAGTATATGAATGGACACCTAAGATTAAAGATAAGGATGATTGATAACAGTTCAGGAACTAAAACAATTTTGTAGACTTATTTTTGGCACCAATGTATCATAAAATTACAGGCACTCCAATGCCTAGATTGCATGTTTCTTGTAGAGATTGCATTCAACTCAGAAGTCAAATACAACTGGCTGACTGGTACTTCATGGAAGAGTACACTGTGTTAAGGTTTTACGGTTCAGTGGTAGAACCCTACAAGCTTCCAATACATGTGATAGAGAGGGTATTTGCATTGGAATATGTATAGAAAATGGAGAGCACAGATGTACTCTTTAATGGTCAGCAAAAGAAAATGATATTTCCTTCCTTGCCTTTCTCATTTGGAGGGTTCACATTTGAGAGAAGAGGATTCAAAGTGGCACAAGCTTTTTTTTTCATTTTTTCGCTTTGATGTTGTTAGTCACTAGAAGTATGATCCACTCAACATAATTGGAATAAAGCTTAGAGAGACTGGGAACTCTGCAAGAAAATGTCAACATGAGAGTATGCCATTGATAGAAAATTTTAAAAACACAAAGTCCTGGGAGGAGGTCAAAAAAAGAGATGGAGAAATATGCCGCTGAAAATAATATTTTAATATAGGAATTGTCATCACAAATTATGACATTGCACAAATAGAAAGGAAAAGTGCAGCCCACAAAATCGTACAATTTCTACTAGAAAGTTGTTCAACCATCTAGAAAAATCTATTCCAAAAGACCTAGTGGATGAATGTATAGATGGTAATTGGACTTGAACCAAAATTTCTAATTTTTGGGAAATGAGGAAGAATCTCGATGAGCCAAAGACCTCTGTAGATGTTTATGAAGTGGAAGAGAATAAAATATTTAGCGATTTGTGGAATAAGGAGCATCCAGCTGAAGCATATCACAATGATAATGATCATTCAGACAATGAGTATGAGCAGAACTCTGTGAATCCCACATCCACTATTTTATATTCAATTAGTAGTGGAGTTGATGTGTCCACAAAAGAAAAATATACCAAAGGGGCAAATATTGTATAAAAAATGGACTTTCTAGGTTGGGGTGATCTGGGTCCCAAAGGAAGAGAGGCTTGGTTTCCACCTGTCCCACCAGTTCCACCAAAATATGGTGAGAAACCAGTCCTTGGTGTTGAATCATCATATTCATCAAAAAGAAATACTACTCAGTCTCATACCCTTGCACTTTCATTTGTTCCAGCTTCAAATCCAGTCCCACCTATTCCAAGCACTCAAATTCAATATGAATCAAGTGCCACTCCCATTGGTGTGGATATCATGGGTAGTACTAGTGGTCCAAAAAGTACATTACAAGTGGACATGGGATCAATGGATCCCAGAGATCAAGGCAGTGTAAAGAAGTGAAAGGTTATGACAAGTACAACAATGGAAATGGTGGTCTCGTGAGTCCAACAATTGCCACACCTTCAAGACAAAACCCTCAGAATAGTCCAAAAACTCCATTTGTAATAGTTTAGGGTGTTTCTAATCCTAATGGTGGAATTAGGAGAACCACATGCAATATAGGTGGAAGCTTGTACATCACTACAAGTGCTATTTCACCTTTCAAACATTCAATTATGTCAGAAAACCCTGATTTTTGTTACAATGATTTTGTAACTGACTTTGAACAATCAAAAAATAGGAATAGACAAAATACTAAGACATTGAAGAGGGATGCATTTGTTGTAGCTTGTGATGCAGAACCTGCATCAAATAGGTTATTTCCCACATATGAACCAAAGAAATAAATGATGAAGTTCATGGTTGTTATGCCCACAGCTAAAGATAATAATCCACTAGAGAGTCAGTTAGATCCATTTGAATTTCAAGTTAGCACCCTCCAAATGGATTTATCCAAAATTTAAAATGTGGACAAGATAAATGTGTCAAAAATGACCAACCAAGTGGTCTACATTTTAGTGATGAAGTTGGAGAGAGAGAAAGGAAAGCTTCAAGGAACAATAGATAAGTTAAAGGAAGACCTGGAAAATGAAAAGGAAAAGGAGAAAGCAATAGATAACAAGTGCAAAGAATTAGAAAAAAGGATAAAAATTTATCCTCTAAAGAAGCAATTGGACAACAAGAACATATGGACGCAGAACTGAAAGTTTTGAGGGAAAAATTGGAAGAGAGAAATAAAAAACTTGAGGATGAAAAATTCTCTTCATTAAGTTTATACAAACGCATGGATATTGCGGCACAGGAAAATAATAACTTAAATAAAGAATTGGAGAATGAGAGGGTAAAAGAAAAATAGTGGGAAGAGAAAGAAAAATAGTGAGAAGAGAAAGCAAAGAAAATAACAAAACATAGTGAACACCAAATGTCAAAAATGAGAGAAGAGCTAAAGAAGGCAAATAATACAATTAAAACTTATGAAAAAATCTTGAATAACAAAGTAAATAATACAGTCAAGCAAATAAAAAAAAGACTTTTGGGAGGCAAATAAAGGCGATTGTTGATATGTTGTGTCATTGGTTTGAATTGAATGAAAGTCTTAGAGATGTTTTTGGGAAGCTCAAAGAGTACATTCAAAAGAATAAAAAAAATTGTCAAAGACAGAATACTGCAAAACAGATTTTGCAACAAATCAACACAACCAATGACAGGCATTTGGCAAGCAAGAGAATTCATGACCACATTTGTGCATCAATAAAGGTGAACTTTGTCTTTCAAATTTATGTCAGAAACTAAGGGAAGGAGAGGAAACTCTGGTCTTATTTGGGACAAATCTTGCCAAGATGAATAAAAAATAACCAAAATGATAGGTATTGGTTTGTTGATTCCTGGTCATAATAACTCATCAACAAATTTTGTTAGAAGAGAATCTTACAAAAAATAGTCGGAGGACACAATGACATCTGCTTTAGGCAAGCTTCCTCATGACACAACTCATGAAGGCATTGCACAGTGCATCAAACCATTGACAAATTTGAATGCAGTATTGGAAGGATCATTGCTTTCAAGACACTCTTCCAAGTATGGATGGCTGACGAGGTTGCAGGTCATTTACTATAACTTGACAAATATTGACCTTCCAACGGACATAGAATGGAGCATACTAAACAAATTGGCAGAATCATTTCATCAATCATAGTATGTGAAATTTCTTTTAGTTTCAATCATCTCTATAGTTTTTTCTAATTTCTTTCATAATTGAGTTTAAAGTAACAAGTTTGAACTTTGTATTTTGAACAAGATCAATGTAGCAAATGTTATTGCTAATTTACTAAACAAGCCTGTCAAATGCAAAAATGTACAGTTGTAGAGATGTTGTAGTTTTCTTACTGATTTTGATTTTGAATCTTCACACTAGGCAAATCGACCTAAAGTTGTTGTTTCTCCCTTGTTTCTATAAAAGGGAATTTAGGGTCATTGGCTAAGGGTAATGAAATTGAAATTAGGTATTGAGTCATTGACTTTTGTAAATAGAATCACAGAGTTGTGTTCTTACTCCTATTAATGAATGAATTGTTACATTTTATGAGTATCATATTTGTAAATAAATTATTGAGAATCTCAATTTCTAAGAATTGTAACATATGAATTGCTATGTTGTCAAAAAAAAAATCAAAATCTACAAGAATTATACCATATGAGCTGAATAATGCAAATGAAAACTATTATTAATTGTAGAATTGAATCTTGATGACATTATCAACCACATTCATGTTTTTGACATTGGAATATTCTATTATGCATGATTAATGATGAGATACAAAAACTAAGAGTAGACTAAACTTACAGAAAAAAGTTTAATAAATACCTAGGACCTGATACTTCTACAATAGTTCAAGTTTCCACATCATATCATTATCAGGATCCTTGGATTCATCACCATCAACTTCATAGCTTCCTTGGTTCTTCGATATATTTTCTTCACTCTGCATACCTCGACTTAACTAATGTTCAATGCTAGAAGTACTAGTACCAGTATATGAGTCAATAACATCATTGTCTCTGGCATTCCCACTTTGGTTTGAAATGTTTCCCAACCCTCTTCTCTGACATTTCTTCATCCACAATTTCAGTTCCCTTTCGTAAGGAAAAGTATTGACTTCATACCTAGATGTATAAAGCCTCAAGCAATTTTCCAAATTCTTGTCTAGTTTGTTTCTTAGCTTTGGCTTTAGGAATCCCAAAGCGCTGAAAACTCTCTCATCCTCCATCGACCCCAATATCATGGTCAAACATAAATCAACAAGCTTGAAAATTTCTGATATTGAATCAATCAGCATTTCGCTCTCAGCTAGATTTTTCCAAAGCCTTGTTACCAATCCATCTTCATGGGGGTTCTGCAAAATATTCTATTGATCCCTCATTGTCTATGAAAAACAACCTAATTTCTCTCTCAAATGAGATTCATCTAAAAGTCCATTCAAAGTTACTCCATTTAACTCTTTGGTTTTTCAAAAATGATCTATCAAAGTTAGTAGCCTAGTTCAAAAATCTTTCGAATTGTTGATACTCCAATATCGAGGAAACACAATAGCCATGGATTCAAGTAGTTTGACTGGAGGGAATCTTTCTCTAATCTATGAGGAAAGATCATAGGTAATGTGCTTCACAGAAGTAGTTACAAAATCAACGATCTTGGTAAAGTCTTCCCTTTTAACACTTGATAGTCGCTTCTTGGGGTTCTTTCCTGGTTCCTCGGACTTGAACTTGGAAAAGTAGTGCATTGGTATCTCAACTCCATTAACTTTTGCACATAACTCTCCATTTGCACCGATCTTTAGAAAGTTATCAAGATTGTCCAAATCTATGATTTTCAGCTAGCTAGCAAATTTTAGATCATCACATGATCGATAGAGATTATCAAGCGTCATGCATGTCGATTTACGCAGCGCAGAATATTATGCAAGATACATAGCTCTTTGTTGGGCCTTTTTCATTACATTTCCCATTTCCTCAAGCATGGGGAGAAGACCTGCTAATGTTAAGAGTGTCTCTACATTACTTAACATTTGTAGCAGTGCAGGAAATTCCGTTAGCCCTCTTTCTTCAAGACTTGATTTAATTAGACCAAGCAACGACTGATATTCTGAAAAAACTCAATGCGTTGGTCCATCCAAAGAGATCCATCTGGTATCATTATCCTTAAGAAGCTTGTTCCCATCGGTTAGTCCTTCATCAAAGTGTTTAAATTACCTCAATCATGTCGGACTTCGACAGAAGTATTGGTATAGCTCTTTGATTAAAAGTTCATTATTTTATACTGGAGCATGCTTTCTGATAACTCCAAAAGCTAGATTCATTCTATGGGCCATGCAGTGAATGGGAGTAATGTAGGGTGCATAAGAAGATTGTATCTTTTTGCAAAGACTACCCATGTCACCTTTCATTACTGAAGCTCCATCTGGTCCAACACACACCAACTTTTGGGCAATCATCCATGGTCATTTATACCTCCATATTCAATCAGAGAACTCTTTACTAGTTTAAATAATTTTTTTGTTGTCGCATTATCCTTCATTTTAGCAACAGTTAGTAGATAAGGTTGGTGGACAAAATTGTGTACATTATAAACATGCATACATACCTAGGAAGTATTATCTACTGATGTAACCTTGTCTAAAGATAATGCAATAAAATTTGACTCTTTAATTTTTGCCTTTAGATCCTCTTTTTCAACCTCAGCAAGACAACTTGCCCATTCTCATCCACTGTTTACTGACCAATGACTGTTAGGATAGTTACGAACTTTCATAAAGTTTAATAAAGCACTCAATGATGTGTAGTCTATCATAGGACATCCTTTTCTCAAAATATTAAAGACAACACTTAATTGAACAACTTTTTCCATTAGTTCTACTTCCAATGCTTTTCCAAAACAAGCTTCAATAGAGCCTTTAACTTCATCAGGCTTCATCTTTATATTCTATTGAAATTCAAATAATTCTTCATTCCTAACATGCTGAGATTCCTCCTTTGTTTTCCATCTTATCACTAATTTTTGAACTGTATCTATGGTTTTCTTTTCATAAACTTTACCCATATGCTTCTTTATGGTGTCCAATTTTTAGCTGTAACCTCTTTTCCTTATTATTTATCTTGGTGCAAATCTTACATCTGCATTCTATTGGAGGCTCACCTTCAATTGGATTGTCCACTGGTTTAATGAATGGATACTTTGACACCCATTCTACTTGAAAATTCCTCGATAGATCCCACATCTGATCTTTTTTTGATTCTCTATCATTCTTTGAATTGTATTTTATTTTCTTCTTTCCTGCACCATCATCTTCTCTGACATTCTTAGTCTCATCCAAGTTGATTATATCATTATGGTTACTCTGGGTATTTAACTGAAAATCATCTTCAAGTTCATCGTGATCTGATATATCAATTTCGATGACTTCTTCAATATGTCATGTAGGTTCAGGTTGTGAATCTTGAAAATCTTCTTGTGATGAAGTAGCTTCTCAATTTTGGCCAAAAATATTTCCAACACCATGACCAAAGTATAATGATAAGGTTCTATGTTTTGCTCGCCTCTCTTGGCTTTCTCCATATACGGGAGTCTTACCCTTATGGGTATGTGCAAGATCATGAGGGGCAAAACTATGCCCTTAAGTGGCAATGAAAAATTAGCAAATCAGGGTTAGTCAACTTGACGTGAAAATTTCAACTAGCTATCAACCTAATATCAAAAAGTTGTAAGAATAGAATCTGTAGAAAATTAAATGTAGTTTCTAAACTACTAGGCCTTTTTTGAAAAAAAGTTAGTATGATTGATGAAAAGTATAGATTTCAATGCAGTAGTACAAAAATGTCTAGAAAAAAATAAGTAGGTGTATGTCTAACCACCTTAATCATTATCAAATGATAATATTTTATTATAAGATTTTATATATAAGTAGTAGACTCATGCTCGTATGTGACGCATATTTTTTTGTAATTTTATTCCAAAAAAAAATTTAATTATGAATTTTCTGCTACAACATTTTTAGAATTAAAAAACTCTCGTGTTTGACCACCTTAACTCATTCAAAACTTTACAAAATTCAAAAAAAAAAAATTCCTTATAGTAGGCGAAGCATAGAATGTGATGCATTTTTCGGATTTCAAAAATGTTATACCATCTGAAAGTTATAGTCATTTTTCAATTGGTATATAAATCAGCACTTTAGAGTTAACTCAATTAGAAAATAACTAATAATTACTTACCTAATTTAAAATTTGATAGCAATTATATCGATAGAAAGTTGATAATCTCCTTAAGATACCCTTTTCGTTTCATCAAATTTGGGTGAAAAAAAAGTCGTCAGCTACATGGTCGAAGTCTGGAACTCAGAGAAATGGGGGAAAAAACACATTTTTGAGACATTTCAATAGTTGACCATGTAGGTTTGGTGCACAAAGCAATACCGAGCCTAATCGGGTGCCCGATATTTTTTTGTACCCAATATTTTTGGGTACCTGAAAATGCCAGCAGAATTTTGATTTTTAACTTTTCCCTCCCCTTTCTCTCTCTTAATTTCTCCAACCCCTTTCTCCCTCCCATTTCTCCATCCTTCATATCATATATTATATATCAAAATATATATATCAGATTATATATTATATAATATCAATTATATATTAAATATTATATAATATACATTTTACATTAAATATTATTTAATATAAATTAATATTAAATGTTACATTATATATCATATATTATATATTATTTTATATGTATAATATATTAATATGTATTTTACAACTATGTACAAGAGGTTGGAAGATTGCATAAAAATCATGGATGGCCATTGAAAGAAGCAAAGGAAATCAATTAACCATTTAAAAAATTTATGGGCGGCCATTGAGGAAGAGAGAAAGTGAGAAGGTGGCGGGGGCTGAGAGAGAGAGAGAGAGAGAGAGAGACCTTTTCACCTCTCTCTCTCTCTCTCTCTCTCTCTCTCTCTCTCTCACACACACACACACACACATCATCCTCTCTCTCCCCCTTATATCTCCTCTCTCTCTCTCTCTCTCTCACTCTCACTCTCACACACACACACACATCACCCTCTCTCTCCCCCCTTATCTCCTCTCACTCTCTTATCACCCTCTCTCTCCCACTTCTCTCTCTCTCTCTCTCTCTCTCTCTCTCTCTCTCTCTCTCTCTCTCTCTCACACACACACACACACATCACCCTCTCTCTCCCTCTTATCTCCTCTCACTCTCTTATCACCCTCTCTCTCTCTCTCTCTCTCTCTCTCTCTCTCTCTCACACACACACACACACACATCACCCTCTCCCTCCCCCTTATCTCCTCTCTCTCACATCACCCCCCCCTCTCTCTCTCTCTCCCCCTTCTCTCTCTCTCTCCCTCTATATATATATATGACATACAATTTAAAACCCCTAAGATATTATAATTTAAAATATATAATTATATATATAATACATATTTAAGCATTATATATATATATATATATATATATATATATATATATATATATAATATATATATATATATATATATATATATAATAGTGATATCATACATATTTCAAAGTTTAATTTTATAGTTAAACATTATATATTTCATAGTTAAACATTATATATAAAAGTTCATTTTTTTCATTTACTCCCGTCATTTTTTCATGTACCCGAAAATATCGGGTACCCGATTATTTACTAGTGTAACTTTGACCAAAATATTCCCTTCCCCCACAAACTAGAGAATCACGGGATTTCAGACTTTTTTCATGGGTTGTAGAAAAAAAAAATTGATTTGGGGACCATTTTTTGAAAGTTAGTTAAATTAAGTTGTTTTTTGTCAACTTGTGGTCTCCCCATGGGAAGCAGCAGTTGTCGAAAAGATAAATGGAAGAGGAAGGTGACAGATGAAGAAATTCAAGCATATAGGGAAAAAGATAGGAAAAATCACCGAAGAAAGAGAGAAAGTATGTTAAACATTAATCAGGGTGACCCCGTAAATGTAGTTGCAAGTGAAGAGGATGTTGAATTTGAAAATAATATGGAAATTAATTTTGTGAATAACAATGTATGGAGTGAAGATGAAAATGTAGAGATGGAAAATGAAAATGTAGACTTGAGGAATGAAAACGTAGACTTGGGGAATGACAATGAAAGGAATCAAGATGAAAATGTACAGATGGAGATTGAAAATGTAGACTTGGGAAATGAAAATGTTGCACAAGAACCACACGAACATTACAAATCTCCAAATTATATGTGAAATGAAGTCCCTTGCAATAAAGATAATCAATCTTCAAATTCAGGTCTTTCAAGAACACCTAAATGGTTAATTGAAATTGAGGAGAACATTATGAATAATTGGGAAGGAAAGAGGTCACATAGAACCGTTAGGTTGTGGGCTTCAAGACTTTATGATCAATTTTTTGGAAACAAGACATTGGTTGAGAAATGTCAAATTTTTGTGCAGTTGTTAAAGATGCAAAAGATGAGACATGTGCTTATGAAATTCAAGATTCGTGTGAACAAGAAAATGGAGAGAAATGCCATTGTTGTGAAGAATATTTTCAATGCTCTCAATAGCATTAGGAAGACTAGTAGAGAAAAAGACAAGAGAGTTGCTCGGAGGGTTATTACAACCTCCTTAGTAAGTCATCAATTGAGAAAGGCTCATTTGATGAGACAAGCTTGTGTTGACTTCAATATAGACCGTAAAACTTTGGGTAGAGCACTTGCAAGAAGAGAAAGACTTGATGATCCACTTCAAATTGATACATGGGCTTATGGTGGGAGACTTCCATGTTTTGATAAGAAGCTAACAGATATTGTCAAGGATGAAATTCAACAATTTTGGGATGCTAACTCAAGAGTGTCACCAAATGTGAAGGATGTCTTGAAGTTGAGAGTTGGCAATCGAGACTGCACTCCACATCCTAAACATTATGTGGAGGTAAGTCAAACAATGTTGTATAAAAAATTTTGTGAGACACATCCAACATTGAAAATATCACAAAGGTCGTTTGAATCCGTGAAGCCATTTTATTGTGTACCCCTTAAGATTCGAAATACATGTTGTTGCAAATATCAATGTTGAGTTTTCAATGCATCATGAATTATTACAATCCCATTCATTCTACTTTGCATACTAATGAAATGCTAGAGGATTATGGTGCAAGTGGTCTTCCCAAATCATCAAAGACTTGCTAGATCAATTTTTATGTCATAGAGATGATAGTTGTTTATTTTATAAAAAAGATTGCTTAAATGCCAAGTGCTCAGAATGTGGTGTCTTGTCCAAGTTTAGGACATGTTTTCATGAGGGTTTGGAACACAATTTTGGAAACCAAAAAAAAGGTATACTAAACAGTGAAATATACATTGAAGAGTGGAGGTGAAGCTCTAGATGTGAGTTAGTTGCAAAATAATACAATGTTGTTGATTTTATCTTAGATTTCAAGACAAATATTTTTTACAAGTATGCAAGGCATAGTCAAAGGTCTCAATGTTGGATCAACAATTCAGGCTGTGTAAGGACACTTTCCCCATTGGAACTATTATATCCATTGTAGACTTTGCGGAGAACTATACATTGCAGCCCCAAAATGAGACTCAAGCTCAATATTACAATTTCATTCAAGTTGCTATTTTTGTACACATCACATATAGACATTCCCCTGATAGCACAAAAGATGAGTGAAAGATAATCAAAGAGTACCATTTTTATATGAGTGACGATAGGTCTCACTCTCGTGAGTTTGTTCAAAATTGTTTCCAGAACTATTTTGACTTCTTGCAGGAAAATGGTATTGCTATGGATAGGCATCTCATTTGGTCAGATAATTGCACTGGTCAATTTAATAATGCCATAATGTTTTATTGGTTGTGTAGAATGCATGTGGAGAGAGGTGTACCTCATATTTGGAGTTTTTTTGAGTCAGGGCATGGGAAAGGGGAGCATGATGGAGCATGTGTGTGTGTGTGAAGAGAGCTCTAGTTAAGGAGCAATTGAGGATTTTAGGTGTTGTACTTCCTGATGCTCATTCTATTGTTGATTGGTGTACTTTAGCATTGTCACGGGGGGGACTCTTGATTCTACAGTGTGCAGATTCTTTTGGTTGGTTGAGGAGGGAACTATAGAAGATAGATTGGATTGTCAAAAAGTGAAAGACTCTTCAAAAATGCATTCATTCTAAAGCTCCATGTAGTACCTCGCCCCTAGTCTGATTTTATAAATGTTATGATTATTTTAGGATGTTAGATTATATGTTAGGAGATCATTGATGCTTATGATTTTACTAATCTCATACTTGCATGTGTATGGTCGATGTATTTATTTTATATTTCTGTTTGACGTGCCTGATGTGGTTGAGGGACGGAGTTGTAGTTATTTGCTTGCGAGATCTACATGATTGACCGATCCCCACCATTGTCTGTTATATATTATTGTATGTAGTTACCCAAAATTTTCCTATCATACAATTTTGGCCATAATCCTATTTTTTCCCTGTGAAGTAGATCCTCAAAGTTCCATGGTTTGTGCTCTTGGCCCCATGTTCTTCAATGTATTGTCAACCCCCAGTTCAAATTGCATGTGCTAAATTGCAAGGCCCTCAGAGATTTTCAAGTTTTAATGTTGTAGGAAACACTCAAGATGCAGAGTTTCAAAAAATGTTCAGTGTTGAAAACCCTCTATGTTTTTTACCTCCGCTCTGAAAACCCAGGATGTTTTCGACCTTCAAGCGAAAACCTCAGTTGTTTTTAGCCTTCGCATCTTCGTAGTTCTTCTTCCCTGATGGCAGCATTTTTCACAAGTGTGCAACCCCGTTCAGTGGGGCCCAGTGAGGCAAACAAAGGAGATCTACGGTAGTTGTAAGATCTCATGGGATATTCCGACCCCATGAGATCTTCCACTAGCTGTTAGATTTAGAATCTTGGTGGGTCGGTAGTTAACATCATGCGGTTGGTTGCATGAACGCATAGGCCTTCCTAGCCGCATGCAATCATGCGACAAATAGTCAACTGTCAACAAAGTCTTCAAGCCTCCATGGTGGGACCTTGGGTGGTGGCATGTCCACTTCCCAGTGGCTGGCTAGGTGATGACATGACTTTAGTGTGGGTCCTTGGGTGGTGACGTGTCCATTTTCCAAGTGGTCAGTGAAGGTTGCAGCAAGCCCGATAACATGGGCCCCGTAGATTCAAAATCTATGGTCGTCGCATGTTCGCATGGGATCTTCTGATCCCATGCGATCATGCGACCACTGTTGGATCCTCCTGATGCTTTCAAGTGGTGTTGTTGTGGGTCCAGTCGACGTGCAGGTTTCCGGTTGGTCCACGTGGTGCACGTGACAAGTCTTGCGGGCCCAGATGTCTTATGTGGCAATAGACACAGATTTTAAATTGTTAGTCGCATGATCGCATGAAGCCTTTTTGGCTCATGTGATCATGTGACCAATGTTCAATTCGAGTGGTGTGGCCATCTTTCGCAGTTGTGCAGTTAGAGGTTTTGCATGGTCGCTAGGTGAAACCAGGGTTAAGATTACAGACAGATCCTGAGCCTGAGTTTTGCCAGTGTTTAATTTGCAGGTGTCTTGCATAGCGGTGATAGACTCTAAGAGGCTTGTCGCATGATCACATAAAGCCTTTTTGGCTCATGTGATCATGTGACTAGTGTTATTTCAAAGCAGTGCGACCAGTTTTGGCGAGCTTTCTTCTATGAGAATGTTGCAGGTGTGGGTAGCTAGAAATTTATGACTTCTGAGGACATGTGCAGTTAAGGGAAGATGATGAAGAGGTCCGGTCAGCTGTTAGGGGTTGATCTTTGTCCTAGCAAGGTACCAATTTGTGCATACTTGGTGGAGTTGCAGGGAGGTAGTTGAGTCCAGGTTGTTAATCTGCAGGCATGATCAAGTACAAGGATGGATGCACAAAGACATATCTGATCGGTTGAGATTTTTTCATGAACATTTATGATCAGATTGGATTGCCCTAGGGTTTGATATTATTTTGTAAAAACTGTAACCCTGGTTAAGTTTTGACTCTTGCCTGCATGCAGTTGAGTGATGTATATATTCTTTTTTTTGGAGCTTTTGAGCTCAGAATCCAGCAATTGTAAAAAGAAAGTTTCTTTCTCAAAGAGCAATTTGTGGCAATTTTCCTACCCTTTGGCTTTCTACAATTGTAATTTTCATTGTTTGTTCAGACATTGCAAAGTATTTTGTGACATTCTTGCTGTCCTTATGCTTTTCTTGTGTAGATTAATTCTTATTGGATTTACGTATATGCATGATTTTAGTGATATCTTAGGTTTTCTGATACCTCTTACTTTTCTGCAATTTTGTGTGTTTCATGTGTTTGATTCGATTTAGATGTTTTGTGGGTATGCTATAACCCCTAGCAGTCTTGTCTCAATCCTACACCAAGTTGCAGAAGTGAATGTCTATTTGCAGGTCATAAGTGGTGTCTTCTTTTCAGGCCCTCTTATGAAACACTTATGCAAGCCTATTCAGTAAGTTGTGATCTCCTAGACCTATTTCCCTCACTATTTTCATCCCTCTATACTGAGATCCAAACCCTAGTTTTGGTGCATCACCTAGTAGGTAGATTTGCTTTCTGTTATTTCCCTTTCCAAGCATTCCCTCTATCCTTTTCCCTCAAAAGAATTTACTTTTCATGTCAAGAAGAAAATCAGGGTGATTATCCAAGAGGAACCAGCCTAGAACCTAAAGGTTTCATCTCAGTTAGCATAGGTCCCACAACCTGGAGATGATTCCCAAGTTATACTGAGTTATCAAGACTAAGAGAGCTTGAGAGAAGGTGCAAACTCAGTGTATAACATTTCTAGCACACCTAGTGGGACTAAAGTTTAGATTCATGTTCAAGGTATGCTATCTCTGATATGCTGGTAGCATGCTACAGACCTAGAAGAGGTCATTCTATTGCATATCTGGTGACTCTGGAAAGTCTACTAGTTTCAAAGGTCAAGTGCTGATATGTTTTCAATCTTCATATTCAAGTTCCAGCTGATTACATGAGTAGACATGTCAAGTTTCTATGGACAGTAGAGTTACCTACCATCCTATTATGAGAGTGGTGCTCAATGGGTTGGTTCCTAGCCTTATCAAAGCCACCCAAAGCCTCCTTTTACCCCAAGCTATTATACTTCTCAATGGTATCAATATATCTAGTATGCCCCAAATGAGTTTGCCCTTGTGCAAAGTTATGAGAGGGCCCTTCGACAAGATGGATCATGGGCACAAGAGGCACAACAGCAAATGCAAAGCTAGTTGCCCCATCCTGTTTACCACCCACCCTCCCCTTCTCAGACTATGCAATAGATATGGACTTTGAACTCAAACTTCATGAAAGAGAAAGAAAAAGAAAAGAATATGTTGCTTGATTTAGTCAAGCAGGTTTCTGAGATTAGGGAGCAGAGAGAGTAGGAGGCTCAAGGTTATTATGAAGAGGAGTCAGCTCCCTACCAAGAGACAGATGCTCAAAAATATGAGCAAGGGATAGATCCTTACCAAATGATAGAGGCTCTTGTTGATAGGCAACAATCAAGAGAGTTTCAAGAAGAGATCAGACGCTGAGCTAAAATTGAGACAGCAAGGTTAAGATCACAAATTGTTCAACAAGAGGCTACTAGGCCTAAGATTCCAAGTTGGACAGCCCATCTGTCTCAAGAACCTACACATGTGGAGCCTACAAAGCCTTCATTTCCAAGCTTTGAGATAGGTATGCCTTCTACATCTCCCTCTGAGCCCCCTCAGTTTCACATCCCAAGTTTTAAGGCAAAAAATTCTTTTCAAGAGCATGTGCTTGAGATGCAGCCCACCACTCTACAAGAGCAGCCTATCCAGAGAAGCAAGTTATCCCAAGAGACCCCTCTGGTCTCTCAGGATGATGAGGTGATGTGGATACCCCAATGGACTCTCCCTCCTGGTTGTCAGATGCCAAACCCTTGCAAGGACACTAGTCTGGTGTCTGAGCAAGGACTGGTGGTAAATGAACTTTCATTTGAAGAGGAGGAGAAGAAATCTGAGGTATCAGTGCAGAGTGATGACTGTGGTGAAATGGAGAAGCAAAGTGTGGAGGTAGAGGTTGATGCTCAGCCTGAGCTCTTGGTTGATTTGCTTGATGAGCTTCCCCTCTTTGTTTCTGATGAAGAAGAGACCATGTCATTGCCTATGGCTGAAGTTTAATCAAAATAGCAGGTTCACCATCAACAAGAGGTTGATATAGAGGAGGATGCCTTGTCTTTGTTTGATGAGCTGCCTGGTTTTGATGAGCAGGGTGATAAAGATGTGATCATAGCCACCTCTTTGAAGTTGCAGCAGCTAGAACAGATTGATCCTGAGGATATGTTGATTCATGAGCTTGATCTCATCTTTGAGGAGGAGACTTCCCAATGTGCAGACGATAACCATAGCCTTGACAAAGATTATTTGGGAAGCATCATAGATGGCTTGTATATGGAGCCTAATTGTAATGAGCTCTTAGCCTATTTAAAGGAAGAAGATGACAATCCCCTAACTGTGGATGAGGAGTTGACCTGGCTATCCATGATGGAGGGCAACCAGGAAGATAAAGAAGAAACCATCAAGGAAAGTCCTTCCATTAGACTTTTAAGAGGCTGCCCCATCAGATACTTGGCCCAAAAAGAGTTCACTGAGACACCTCCATATGATCCATTTGAGGTGAGTGAACTTGATCTTGTTTTTGCAGAGGTAGTGCATCCTCATTTGCCAAATTTTTCTGTGCCTCACATCCTTGTAGCTATCCTCATGAGTCCAATGCAAAATACCCTGATGAGGAGGGGTAGCTACTTTTCACAACCAGTGAATGGTTTTGTTTGACCAAACTTATGCACTGGTTAGTTTAGGATAGGTTAGTTTTCCTGCTTTCTTTCCCTATTTTCTAGGTTAGTTTTTCCTGTTTTCCAAGAAGTGCTCAAGCACATTTTTTGTCTCCCTGTCAAGTTTTGTGTTCTTGAGATGACCCCATGCCCAATGGATTGCTTTAAGGCCACTGGTCCAATGTCTAGCAGGCTGACATCCCGCAGAAGTCACCAAAATGTTACCCAAAATTTCCTTGTCATACAATTTTGGTCATAATCCTATTTTTTGCCTGCGAAGTATCCTCAAAGTTCCACAGTTTGCGCTCTTGGCCCCATGTTCTTCAATGTATTATCAACCCCCAGTTCAGATCACACGTGCTAAATCACAAGGCCCTTAGATATTTTCAAGTTTTAATGTTGCAGGAAACACTCAAGCTGCAAAGTTTCAAAAAATGTTAAGTGTTGAAAACCCTCTGTGTTTTCGACCTCCGCTCTGAAAACCCAGGATGTTTTCGACCTTCAAGAGAAAACCTCAATTTTTTTCAGCCTTCGCATCTTCGCAGTTCTTCTTCCCTGATGGCAGCATTTTTCACAAGCATGCAACCCCAATCAGTGGGGCCTGGTGAGGCAAACAAAGGAGATCTACGGTGGTCATAAGATCTCATGGGATCTTTCGACCCCATGAGATCTTGCACCCACTATTAGATTTAGAATCTTGGTGGGTCAGCAGTTAACATCATGTAGTTGGTCGCATGATCGCATAGGCCTTCCTAGCCACATGCGATCATGTGACAAACAGTCAACGGTCAACAAAGTCTTCAAGCCTTTGTGGTGGGACCTTGGGTGGTGGTGTGTTTGCTTCCCAGTGGCTGGCTGGATGATGACATGACTTTGGCATGGGTCTTTGGGTAGTGACGTGTCCATTTGCCAAGCGGTCAGTGAAGGTTGTAGTGGGCCCGGTAACATGGGCCCTATAGATTCAAAATCTACGGTGATCACATGTTCGCATGGGATCTTCTGATCCCATGCGATCATGCAACCACCATTGGATCCTCCTGATGCTTTTGGGTGGTGTTGTTGTGGGTACAGCTGACGTGCGGGTTTTTGATTGGTCCACGTGGTGCACGTGACAAGTCTTGTGGGCCTAGATGTCTTATGTCGCAGTAGACATAGATTTTAAATTGTTAGTCGTGTGATCGCATGAAGCCTTTTTGGCTCATGCGATCATGCAACCAATGTTCAATTCGAGCGGTGTGGCCATCTTTCATGGCTGTGTAGTTAGAGGTTTCACGTGGTCGCTGGGTGAAACCAGGGTTAATATTGCAGACGGATCCCGAGCCTGGGTTTTTCCAGTGTTTAATTTGCAGGTGTCTTGCGTAGCAGTGATAGACTCTAAGAGGCTTGTCACATGATCACATGAAGCCTTTTTGGCTCATGTGATCATGCGACCAATGTTTTTTCAAAGCAGTGCGGCCAATTTTGGCGGGCTTTCTTCTATGAGAATGTTGCAGGTGTGGGTAGCTAGAAATTTATGACTTCTGAGGACATGCGCAGTTAAGGGAAGATGATGAAGAGGTCCAGTCGGCTGTTAGGGGTTGATCTTTGTCCCAGCAAGGTACCAGTTTGCGCATACTTGGTGGAGTTGCAGGGAGGTAGTTGAGTCCAGGTTGTTGATCTACAAACATGATCAAGTATAGGGATGGACGTGCAAAGACATATTTGATCGGTTGAGATTTTTTCATGAACATTTATGATCAGATTGGATCACCCTAGGGTTTGATATTATTTTGTAAAAATTGTAACCCTGGTTAAGTTTTGACTCTTGCCTACGTGTAGTTGAGTGATGTATATATTCTTTTTTTTGGAGCTTTTGAGCTCAGAATCCAACAATTGTAAAAAGAAAGTTTCTTTCTCAGAGAGCAATTTGTGGCAATTTTTCTACCCTTTGGCTTTCTACAATTATAATTTTCATTGATTGTTCAGACATTGCAAAGTATTTTGTGACATTCTTGTTGTCCTTATGCTTTTCTTATGTGGATTATCTCTTATTGGATTTAAGTATATGCACAATTTCAGTGATATCTTAGGTTTTCTGATACCTCTTGCTTTTCTGCAATTTTGTGTGTTTCATGTGTTTGATCTGATTTAGATGTTTTGTGGGTATGCTATAACCCCTAACAATCTTGTCTCAATCCTACACCGAGTTGCAGAAGTGAATGTCTGTTTGTAGGTCATAAGTGGTGTCTTCTTTTCAGGCCCTCTTATGAAACACTTATGCAAGCCTATTTAGTAAGTTGTGATCTCCTAGACCTATTTCTCTCACTGGTTTCATCCCTCTATACTAAGATCCAAACCCTAGTTTCAGTGCATCACCTAGTAGGTAGATTTGCTTTATGTTATTTCCCTTTCCAAGCATTCCCTCTATCCTTTTCCCTCAAAAGAATTTACTTTTAATGTCAAGAAGCAAATCAAGGTGATTATCCAACAGGAACCAGCCTAGAACCTAGAGGTTTCATCTTAGTTAGCATAGGTCCCACAACCTAGAGATGATTCCCAAGTTATACTGAGTTATCAAGACTAAGAGAGCTTGAGAGAAGGTGCAAACTCAGTGTATAACATGTACATGCTTCGTCTTGTGATGACAGGTTTGCAGGTCCAAGGCATCATCTTCCCTGAATTGGCATGAGTGAGCGTGCCCATAAACATTCATCTCAATGGTAAAGAGGGGAGATAATACATAGACCCAAAACCCTAACCCTAGCATAATTGTCCTAGGATTGGACAAGTGCCTGTTTGACTACCTTACCCGAATTCACCTGGTTGGCATGAATTCGTGGATCCCATTCTTGAGTCTGTGCATGGTTTCAATTTGTTTGATTTTATTGTGCTTGATCTTATAGTGCTTGATTTAGCTGATTCATGATTATATAAGTGATTTTATATGTTTATCAATGTTAGGATCATAGTTGAATTTAATGATTTAAATATGTTCCTATTTTTAATTTGGAAAATTATCTAAAGTCAATTATTTGATTAATTAGAATTAATTGATTATTTAATTGAAATTAGGATTAATTATGCTTGAGTGTATTATTAAATAATTGAATATTTAAATGCATGTCCTAGGATGTATTTAATATTTAATTTATTTAATATGGGTTTAATTATTAAACATGTGCTTAATTAGAAAATGAATTGATTTATGATTGCATATTTTATTAATTGATTAAATAATTAATTGCATAGATTTGTGATGCATTAAGTATTTAATTTATTTAATAAATGAATTTAAATTATAACATGTGCAAAATTGAAAATGGAATTGTTTTCAAACAAATAACAACTAGTTTTAAAAAGTCAAGTTGAGTTGTGCATTTAAAAGATATTTTTAATTAATTAATTTTATTTACTTTCAATTTTGGAGTTTGAGTTGGATTAGGAGTTGTCTTATGAGTCATTTTCTGATTTGAGTTGAACTGTGAGTTAGCTTTTGAGTTGTCTTTTGGGATTGCTTGAATTTGGGAATTGAATTCCTATTAGGAGATTTTGCATTCATTTTTGGAGGTAGACAGGTTTTGGGGAGGATTTTTGGAGAAGGCTTGTGTGCTTGGTATTTTGGAGATTTGTGGATTGTTGTGGCTGCATGTTGATTTGAGTTTCTTTGTGCATTTGGATTGGGCACCTATTTGCAACATAGCTTTTAGATATGCAGGTTGGGCTTGATTTTGGAGAGAGTTTCATTTTCAGATCTGCAAGGGTTTCCATTTTCAGTTTCTAGCATGGGATCTAAGGTAGGCAGTGGATTTTGCCTGTTATCTCTGTTTTTACTTTCATTTGTCTTTCTGTGTTTTTGATAGATCTAGGTATTCAGAAAACCCTAGTGTAGTTAATTTTTATATTTTATTATTACTTGGCATCGTAGTGTTACTCTGGCAAAATTTTGTTAATTAATTCTTCATGGTTTGCCTATAAATTGATAAATCAATCCTGATGTATAGTTTAACTATAGTATTGAGAGAAAAATTAATTCCTTATTAGAGAAATCAATTTAGGACAAAAACCCAATATTGGTTGAAAAATTATCATTCTGGTTAAAAACCCAATTTTAGTTAAAGATTAACATTCTGGTTAAAAAAATCTAATCTTGGTAAAAGTCAATTTGAAGAATAAGTATAAATTGATGTATCTCTGTGAAAGTACAATGGGCTATTAAATATGTCAGCCTAAAAGATTTATTCCAGCCTTGTATATTTATGTTCTTTTAATAGCTTTGGAGTGTTTTGTTTAATATATATATATATATATATATATATATATATATATATATATATATATATATATTTCTTATATTTCTCCTATTTTCATAATTGATATTAAATTAAAAAAAAAACAAAAAAAAAAGATATGGCACTGCATGTAAATGAAATATTTTTAAAAAATATATAAAAATTGCTTTAGGAATTGTTTATTGATTATTAATAAACAAATTTTAAAAAAATATTTTAAAAAAATGAAAAAGTTTAAAAGGGAGGTGGGGGCCACCACCTTCCCCCACTCCCCAAGGAGTGCACCTCCACCATAGCAAAAGGCACTACTACGGCAGTACATGTCTGCTACGGCAGTAGGTACCCTGCTATGGGGAACAGTGCTCAGCAAGGGTTTGGAAAATGCGCAGGGCGCTTGGGAAATGGGGTGCGAAGCCTGCAGGGTCCCCCCCATAAGGTTTTTCTTTAAAAAAATTTGTTTTATGATATGTTAATTTATTTTTGTTAAATTTATTTTTATGTTAATTTAATTTATGTTCTGTTATGATTAATTTATTTTATGTTAATTTAATTTATGTTATAATTGTCATATTTTAATTAATAAGATTTATTTATTTAGAATAAAATTTGATTTTAGTTTAATTAAGTTGATTTTGTTTTATGTGTTGAATTAGTTTAATTAAATTTAATTAAATTAAATTAATTATTATTATTGATTTACTTTGTAATTATTTAATTTGTAGAATTAATTTGGTTTAATTAATTTAGTATATTTATTTTTATTTGATAATAGATCAATTTAGTTGGTTTATTTAAATTTGATTAGATGCTTGTCAATTTAGTGTTTATGGGATATGTGTGTTCGTTGAAATTGATTAAAATTAAATTATGATTTTAATTTTGAATTCAATTTTCTTAACCATGTTATATAAACTTGATCGAATATTAGTTTCAACATTTGAAAATTGATATAGACAAATGTAGAACATTTCCATACATAGAAACAATTAATTGCTAGATGCTTATGTATATACCAAAGTTGGCATTTTATTCTACTGAATTCCTAGAATGTTATTAGGGAATATTCTTTTTATTAGTAACATTAATAAGCTTGTTTTGTCATGATTCTTTTATCATTATTATGCAATCTATATTCTGTTTGGATCTTGTTCATAATGAAGTTTCAGTGCTTGTAGTACCTATTCAGTTCTTTAGATTATGAGTGTTGTCTTCTTGTTCTGAACTGTATTCTAGTGCTTTATGTGATGTCGAGCATTAGAATGACCTAGGGGAAACAGAGGCAGGGATCTTTGTCAGTTGGTTTTGTTTTTAGTATCATGTTTTATTGTGAATGCTTACTTTGATTATCATCTATGTATTGATCTCTTGGGATCTTGTTGGTTATTATTTGTTTATGGTATCTGTGTAATCATTTGGATTTCTATGTGTGAAACTACATCTAGAATTACCTGATTTTATACCTGTTGGTTGTTTATGAGATTATGAGCCTAGGGGAGATTGATTAAGTGCATCTTAGGGGAGTGGCTTACAATAGGGGTCGGGACCCAAAGTGGTCAGTACCTGGGAAACCTATTGTAGGTTATGTAATTAAGTGATAACATAGTAATTAAAACTTTATAGATCATTTAAGAAGATAATTTAGAGTATGGTTATGATTAGTATTCGTCATATCTGAGAGAGAGTATTCTAGTCCCACATGGATCATATTGAGGGTCCGGGGCCCAGAGTGGTCAGTTCCAAGGTAACTCAATGCTTGAGGGTCCGGGGTCCAGAGTGACCAGTCCAGGGTAACTCAAGTAGATAGACATGTGATGACACTCCCATAACATGTAGCCTAGATCATCTCCTAAGTATTTGTTTATGCCTCTGGATTAGTGTGTTTCACCTTTCTCTTTATTTTTGTAAACCTTGAGTAGAGAGCTTTCAGGATTCCTTGCTTAGTGGTTATCCTTGTTTGGTTTTGGTCATCCAATTGGGGTTTGTGGTTATCTCCTCAGCACGGTGGGGTAGGCCTTTGTGGTTCTACACGGATGGGTGGTAGTGATTCTTTACCATTTGAGATTCGACATCCTGGTGCCGGTGCTATTGGTGCTCCTACAGTTGGATGCCCTTATGGTTCTTCATTGATTCTTCATAGTTGGTTTCTTATCTTATCTTCATTTATGTAATCTTATATTAGTGTATTGCATGTGATACCTAATATGGACATTGTACTTCTTTGTTAGATTTATTGTTTCATACCTTGTGACATGTGTAGTGGATGTCAGTGTATTAGTTATCATGGATGTCCATGAGGATTGTATTAATTGTTGTAAGTTATTATTGTATCATTTATGATATGGAATCTTTTGTCATCTTTATTTAGTTGTATTTTGTTCTTAAGTAATTCTACGTCATGGGACCCTTGAGTTTTGTAATCTATGTTGGATGTTGTTTCAATGTGAGTAAATGGTAATTGCTTCCGCACTGTTGTGTATCTTGTTTGTTAACTATTAAAAAAAAAATGTTCACCAAACTTAGTAGCAAGTTATAGGTTAATCTCTCTTGGGTTCCTTGGCAGGGCGTTACACTCCATTAGTAGTACATGGACCATTTGGACATGAGAGTTGGCTTGTTTTTCCCCCATGTGTTTTCAGTATGATTGGGATCATTATGAGTCAAGTGATTGGGTGGATACATGGGTTCCACAGTATCTAACTCCTTTATCTTTTATAATCTCTATAAGAAATGATGACATGGACACTTCAGTTGAGTATGACCATCTTTTAGATCTTCTGTAGCCAGGAGATGTTTTTGCATTGGTTGCACTACAAGGGAATGATGAGAGGTTGGATTATTGGTTAGCACGTTGTGTACAAGGTAAACAAAAGCTTGTACAACTGATGATAGATGGTGATGGGTTCACATATCCTACTGGTTCAGTTGTTACATTGCAGGAACATGGCTGCGAACATACACGATTAGAAAGAATGGAATTCCTTCATTTGAAGACTATGAGAAGCACAAAACTATTCTCATGTATTCACACCTTATTATAGCAAAAAATGTCAAGTTGTCAAAGCATCAAGGAAGACCAAAGACAAAATAACTTTGGACTATTAGTATTGCTGATCATGAAGCACTATTGGAGACCCTGAAGCAAAGAGATGACCCTTCAGGAACACTTGACTAGGTAATAAGTCAACTTAGTGCAATGTTTTCTAAGTTTTTTAAGCTTAATTTCAATACATTAATTTCACCTTTCTTAGATTGTATTTTGAGTCAATAAACTTGGTTTTGTATGTGGATTGTAACTTGTGCAGGAGAACCTATGAAGACACCTACGGTCACCATGGATCCAATCAGAGATAGAAGGACAAAAGGATCTTTTAATGGTTAATTGAGATCTTTTGAAGCCTATAATGGAAATTTGTAACAATCAATTTGATTTAAAAGTTAAATGTCCTAGAAGTCTTGATAAGGACTTATGACCAAAATCATGTATGGGTGGCCAATAGTGCCAACAAGGGATCTAACTATACATTTTCTCATAAAAAGGCAATGAAAACACATAATTTGTTATTATTTACTTATGTCATTTGCATGGTTTGAATTCTTACATGTTTGATTGTTGTTTCTAATGCTTTAAGGATATTATTTTTTATCATTTCAAACAATCTTTGATGCTTTGAAAGTTCATTTGAATCAGATGGATACATACATGATAGATGTAAACGATTCATTGTGCAGTGAGGGTCAGTTGAAAGTAGCACCGCAGTGTATCTTTCAAACCGTTCATCCTAGCATCAAACCATCTACTCCATCAGCTCCGGTTGGCCAGGTAAACGCTAGTGACAACCCCATTCCACCCATGGAGTCATTGGAACGCTCGCAACCACACTCAACCCAAGTGACCCTAAGGTGCTTAGCACGATTAGGCAGCAATCTTCTGATGCTCGTATCTCAAACCTTGTGAGAGGTATCGACAAACCATCAGGGGATAAGGGATCATGATTCTGAGGTCTACAATAACATCTCTCAATTTTGGGTGATTCGACTTCGTTTGCATTTGGCAAGGCAATCTCAATTGATGCCAAAACTTGTAGTGAGGGTCAGTTGAAAGTAGCTCTGTAATGTATCTTTCAAACTATCTATCCTAGCATCGAACCATCTACTCCATTGGCTCCAGTTGGTCAGGTAAATGCCAATGACAACCCCATTCCACCCACGGAGTCATTGGAACGCTCGCAACCACGCTTGACCCAAGTCACCCTAAGGTGCACTAAGCACGATTAGGTAGCTATCTTTTGAGGCTCGTATCTTGGACCTTGTGAGAGGTATTGACAAACTGTTAGAGGCTACGGGATCATGTTTTTGAGATCTACAATAACCTCTCTCAGTTTTTAGCGATTCGACTTCATTTTCATTTGGCAAGGCAATCTCAGTCGATGCCAAAACTTGTAGTGAGGGTCAGTTGAAAGTAGCTCTGCAGTGTATCTTTCAAACCATCCATCTTGGCATTGAACCATCTACTCCATCAGCTCCATTTGGCCAGGTAAATGCTAGTGACAACCCCGTTCCACCCATGGAGTCACTAGAATGCTCGTGACCACACTCGACCCAAGTGACCCCAAGGTGCACTAAGCACAATCGGGCAGTGATCTTCTAAGGCTTGTATCTCGAACCTCGTGAGAGGTATCAACAAACTGTCAAGGGCTACAGGATCATGTTTCCAAGGTCTACAATAACCTCTCTCAGTTTTGGGTGATTCAACTTCATTTTCATTTGGCAAGGTGATCTCAGTTGATGCCAAAACTTGCAGTGAGGGTCAGTTGAAAGTAGCTTTGCAGTGTATCTTTCAAACCGTCTGTTCTAGCATCAAACCGTCTGCTCCATCAGCTCCGATTGGTCAGGTAAATGCCATTGACAACCTCATTCCACCCACAGAGTCATTGGAATGCTTGTGATCACACTCGACCCAAGTGACCCCAAGGTGCACTAAGCACGATTGGGCAGTGATCTTATGAGGCTCGTATCTCAGACCTTGTGAGAGGTATCGACAAACCATTAGGGGATATGAGATATTATTTCCAAGGTCTACAATAACCTCTCTCAGTTTTGGATGATTCAACTCCGTTTGCATTTGGCAAGGTGATCTGAGTCAATGCCAAAACTTGTAGTGAAGGTCAATTGAAAGTAGCTCCGTAATGTATCTTTCAAACTGTCCATCCTGGCATCGAACCGTCTGCTCCATCAGCTTTGATTGGCCAGGTAAATACCAGTGACAACCCCATTCTGCCCATGGAGTCACTGGAATGCTCGTGACCACACTTGACCTAAGTGACCCCAAGGTGCACTAAGCACGATTGGGCAGCGATCTTTCGAGGCTCATATCTCAGACCTCGTGAGAGGTATCGACAAACCATTAGGGGCTACAAGATCATTTTTCCAAGGTCTATAATTACCTCTCTCAGTTTTGGGTGATTCAACTTCGTTTGCATTTGGCAAGGCGATCTCAGTCAATGCCAAAACTTGCAGTGGGGGTCAGTTGAAAGTATCTCCGCAATGTATCTTTCAAATTGTCCATCTTGGCATTGAACTGTCTACTTCATTGGCTCTGGTTGGTCGGTTAAATGCTAGTGACAACCCTGTTCCATCCACGGAGTCATTGGAATGCTCGCGACCACGCTTGACCCAAGTGACCCCAAGGTGCACTAAGCATGATTGAGCAGCGATCTTCTAAGGCTCATATCTCAGACCTCATGAGAGGTATCGACAAACCATTAGGGGCTACGGGATCATGTTTTTTATTTCTACAATAACCTCTCTCAATTTTGGGTGATTTGACTTTGTTTACATTTGGCAAGGCGATCTCGGTCGATGCCAAAACTTGCAGTGAGGGTTAGTTGAAAGTAGCTCCGCAGTGTATCTTTCAAACTATTTGTCCTGGCATCGAACCATCTACTCCATCGGCTATGGTTGGCCAGATTAACGCCAATGACAACCCCGTTCTGCCCACAGAAATACTGGAATTCTTGCGACCACGCTTGACCCAAGTGACCCAAGGTATGTGACTAAGGACAACAAATTCATTACATCTATTAATTTATTACACCTGCATAAATTATTACATCTATTATAAAAAATTTAAACAAATTGACATATAACTTCAACAAGATATAATTTAAATCATAATGATAATCATAGTCAAGATATAACTTCACCATTCATTTCCATAAACATGAATAATAAATATGTATACAAAAGATGATGCAAATATAGCATAAAAATGAACATGTTCTATATATAGAAAGTAATCAAATGTATCAAAAGTACCTCCATATACAAATATGGCACATGCCATTTTAAAATGTCTACAAAATCAATGTTTCAAGGTGTACAATGTGGCATATATGCCATCTCAAAATGTGCCAAGTGGCATCTCTAAATGACCAGAAAACTAAAACTACATCCTATGCCATAGGGGGATCATCAAAATGTAGCCTCTTTGAAGAAGTGTTTGGCTCTGATTGATCTTGCATAAAAAATGAGTTCAAACCCAAGTTAGATTGCTTAGTTTAATAATTCTACAAAATAGGATGATAGCATAATAAAATTACAAATTGATTGAACTAAAATTAAAACTTAGATCTGCTTATCCCTCCTCTAGAATAGTGGGCTGGGTCAACAAAGATATGAAAGATTCTTGTGGGCCCTCCCTCACACTGGGAGTAACCTATGAGAGTAAAAACATTGTCAATTATATATAAATGTACTCATCATAACAACCCTAGTTACAAAATACAAATAACAATATGTAAAAGTCTACGTACAATTGGGCTATCACTCTGAATCGAGATGTATGTCATCCTAGGCTTCTGAACCTGTGTCGAGACATCATCAAGAGCCACACCCTAGTAAAATATTTATTACTACACACAAGTGGCATACATATGCATGTATAATTAATCTTAAACAATTAATTACCTTTCCTTTGTCGACACATGAAGAAGGAACCCCCTCGTGCCCTCCACTGACATCAGCTATAGCCTGCAAGAGTATAATAAGATGACAATATATTAGTAAATGTATGAATTTTATTTCTCTAATTGATAGAGATTTAAGCATGTACACCAAATGACATAAAAAAATGAATGGGTACATAATTTATGATATACCGTATAGGTGTCAAGGCCAAATGAAATGGCCGAAAGTGTGGAGTCATCCACCTGTCTCAACTCCTCCTCTATCATCGACTAAACATAAATGGAAAAAATATATATACATAAGTGCATGCAATCATTAAAACTAATCTAAATAAATAAATTATTTTTAAATTAAATAAGACATGTGACAAATTTATTTATAATGTTTACTCTTATTGTATCAACAAGAGTCCATGGCTCTATGTACCCCTCCTCAGCACTCTCATGAGACGTAGATGCTCCATGAGGTGTTGCAGCCTCTGCAGCTACGTCTCCTATATCCTCCTCACCAATAACATACTGATATGTATCAGCATCAGTAAGTGGTCCGAGACATAAATTCTTGCACATAATGCAAGTATGGGCCACAAATACATGTGAACTGCTACCAGATGTTGATGTGCCAGCATCATCCACACCAGGAGGCAACAATGACCTGGTCTGTGTGATCAACTGATCACTCAGCAAATGAATGGCCCTAATACTCTGTGAGGCAGCCTCTGCAATGATATTGGGATGTTGCACTGGAGGAGGGGGTGCGACATTAGTGGGGGGGACAAAGGTAGTGGCCTTTTTGCGTTGGGTAAATGGCCTAGTCTGAGGAGTTCCTCTGCCTACGCCCATGTTGGGCCTCATGCTCCAATAATTAACATTGTGACCAAGCACAAACTCAGCATACAATTTTTTTATGTAATAGAAAGGGAGCTCCAAATTGCTATGGGGTGGTTTATCAAAAACCATCCACCAGCAATCCCAAAAGTGTGTGCACATTGCTTCATTTTTGCACCATTTTATTGATAATTTAGGCTTTTTGGGGTCAACTTTTAATCCAATTTTAGGATTAACAAAAAGGGAGGCTATATAGATTCCTTAATTATATTAAGGGTCACAACCCCATCATGGTCAAGCTCGTCATCAAATTGGGCATGCATATCATCACGCTAATGAAGAGCAGCAATATGTTGTTGCGTAAGGGTGTCAATGTTTTCAAAAATAGTATTTAAGGTGGCAAGCATAGGAGCTAACGTAGGTATATTCTAATACGTGTTGTTGAAGCCCCATATAGTGTTCAAGTTCTCCTGTATCAAATCCTCTAAAGATTGAGGGTTTTGAAGTGGTTCTAGATTGTTTTGGGGATCGTTATTTGGTGGGGGAGGGTTATTATCTTCATTATTGTCAACCATACCTAATTAAATAATAAACAAATTTAAATTTCAAATTGATTTCATATATTATTAAAAAATTAATACAAAACCCCACTTTAACAAAAAAAAACTACATTTAACATGAAAATGAAAGAAATTAATCAAGATATAGCAAGAATTTACTTACCTGATAAACTACAGAGTCAAATTTGTTGTTGGAGAAATCAGGTACCCGAAAATATCATGTATAGGATATTTGGAGCCGCTTTCTAAACCCAAAACATGGAGAGAAATGAGGAAAATGGCTCACGGGTTTTGATTTATGCCACAGGGTTTGACTACCTGAAAAATTAGGTATCCGATTAGGCTTGTTCTTTGGTGTTAGGTTTGCCCAGGTGTACTAACACCCAGGCCTACTAAAAAGTCAACATACATTTTCATGCACTTTTGGACAACTGAAAAGTGGATTTTTTTACATCGCCACTTTTTGGCCCCTCATGATCTTGCACATAGCCTTATTCTTGTTTGACATCTCGATTCTTCAATGAAATAAAGACTACCAGTGTAAAAAAAAATGTTTACTTGTTGAAGGAGTGACAATAGAACTATAATATATATAAATATGATTCATTGGCCCTAAAATCATGTCTGAGGTCTCCCTGGTCACCATTGTTCACTAACTAGTCCCCACTAAACAAGAATGAACTCAAAATTACATAGCTGCAGAATAATAATCACTTACCTTTGCCTCAAATTCAATTGCATTCGTGACTCGCCAATGCACTCAACAGTCTAAAACTTCGCTATCAATCAAATTAAACTAAACCATATTGTGTACAATAACACTGATCTATGAATGTATTTATACTAATCATTTTTTGGCCAATTCGGTGGGAGGTATTAGGTATACAAATATTTAGCGAAGCCTGTGTATAACACGTCTTGTGTTATTTATGAGGTGATTATGGGTCGTCCAATACCTTGGTGTGATTAATAAAGTTGGCAAAAGTGTCTCAGTTTGAGACACACATCCGCAAAATGCCAAATAAATTTGGGGCCGCCTATAAATATATGTATAAAACTATTGGCGAATATAGGCCGTCCATTTGGGGTAGCTTTGAAATTATAGGTGAATGTTTAAAATTTGACATGTCCAAAAATTATATTCCATTGGTGATAATGTGAAGGAAATGAAGAAGATTAAATAAACCGATGGACGATGGGCCCAGGCATTGGACCCAGTATTAATAAATTCTGAGTGATAGGGTCAATCCAATATATGCATTATATTCGCCAAATCTTGGGTTGCCAACATGCGACATTTGCCAAATGGTGAATAATCCCCACTAAATTTTTCATTGATTCGCACCTATGGTTATAACACCACAACCATAGTTGTGATACCACTTAAAGGAAACTTGCAGCCAAGTTTATGACAATTTCCACATAACCCATAATATGGAATAAGAAATTAAGTACTCAAAATGCACATGTAATAGAATAGACAACATACCCACAAAAATGTGACACAAGTTATATCTTGGGAAAATCCTCATGAGGGAAAATATATCCTCCAAAATCATTCATCATCAATATGTTATTCATCAATGTGTCCATTATAATAAACCATAAAATCCTTTGAAGTCCTAGTCATAAACAAAGATTCTCATGTGAACAAGGATGAATCCACACATCCCATTCCATGCTTCCAACCTCCACAAATGCTAACCTAGTTAACCTCAACAACTACCCTTGTGGTTGATTTTATAGAAATAAGATCCCACAAAACCACTAAGTGGTACTACATAACCCATACATGCTTAAACCATGTACTAACTAACTAACCCCATTGACCCACCTTCAATATTGGGTACTTTATTTAATTATTTCCCCAATATTAAATAATTAAATCAAATAATATTACAATGTTACAATACAACTCATCAAGTGGTCCTAGAATATTACATAGGAATATCTACATGTTGCACATCCATCTAGGTGCTCCTAGGTACAACATTTAGATAATGAAATAAAATATTACAATACTATGCATTATTATGCAAGGTGTACAACACATCATTTTCCCAACATAATTTACATGAAATTCCTGTTGTAGCATATCTGATTCCCAAATCCTTTATAGTGTTGATTCTTGGTGCCCTACCATCTGATACAACACCAGTTAATTTATTTGCTTTGGCAAATTTGTAACCGATTTTAGTATTGAATCATGTTGCTCGTAATGTAGAGACCAGTTATAGCTCTTAGGGCATCATTTGTAATTTGATGAGGCTTATCCAACTAGATCCAATGTGTATGACATAATCATCTACCATCATTATAAAATTTCTCCATGTGTCCAAACTCTTGTGACTTAACTTCGCATAATTGTCTTTAAAATGCAAACCCTTAACTAAATTATCTTATATGAATTTTTTCTTCTTTCTATGTTCATACTCATCCAAATTACAATGAATATAACTATAAATATTTTCCTTGTAACAAACCCTTTCATCGACATTATAAAAAGCATCAAATGGATACTAATCAGTCAGAACAAGCAAATTTTTATTATGGATGGTTCTCGGCATATCACTTACATTTACTAGTTCTGCCATATTAATCACTTCCATCTTGCAAAGTCTTCCACACTCCACTACTTTAGTCTTTCACTCACAAAATCTCCAAATTACAATTAAACAAATGATCATAATCACCCAAATATATAATGTTTCTAACACCTTCAAAAAGCTAATATACTATTTACTAAACTAAACAATCACCTTTTCGGGCCACCAAACAAGAAACTTTTCTCCATAAAAACCTTCAAAAATAATTTTTATGTTGAGAAGAATCTCAACATCCAATCTGAAGGGAGAAAAAATATTGCATTAAGACTCCCCCTCAGACCTAGCAGTCTAATTCATTTATTAGAAGAAGAGGCAATATCTACAATCGATGTCAAACAATCTTCTGAGGTCGCATTAGTCATATATGTGTTGATTTTCCTTTTTGAATCTACTCCAATCATCATATGATCACTTAAATTTGATTCAAACTCTTAAAGAACCTTGCAATATGTCCTCTTATGTTGCAATCATGGCAGATCGGATCACTTTTCTTCATTCTTACAAGTCTATATTTTCTAAAATTGTTACTTATCTTGCATTCAACTAATTTGTGTCCATATCTATAGCAACCATAGAAAAATCCATTGAAGTTCTTAACAATCCTACTCATTTTTATTCTATTTTTGTACTAAAAAGATTTATGACCAAACTTATTACAATAAAAATATTTTCAATGAAAAGTATGATTCTCTTCCTAGTTTTTCCATTTATTAGCTATGTGCCCTATTCAATTGCAAGAAAAACAAGTTCCATTAAAGGATCTGTACTTGGAATAGATAAAAGGTGTTTGATTTATGATCCTCATTTTTCCTTTTGCCTCCATTTGATCTACAGACACTTCTTGTTTTCGCTTCTAATCTATCAAATTATTTTTATCTCTTACTTGTGTTAGGTTAACTAGTTTCTTTTCATCTACCAACTGCTCATATGTACTTGTAATAGTCATTTTAATTGGTTTCAACTACCTGTAAACTAAAAGTTTGGGATTAACGATATGCTAGGATAAATTGATGAAATAGGTGTAATGCCCAAAATTATCAATCATAACTTCGATCTAAAATTGGGGCATCGTAATCTCCAAGAGAAAATGTATCTATATCTTGTTAACAATATACTTATACAACCAAATTGTGATGCATTTTTTTACTCGTTTACTGGTAACTTGTAAATTGGAACTTGAGAATTAAATATTCAATTTAGGAATATTCAAGTATTTATTAGTGCTTTATCATTTAGTACTAATATCTTGTTATCATCTATACACCTTTATCGTATGAATTGTGCAACGCAACGTAATTAATAATATGACAATGACATAAATCTATATTCCACAATTCATGGTCTAAACTCATTTTTATTTGCTCTCTATACCTATAATATGCAAATGGCTTCAAGTTTGAAAAATAATAAGTTTCTCTCTCTTTTTTATTTTTGTGTTTTTCGACACTCACTTAAGTTACACATATGTCCTCTGAAGACAATTACAATATTTTATTTTTTGTGTTTGTTATGCTATTCTATGAAGTTTACAATGATTTTTAGATATGGAATACATTTATAATAATTTATGAACAATGATCAAATGTTAAGATTAGAAGCCAAAAGTCACCACATATATGACATAATCAAATGTCACTACGATATGACAGAATTTTCATGTGTCATTAGATAGTTTTATATTGTAAAAATATTATTTCACAACCGTGCAACTTAAATTACATTATATTCATTAACAAGATATATCATTAACCAATATATTTTCATGTTGATTTTATTCTTACATTAGACAAAAATTAAATGTTCAAAAATCATTTAACATAACATATAAGTTCTATTACTCACAATTTTCTTTCTACTTTTCAACATATTACTTGATTATATAATCTTATCACACCACCATTGCACAAATATGGAAAGCATAAATGCCTATCGACCTTTCACAAATATCTACGTACTAGATTATTAAAGTTGAGAGTGGCATGCCAATGAAATTTCCAACAGGTCCCACAGTCCTGACATAATTTACGGAAGTCAAACATTATTTACACCCATTCATTTCAGGAATAAATAGTAAACTAAGGCTAAACAGCCTCAAATTTCCTGTCAAATTTTCTGTACAGAGTGGCGTACATGCTCTCTATTCTCTCTGGAATTCAGAGCAACTTATAATATAAGCTCCGTTAGTGAAAGCATTACAAGGGACTATAAGTATCCCCCATACCCAACAGGAGAATATGAAGCTCCTTATCGTTGGCATCTCTTTGAGCTAACAGAGGAGGCGCCGCCTTTGAAGAGATCAAGCACAAAGTTCTCCAATTCATCTGCTGTAAATTTGACGTGCGTGTGCGAGTGCCTTCCGTTCTCCAACCGCCTCTCAAATCTACCCAAAACCGACCTGTAAGCCGGCATAACCCTCTGCGCTATGGAAATCACAAGCTCCTCCCGCAGTCGCAAGTCCGGCACAACCCATCCTTCATGCCTCTTTATCACTACTTCAATCGCCAAATTCACCGCCTTAAATCTATCCTTCAACGCCTGCTGCGAAACACCACAAATCCCCTCCTCCGTAAGAAACGACAGCACTTTACTCCACGCCGCCCGCTCGTAATTAGCCGCGTACTGCCTCACCATATTACTCTGTTTCCTCAGCCACTTCTCTCCCACCACTGATTTCAGCTCCGACCCCTTCACTTTTTCCACCATGTAGTGCAGGTTATTCATCAGAAACAGGTACGACAGCGCCGGGTCCTTGTACAGCGTGGCTTTTGCGTCGATTTTGCACTGTAGTAGCATGACTATCCATCCGAGTCGGATGGACAGCGGGGCAGACGTGAGGTCCACGTCATCGTCGAGCTCAGGAGCAAAACCCTCGGCCAGACCCTTGGGCAGGTCCACGGGCGTTAGATTTGCGAAGGTCTCCTTGTAATCATACAGGTAAACAAGATAATTGACGACATATCTTGTGAGAGGATGAACGGCTCCACCTGGACTGATGGCCTTGGAACTCTCTTTCTCGAGAGAGCTCTCAAATTCGGTCAAAATCCCCCACAACGCCTCACCAAGCAAGGCGAGGCAATTTGCGGCCTGTGTCTGCACGCTTTCACAGGGGTTTTCACAAAATATTTCATGAATGTCGGGGATAATCTCCGTCAAGGTCTCGTACATGTCGAGGACCTTGAACATCTTTTCCGGCGTCCGTTTGCCCGCCGCCACCGCTTCGGCAAAGCTGAGAACTCTGCCGGCCGGCTCTTTGGCGGCTTCTGCGAAGCCGGAATCCCTCAGCTGTGTAAAACCCTCGAATACCTGATCGCACAGCCGCTTTTCTCTTGCAAATAGAAGTCGGACGCTGATTTTGGCGGCGTAAATCCATTTCCTGATCTTGTCCTCCAAGGTCGCCCACTCCATTTTCTGAACATCGTGCAGACTCACCTTCTCCACGCCCAGATTGTACAGACTTTCTTCCACCACCGACTTTCTGGTAACCGCGAAGACTCGAACGCAGTCCCTCCCGTATCCCGCAGACGCCATGCTCTCCACTATGTTCCTCAGGTCCGCTACGGCGCCCAACGGAACTGTGTCCAGGTCACAATTTCTGTCAATTGACGGACGCGCGGAAACCAGCGTGCTGCCACCGTCTTCGTCTTCGTCTGACGAGAAGCCGCTTGACCTCCTTGCGCTCCACTCCGTGCTCGAACGGACAGAGAACCGGCCCAAACGGTCGATGGGATCACTGTTAGATAACAGAATGTTGTGAAACTCGTTCCGGAGACGCGCCATCGACATCTGCATCAGGTTCTCCGCACGGATCATCTCAGCAGAGTTGCTGTCTACGACGGACAAATCTTCCATCAGTTGCTGGAGATTTTGTAGCGCCGCCAGATATTGGGCGGCTTCTAGTGGGTTGCTCTGGAAGAGCATCGTGTTTGTCGTTTTTGTGTCCCATTTAGAAATCACGCCGTCGGCTGTGGCTAATTTCTCCTCCAAGTTGTGGATTTCCTGTGTATTTCGGCTCATCGGGGATGCATGCTTGTCTCTGGTCATCTCGTTGAAAACAGCCAAATACTTTGCACACCTCTCTTTCTTTCTTCGTATCCTACTTCTCCATCGTCCGTCAATATATAAAGTGAAACAAACCACAGTGCAAAGAAAACTGCAGAAGAGAACTTAAATATAAAAATAAGTTTGACCGGGAATCGTTACTTAAAATTAAGTTTGACTGGGCCCAACTTACTCGCTTGAAGTCTTTTAAAACGTATGAAGACCGCGAGTGGAAAAATGAAAGATGGTTAAAGTCGACCCTCGTTTTTTCATTATGTCCCTTGGATACAAGGAGTTTTCATTATGTCTCTTGGATATATAGGTATACTATATTTTTATATTATTTTTTTATTTTATGTTTTATCATTATACGTGTTATTTTGGGTCTCGTGAGAGAAAAAGTGTGTCTAGCTGAACACATTCATTTTTTTTAATCTAATTTTTAATAATTTATTTTAATAGAGTCAAAAAATGGATAACTAAAAGTCTATTAATAAGTTTCATATGTACTAATAGCTGATCAATTTTTAGCTTTCTTGGTTCATATTTGATCTATTTGTGCACCACTATTGAGACATTTATTCATAAGTACTGGCAATTTTGAACGCACGGTTATTGCAACATCTTTAAGTAGGTATTGGGTGATACTTTGAAATGACCACTTTTTGACCTTTTGGCACTTAACAAATTCTATAGGGAGCATCGTTACTACCTAGAAGCCATAGAATATTTTTTAAGTAGTTAAATCACATATGGAGACAACCAAAAAAGAATCGTCAAAATCTAATGTACAACGTAGGCTTTATGGGTGCACAAAGTTAGCTTTAAAGCCTATTGGTACTCTTCCCCTAGCATACATTGTCAATAAGATTTGTATTGTTGTTTATTCATTATCAATCAGTGTTTAATATATTTGGACTATCATTGTGTTCATTTCTATTGTTTTCATTATATATATATATATATATATATATATATATATATATATATATATATATATATATATATATATATATATATATATATATATATATATATATATAGTGTATATTTTTCTTTTACATTATTGTTGATTCTACATATCTTATATCTATATCATAGTATTGTTATGTTATTTCTAATTAGATGTAATGACTTATCATCATCATTATTATTATTGGTCTATTAAAGTGATTTTATTATTAATAAGATTAGGCGTCGACTAAGCTCCCGACATAATCCACAGAAAGACAGAAGGAAAAAATCAGGGAAATCTACAGATGGTGAAAACACATTGTTTTTTTAGCAATTTTTTTTAGAGATAGATGCAAATCATGAATATGACTCTTGAAATTTTCAAGAAAATCTATTGTATTTTCCACATTTTCAAATATACATTTTGTAGGGAAGATAGCCACATCAAATTCAAAGTAGTCAACAAAAAAACCATATAACACCTCTATATCATCCTACCCTCCTAGCAAAATCAATAAAACATAGGTATCAAACCAAAGTTGAAGGCATCATCACCTTAGCCTAACATCCACCAGCCCAATATACAAAGCAAGGGGGTTGTCTATCAGGTCACAAAATAAAGAAGGTCTCAGCCATAACCCACAAAGATTTGCATTGGAGCAAACAATATACAAATAAAAATCATGCGAAAAAGGGGCTCAAAAAGGGACCACCATGTACATCGCACACGCTCATCACCAGAGCCGCTTGAACAAGATCAAAATTTCATGAAAAAATGGAAACACAAAATATCCACACTTGTAGCACAAAACCTCCGCCCTACCTCAAGGGTTTCTACCACCATGCCCTCATCCTCAATGCCTACTGCCATGACCACGGCCACAAGCGCCCCTTCCCCTGCCATCTCTCAATGGTGGAATCTCTCTCTAGTAATCAGTAAGCATGAATTTGAGCTTGGTTTCATTAATTTGATCCTTTGGAACACCAGTCTCCAACGCAACATCTCAATCATGAACATAATCAACAAAAAAAGCCCCAATATTTCTTGGCATCATTCCTCCTCTGTTCCTTGTCCTCCACACCCTCCACAAAATGAAAGAATGAACATGATGAGGAAAACAAGGAACACCCACCCAATCTCCCCTTGCCACCATAAAACCAATTCCAGGCTCCACTGACTCCCGTATGACATCAAGACACACACATGTATCCATGATCTTTCGCATAACATCACAATTGCCAAACTCCAAACCCCAAGTGCAGAACACGGATGAAATGTCTATATTTGTTGTAGATTTGAATTTTGATATAATGAAATCAATGCCAAGCAAAGCATGAACAACCATTAGGAAAAGGGGGTTGTCCATTTTAAAGAAAATCTTCAAGCACTCCTCTGAGATTTTTCCCAGGAATGACATCTACTGTTTGGAGCCATTCGAGCTGAAATTTGCCTTCATACCCACACCCCAGTCACCAACACTCACTTCTAGTTGTCACCCCCAAAATATCAAGCAACATCCTGTCAATCTCATAAATGCCCTATTATATCAAAAAGTCAATATGTGTTGGATTGTGAGCAAAGAAAGATCACCAAATGATACCATACATCGGTATGCACAGTCATCAATGTCATCATTATAGCAGCTCTGCTAACACCTTGGCTAAATTTGACCCAAACTTATCAACAAAAGACACCACCATCTTTGATGAAGAGTCAACAAGGCCATTGCCCTCCCGAACAATGTTAGGTATTTTGAAGTCTTTAAACTTTGCTAATTTGTTCTAGATGATTTGGATAACCTTGTCAATACGCCACACGTTTGCACAACCATTTGTGATTGCATTTAAAATGACTTGGGGGTTCCCTCATGGGTGACATTTTTCTACTTTGATTCTAGATGCCAAGTCAACAGTGAACAACAAAGCTTGGACCTCTGCATCATTATTGGTTCATTCAACTAGCTTCTTGGTTTCAATTGCAAGTATGTTGTCATCTTAATCACAAGCCACACAACCCATTTCAGATGGCCTCAAATTGCCCTTAGATGCTCTGTCAAAGTTAACCCTTTTCGCATTCAGTTTCAACCATCGTGCATCCTTCCTACAACATGAGGCAAGATTAATCTCGTTGTGCCCATTAAGAGGGAGAATGATTTGTCATTTTTATATTTGAATGCAATATCTTACTTTGTATTATCTTCATATGAATTACCATTAAGATGTATACATTGTGTTCTTATATTTCTATGTGTAGATTTTCACATACTTAGAATCAATATCATTTCAACTTCAATTATTTTAATCTATTATATGTGATTATGTATAATTACATATTCATCAAGTTTAATTTTTTATTATTTAATATGCATCTTTATATCTAAAAATCATAATAGTAATAGATATTTTTTAATTAGACATATATTATGATATTTTCTTATTAATTGCAGTGTTTTAGATATCTTTTGTAGTTCACAGATGAAACTAATGTTTTCCTTAATTATGTGTGAAGTATTTTTCTCCAATGGTGATTGTAATCATCTAAAAATGGTCATCTAGACTATTAGCCCATTTCTAGCATTGTTTGCTAAAATCATCAATTGTTTATTCTTGATCAAATCCTAGTTCTATCATTTATTCAATTATTTTTTATGGGCTAACCATCTTATCCTAAAGTCTTTATTTAATTAAAAGGAGTTTTCTCCTTTTTTAATTAAATAGAAAACCCCCCACTTTTCCTCTTATCCTAAGTTGCACAAATAAAGCATTATTCTTATTTTATAAAAAGAAAAAAAGTATTTTTTGTCTCATATGGGCACAAAAGTCAACTCTTATTTTCTCATTGGAGGATACTTGTGCACATGGATTGCTCATCTTTGATGCTCCACCCTTGATTAAATCTTTTGCCTCTTAATCTCCATAGTCCATTCCTTCTCATTTCTTATAAAATGAGAGCTCTTTTCTTCATTCTAGACCCCCAACTTTTTATGCTAATGTTATGCTCCAAGTTTTCTAGGTCACTTTGGAGCTTTTGAAGATTTGGAGCATTTTTTGCTTTTGCATCTACATGTTATTCTAGTTTCATTTATCATGGCATTCATAGCTTCATATTTAGCTTAGTTTCCTTCGTGCTTTAAATTAATTCATCTAGCTTAATTAGGAGGTTTTGTAATACTTGCATATTTCCTTTCATAGCATAGCTTGCATTTCCATTTCTAGCATAGTTGCATTGCATTTGCATTTCCATTTGATTCTTGGGGATATTGGCATTCTTGCCCCTGTCTTCATTTGAATCTCTCATTGCATGGTTTACTAGCAAGGTTATTGGCTTAATAGCTCTAGCTAAGAGCATTTTTAACACCCTTGCACTCCATGCCTAGGGAGCTTTAAATCGATTTCTCAAAGTTTCTAATCCATGGATTCTCTTGGATGCAATGATTTAGAGAAGTGCACTATTTAGTGTGTACATTTTTTGCGCCCACCATGGGGCAAAACATCATTGTTTTGTCCTTTTTTGCATTTCCGTTAATTTTTTGGTAAGTTTTTAGCTCATTTGTGGTCTCTAGTTTTTTTGGCTCAAAGTATCGTGTGATACTTTCAAAAGTATCACGCGATAGTTCTTTGTATACTGGCACGATACTTTACCAGTTCAAAGTATCGCTCGGATATTACAGGAACTATCGCCTGGTGTAAGGAGAAGTATCACCTGGTGTAAGACGAAGTATCGCCCAGAAATATATTATCGCCTTGTTATACTATAAAGTATCGCACGATATTTCTGGTGTTTGTACTATCACCTGTACCCAACAGTGAGTTGTTTCTTGCATCTTTTTGGCCGAGTTTAGATTTAATTAGTTTGCTGGTTTAGTTTTCTTTAGTTAGATAGATTTCATTTACAAATTTCATTTGGATTTTGGATTTTGCTAACCTTGTGGGCTAACAAGTTGTGCTTGTAGGTGCTCTCATTGCTTGAAATATTTTGCCAAAAGAACGCATGTCAAAGTTTCAAATGCACAAGGGCTACTAATGATTTTTGTAGGGCTGCCCAAAGCATAAAAACCCAATCAAGTGCTTGTTGTTTATTTTATTTTCAGGTGTGGCAATTACTAGTTGTTTCATTTCATAGGAACATAATATCTTGTTGTAGAAATTCTTGGGTGGTAAGAGAAGTATGCTCTTCACCCTTGTGGTGAACCAGAAAATCTTGACCCATCTTTGGATTTTGAAAGCAAGAGGGTAATTGAACATTTGCTTGGTATGTTTGGGAGAAAACTTTGGGATAAGGGAGTATGCTCTTCACCCTTGTGGTGAAACAAAAACCTTGAGCCTCATAAGTTGATCCACTCTTTGTTTAAATCTTTAGAATCCTTTAGTGGGCATGCTCTTGAGCAATCAAGAGGAACGACCTAAGTGGGGACAAGCTAATGCCGAGCTATTCCAACCCACTATAATCTCAAGGATATCAAGGACACAAAACTTTGGTAGACGTAGTGCTTGTCTTCGCTTGATGTGAGTACTTGTGGGATTGTGACCATGAGGAAAGTATTGAGCAAGAATGCTTAAGGTACTCTTGAGGCCGCGAGGTCCGTTACTTGCCGCAAGGTAAGGAGTCCCTTTGGGGAGCAAGAGGGGTGCTACAAACGGAAGCCCTTACTAAGAACCATAGTTAGAAGCCACCTTATTTTGTCGCTTAGCTTCTTGGTGCAAGGATTGATCCAAGTGGAATAACCCGGATCACCTAAAGATTACTCACCATATGTGTTCCTTTGGTTGTTTTTTTGGCACTTCCATGACAAAGCCAATATCTATTGTGGGAGTAAAAGCACAATAAGCTGTCACCCTTTTACAAAGGAAGAGGCTAACAAAATCAAAGCTGTTCAACTTCAATAGTATAAAAATGACATTTATGTTTAGAATTTGAAGATGGTGTAAAATAATTAAATGTGATAAAATGGATGAATTTTATGATTAATATTTTTAATATTTTTTTTGAATAAGAATTGATATATTTTTTTAATTTTTAAAGATGTTTTTAGCTGCTAAAAAATGCTGAAAATTAGGGGTCTAGTTCCCACCAAAAAATTATATGTAAATAAACATATTTTCCCCTAATTTCAAAATATGTCATAGATGACATATATATCTAGTGCATAAAGAAATAAAAATAGGTTTGTGACCTATATTTTCTCTTTTATAACAATTCAAATTCCAAATCATTGAAATCGACAGTTTTCATCTCACAACATTTTTTTCATAACAAATCTATCCCAATCAAAAAAAGAAATATATATTCTTGAAGAGGACTCTCTCCTCTAGCGCACCATGTGTTTTTAAAATTTATTTAATATAATTTACTATTTTTTTCTTTCTCCGAATCAACATCTCCTTAACTATTAAAATACCTACTTGTAATATTTTTTAATTACAATAAACTATGCCTTATTAAAACACTATAAAATCTATATGAGGATATTCTTGATCTGATCTCTACAAAAGGGTATTTTTTAATTTTTTAAAAAGTTTCATTAAAAATATTAGGAGTTATTGAAACGCAACTTTTCTGAAATAATTTTATTTTTATGGTAATTGGACCCAAAGTGGTATAAAACATGCAATTAATATATATTTCCAATTGGAAAAGTTAAAGAACTTATCTAACTTAGCTACAATGAATCTTGCTAGACCATATGTTTGACCAAAATTAATTTTAGTTAGAAATACTAAAATTCAGTTGTGCTGATAAGTTAGCCAAAAAGGTGACACCTGATTGTGCTTTTACCCGTGGGCAACCACTTTGTGTGAGGCAATAGAGCATCAAGTTGTGGGCCAAGTTGTTAAGTATTGAGCCTTGTCTTTTTAGGATAATAAGTGCTTGAAGTGTTCTCGTTGTGCTATACCCGTATAAACGTTCTTGCATACTCAACATCTCGATAGCATTCATAGGGTTTTTCAATTTTGATATCACAATTGTTTATCTTGGCAAGGTTGTTTTTGCCCTTGTTTCAAATGTTTGAAGACATGTTTGATCCATACTATTTGCAAACCTGTCAAATTAGTACTATCATTGTGATTGAAATAAATAAAAATCAACCCTCAAACTGAAAATTTTGAGCAAACAATCCCAAAAGCTGAGTTTTTTATGTTCACTGGTCAAAGAGTCGTACAATTCTGCAACAGTATTATGCCCCGTGGAGAGAAATATCACTCGATAGTTCGCCCCTACTGGACTATCACCCCGCCTGCCTAGAAAGTATTGCCTGGGATTATTGAAAACTATCACCTGACTATAAACTATCACCCTGCTTGCCTGAAAAGTATCACCCTGAGTCATTCTATTGTCCTGCTACTGTTGCAATTCAGAGCTGTTACACTTGCATTTTAACTTGCTATAGAGTGTCTTTTTATGTTCTTATCTGAAGCTAGCTTGTTGTCTACATGCTTAGGATTGTTCTAGACTGAAACAAATGAGCTAAAACTATTGGATTTGAGCCTATCGAATGTCACTTTTGATCACTTGTCAAAACACAATTACCGATCTAGCTACTTGCTAATCGAGCTTCTTGCTCACATCTAGGCTTATGTCAATTGACTATTGTAAGTTCTTGAGCACTTTGACCAGCCATCTCTATTATTCTATCTCGACAAGTGATCATCATTAGCTTCCGCTTATCTCAATATCTAAGAAACTTTGTCTCATTTCATTGGTTGAACAACTTTCTTTTTCATGCCAGTTACAACTCAGTCTCAATTTGAACAAGGGAGTCACCCTTCATTCAATTATACGCAGTTACCTTCTCCCACTAGATGCTCACAAGCACCTATTAGCAACGCTAGTTCTAGTTCTGAAGATTCTAAGGCTACCCCATGGTACAAAGGAGGCTTTCTTTTTTTTGCATTTAAGTCCTCCAAAAACATAGACAGTGTCTCACTCACTCTCACTAAACAAGAAAAATTCCGCCATTTGCAAGATCACTTTGAGCACAAGGACAACCAAATGCACTTAGACAAAGAGCACAGTAAGAACATAATGGATGCTGCTAGGCGCATGGCTTTTAGAGGAACATCTCATGAGCAACCTGAGATTAGTGGTTATGAGCATAGACCACTTTTTGGTACTAACGGCAACTATGGCAACAACATGCCACCTAGATCTCCTTCGAGCTGAACTTTTGTTGTACCTTCTTCATCTCCTAGACCACCTCCCTCTCACCATGAGGAAGAGGTTGTTGATGAGATTTCTAGTGAGGATCTTATTGCATTTGAACAAGATGAGGAATCCCAACGAACGATGCTTAAGCTTTTAGAGCGCAATGGCGACCAATATTTCCAATATATGACTTCTAGAGGATACAAGCTTCCTCCCAGCTATGATGTCAAACAAATTGTCCAACAAAGAATACCAACTAAATTGGAAGTCCTTCAAGAAGAACTACGTCGGATAAATCAACGCCTTACCCAAATGGCAATAGAACAAGAGCCTCCAAAGGTCTCTTTTGTAGAATCAATTTATGCTCTTCCTTTTGATAAAAGTCTATACATGGTCCCATTTCCTAGGGATATTGAGGTTCCTAAGTATGACAAGTATGATGGAAATGGTGATCCCCATGACCATGTGCATCACTTTTACGCTCTTAGCATGGACTTCCTTCATGAAGACACATTTTAGCTACGATTATTCCCTCGAAGCTTAAGAGGACAAGCTTTTGAATGGTTTGCAAAGTTGACACCTCCTTTGAAGACTTTTGATGAGTTGGCTATGCGCTTCACACAACACTATTCATACAATATCCAACAACCTATCACCATGATAGATCTTGGTGCTTTGAGACAAAACCAAGGAGAGTAATTTGCTACTTATTTGCAATGTTGGAGATCATTGTATTCTTGATATCCTCGTCAACTACCCGAAAGGGAAAAGATTGATATTTTTGTCAACACTCTTGTGCCTGAGTTGTATTATGATCTAAGGAAGCAATTGTTCTCCTCTTTCAATGACATGGTTGAAAGTGCATATCGGATTGAGGATGTGGCCATCAGAAAGGGGGATATTGTTATTAATAAAGATACTAGAACCAATGGCAAAGACAAGAGAAAACCTTGGAATAGGAATACATATGTCATCAATGATGGGGTTGTAGATGTCCCTAAAGCTAAAGAGCCTGCTTTCAACCTCTCTAATGCCATCTACGCAGCAAAACAACAAGAAGCTGCCAACACTCAAAATGCTCCTAAGCCTCAGAATGCAGATAAGCTAAAGAAGAAATTCCGATGATGGGTCTATACCCCATTGGCTAAACCATATGATGTGATTCTTAAGACTTTGGTTGCCAATAATTATCTTACGCTTCCTGAGAAAACTCGTCCCTATGATCCACCAATTAAGCCTGATTGGTGGAGAGAGGATCATTACTGCCACTATCATAGAAACAAGGGACACAAGACTGACAATTGTTTCACACTTAAAGATGTTATACAAGATCTCATTGATGGAGGCATAATTCTCATAGATGGCTTAGTTAAAAACTCTGATCACCAGGCTTTCAAAGATCCTCTACCTAAGTATGAAAAAGGTGAAACCTCTCGAGTACATAAGAAGAATCATGATGCTAAGATCAACTATACCTATACTTCTAATTCACCTGTGATCGACATGATAGAACCCGTTGAGATTGCTCTTATGATGAGACCTCAAGATGATAATATAGCCAATCATGGTATGCCAAATTTGGCCTTGCAAACATGTGGTAGTTCATCTTCCTGAAGTGAGGCACTGAATGCTATTACTAGGGGGCAAGCTAAACTGGTCCTTAAAACTGCGCCTGATCCTAAACAAGTCTCATCTTCCAAACCAACAGTTCCTTCAGCTTTATCTAGCTATGATCTTGTCCATCAGTTGCAACAAACACCCACACAGATATCTATTTTTGAGTTGCTTGAGCTATCCCCTTTGCACAAGGAGATCCTTGAAAAGGATTTGCGTACAGCTAATGTCCCTAATGACATCAACCCAGATAGGTTCCAAGCTATGGTCAACCACATCTCATCACCTCATTATCTATCCTTTTTGGCAGAAGATGACGTATCTATTAGTCACCCTCACAATCTTGCCTTACATATTGAAGTTATGGTCTACCATACCCGAGTCCGCCGAGTCTTGATATACAATGGTGCAGGGTTAAATATTGTTTCTTTCAATGTCATACAACAACTGGGTTTGTCAAAATTTGTTGTCGATCCTAAGCGGAAAATCACTATAAAAGCATATGATGAAGTTGAAAGATCTCCCAAAGGTCTTGTCACGCTACCTGTCTGAGTGGGCTATGTCACGAAAGATATTATATTACAAGTATTGGACATCCCACTTTCTTATAACATTCTTTTAGGTCGTCCTTAGATCCATGACATGCAAGCTATGCCTTCTACATACCATCAATGCATCAAATTCCTTCATAATGGAGCTGAAATTGTTATTCCAGGGGATCATTCTATTGCTATCAATACTCTTATTGCTACTGAAATGTTTGTTCCTCACAACAAACCCTCCAATGATCCTACTACATCCCTGGTTGCCGCTGAGAAAACTTTTAAGATGATGAGCCTTGGTGTGGGTGAATACACATTGGACTCTATTGCTGCTATTCCTACTTCTCCTAGATCATATGGGAGACCTGATAAGATGAAGCCTTCTGCTTCTGCCATGACAATTTTTGGTAATTTTGTTCAAGCATCTATACCCCTAGAGGCAGAAAGAGAAGAACAAGCTGTTAGAGAATGGATCTATAGAGATGAAGAAGACAGTACCACTATTGCTACTCCCATTTCTCCTAAGTGCTATGGTAAAGGCTATAAATTTTTGCAGAAAATGGGCTATCAAGATCAAGGACCTATAAATGATAATGGACACACCCTAGTCGAGCCTTTGATTCATACTAATGGCCAACCCTCTAAGATTACAATAGGTTTAGGATATGGTGCTGATGATGACCTCCCTACATGTTCTAGAAATGCTCCCATGATTAGTGATTCAGACACAGATACAAATGAGTCACCACTACACACTATGGCTCAAATGGGAGACAATCTTCCTTCTACTTCACTCCTTTGGGCAGAAGAACACATCCCTATTGAGGACACAGCTGAAGCCGCTACACCTAGAAGCCAGCAATGTAAGAATATTTTGTGATTAATGAAAAGAGGAGATCTCACAAATAATGATGTTGAAGCCTCTACTTCTACAGGTCCTAAACCTTCTTGGTGCAAGCATCCCAGTAGAAGAGTAACAACAGATTCAAATGAATATGAATGGGATACTCTCTCAGTGGATATGGAAGTGGATGTGGTTCATACTTATGGTGACCAACCCGACGTAGTTGATGAGTCTCGCGTAGGGTTTGATGAGTTTAATCCACGTATTGCTTTAGTGGACCACGCTGGTCCTTCTATGACAAGTCTAGATCTTAACACTTTCAGAGCTTACCCTATAGGCTCGACCTCTCTTGTCACTAGAGATGACATCCCTCGCATAAATGCTATTGAACCAGTCACTACATTTCATCTTGCAAAATCAGATCTCATAGCTTGGTCCACCCAAGATCAACATGCCATTGAACTTGTTACTTCTTCCACCAGCGAACCAAAAACAAAAAGGACTGAATCAGAAATCAAGTATCTCAATCATCAAATCAAAAGAAAAGAGCAATGGTTGGATGGCGAAAACCGCCTTGTGGCAGTATCCAAACCTAAAAAAAGTAAAAATAAAGACCTACTAAAAATGATGATTATCAAATAAAAGATGACAAGCTGATTCTTTACAAGCACATGGTGAACTTATTTGAAAATAAAGTTGCTAATGTCATGGTTACTTTGACATCCATTTTACAATTGAAAAAGCATAAATCATGCTTTAAGTTCCTGGTGGAAGAATTACACTATCTTGCTCATAGTCCTTACACTGCCATCATATTTTCCTATCTCCAAGATCATGTTATTCCTGAAAATCTAACATGCAATATGAAGCGCCATCTCATCCATTACACCTCACACTTTACCCTCGTCTCTGGTGACTTGTATAGGAAGGGTCTAAACAGAACTCTCCTTAAGTGTCTAGAGATAGAGGAGTCAGACAAAGTGCTAGCTGAAGTCCGCGATGGTATATGTAGATCACACTTTAACGATCCTGCATTAGCTTGGAAATTGCTTAGGGCTGGCTACTATTGGTTAGGACCTTATCTTATCATAACAACATTTGGGTCTGAGGCCTATCAGCTATCTAGGCTAGAGGGAGAAGAGCTTACTAGGCCTACCAATTATCTACATCTAAAGAAGTACTATGTCTAAAGCTCTGGAGCTCTTTGTATATATTTTATTGATCCTAAAAAAAAAAATTCATATATGATGCTGAAAAAATCCTAAAAAGCATAAAATGTCATGAAAAAATGAGCATCCTAGTGAAAACCTAGCAATAGGTGCTTTGATGTCTCACAAAAAAAAATTTAAAAAAATGCAAAAAATTCAAAAAAAATAGAAAAAGTGCCTCGGTGAAAACCTAGAAACAGGCACCTTGGTAGAAAAAATACAAATTTTTTTTTTTTAAAAAGGTCTTGAAAAAAATCTATCAAGTGGTGAAAACCTAGAAACAGGCGCTGCTTGAGACCTTTGCACCTATGTCTATCAGTCTTGTGTGGCGCTCTTCCGCTCCACTTTCCGCTTTGCCTCTCCTAGCCTGGAATCGCGTCTTGTCTTAGTCTAGGGGGCATACGTTGTTCTAGCTTATCTTGGGTCTCTTTGTGCATTCGGGTTTCTTGGGCCACTTGGTTCCAATGGTGTTTTTCAACACCACCCCAATTTTTTTTTTCAACACTTTCCTAGCATCGAGTGTTTCTCAACACTTCTCAGATATCCTACCCACAGTCTCGAATGATGCAATATCTCCCACTAGCAGATGCGATACTCAAAGATTGACTCTCTGACCTACACACACACACACTTAAACACTTGAATCACTGAGACTTGTTTGACTTTATTTCTTTGTGTGTTGTCTATGATGATTTCTTTGTTGAGTGTTCTCTCTCTAATAGTTTTTGATGATGCCAAGCTAGAAGACTGGGGCATGAGGACATGTTTTATCTGCTTTCTGCCTATTGGTATATTTTGTTGGTCCTAACTGTCATTAGCATTTATGCTTGTTCCACTTGACATTGGGGTCTACAAGGTATTATCCTTGACTATTTTTTGCAAGCGCATGCTTATAGTCATCTTGACTTTCTTGTGTCTTGATGCAAGCATAATCTTGCTATATCAAACTTAGGGAATCTCACTGCGCTAGTCATCTTGACCTATATGTCTTTGATGCCTAGGTGGGATTCCCACATATCTATCTGATATAGATCATATTCAGATTCACATAGTCATACTCGTGTGCATTGTATGATCTTACGATGCTACTAATAACGCTCGATGATGAATATTAGAATCTAATAGCTTTGTGACCTTGCAAGTAAACCACTTTTCATAATAGCTTGCATTTTTAGGTTCATGTTAGTTAGTTTTGCATCTTGCATATAGAGAGAGCTCTCCTTTCATCTTTTGCGGACTTATTAGTCAAACTGTGCTCACCTTTTGCTTCTTCCCGATTATGTCCTTCGCTTCTTATCTTTCATATCACATCATTTTCTCTTCATTTCGGGACCAAAACTGAAATCCGAGTTCACCTTGATCGTCAAAATTGCATTTCACCCTTTTTTGCGTAGTTGGCTGACCATTTGAGGACTGATCCTTCAATCTTCACTGGGGCATCTTCATTTCTTCATCTCCATCTCTATCACCCTTCTAGTCTTTCATTCATTTCATTCATCTCTCTCTGAAGTTTTGATTGGGGCATATCTTCACTACTTGATGGTTATCCTATCATCTTTCATCTTCGATTATGATTTCTAGTGATTTGATCATGTTGCTCTTGCTTTTGCATTCCCTCTACCTGATTTCGCTTTCGATCCCAAGGGGGCAGACACATCATATCCTATTGGCTATTCTCCAGAGCATATGCTTGACCATTCCATTTGCTCTAATCGATCTATCTTTGTGCTTGACATGTTAGTTCTCATCTCGAGTTCTGATGCTGTCCATCTCTTTCCTAAGTGTCCAGTACTGTCGCTACCAGGCTAACCATGCAGGATTTGCTATCTCCCAACACTTCATTTTTTGGAGTCAGATCTCTATTTGCCTTCTTGGTTGATCTATTCTTTGACATAATGTGTTCCTAGATCGATCACACATTAGTCAAAGAGGGGAAAATGTAATCATCTAAAAATGGTCATCTAGACTATTAGCCCCTTTCTAGCATTATTTGCTAAAATCATCAATTGCTTTGATCAAATCTTAATTCTATCATTTATTCAATTATTTTCTATGGGCTAACCATCTTATCCTAAAGTCTTTATTTAATTAAAAGGAGTTTCCTCCTCTTTTAATTAAATAAAAAGCCCCCCACTTTTCCTTTTATCCTAAGTTGCAAAAATAAAGCATTATTCTTATTTTATAAAAAGAAGAAAAGCACTTTTTGTCTCATATGGGCACAAAAGTCAACTCTTATTTTCTCATTGGAGGATACTTGTGCACATGGATTGCTCATCTTTGATGCTCCACCCTTGATTAAATCTTTTGCCTCTTAATCCCCATGGTCCATTCCTTCTCATTTCTTATAAAAGGAGAGCTATCTTCTTCATTCTAGACCCCCAACTTTTTATGCTAACATTATGCTACAGGTTTTCTAGGTCACTTTGGAGCTTTTGAAGATTTGGAGCATTCTTGGCTTTTGCATCTACATGTTATTCTAGTTTCATTTATCATGGCATTCATAGCTTCATATTTAGCTTAGTTTCCTTTGTGCTTTAGATTAATTCATCTAGCTTAATTATGAGGCTTTGTAATACTTGCATATTTCCTTTCAAAACATAGCTTGCATTTCCATTTCTAGCATAGTTGCATTGCATTTGCATTTCCATTTGATTCTTGGGGATATTGGCATTCTTGCCCTTGTCTTCATTTGAATCTTCCATTTCATGGTTTACTAGCAAGGTTATTGGCTTAATAGCTCTAGCTGAGAGCATTCTTAACACCCTTGCACTCTATGCCTAGGGAGCTCTAAATCAATTTCTCAAGGTTTCCAATCCATGGATTCTCTTGGAAGCAATAATTTAGAGAAGTGCACTATTTAGTGTGTACAGTGATAAACAAGTAAAAAATGAATTGTGTAAAAGTGTATATTAGATCATTATTGTCTTACATGATACTGATTTATGAAATGAATCTTATGTGGACATATGAGCCTACACTTGAATCAATTGCTTATGATTCCTAAATTAGGTGCAAACTCATCAAATGTGTTTGTATTTTTCCATAGGTTCTTTGCCTCTTATAATTTATTATATTTAATGATTCTTTTCTTTTTATTAATTTTTTGTAAAATGAATTTAAGTTTTGGCAGCTCTTCATAATGTAGTTATCTTTATGTTTTTAATATAACATAGTTTTTTAATATTCATAAAATAATATAACATAGGTTTTTTAATATTGATAAAATATATAATTTAAAAATTAAAAATTAAAAATAAAATAAAAGGCTGACTAAAATTATTTATATATAATAATTACATGGTATCTTTATCTATATCGTTCTTAAACTTTTTAATCAGTAAAAGGCCTAAGCCAAGATTTGCATTGCTTAATATAAAGTAGATACATAATATCGCTAAAGATATAATAGTCTAAATGAAACCAATCCAAGAGCTAAGCTACAACAATCAAAAGCTCAAAGTAGACAATCCTTCCAAATCCTACAAGATTTATCACAAAATAAAACATATTAAAAAAGACTACAAGACAAAATTCCTTATCTATCACAGACCCATGAGTTTGACCTTTAAAACTTTTTCCAATCTACTGAAATTGTGCAATAGCAACTACCCAATCTTGAGCTTCTATGTGCCACCTTTCATGATTTTCCCTCTACTTGTGTCACTAAAGGAGAATTGTCTAGTGGGGGCTAACCTTTTCCATGTTTAGGTCTTTCATTCCTTTCTAACTTTGGAATGGATTTACTGGTGTAGGTATCTTCCCTCATTTCCTTGCCACCTGGCTTCTCTGTCTCTTCTCCCATTTTTTTACAAGCTACCCTCTTCGTTCGTAGATAAGGGTAATTTATCCACCAATCAAGACCTGTAGACTCTTTTAAACCAGTCCATCTCTATAAAAGATCAACATTATGTACTATCACTAGTTTACAGTTGTCAAAACCTGTCTTATCCCTTAATGTAAGATTGTGCCTATTCAGGAATTCCAAGGTTAACCTCTGCCCATCTCCCTCTTTAGAAACATAATCTTCCTCGAAAGGAACTTGAAGGTTTTCATCCACATTCTCTAAAGACCTTTCCATGTCACCTAGAAAATTATTAGCAAAGACCCTTCTACAAATGTGCATAGCCTCCAATTTCATCAAATCCATAACCACAAGGATAGCCACAAAAGTTGTCAGGACGTTTGTATCCACCCTGAACCTATGGTTAACATAAATAAACTCATTTCCCATAATTCTCTATACTACTCTTAAATTTACATCATCCACATCTTCATTGATTAGTTTGCACCATCTTTCTTGAGTGACCTTCCCTAGAAAAGCTATTTGTCAAGGGCTCTTAATAGGAATGAAACACATTAGTCAAATCCATTATAGAGAAAAGATAAACAACCACACAAGAGACTTGGAGAAGAAAATTGGAGAGGTTATAGGGGAAATGAAGTTACAAAAGGAATGAACCTATCACTTTAGAGTTGGCCCTCATACCAAATCCTATGTGAGGTGTCAAATCAAAAACTTTACACATTATTCAATCTTTTCCTACTTTGAAAAGGTGGCGCCAAAGGGAAACACTTATCCCATTCTAGTTGTCCCCATCATTGTTCATAAATAGTCATTGTGAGTGATGCATTGAACTTCTACACCACTATTCACTTCAATCTTCGTAATTTCACCTCTTCTCAAAGCTCATAATCCACCCCTACATCCGATATTTTTTTTTCCTATATTAATGAGTTGGAAACCATAATTTCTTTTGACATGACACCAAAGAATAGGCTCCGTTGGCAAAGCATTATTTTACAGACACCCCATCCTGGTGTAAGCCACTATTGAATTAAAGTTTTGAAATAAATTTCTAGCCACTTCATTACCTCAACTGATATGACAACCTAACAAATGACACAATCATCAAACATCTATTATATTAAAAATATGAAACTATTTATCACCATTTCTTTACATCATCAATCCTTTTTAAATTGCATTCCCCACAAAACTGAGTCTACCTTCCCTCAAGAAATTGATTTGTTAATTATTTTGCAACTCCGCCATACAAACATTTTGCATCCTTCTAGCACTTTCCATGTGAATGAATTTGTTATAGTCTTTTCCAAAATTAGTTGCCTCTTTAATTCTATTGCTTTGATTATGATTCATTAATTTAACATTTGAAATGTCTTACAAGTTTTTGTGTGTTAGTGACACTCTTGCCCCTAAAATTAGTTTCATTTCCTTGAGAAAGAGCTTCCCCTTGAATGCCCCCTTGAATGCCTCTCTACTTTACAATATCTTTCCATAGTCTATTAATATTGACCTTCTTATTATTTCCCCAATAGCTCTGATCACTCTTTGTTCCATATCAAAAATATTCCAAATAGAGAGTGCTGTATTCTCACGTGTATTACTTATAGCTAATCTATTTGAATTCCTCTATTCTTCAAACTTCTTGAACAACTTCCATAATTGCCTAACAATCAGTAGTTTGTTTTTCTTAAGTGAGTCATTGTTTACTATATCAATGAATCTAGAAGACTCCTTTACATTGCTCCAAATTTGAGTTTCATAGAACATTGCATCTTGCTTTCCCTCTTGTTTGTTGGAAGTCTCTATGAATTTCTTGACTAAATTTACTTCCCATTATTGTGATCTTTGAAGTTTTAATCTATTATCACAACCAACTCCCCTCTATGAAATACATGACTAAGATTCATCCTTATCCCCATCACCTTTGATCAAAGTTGTAACTTCAAGTTCATATTGAATTTTTTGAGCCCATTAACTTGAGTTAAGAATAAATTTAATGGAGCATGGTAATGTTTTAGCCATGTCCAATAGAATGCATATCCTCATGGAGTCCAAGCTTTTTGTTGAAGAGGAAAAGTGGTTCCGAAAAATTCCTAGCTTATTACCAATGAATTTTAAAGTCTCTGGAAATCTATATTTTGAAGGCGGGTTTTTTAGAATAATCCTAAATGGGATAAATCTTAAGATCAGTTTGTCTTTTTAAAATTTGGGAATGCGCAACCGCATATGTAAACCATGCCCCTTAAGGAACTGACATTTCTTGTTGTATATCATGTCTCTTCCTTCTTTCAAGGAAAAAATTACTATGAAAATACCCCTTAAATCATCTAAGAAAGCAATTTTTGAGCTATTTCCTACCAATTTTGTCTAATCCATTTTAAAAATATAGCATATGAGGAAGAAGAGTTCCAAAACTTACAAATTAAAGTTGTTTGTCTTAAATTTATTTCCCTAATTTCATGAAGACCCTCTGATGCAAGAGCATCTCGGGTTCTTGGAAATCTTGTATCACCAAAAACAAGTTAGAGTTGTTAGTTGTGCTCGGTAAATGCTTTTGGGCTCTCGGTGATGTATTCATGTTTCCATCGATGGGGCTCGGTTGTTGCTCAGTTCCTTCTTTCACTAAGTTGGCTTGATTGTTCATTGAGTTGGTTTTATGTTGCTTGGTAATCTTTCTCACCAAGTGGTTTATTTTGGAGGCTGACTCGTGCATTTAATTTTGATCGCAGAGTTAATGGTTGCACCGATCATTGGGAAGCATTTGGACCTAGATTTGGTCATCCCCTTCTCCAATATTATATTTGATGGCCGACCTATTTCAGTAGCCTCTTGCATAAATAAAGTAGTATGTTGTAGTTCTTAGGGGAAAGTTAGTTTTGGGGGAATAGAAGATAGAATCTAGATGTTGAATCCTCCATGCTTGAGGACTGTTTGTACTTGAATTCTAATAGTATTTGGTCTTACAGCCCAGCATGTTTGAATCTTTCTATGGTAATTAATATATGAGATCTATGTATTCTCTCTCTCCCTGTTATTGTGTTATTGCTTCCGTTTGTGGATTTCATAGGAGGTTGGTAATTTGGGTGTTCCTTTGACCCCGTCTTATTATCCCAACCTTGTGTCACCCTCATCTTCCACTTGAATTTCAATACTTCCTTAGTCTAAGATTAGTTATGCTACTTGTTGGTGTTGTTGAAGACTTTGATCATTATCTATATTCTCCTTGGCTCTCATTTTCCCTTGAGCCTCTTGTGTCCCTCTATTTTCATCTGGACTGCATTCCATTTTTCATCCTCTATTCTTGTCTGGTCCTCCATCCATATTTGATTCACCACTTATAATCTTCCTTACATATTTCTATCAAAAAATATCCTTCTTCAATTTAGGTCAATGAAAAACCTTTTGTTAAATTGAAATGAATTTTCCCATCTCTCAAACTAAGCTTGCATCACATTCCTTCCATTCTCGTGCTTTGTGTGTTTATTCCCAAAGAACACCTTGGCTAAATTTGACCCAAACTTATCAACAAAAGACACCACCATCTTTGATGAAGAGTCAACAAGGCCATTGCCCTCCCGAATAATGTGAGATATTTTGAAGTCTTTGAACTTTGCTAATTTGTTCTAGATGATTTGGATAACCTTGTCATATGCCACACATTTGTACAACCATTTGCGATTGCATTTAAAATGACTTGGGAGTTCCCTCATGGGTGTCATTTCTCTACTTTGATTCTAGATGCCAAGTCAATAGTCAACAACAAAGCTTGGACCTCTGCATCATTGTTGGTTCATTCAACTAGCTTCTTAGTTTCAATTGCAAGTATGTTGTCATCTTAATCGCAAGCCACACAACCCAATCTAGATGGCCTCAAATTGCCCTTAGATGCCCTGTCAAAGTTAACCCATCTCACATTCAGCTTCAACCATTGTGCATCCTTCCTATGACATGAGGCAAGATTAACCTCATTGTGCCCATTAACAAGGAGAATGATTTGTCATTTTTTTATTTGGATGCAATATCTTACTTTGTATTATCTTTGTATGAATTACCATTAAGATGTATACATTGTGTGCTCATATTTCTATGTGTGGATTTTCAATATCATTTCAACTTCAATTATTTTAATCTATTATATGTGATTATGTATAATTACATATTCATCAAGTTTAATTTTTTATTATTTAATATGCATCTTTATATCTAAAAATCATAATAGTAATAGATATTTTTTAATTAGACATATATTATGACATTTTCTTATTAATTACTATCCACAGTGTTTTAGCTATCTTTTGTAGTCCAAAGGTAAAACTAATGTTTTCCTTAATTATGTGTGTAGGAGTATTTTCCTCCAATGGTGATAAACAAGTAAAAAATGAATTGTGTAAAAGTGTATATTCTCATTATTGTCTTACACATGTGATATTGATTTATGAAATGAGTCTTATGTGGACATATGAGCCTACACTTGAATCAATTGCTTATGATTCCTAAATTAGGTGCAAACTCATCAAATGTGTTTGTATTTTTCCATAGGTCATTTGCCTCTTATAATTTATTATATTTAATGAATTTTTTCTTTTTATTAATTTTTTGTAAAATGAATTTAAGTTTTGGCAACACTTCATAATGTAGTTATCTTTATGTTTTTAATATAACTTAGTTTTATGATATTCATAAAATAATATAACATAGGTTTTTTAATATTGATAAAATATATAATTTAAAATTTAAAAATTAAATATAAAATAAAAGGTTGACTAAAATTATTTATATATAATAATTAGATGGTATCTTTATCAAATATCGTTGTTATACTTTTTTTTAATCAATAAAAGGCCTAAGCCAAGATTTGTATTGCTTACTATGTGGTAGATACATAATATAGCTAAAGATATAATAGTCTAAATGAAACCAATCCAAGAGCTGAGCTACAACAATCAAAAGCTCAAACTAGACAATCCTTCCAAATCCTACAAGATTTATCCCAAAATAAAACATATTAAAAAGACTACAAGACAAAATTCCTTATCTATCGCGAACCCATAAGTTTGACCTTTAAAACTTTTCCTAGTCTACTGAAATTGGGCAATAGAAACTACCCAATCTTGAGCTTCTGTGTGCCACCTTTCATGATGTTCCCTCTACTTGTGTCACTAAAGGAGAGTTGTCTAGTGGGGGCTGAGCTTTTCCATGTCTAGGTCTTTCATTCCTTTCTAACTTTGGAATGGATTTATTGGTGTAGGTATCTTCCCTCCTTTCCTTGCCACATAGCTTCTTCATCTCTTATCTCATTTTTTACAAGCTACCCTCTCTGATTGTAGATAAGGGGGTATGAAAAATCCTTCCTCACAAAGATAATTTGTCCACCAGTCAAGACCCATAGACTCTTTTAAACTAGTCCATCTCTATAAAAGATTGACATTTTGTATTATCACTAGTTTACAGTTGTCAAAACCCATCTTATTCCTTAATGTGAGATTGTGCCTCTTCGGGAATTCCAAGGTTAACCTCTGCCCATCTCCCTCTTCAAAAACATAATCTTCCTAGAAAGGAACCTGAAGGTTTTCGTCCACATTCTCCAAAGACCTTTCCATTTCACCTAGAAAATTATTAGCAAAGACCCTTCTACAAATGTGCATAGCCTCCAATTTTATCAGATCCTTAACCAAAAGGATAGCCACAAAAGTTTTCAGGATGTTTGTATCCACCCTGAACCTATGGTTAACATAAATAAACTCATTTCCCATAATTCTCTATACTACTCTTAAATTTACATCGTCCACATCTTCATTGATTATTTTGCACCATCTTTCTTGAGTGACCTTTCCTAGAAAGGCCATTTGTCTAGGGTTCTTAATAGGAATGAAACACATCTAGTCGAATCCATTGTAGAGGAAAGAAACACAACCACACAAGAGACTTGGAGAAGAAGAAAATTGGAGAGATTACATGGGAAATGAAGTTACAAAACAAATGAACCTATCACTTTAGAGTTGGTCCTCATACCAAATCCTATTTGAGGTGTCAAATAAAAAACTTTATAAATTATTCCATCTTTCCCTACTTCAAAAAGGTGGCGCCAAAGGGAAACACTTATCCCAACCCAGTTGTCCCCATCATTGTTCATAAATAGTCATTTTGAGTGATGCATTGAACTTCTACACCACTATTCACTTCAATCTTCACAACTGCACCTCTTCTCAAAGCTCATAATCCACCCCTACATCTGATATTTTTTTGTCCTATATTAATGAATTGGAAACCATAATTTCTTTTGACATGACACCAAAGAATAGGCTCTATTGGCAAAGCATTATTTTACAGACACCCCATCCTGGTGTAAGCCACTATTGCATTAAAGTTTTGAAATAAATTTCTAACCACTTCATTACCTCAACTAATATGACAACCTAACACATGACACAATTGTCAAACATCTAATATATTGAAAATATGAAACTATTTATCACCATTTCTTTACATCATCAATCATTTTTAAATTGCATTCCCCACAAAACTAAGTCTGCCTTTCCTCAAGAAATTGATCTGTTAATTATTTTCCAACTCCATCATATAAACATTTTGCATCCCTCTAGCACTTTCTATGTGAATGAATTTGTTACAGTCTTTTCCAAAATTAGTTTCCTCTTTAATTATATTGCTCTGATTATGATTTATTTATTTAACATTTGAAATGTCTTACAAATTTTTGTGTGTAAGGGTCACTCTTGCCCCTAAAGTCAGTTTCATCTCCTTATGAAATAGCTTCCCCTTGATTACCTCCTTCAATTCCTCTCTGCTTTATAGTATCTTTCCATAGTCTATTAATATTGGCCTTCTTATTATTTCCCCAATAGATCTGATCACTCTTTGTTCCATATTAAAAAGATTCCAAATAGAGAGTGATTCCAAATAGAGAGTGGTCTATTCTCATGTGTATTACTTATAGCTAATCTATTTGTATTCCTCTATTCTTCAAACTTCTTGAACAAATTCCATAATTGCCTAACAATCAGTAGTTTGTTTTGCTCAATTGATTCATTTTTTACTTTATCAATGAATCTAGAAGACTCCTTTACATTGTTCCAAATTTGAGTTTCATAGAACATTACATCTTGCTTTCCCTCTTGTTTGTTGGAAGTCTCTATGAATTTCTTGACTAAATTTACTTCCCATTGTTGTGATCTTTGAAGTTTTAATCTATTATCACAACCAACTCCCCTCTATGAAATACATGACTAAGATATCCTTATCCCCATCACCTTTGATCAAAGTTGTAACTTCAAGTTCATATTGAATTTTTTGAACCCATTCCCTTGAGTTAAGAATAAATTTAATGGAGCATGGTAATGTTTTAGCTGTGTCCAATAGAATGCATATCCTCATGGAGTCCAAGATTTTTGCTGAAGAGGAGGTGTGGTTCCAAAAAATTCCTAGCTTATTACCAATGAATTTCAAAGTCTCTAGATATCTATATTTTGAAGGCGGGTTTTTGAGAATAATCCTGAACGGGATAAATCTTAAGATCAATTTGTCTTTTTAAAATTTGGGAACGCACAACCGCATATGTAAACCATGCCCCTTAAGGAACTGAAATTCCTTGTTGTATATTATGTCTCTTCTTTCTTTCAAGGCAAATATTACTATGAAAATACCCCTTAAATCATCTAAGAAAGAAATTTTTGAGCTATTTCCTGCCAATTATGTCTAATCCATTGAAACAATATAGCATACAAGGAAGAGGAGTTCCAAAACTTACAAATTAAAGTTGTTTGTCTTAAATTTATCTCCCTAATTTCATGGAGACCCTCTGATGCAGGAGCATCTCAAGTTCTTGGCAATCTTGTATCACCAAAAATAAGTTAGAGTTGTTAGTTGTGCTCAGTAACTGCTTTTGGGCTCTCGGTGATGTATTCATGTTTCCACCGACGGGGCTCAGTTGTTGCCCAGTTCCTTCTTTTGTTGAGTTGGCTTGGTTGTTCACCGAGTTGGTTTTTTGTTGCTTAGTAATCTTTCTCACTGAGTGGTTTATTTTGGAGGCTGACTCATGCATTTAATTTTGGTAGCGGAGTTAATGGTTGCATCGATCATTGGGAAGCATTTGGACCTAGATTTGGTTGTCCCCTTCTCCAATATTGGATATGAAGGATGACCTATTTCAGTAGCCTCTTGCATAAATAAAGTAGTATGTTGTAGTTCTTAGGGGAAAGTTAGCTTTGGGGGAATAAAAAATAGAATCTGGATGTTGAATCCTCCAAGCTTGAGAACTATTTGTACTTGAATTCTAATTGTATTTGGTCGTAACCAAGAAGACCTTATAGCCCGACATGTTTGAATCTTTCTATGGTAATTAATATATGAGATCTTTGCATTCTCTCTCTCCTTGTTATTGTGTTATTGCTTGCATTTGTGGATTTCACAGGAGGTTGGTAATTTGGGTGTGCCTTTGGCCCCGTCTTACTATCCCAACCTTTTGTCACCCTCATCCTCCACCTGAATTTGAATACTTCATTGGTCTAAGATTAGTTATGCTACTTGTTGGTGTTGTTGAAGACTTTAATCATTATCTATATTCTCTTTGGCTCTCATTTTCCCTTGAGCCTCTTGTGTCCCTCTATTTTCACCTAGACTGCATTCCATTTGTCATACTCTATTCTTGTCTGGTCCTCCATCCATATTTACTTCACCACTTATAATCTTCCTTACATATTTATGTCAAAAAATATCCTTCTTCAATTTAGGTCAACAAAAAACCTTTTTTTATTGAAATGAATTTTCCCATCACTCTCAAACCAAGCTTTCATCACATTCCTTTCATTATTAGGCTTTGTGTGTGTATTCCCAAAGAACCCCGACTCAGAAAACCCCTCCTTGAATTGTTGACAAATATGGTTCCTTCTCTCATCAATGTCCCAGTAGTGTTATGTCTAGGATTTTCGAGGAATCTATGGTTTAAAAGGAGCACCCCTCTTCTAATTTGGAAAGATGGGGATGTTGTTAGAGAATGTCATTTATTTTTCCAACCTTCCCTTTGCTTCCTAACTAGGATTGATTGGGAGTGTAAATGATTTTTATTCACTCTTTTCTTTACCACAGTGTCCCCTTGCGACCATTTCCTATTTATTCTTCGTACAAAGTATCCTGAAAAAAGCTTTCCATGTGAATGATTTCTGTTATATTGGTAATTGGGTGTAGTAAATTGTCTTTCCTTCGTTGTGCTCCTTAGTGTGTTTCAAGCTTGAACCTTTTGTGGTGTCCCTCTATCTTGACTATTCTAGAGAATGTCCAAACCCCTTCCTCTATTATATCTGTTAGTTATATAAATCTGATTTCTTGCCACATGATCCCATACCCACTTGGGAACAGAGTGGATTGATCTCAATAAGCCCCTTTTCTTTGTTGAGCCTTGATACTCATAATTGGAAATTGGTAGATGTCTTTGAAACTAAAGAAATCTTCCCCCTGACCATTTGTTCTTCCTCCCATAATGCAAACCCTCTGACCAACTATTCCTCCCCCTATAATGCAATCTAGGTGCGGAGAACCCAAAATGATTGGAATCTCGAACACCCCTCCAAAAACTCTCTCCCCTACCATCAATGAACTCCCTATGTCGAGTCTCTAGATGCCCTTGTCTTTGCTCCAGTAGGCCTTTCTAGGGTTCTCCCCATCAGCTCCTTTGATCTCCCCTATGCAAACCCCGTCGACTCCAATGGTCAATTTTTTGCTCCCTTGGTCATTCTTATACTTTTTTTAATATAACATAGTTTATTTTAATATAGATAAAAAAATACAACATAGTTTTTAATATTGATAAGATGTATTTATAATTTAAAAATTAAACATTTAATTTAAAATAAAAAGTAACTAAAATTATTTATATATAAAAAAGAGATGATATGGTTATGCATATCATTCTTATACTGTTTCTTGATATAATATAGTTAATTTTAATATTGATAAAATAATATAACATAATTTTTTAAATGATTAAAATTATTTATATAAAAAAAATAAGCAAACATCAATTTCTATTAGAAGATGTTTTTATTGATGGATTTCTCTCATATGTGAATATAATATGCTTTCGATATAATAAACATAATGATGAAACACAATAGATTAAGAAATAAAGATCTACTAAATATTTAAAATAGATTTTAAATTTTACATATATATATACGTACTCAAGTAAGAGGAGGATATATTCCTTATATGAAATAAAAGAGGTTATCTAAACTATGAACATGCAAAATGACAATAGATCCTCATTTGCAAAATTTTAATTGCACTCAAAATCAACATTACTCTTTCAAATAATACTTTGAAGTAATACTCCAATAATATTTTGCATGGAGACTTGGACATTCTCAAAATAGAACAAATGATTATATCAAGAGAATATTGTGAACAAGCTTTATAACTATCATAGAATCAGATATATCAACAATATACGTAACTATGTTCTAGACATTAGCATGATTTCATTGACAAACAAAAGAATAACAATTTGTAGCCCATATTACATAATAATAATAATAAATAGTGGAGTGTGGAGCACGATGCTATGACCTTTATGCTTTATTTACCAGATATTATTATTAGTCTTTGACGTTTGTGGCTGCAAAGCGTTTGCAAGTGGGCTGAAAACTCCATCACACCCACTCCAAGTAGTTGCAAAGTGGGTGTTATTCACTTTTCAAACCACTTGTAGAGTTCAAACAAAATAACGAAAATGGACAACTTATGACGATCTATTTCCTACATTTTCTTAGCTTTGGTGAGGGTAGGAATTTTTTGTCATCTTTATAATTTAGAAATAAAATTGAGCTAATTATATGAAATCTCATAAAATTTTGATAACCTTTCCTAAATGTTTATATTGAAAAAAATAGTATAAGATTTTTTGATCTTTTATTAATAAAATAATAATTTAAGGTCTTTTATGAAGTTTAATCATTTTCTAAAAAATAATGAATGCATAGTAATTTTTATTTTTGTTTTAGTGAAGTTGAAAGTTTTACAATAAATAGAATACATTAAAATTTTAAATTTATTAATAGTGCTTATTTTATTGAAATTCTATTAGTGTACTAAGATTGGGTGTTTAACAAATATGCAAGGTGTAAATTCATTAAAAGGTTACCATGCAATATAAGGTGTGCAATCAAAACATCAAGTCATGTTTTTTTTATTCAATCTAATATTTTCTATAAACATTTTGTCAAAAGATAGATTTGTATATAGTGTTCTTACTTATGATTAATGAATTTCATTTCAAACATCAAAATATTTTTGGCGAGGTTTTGAAAATCTTGGAACACTTTGAATTTGAGTCACTTATTGTTCTTTAAGTCACTATGATCGTCATATGAGCTTCTCCCAAGATTGAACAAGATTTTTGGCACATTCTTTAGTGCCTTTATTTTATTGTTCTTAGTTAATGTATACATCAAAAGTGGCTATCTAATACATCATAAAAATAGGCAAGAGGGGAACTTATTAAAATACTTCTTAACAACCTAGAAATTACATTAGGCTCTATCACACGTGGCATTTCCATAAAGTGTGGATGATGTCTAGGTGCATGGTATGGCCTAACAAAGTAAGTAAAGAGTTTAGTTTTGGCAAATATTTGCAATAGTACCACCAAATTTTAAGAGACATATTTAAAAAATAAAAGGTGAAAATAAAATGTCAAAGGGCTTAAGAAACCATAGGCAAATTGAAAAGAGTAAATTCATCAAGTGAAATAATGTTGTGTTAGAAGATAGAATATGGAGTGGCATAGGAAATGAAGATGAAAATAACAATGTAGAAGGGGAGATAAAAGCCTTAGACACAAAAGAACAAGGCACTAAAATGTTGTAAGGCCCTCCATATTATTTAAATATTATAATATTATGTTACATAAATGCATTGAATCATGCACATTATTAAGCATACATTAAACTCAATTTTCTTAAATATATAAGAATAAAGACTTTAATATAGGTTTTTACATAAAATCTAAGTACATAAGCTCAAACATAATACCAACATAAGGGAACCATTTCCTTTACAAGAGATTGTAAGGTTAAATACAATGAATACATAAAGTACATAGCTTAAATGATAATCCTGATGGGAGCTCATGACATCTCTCCTTTGAGCACACCATTTTTAACAAGGAAATTGTTGGAGCAATTTTCCACCCAACCACACATTTACACTTTCCCAAAATCCTTCCTGACATGAAGGATACTTGACCTTGCACGAGGATGCAAGTAGTAACTTGAAACTAGTAGAGTGATGGAATCTTGTGCATCATGATGTATCTATATTCTAAGATACTAATGTAATGATATCATGATATGGAAGAGAGTATGGAACATAATGATTCAAATAATAAGTATATACTAAGAGATTAAATAATCTTTGGCCAAAGTATCTTTTTGAGCTACCTATCAGCTAATAAGTTAAACCAAAGACTTACACTTCTCTAGAAACTTACCTTTCTCTTTGCTCCAAATTTGGCACATGTTCGACACACACAATACACATTGCAAAAAACTTAACAATGCATAAAAAATACCACAAAAGCTAGACATGAACATACAAAGGAATACAAGAGCACATAAATGCATACAAGTTCAATAGTTTGGACATACTCAATAGTCTACAAAAGCAATCATTGACTTAAATAGAAGCATCTATCTATGTATTATCTTCTTGAAACTAAAGTTCACACACAAATGTTTATTCAACCACAAATTTGTTAATAAGTAAAAAGTAATATTATTATGGTTAAATAATACAAACCGAAGCAAAAAATAATATTAAAATATAATGAAAAATAAGAGAGGAAAAATAACAAAACACAATGACACAAAATTCTAACATGGTTCACCTAGTGTGTGCTATATCCACCAAAGAAACAACCATCCACTTCTTTATATTATCCAGTGAAGAGAAAATTATAATATGACGTCTTTCACATTGTAGAGCCACTTGTTTATAGGCCTTTAAAGTATTTTACAAAGGTCAATTTACATGTCAAATCAATAGGAAACTCCTTCATTAAATAAAAGGCAATTTTTGTGAAGTGTTACCCCAAAAACCTCTATCTAAGGGTGCTACCCCTAATAGCCCCATGGGGGTCATCCTCTCAAGCCCCACAAGAGGGGCTCTACCCCTTTGTACTCCCTTGTTAATTGATTTGGGGGAAAAACACAACTAAAAAAATCACAAAAAATTAAGTCCAGAAACATGATTAGTTGCCACATACCAACAAGTATATCAGCTATATTAATCATATACACATAAGATTACATTACACTTGTATATCTTAGAAAATCATGTAATTGAACATAAATCCTAATGGCAAAGAACATTTTGAGATTGTAACAGTTATTATTCCTTATCCAATAAGGTATGAGTCATAAGAAGATTTCAACATGTAAAACATAATGATTATCAATATATTTCCAATCACATTCAAGGATGCTAACAATGATATTTGAAGCACCATGCATCTACAAAAGTACTATTATGATAAAAAAAAAGTCATCAACTAAATAATGCATAAGAGAATTTTTTTGAAGAATAATAACTTATACTAAGATAATCTTTGACGAGTTATAATTTTTAATGAAAAACATAAATTTACTTTTTCTCTTTCCATTTGTAATGCCCCACTAGGGAACTCAAGAGGACAACATGAAATTACTATAAATGTGGCATAAAAAAAAATTTCTTCAAAAACTTTAAGTATACATCTAACATTAATATAACATCACAATACCAAAGGAAAACCACAAGGATAACTAAGGGAATCCTAAGACACATGCCATAGAGTATCATCACATAGCTCCCACTCCTAAGTTACCCTTGTAGTCTCTCTAGACCCCAGCCCTTAGGTGGAACTCATATCATGGAATCGATGACCTTTCATGAGGACAAGGAAGTTGATTTTCTAGATCAACACTCCATAGATGCCTAGGCCTTCTCCAACCCATCCTTATTATGTACAAGAACTCAAGGCCATGGGTGAGGTATCTCATTGATCTTGTTTAATGTGTATCCCAACCCAATTCATTTTATTATGTTATCACTTAATTAAAACTCCACAATGAGTTACCATGGACTGAAAACTTTGGGCCCGACCCCCATTGTGAACCAATCTCCCAACAATACTCCTATAAAACCCTCCCCTATGCCCCAAATTAAAAACCAAAAGAGAATAACAGTAATAATAGATAAAATTATCAAGGATCATCAAATTCAAGGAACTACAAAATAGAGTTTGGAGCATAGAAACTCAAAATCATCATAGGGGTCTACATCTACCATCATAATAAAGAGGACATAAAAACTAAAATCATATGCACATCATAATGAGAATCTCATAGGATCTTCTTTGAGTTCCAAAACATAAACCATAAACCATAATCTAAATACATATATCTCATGGATATGTCCTCTTTTGGATCTATTATATCAAAAGAATACGTACAACCTCCTTGATCTATCAAATACATATTTAGGCTCCAAGAGCACCAATACCATAATACAATAGAAACATGGTCACCAAATAACATAATAGATCAAGAGAAACACACTCATCACAAATTAACATTAAACTAATTCCAACAATAAGATGTCAAGAAATGTAACTAGGACCTTTGTGCAACCTCAATTATGCAATTAGGCCCAAAATATAATAAAACATCAAATTGACATTTAAATTGATTTCAACGGAAACAAAATAATACTTTAACTCATTAGGTCCTTAAGGGAAATCAATGACCAAGAAAATGTTAACTTCAACAAAACATATTAAACCCCAAGCCTATGGTTTTGAACAAATACCCCAAAACACTCAAAACCTCAAACATATCCAATATTATAAAATGAGTCACAAAAAATCATCATCATTAGAAGAGCATCAAAATTCATTACTATGTTTTTACAACTTATGAATATAGAAGAATACAATAATAGCACAACCTTGAAACCAATAATACAAATTTTAATAACATTGAGTTTGACTACTATATCATCATATCTCATCACAATAATATAACAATCATGAAATTATATCTCACATATAATAGTGTTATAGAACTAATACAACAATTTAAGAAACACAAACCTCCAAGAATCATCACTAACATACTCAACTACTACTTATTTTCTTTTCTTCTACCTATAGGCTAGCCAACTCACTAAGTCATGTGGTTTTTTTATTACAAAGAATAGTGGTATAGATTCTTATATGCATGAGTATTTGATGAAAGGTTGAAAGTCACAAGAGTTTTATTTTCTTAGTTGAATGGCTCAATAATTGTTAAGGCTTCTATAAGGATCAGCCTGGAGACGTCAAGGGAAATGAAATGGGCTTATAATGTGCTTAACATTTGATGAGGTGAACGAATATTTAATGTTTAAAAGGAATGAAAAATTAAGGGAAAACTTGCATCCAATCCATATTAATACTAACTATTTCATATGAATAATTATGATAACTTATATTTTATTACCATAATAATATAAATAATGCACAAAGGTTTTCTTGAGTATTTGATCTTAATATCGATTTAATGTTAATATCTCTATTATATTGATATAAGTACTGATACTTAGTACTAGTCTAGATAAAGGATCGATCTAGGATATCTACGTTCTTATAGGATTCATTGATTATAAATATTATTGTTGTTCTATATAGATAGATTATCGCCATATGAAATATACGTTTGGATTATGTGATGAATCTAATTTATTAATGGTCCCTAATGGATGGAAGAGATGACCACATATGAAAACTATAAGAGAATCTCCTAAATCTATATCTAGCAAGAATATCATTGTTCTAATCTATCGTGATCTTGATTATACAAGGTCATCCTTTCTGATTGATAACTTTATTCATATGCATTCTGGTGATGTTGTTTCCACTTAAACTTTCTTTAGATCATGCATTCCTAACTTCACCAATTGGTGGCTCAATTTGAGCACCTATTATGGTTTCCCAATATTTTAATATGATCTTCGCCTTCCTCCGAGATGGATAATGAAATTTCTTATCCCAATGGCTATTGTAATCCCTTTAAGGCCTCTAGCTAGAACAAATTTATAATTCTTTTTATGAACTCAACTACTAGACCATCTTTATATGAATTATATCAGCATACATCATTGAACAAGTGGGAGAGAGAGGGGATTCTACTTTAATAGACTTAGTAATATCCATAAATTAACATATATTAACAAATTCACATCAATCCTCAAACATATATGTCTTGTTGTATCAAAACTACCATAATGAAAATCATAATTAACAAAAGAAACCAAAATGTGGTAGACTTCAGTACAAAAATAATAATTAGGTGATAATGAGGTTAGAGATGAGGTTTGATATCAGTTTATGAGGGAGAAAAGGGAGCACCAAATACAAGTGGGAATTTTTAGCATGAATCATCCCACACTTTTTGGCCCTCGACATCCTTGGGAATTTGATTTCATTCATGGTGTTTCTCGCTCCATTTCCAACTTTCATTCAGGAATACAGAAAGAAGTCCACTAAGGCTCCATTTGGTTGAGGAATTAGAATTTGACTCAAAACTTGATTATCTCAAAATAAGGTTTTGAAATTCTAGTTTTGTGTATTGGGAAGATATTTGGACCGTTTGATTGACTCGGAAGATGACTGAGACAATCCATGTTTTACCTTTGGTTGCCAATTTCAAAATTAGAATTGGAACTGAGAAATTCCTATTTTTGTGTTTGGTTCTGTTGGAAATATAAATGGGAAAGTAATACTGAGAGTGGGGGGTGAATCAGATATTGTCTACTTTAACCTTTTGATCTGATAAAACTTTATGCATAACATAAACATAACTTGATCATTGTAAGAAACTAAACATATAAAACAACATAAGTAAAATCACTCATAACACCATGATTTTGGTAACCCAGAAACCCTTGAAAGGTAAAACTGGGGTGGGGATGACACCCACAAATCTTCACTATTGCAGTAATAAATTTTGCCTGTTAAGGCTTACAAAATGTGATCAATTCATGATCTACCCTCTAAAAGGTCTGCTCGGTCAAAAGCTAAAATACTTGTATAGTCTACCTTGTTAAAGGATTTATAAACTTATAATAAAGTAAGCACTTGGTAAAGAGATTTACATAAAGTCTGTTAAGACTACTCAGTTTAGAGATTTACCCTGATACATTGGTCAAAATGTCTCAGTACCTGATCTTTCAGTTTGCACTTTTATGCAGATTATAGATCTCCTCTTTACTTTATATTTTGATCTCTTCTATCTGATTTTTCTTGATTTTGTCCTTTCACTGCTTAACTCGGTCACTGGACTCTATCTAAATGCTTAACCATTCTGAATATACTTCTTTGATTATTTTCTCATACTCATTTGATCTCAATATCTCTTCTCTTTGATTCACATATATTTCTCTTGGTTTAGATCTTGCCCTTATATAATAACAAAAATGTTTTACCATTTCGAGATCTACGGTTCAGATTTATTTCTATTGCCGCCTAAACTATACAATTTTCTGATTGGATCTAGGTTTTACATAGGGATCAATGATAATAAAATGGATGCGTAATTACCTCTGTAATTACCTTAATATACACAATACAAAACATCATTATCACCAAAAATGGTTTACCTCGATCATTGTGCCATTCCAAACTTGTATGTCATTCCTGGTTAACTCAGCAAAAGCTATTCCTGGCACTCGGCATTAACTGTACTCGGTATCGGTTGAAATTCTTTGTTACTCAATAATCATTGATATATGTAACTCGGCAACAACTATACTTGGCATATTACAAACACATAGTGACCATTACTTTACTCGACAATACTACTGCTAGGTAAGTATACAATACAAAACTCAGCCTTTACAAAATGACTCAGTCGCAGTGATGACCGACCATCATTGCCTAGATATATGACTAAGTGTGAAGCACTAATGGTCAACAAAACTATAGAGATCTACAATCTCCCCCTTTGACATTAGTGGCAAAAACACTTTGTCATGACATTTGTATTTACAATAACAAAAGTATGTTTGTACTAGCCTAATACTCCCCCTGAGATATATATACATTCAAAAAATTTGTTACCTATCCCTGTTTAGTCCTTGTCGGTACTCGTGTCATGATGATTCCCCCTTGTTTTTGACACGACTAATCTCTTCATCAGTGGGTAGCTCACAAAATTTCTCTAGAAAAGGTTTATGGAGCACCATGATCATGTAAAGTGCATTTGTCCAAGCAATTGAAGCAATGTTTAACACTTTTGTTTGCACTTCAAGATCGGCAGCTAAACTGATGAGACTCTCAGCTGTAGACAAATGTGGATCACTCTGGATCAATTCTTTAGCCTTCGCTAACTTTCTCTGTATAGCCTCCAGATGAGGTGTTAAAATAGTTTGAATAGAGAGTAGGCGAGAATGAATCTTGCCATCATTAGCCATCAGCTCGGCTAAATTACCTTGTGTCTGCATGATTTTTACATAATGTGCAACACTAGTGTCTACATCCAAGGTCAGGGACTGACTTGTAGCTTTAATCTCTTGCTTGAGATTATCAAGCAATTGTTGATTCTCCTCAATGAACAATTCAACATTATATATTTTGGCCATTAGAGACTATCCATTCACAACTAATCCCTCGGTCTCCTTTACCAAATTGGATAGCTCCACCTATTTCACTGTGATCTCGGTAGATATCTTTTCCAGCATTTTGGTCTTAAACCGTCGTTCTGACCATTCAAATAACTTATCACTTGCACAGCTAACTTCATTATTGACTTTCTAAACAATGTGTACAAGTTGTTATAATATGGGAAGGAAAATATCTACATCTAATAAGTCATATACTTCATTAAATATATCTTTAATTTCATGAAGAACCTATTTTTGCTAATGCTCTCTTTGGAGTTCTGCTTGCATGCTTTTCCTTGTCAGCAAATCTTTCATTATCTACAGTTGCTCATAAGAAAGGTTATATGTATCCCATTTAGGAATAACAATTACTTCATCAATTGTTACCTCATCTTTCTCCTTCTGTACTCTCAGTGGGGTGCTTCCACTCGGCATCTGTACAAGAGCTTTGATTGCCTCTTGCTCCTTTGGCTCTTGTTCTTTAATGAATTTTCCCTTGATGTTTTCTGCTTCTTTCCCCTTATCCTCAGCATGAGGACTAACAGCTTGTTCGTCTGACTTGATTCCTTGTTCTTTTGTGCTATGTTCTTTCATAGGAGGACTTTGAATTTTATCTTCGGCTTTGTCTTCTTCCTCGGCAGATGGAGGTGGAGTTAGTGGTACCGACTTGATAGGTTCCTTGGTAAGGCTTGTACCAACTAACTTGTCCATAGTAGCAACTTTAGGTAGTGTAGGATTATCATCAATAGATTGTGCACTTGTAATTGTGGGATAATCCATGACTTGTAACAGTATAGTGTTACTACCTAGCAGGGGTGTGTCAGTTGCTTTCGTGTTCTTTACATCATCCTCAGTTAAGAATGAATTCTTAATGGGGCTCTCCTCCGGTATGTCAACAGTGTGAACCTCAGATGTATCTTGTGTTTTCACTTCCTTAGGAGTAACAGTCTCCATTTTATTTTGCTTGGTTTCAGGTTCAACAACTGTGGAAGTAGTAGCATCTTTTCCTTCATCCTGGGCGGGTAACAATCCAAACAATACCTTCCAAATCTTAAGACTTTCTTGTACAACATCTTAAACCTTGTGTTGAAGAATTAGATAGGCTCTAGGTTTAGGATCAAATTTGCCTGTTTGCAGGGGTGAGAGTGGATTCAACTTGTGCTAATGTACTCTCCCTTATTTCCTTCTCTATTTGCAGAGCATACTCCCATTTATGTGCAACACTGTTGCATAATTCTTTTGGAATCCTATTTTCAATTTCAATTGGCAACATTTTGAAAATGCATAACATTTCAAGAATATCATCCTCAACTTTTTCTTTATCTCCAATGCTCATGTTTCCAAACTTTAATCTTTTCACCTCATCCACTACTGTAGTGCTAGTAATCTTAAGACATAATTCATCAATAGTGAGTTGATGTGCACCCTGTTGTGTGACCTTCCCCTTTATTCCTTCATCACTTTCAATTTCTTCATCATCATCTTGTGTTAAAACAAGTTTCCTTCTCGGCTTCTTCATAGCCTTAGTTGGCACTGACTTGGGTTGTGTGGATTTTCGCTTTGCAGATGCAGGAGGCATCTTAGGAGTCTTGGTAGTAGTTCTTCTAGTTCGAGGCCTTAGTGATGGTGTCTCAGACACTTTACGTTTCAACACTCTTCTCTTTGGTGGGGACTCGACAATTATTGGTTTCTTTTCTTCTTCTTCTTTCTCACTACTACTAGTTGCACTCTGTTCATCTTCTCCCAATCCTTGGGTCAACTCTAGTGGAGCATCCTTCTCAGATTCTTTAACATCCTCTTCTAGATTTTTCACTATTTTCTTTCTTTTCCTCTTAGTGGTGGTAGCCAATAATCCCAAAGAGATCTTGGATTTGGCTTCTTCAAATGTTCCAAAGTAAGGTGCCTTTGTATCAATTTCTTCAGCTAAGAGAGTTGTGATTGCAGCAGTAGCTTCATCTATGTTGAGTTCATAGGGTAAAGGCATTAACCATGAAACCCTAGGTAGGACTGCTTGTGCATAAGTGAAGTCTATGTCTACCAGAAAACATATATCCTTACTATATTTCTCAATCAAAGACACAGTGACTCTAGTCCTATTTCTCATTTTCTTCTTAAACTCAATGAAATAGTTATCCATTATCCCTTCAAAATCATCACCAATCTGGTTTATAAAATCATTTATTTAAACATTGATGGGCTTCTTCTTATCCCATGTTACATCTCCATGTGTAGGAAAACATTTCTTGACATAAAATAATATACAAATCAATAGGGAACCAAACTTACACATAGAATTCTTCATCATCTGAATGGAGTTCAAGTTCTTAGTAAGTTGAGTCAGCTAGAGCTCGGCAAGGTCATATGTGTGCCCTTTCTTAATTATCTTCCATGCCTAGTCCACTACCATATAGGGGACGCTATCCAACCGACTGGATTGGTAAAACTTGTGCGAGATGACTCTAATAGTGAAGTTAATTTTGAATCAGTTATGGTGGAAATTGTCATTCCACATTTGTTCCAAACTGCCTGGGTGTTAGCTTGAATATCCTCTTTTCTTACACATTTCATTGTTCTCTTTCCGTTAATTGTAGGGTAACCAGTGACTTTGTGTATCATTTCCTTTGTGATCTTCACCGGTCCATCTTCCAGCCATAAATGCATGTCGTGTACTCGACTCAAATTGATCTTTATCCATTCCACTTTGAAATTTTGTGGGAAATTTATTATATGCACTAACCCTTGATCGGCAACAACCTTATGTTCCAGCTTTAGCACTCTGTTGACACATAATTTGTCGTATGCTTCCCTGATCTCATAATCACCGATTTCTCCAATTTTGCACATATAGCAAGACCTAACATCATTCATTAATAACACATTTTCCAGAATAGAAGATAGGGCTCCATTCAAATCTCCTTTAATAGCACTTTCCAACATTGTCTTGAATACCCTTGGTTTGCAAACTTCATTCCTTACAAGTTGCACATTGAAAACTTCCATCCCTTGTTTCTTGACTGGTGCAGATGAAGATGATGCCATTTTAAACTATAATTTTTGAAAAGAAAATATTTGCTTCGTAAAGTACCTTGTTGTCAATGACCCTGTAGTTGAATTTTGCTGACGACATGCTGAGAAGATTCAAAATCACTTTGCTTAATCTGGTTTCACAAACTCTGAATCACTCTCCGAAGTCTTGAATAGCCTGGTGAAATGAAATTAATGAAAACTTTCCACTTTATAGAATTTGAAAAATAGAATTAGGGCCTCATAAATTCTCCGTACAAATTTTGGTAGATTACAGTTGTCTCAGCAAACTCACGAACTTAGTCGATATAATAGTTGTGATATAGCTCAGCATACATAACATTTCAGCCATAGTAGGTGCTCGGCATACATTGATAGCTCGGTCAAGACACTAATGCTCAGCATCAAAAATGAAATTCTCTATTTTGCTCAAATATGTTCTAATGCATCTTTATCTATGAAGATGTGGACTTTTGCTCACTTCTATGTTGGAACTGATGAAAGATAAGAATTCGCAGGACTCAGTTCCGAACATACCTTTCAAGCTTAATTAGAAGAAGTGTGATCACCTGATCCATTAGATTGGGTGATCGCAGATGTGCTAGCTTCGCTTGAATTTTCTTCTTCTTTCTTCCTCCATGTCTTTTCCATTTGATTCTTCAATTTCTCATGGATACCTTCATTCTGATTATCATCATTTCTCAGCATAGGTGATCTATAATCTTTCTTTAAGTGACCGACCTTATTACATTTCTAACAGACCATGGTTCCATTCATCCAGCTTTTAGATTTGCCTCTAAAATGAGTCTTCATGCAATTTTCTCCGATGTGTCCATATTTACCACAATAATGGCAATTATACCAAGTGTTGTAATCCCAATTGTAACAGTTGTGCTTTGTAACTGGCTTGGTTTGTTCATTTGATGATCACCTTGGTCTAGATTTGCATTCAAATGCTTTGTGCCCATATTTCTGACAATTGAAACAACTTCCTTGAAACTTGGGTGAAGTGGATGAATGCTAGCTTTAGATCTACATTCATGTGCTTGATGTCCATGCTTCTTGCAGTTAAAATAATGTCCATTAAACTTAGGTTTAGAATCAATCTTACCATGTTTTCTTCTGCATATATTGGTTGTATGTCCTGGCTTTCCACAATGATGACATGTGGGCTTGGTGTTCTTTGGTTTAGCCATCTTTTGTTCTCCATTCATTGATGATTCTCCTTCTTTAGTAAATGAATGTTCATTCAGTCCAAGTCCAAATCTATCACTGGATCTCCTAGGTGATCTTAACAATTCTTCAAAATATTTTGCAGCTTCATTGGGTTTGTTCATCCTTTCATTGATTTCCTTTTCAGTTCTCAAATCATGTTTCAATTGATCATTTTCAGACCTTAGTTGATTGATTTCCATATCTTTCTTGCCCAATTCCTGATTAACCATCAGTAACTAATTTACCATGTCTAGTTGATTATTAGTCAACCTTTGCATGTCACTTGTTCTTTCATCTAGCCTGATTGCAATTTGTCTTTTGTCTACCTTAGCCATTGTCTTATCATCTTCAACTTTCTTTTTCTATTCCACTAATTCACAAAGTCTGACAGATTGAATTTCTTGCTCTCTCCTTAGAGTTCTGATGTCATCATTTAGTATGGTATTCTTCTCTAGTAGTTCTTTTATAGCTTTATCACTCTCGGTAGAGTTACCATTGTCAAATAGTCTAGAGATGTCTTCTTCTTTGTACTATGGCTCATTTTGTTGAATTGCAATCTCTCTTCTCTTGCTCAAGGATTTCTTCAATTCTCCTCTGGCTGTTTCCAGCTGCTGTAATGCCAGTTGTACTTCAATCTTTTGATTCTCTATGATCTTTCCCAGTTTATAGGCTTCCATTTTAAGATCTTTTTCCTCAAGTGGTTAGACTTTCCTTAAGAGAAACCTTGCTACTCTGATACCAATTGTTGGAAATATAAATGGGAAAGTAATACTGAGAGGGGGGGTGAATCAGATATTATCTACTTTAACCTTTTGATCTGATAAAACTTTATGCATAACATAAATAGAACTTGATCATTGTAAGCAACTAAACATATAAAACAACATAAGTAAAATCACTCATAACACCATGATTTTAGTAACCCAGAAACCCTTGAAAGGTAAAACTAGGGTGGGGATGACACCCACAAATCTTCACTACTGCAATAACAAATTTTTCTTGTTAAGGCTTACAAAATGTGATCAATTCATGATCTACCCTCTGAAAGGTCTGCTCGGTCAAAAGCTAAAAGACTTGTATAGTCTACCTTGTTAAAGGATTTATAAACTTACAATAAAGTAAGCACTTGGTAAAGAGATTTACATAAAGTCTGTTAAGACTACTCGGTTAAGATATTTACCCTGATACACTGGTCAAAATGTCTCAGTACCTGATCTTTCAGTTTGCACTTTTATGCAGATTATAGATCTCCTCTTTACTTTATATTTTGATCTCTTCTATCTGATTTTTCTTGATTCTGTCCTTTCACTGCTTAACTCGGTCACTGGACCCTATTTGAATGCTTAACCATTTTGAATAAACTTCTCTGATTATTTTCTCATACTCATTTGATCTTAGTATCTCTTCTCTATGATTCACATATATTTCTCTTGGTTTAGATCTTGCCCTTATATAACAACAAAAATGTTTTACCATTTCAAGATCTATGGTTCAGATTTATTTCTATTGCCACCTAAACTATACAATTTTATGATTGGCTCTAGGTTTTACATAGGGATCAATGATAATAAAATGGATGTGTAATTACCTTCGTAATTACCTTAATATACATAATACAAAACATCATTATCACCAAAAATGGTTTACCTCGATCATTGTGCCATTCCAAACTTGTATGTCATTCATGGTTAACTCGGCAAAAGCTATTCCTGGCACTCAGCATTAACTGTACTCGGCATCGGTTGAACTTCTTTGTTACTCGGTAATCATTGATATATGTAACTCGGCAACAACTATACTCGGCATATTACAAAGACATAGTGACCATTACTTTACTCAGCAGTACTACTGCTCGATAAGTATACAATACAAAACTCAGCCTTTACAAAATGACTCGGTCGCAGTGATGACCGACCATCATTACCTAGATATATGACTAAGTCTGAAGCACTAATGGTCAACAAAACTATAGAGATCTACAGGTTCTACAATTTCAAAGTGGAATTTATGGAATTAGATTATCCATTTCTGTGTTTGGTTCTACATTTCGAATTGGAATTGGAATTTGCCAAAAAAAATTAATTTTTTTAATTATTGAATAATGTTTAATTTATTTTGTCCATATTTTATTTATATTATATTTTATTAATTTATATTTTTATATAGTAAATCATAAACAAGATTAATTTTTTGAAATTTAAGTTTTTTTTTCACTTATATTTTGAATAGTAAACTTAACTTTTTTATAATTTTATAGATCATCATAAATAAACAAATAACAAGAAAACAAGCATTTCATTGCTCTATATCACATCAAAATATAAACAAGTCTTATAGTCCACATCACAGTATATATATAACTATTTCTTTATAATGACCCAACAAAGTAGTGTGATTGTTGCACAAAGAAAATATCATAGAAACATGACATCGTCTTTATAGGTAGCCTCCGATTTTTCCATTAACGTAGTCTGGGTGGCAACAGTTGTCTTGAGCACCTTGCAAGACTTGCACTCATCATCCACAACAGGTATATGGGTAGATGGTGCAGATGATGTAGATAGAGATGGGGCGTCATCAGCACACCAAAAGTAGTCACATCCACCGTTGTCCTACAATATAAATCTAAGTTAGTATTGTTATAATAATTAACATTTATTCTGTGTAAACATTAAATATAGTGCAATTAACAACCTTTTTATTATTTATGCAAGTTCAAAATTTACACTTTAGATTAGTGTCTGTGTGTGACGTCCTCAACACGCAACTCACTCCATCACCACAGTCACACATAGGGACATTTATCATAGCCATCACCATTGTATCAAACAATTTTTTGTTAATTCATACTAATGAAGCAACCAAACTTAGGTTTGGAGACATATAGCGACATTCATATAACAACATGACTATTTTCTATCAGTAAAAAATGAAAAAGTTTCATTTATGTTGATATTACAAATTTATACAAAAAATAAAATGAAACATCTATAGCATCAGATAGAAGATGGGGAAGAACAATATCCATGAACTAAATGGTGGTGTGAAAACACACCGTTTAATAAGAAAATGCATGGAAATCCAAGCTCTACGCCCTTATGCCCCACATTCAGTGAGCAACCATCTCATATCCTTCTCATTCTTCCCATTACTATCTTTATTGTTAGATGGTCAATCCTGCATATACAAACTAAACATGATAGAAAAACTAAAACTTATTTATTTTTAAATGGAATACACCAAGGAGTACCATCAGAAATATTGACCATTTACAAACATGAACAGTAAACAATCATCATATAGCTCATTTTTTTATCAGCATATGTAGAGCCTCACACATTTGTGTACATTAGATTTTTTTATTAGATAGTTCATTGCATTCGATTGTGTACATATTTTTTGTATCAATGTTTTGGATCACACTCTATGATCTGTCATCAAGATGAAAGAGAGAAAAATGATTGAAAGAGATCAAAATGATGGACTTTTCTTTCAATCCTTTTGCTCTCTTTCATCCTAATGAAGGATCACAGAGTGTGATTAGAAACATTGATGCAAAAAATATCTACACAATCGAATCCAGAAGCTATTTCAAACATTTTTAATATCAACATATGTGTAGTCTCACAATATCATCATATGTGTAGTCTCAGAACTATCCATTTATGTTTATTTACCTATCATGTGGTTTTGAAAAATGAATGAAATATCAAAAGAAATTCAAGATGAAATAGAGCATTGAACAAAGTAGAAGTATTCCACTTAATTTCCTAATGCAACAATAATAACAAATGCAATGGCTATATACATATAACATGGGACATAATCATGAACAATACAGTCATTTACCAAAACACATTTATATCACCATCTATTCTCAAGAACTAGAAATGGATAGTTCTAAGAGTACACCTTGACAATGCATTAAATTAAGTAGTCATCATGTGGTACTCCTTGGTGATTTCCACTTAAATATGTTAAAAGAAACAAGACTAAAAAAAGCAAGAAGAACATTTATCTTTGTACATATTTCATGTATAACTAACACTCCAAATCCACAATTTATCAAATTTAATAAAATGTGGATTTGGAGTGTTGATAAGACAATGAAAAGAAATGAGCAAATAACCTTTTCACAATGATGTCAAATAGAAGAGGTCATTGCAGGTGAAAGTGTTAGTACAAAAAAAAACCCTCAACAAATTGAACTGTAAAAATTAAATATTTCCTCCATCAAATTGACTGTCTCCTTGAACTACAATGAGCCAAATACTTCACAAAGATTATTTATCTTGGAATGCCATCAATTTTGCAAAGGATTGTTGTTGTATGATAAACATCTTACAAAACTAACCATGTTAATGATATACATGGTACCATTTGAAATCACACTTCGTACCATCTAAAATATTATCACTGCTTAAACTGAATTATATACACAATGGAAATAAATTGTATTCCTTTGTAAAGGCACTCAAGGATTGGTGCATGTCTACATCTTCTAACTCTCTAGTTGCAACCCAATATTTCCATTTCAATTAGGCATCTTATTTTTAGTAATTTCATCAAATAATTAAGTACAAGCAATGAGCCATTGACAAGGTAGAAAACCTCCCAATCTTCACTCAATATGTGTACTTACTAGCATATTAGATGTTAGGTGTAGTATTCATAATGTTTGGATAAAATTAAGCCAATAGTTCTCAACCAACTCACCTTCTTGGACTATACACTTTAATATGGGATGTTGTTAAAGCTAAACTAATTCTATTCATAAACTAATAGTTTGTAAATAGGCACATCCCTTTGCCTATGGGGAATATTTTTTAAGCAAAGAAGTCCCTTTAAAACCTTTAGTGGTATATAGTTTGGTTGGTTAAATACATAAGAACCTTAAACACCTTTGGAGATACTTGTATTTTGCAACCATATAATGCTTGTATTCTATGCTACTATGCATGTAGTCAATCTAAGACCTTATATTGGAATATTTTCTCATATTGGAAGTTTCCAATGCCTTATTGACCATGAGAATCTATCTTATGCATTCGATAAATGATTTTCCAATGATTTAGTGTTAGAACGATTACATATTTGTATAAGTTAGTTTTTCATAATGGTTGTCTTCATTTATGTGACAATATTATTGATGCAATTATAGATACAAAGTTATTTTTCTATACCCTTAGACAAAATATGGATTCCACATACCATTATTCCGGATTGGGACTCTCAATTGCAAAAATAGTATTGCAAATTGTTTTGGATATTGCTTGGTTTAAGTTGCTATTCTCTATAGCTTATCTACACATAATTTGACATAGATAGGGCACCGCATATCTCTTCTCTCACTCACTTATTTAGGTTATCTATGCATTCCCACATCTTGCACTATTTGGACTAGAAATTGCCCTCCCTACTCAATGAACCTCTTATGAGGAAAATGAAAAGAAAAAGGCATTGCTTTTATACAACACCTACCACAATTACATGTCAAATCTTTAGATTTGTTAGGCTGGAATAGATCCAACATCATTTTCAAGTACATTTGTAGATTTGCTTTCCATTTATCAAAAACCTTAAAAATGCAACCTTTTTAATTGGTTTCTGATATGTATAATTTTATGTTGTTTTGTTTGGTCTAGAGTAGGTGTACAAATAGTGGATGTAAATAGAAAGCTTCAAAAATTTACAGTTACATGATATATTGAACTAATCAAGGTGCTGAGGAAAGTGCAGTAACAAATGATAAATTGGAAAATTAAGTTTAACGACACCTTAACGTAACTGTGCTTGGAAAGGGATGCACACACTCTACATTATGGAATTCAAATACAATCTTCATCTATGCAATCAGAGATATACAGAAACACAAGAAATCAAAAAATAAAAAGAGAGAAACATTAAAATTTCTAAAGTAAAGAATATATCCCATGGCATGAGTATGTAGATTATCAATCTACCAAGTAGATTATCAATCTTAAATTTACCACATTGCAACATCCATCAACAAAGCTAATATTGGAGCAGAGAGGAACAGAAAGGCTAATTGATTGAAGTACAAAAAAGTTCCCGAGCAAGGTGTTGAGGAAAGTGCAATAACAAAAACACTAAGTATCAGCATAAAAATCATCAACCAAAACACATTTGTATAAACGTATGTAAACTATGATCAAATTTGAAGTCTTCAAAGTGATAGAAAATAATTATAATCCACCAAATTTTATTGTAATCCACTCCATTCTCTCCTTCACATTCATCAGCAAGAACCCTTTGGCTCTTTCACATTGAACAATAAAGGTGTCGTATACCCTCATAAAAACACCTCAACTTAATTCAGGGATGGATTTGAGAGTGGTATACACACTAATCAAAACATTGTCATCGTCATATTTATCCATTTTGTGAAGGTGAACATTGTCGAGGTCATCTTTTATTTTCTTGATTGTTTCACAGATGACATACAAGGAACCGGCCATATTTTCCTTCCTCCTCTTTCCCATCCTTGATGATGATGATGTAGGAGTTCCTCTACCACTTGCAGTGGATTGATTGGAATGATTAAGGTCCTGGTCCAAATCAACAACACTATCAAGATGTATATCAAAACCAATATCCTCTTCATCATGCACATTGAATGCCTTTTCCATAGGGTTCCCTTCTCTAGTCTCATGGGTCATCGTAGCTACATTACCTTCAACAATGTCATTACCCACAATTACACCCAATTCATTGAAGTATTGGAAGGGATGCCTCTTATACACTTTGGCATTTTTCATTCTCTTCTCTGCATTTCGGCATAAATAAATGGATTAGGTTCGTTATCTTTCATTATTAACTTTATAAGAAGGCAATATTATTTCAATCAAAATAGTAGAAAGACCACCCTACCTTTAGAAGCTCATCCCACACACTATCCTCAGCATCCATGCATTGAGTTGCCTCATTCCAAGAGAAACCACTTGTGTTTCTCAACTCTTTCATCACTCTATATGCAAGCTTCCATGTTTCAGCTTGTTTTTCAAATTGTCCCTTGTTAGATTGAGGTGCATATCCACGTTGAACCTCCTCTCAATGGCAGTCCATGCTTCTTTTTTGAATCCCCCATCACCTTTTCTTCCAAGTTGTAATTTCTCGTGGAGCAAGTCTAGAAACATGTGTTCCATCTCTTTTGTCCACATTACCTTCTTTGAGGAAGAAGATATCTAGCTCATGTTACCGATTTCTTCCAAGCTCATCATTAGTTTTGTGTATGCCATGGCTAGATCAACTATTCACAATGTACATATTGTTGTTAATGGTATAGACATATTGTTGTTAATGGTATAAACATATCACATAGAACATATTTATGGACATATCATTGTATCATTGTATCAACATACATCGGTATAATATAGAAAATAAAAAACCAACATGTCCAATACTTCCAAATATGAAAAAAAGAAAAAGGAAACCATCATATATATCAAAGTATCCGCATACATCAATTTACTCAAATAAAACACATTGACCCATAAAAGTACAACTATTCTCGAGATCTATAGTCTTCCCACATTCTGCTTGCTATATCATCTCAAAATTATGCCCACTAGTCTCTATCATGCTGAGACAACCCATATGTCTCAAGCATTGGTACATCTATCCCATCACGATCATATTCCTCTTCGGTACCAATTTCTGATGGAATATCATCCTCTATTGTAATGAAGTTGTGTAGTATGCAACATGCTAATACAATATGGGCTTGTGTCATGATAGAATAAGATGTGGCATGCCTCAGGATTGGAAAAAGTTGCTTGTGAATACCAAATGTACACTCCATTGCATTTCTAAGAGAGGAGTGTCAATGGTTGAACAACTCTTGTCTAGAGTTTATTGGATTTTTTCTTGAAAACTCCTTCAGGTGGTAGCGTGTACGCCGATAAGGAGTGAGAAATACAAGTGCATTGGGATATCCAACATCTACTAGAAAATATTTTCCTACATAAATAAAGTAGATTGAACACATTAAAACTTGAAACATTGATTGTACCCTTGAGTATATTAAACTATAATTTGGCTTACCGGGGGAAACAACAAGTCAATCTACTCTTGACAGAGCTGAAGCTAGAACATGGCTATCCGTAGTAGACCCTTCCCAACTAGCAATGCAGTACTGAAACTTATAATTGAAGGAACACACACCCATCATATTTTGTGAAAAGTTTCCGTTTCTATCATGATATTTACCCTGCATGTCAACATAGATGATGATCGGTATATCGGTTCCATCGATAGCTCCAACACAATCCTATACGATATGATACAATCATCAATTGTATGGTTAACCAATAATATGATAAGGATAAAAATCCATGCAAGAAATTTGTAACAACACAAGAATTACCTTGAAGAATAGATCAAAATGATCCTTCCCACTAATTTCAGGAGGAGTGCTTGGAATAGGTGGTATAAAGTAATCCTTGTGGAGTGTTAAGATAGTCCTCAACACCTTGTGGAAGTATCATCTTACTATCTCTCCTGAGTGCCCAAAGTTGTGGACAATCTCACGGTTCCTCAGATTGCGGCCAAGGGTGCGGAGGAACATCACAAGTTGTTCTTCTAACTTCAGGTGTATTGTATTTGTCAAGCTTCCTTTCAACCTTAGGATACTAGCTAGATGAAAGAAGGCTTCCTTGCTCATGCAAATCTAATCATGACAATCCACATCATTGGAATGAATAACCATTCTATAAAAATAATTTCCTTTTCTTATTTGTGCACTGCCTTCTCAGGTGAACGCTACTTTGGCTATGACAAGAAAAGAAAGAAGAGTTGTGAGAAGACAAGTGTATGTGGTCTCCATAGCTATGCGTCCTATAACGTCAATATTCTTAGTAGGATCCATCAATGGCCTGAAATGTGGACAAACACAATGATTTCAATGAGGAGATATCCACTATCAAGCACAAAGATAGAGCATACATTAGTTACTAAAACCACATATGTATGTATGTCATGAATTTTTTAGCCTCATTGCATTAAGAAGTCAATCAGTTTACAACACTTTTTTAATGAATTGTAATAATATTATTAAGTTTCCCCTTAGAAATTATTGGGCCCAACTTGTAATAATGTTATTCATCATTTCCCTTGCTTTATCATTTAGCCTATGGGAAATGATGATAGGCTATGGGCCTTCTACATGACTCTACTTTGAAAAAGAGGACATGACAACATCGTCCAGTTTGCTACAGGACTCCAGAAAAAAAAAAAAGGGCAATAATGGAAAATAGTGGGCAAAATTTCTTGTCTATCTCTTCCATTTCATTTGACGTGTGTGTGAGTTCAATTTTTTGTACACATGGTTTAATTCTGTAGTACATATCAATAATATATCTCAGTTGCAGTGTGTTATAGTTATGTTCATTAGAAAGCAAAAGAGAGTGTTAGATTGGTCAGGAGTATAGGAACACCTAGCTTCACAACTACAGGTAGATATGAATCTGTAAAACATATGGCCTATGCATCTATATGTGTGTCTATGTGGATGTTGCAATCTTCACAATATGTTTTTTTTTCTTCAATGTAGCTATAGAGAGGAAAACTAGCAAAACAAATAGAAAGGCTTCCTGGATTGCATCCAGCTGAAGATGGAGAGAAGTCACAACCCATTACAGAAAGTAGCTTTGAACAAGAAGAAATTGATGGAAATTTATCTCTTTCTTTGTTTTCCAAGAACAACAACAAGAAGGATTCCAATAAAAGCTCCTCGTTTAAATTGCAGAAGTAGAAACTTTAGCAGTAGAAGATAGAAAGTAGTAACAATGATGGAATTAGATCGGAGCTTACAATGTCTATTGGATCTTCCTGGCTGATTCCTTCTTGGGAGAAGAAATGAGGTACATTTTCTTTTAAAAAATATATCTATGTATTATATGCATTAAACACAGTGAGAAAACTATTTTTTTTTTTATATTAGTGCATCCCATATGAATGTTGGCAAATCTCATTCTATGCAAGCCTTCCTAAGGATGTATATTGTATGTCTTGAGCTTTTCCACAAATTAATTATAAATCTAAGTTTTGAAGGAATCACTAAAACAGTGAGTTGCATGTAGTTCCTAAGTAATAAAATTAATAATGAGACATTCACCCGGAAAACCCTGCCAATCTAACAAGCCCAAGGATAGAATTAAAACTCACTCAAAATAAATGTTATACTTCAAATTCCAGGTCTCTTTCTCTCACTTTTTAGTGCAAATTTATCAAATTTGTTACTTCTTTTTCTTATATATTTGTTGATTCTCTTTCTAACAAACATCAAAAATAAAATCTAATATTTGAAATCTTTTCCTTTTTAATTACAAATTTATTTCTATTGTAGTCCTTCTTCAAATTCTCTCTTTGCAGATTTGTCCTCTTTCTAGGTTCTAATTTCTTTGCTGCAAATATCTTTAAACATCCCTCTCTATTCCTATGCGTTGATACTAATTGAAGATATCAAACATTTATAAGAAAAGAAAATAATTCTTACAATGATCTGCAGATCATCAATGCAGAACCAACATGCATAAAAGTCCAATACAGAATTTATACATTTTTAAAAACTGAATGAGATTATTGTTATATAACTAATTCGTAATAACAACTAATCCACAATTTTTATCATCTTTCATTGATAAGTGACCATATACTCCAACGACTTGTAGAAGAGAAAACTCAAAGAAAAGTATAATTGCAGAATGTGCACAAAATTTATTTTTTGGGGGAGGCTTAAATTTTTTTGAGCAATTGACACCACATTATTCTACAGCTCCCTGTGCCAGAATGGGAGCTTTGAAAATAGGGTATAAATGTATATATCTATTTAAGCGTCAAGAAAGTTAAATTGGTGAAAAAAATATCATGATGGGCAAGATTAATGCAAATAAAACTAAAATAAGGTGCTACTATAGTTGTTTGATAGAATGCACCAAAGAAATATGGTCTCATGGATTGAAATGATTACAAGGTATGCATAAAATGTATTTATTGAAAAGGCTTTAAAAGCTTTCGAGTAAATGGAATTATCTGGTTTCCCGTGCTAAACTGGGTACTTTAAAACAAGGAATGGATTTCTATAAAAGTATAAAGGAAGGGATTTTCCTCAGAAAATTCCAATTCAGTTGCAACATGCATGCATCATAGCCAATGTCTGTGAACTTAAATTGGTATTAGGGGCTATGGAGTTTGCAGGGTAGAAAAGCATGCACATAAATGAAATCCTAAGAAGTTTAAAACAATTATCTTATAAATTTTGTATGATGGTCCAATTTCATATCATAGAAATTTTATATGATCATCTGATTTTATATCTTAGAAATCTATCAATATTTTTCTACCATAGATGGGAATTATTTATATAGTATGAAATCATCTTTAATTAGATCAGTAACTTTCCTTCAAGTTTAATCTTTTTCTTCAGTGGTTTGTTTATGAGGATGACAGATAAAATAACACTCCCTAATTTGTTATTCGGTTGTGATCCATTTCAGTTTCTTCTTCTTTTGTATATTCCTACTCACAAATTTGAGCATAACACATAGAAAGCGGTCCAAGATTTATTGTTCTTAATGAACAACAAAGGATGTAAGATTTGTATTCTTTCTTGTGTGTTGTGTTATGCTAAGTAAAAAAATGACCTCCTTGGTAATTGAATGAACAAAGATGAGGATGTAAAGTTTATATACTTTTATAAAAAAAATTGTTTTCATTGGAAATAGTGGGAGGTATTTTGAATTCCTTTCCAATTGATTTATTACTGTGTACATTATTTTCTATTGAGGTGCATGGACTAAATATATATATATATATATATATATATATATATATATATATATATATATATATATATATATATATATATATATATATATATATATATATATATATATATATATATATATATATATATATATATATATATATATATATATATATATATATATATATATATATATATATATATATATATATATATATATATATATATATATATATATATATATCCAGCCACATCTGGATGATTTGAAAGAGGGGAAAATATTTATGGCCATAGCTAAAAATATCCACTATATGTTTACACAACTAGATGGGTATACAATATGTATTTCCAAGTTAGATATATACACCCACAAATTATTTTTATGTGAATTTATATAACCGGCTATGGAATATATGGATCAATCCCTAATCTAGTGTATCAATATACAATGTATAAATATTTAGCTACAGACATATATATTTTGACCGCAACAAAATACACATCCATAGGGATTATGGATTATGTGTAGTTTGTGTTGTTACAAATAGGTTTGGAATAGATATGTTCATAGTGGAATATATACATTGTTAGAATACGCATGTCCCTGGCCAGGTATATAGTACATATATTGTATATTCACAGATAAAATGCTTTATGATTTAAATTGTTGCAGGTCAGATCAAGGAAGAGCAACAACAAAAACTATTTGAAGTGAACATTGCTACACTCAGGACATGGCTAGAGCTTGTGGATATGACATGGGAGGAAGCCGAGAGGAAAATTGAGTTAGAAAACTCAGGCTAGACTATTGTGATAATCCTTGAAAGTGCCTTTATTACATCAGATTATAAGGAAGAAGTTCTACTTTCTATATTCTACAAGACATATACTTGATCACACACATGTTACTTTAAAAATATAGTATTTAAAATTTGTAAGTCAAACTCATAAGGATAGAGGATCTACTACGTTATAGATTTGGGACATCCTATGATAGAAATGGCCATAAAATTAAAGTAATACATTAAACCTCCCTAATCTTGGGAAGTGGAATCATTTCCAGGTCAACATAATAAGATTTGTACAGGGAAGAAAATTTAATATATATGCAAAAAAAAATGAACCAATTATCTAATCAATTTTGTGCCTTGCGTGATGATAAGGATGTTCTAAATCACAATTTTTTTTATGGTACGATGTTTGCCAAGAAATATCAAGCAACATTCTGTATGTAAAAGTCATTTTTACAAAGGTCGTTCTTATAAACAATGGCATGGACAATATTATAATTCTTGTCAGAATGGATACAAAACACTCTGGAATCAGAAAACGAGAACGATGAGAATAAAATAATTCTTTTTAACAACATATTGATTCGGTCTAAGAATTAAACTATATCCTTGATATATATATTGTTTTGGAGACATTTTCTACCGATATTTCTGATTGGCTTATGCTAATCGATTCCTACACACAAACACTTATAATATGTTAAAGAGAAAATAATCACATGAAAAACTAAATCTACAATAGTACCAACGTCTTAAGGTAGAAGAAATCAAAGATCTCCTAAGATGTGATTTTTCCAAAACCCTAAAAAACACCATTCAAATACCTATTTTGTTTTAAGGAGGTATTTCTATTTTAGATCGATCTAGTAAATTTTAAGGCCAGTTCAAGATAATACATATGCCAGATCTACTTTATGGTTTCCACAAAGTCCAAAATGCACGATACGAAGGAGAAAAATAAGTAATTCTAATTAATTGTCACTAGTCAAACTATCAGAGACAAAACAAATTGGTGTAGGAGCATCTTGGGTCTTGAGCAATCTTGCATCACCAAAAATATTTCTTGTTTCCTATTCCAGTCTGATGTTTGTTTTGTCGCCGATGTTATTGTTGGTTACTTGCCTTGCGAAGTTAATGCAGTGATGTGGACCTAATTGTGAGAATTCTCCTAAGGGCGCATGTCCTAATTCATTTGGATCTGGAAGTTATCGTAATTTTCCTCGGGCATCAATTTTTTGCCAGTTTCACTCATGAAACGTGTGGTATTTCAGCTTGCGTGGTCCTGTGTGGGGAAATTGGATCTTGCACGGTTGGGAATCCATTCTTGGATCATGTGTGGACCTAAATTATCTTCGCATCATGTTTTTTTATTCCTTGCTTTAGTTTTGGTTTCTCCTCCTAAGTGGACCTATATTGTAATTAAACACCTGACTAGTTGACTTGTGGCTTTGCTGACTATATATTTGGAGCTTAGGTTATTTAGTAGGGTAGTTCTAGATGGTAGAAGGATAGTAGTAGAAGTAGCAGAGAGGATAATATGCGAGCTGTGACTCTAAATTCATAATTCTCATTCTATAAGGTTGAAACTCGGAAGGCCTCACAACCAAGCATGTTGAAGTATTAATATAATTGTACTTGTGTTGCGGCCAGTTGCTTGTCTCATATCCATTGTGTTCTCACTGATTTCATGTGGTTTTTACATTGATTCCATTGTGTGACTCTTCATAGGGCATGTTTGTGGGTCTAAGCAATCTCAATTAACCTTGATTCTGCCTTCACCTTCCTTGCCCTTACGTCAAGTGGTATCAGAGCGAAGTTCTTTCATATGGATTGGATCATGGTGAACCTTGTTGGATTGGTTGTAGGGTGGCAGATCTGAGATCTAACCTATAACTTGTAGAAGGTTGTGATCTTGCTGGAACCTGATTGTCAAGATGGTTCGAGGTAGAGGAAATGATAATGCTATCATGGATATGTTGAGGCAGATTGCAACTAGGCTTGAAGCTATAGAGATAGCCCAGAGAAGAGGCGCACATCTTGAAGATGTTAGTGATGATGAAGAAGTAGCACCTAATCCTGAACTTGAAGTTGAACAGGATGAGGAAAGACTCTTGAGAGTTTGGTCTAAGGCTAACTCCAGACTTGTAGTTGAAGTTGCTTGCTATGATGGAAGACTTGAGACCGATACACTTTTGGATTGGATCTCTAAGATGGATAAATAATTTGAGTATGAAGGTACTGATAAAAATAAGGTTAAGATACCAATCAAAAATTTGAAAGGTCATGCATCTCTTTGGTGGGATCATTTGCAAACTGAGAGACAAAAGAGAGGAAAAGAAAAGATCAAGACATGGATGAAGATTCTTGCAAAGATGAAGAAGAAGTTTCTTCCAGCTGATTACCAAGTTAGTTTGATGAGAAAAATGCAAAATTTGGGACAAAAGGACATGAGTGTGAAAGAATATACTGAGGAATTTTACAAATTGGATATCAGATCTGGACATGTGGATGATGAAGTTGAGAAAGTGGCTAGATACCTAAATGGTTTGAGGACATCTATTCAAGATGAGATCAGTTATGTGAAGATAGAAAGTGTGGAAGAAGCATATCAATTTTCTTTGAAGGTAGAAGAAAGATTGACAAAGACACATAAACAAAGACAAAGAGGAAGAGGTGGTAGATTTCAGAGAAGTAGAGGCAGATCTTATGGAGAAAGTAGCAGATCTGACAATGCAGTACAAGATAAAGGATGGAAAGATGAACCTACTAAAAGAGGTAACTACTCTAGAGGTAGCTATATTGGTTACTCTAGGAATATAGTGGGAAAAGAGAAGAGAAATCTTGGTTTAAAGGTACTTGTTACAAATGTGGTCAAGAAGGACATAGAGCCTTTGAATGTACTAACTCTGGGAAGAAGACTGGAGGTAATGGCAGAAACAATTTGGCTTGTGAAGAAGTTGAGGAAATGTCTAATGAACCTGAACATGGTGAGAACTTGATGCTAAGAAGGATTTTGTGGAATGAAGAAGCCGATGAGGAACCTATTTTGAGGAAAAGTTTGTTTAGAACTAGATGTAAAATCGCTGACAAATGTTGCAAGGTAATCATTGATAGTGGAAGTTCTGATAATTTGGCATTCGAAGAGATGGTTAACAAATTACAGTTTCAGAGATTGAAACATCCTAAGCCTTACCATATTGGTTGGATTTAGAAGGAGCATAAACTACTTGTAAGTGAACAATGCCTTGTTAAATTTAAAATTGGGAATTATCATGATGAAGTCTTGTGTGATATTATGCCTATGGATTGTTGTCATATTCTTTTGGGTAGACCTTGGCAGTATGATAGGAAAGCTTTGCATGATGGTAGATTGAATCAATATACTATTTGGATGGATGGAAAGAAACAAGTATTATTACCTTTAGTAAAGAAGTTTGATGAAGGTCACTGTACTACAATCAAATTATGCTTGGTTGATGGTAAGAAGTTTGCAAGAGAAATGAAAGAAAAAAATGTTTGTTTTGCTTTAATTCCAAGGAAAACTGAGAAACAAGATGAGTTAGAACATGCACTTGAGGTTAAACCTGTGTTGACCTAATTTCATGATATCATTTCTAATAATGTACCTAATGGTTTACCTCCTATGAGAAGTATAAGTCATTGTATGGATTTGATACTTGGAGCTAGTTTGCCTAATAAAGCACCATATAGGTTGACATCTGATGAAAAGACTGAGTTGAATAGACAAGTGCAAGAGTTTCTTGAAAGAGGTTTGATTATGGAAAGTTTGAGCCCTTGTGCAGTACATGTTGTGTTAGCACCTAAAAAGAATGGAGAATGTAGAATGTGCACTGATTCTAGAGCTATAAACAAGATAACAGTAAAGTACAGATTTCCTTTGCCTAGGATGGATGACATAATGGATTGTTTGAGTGGAGCAAAGTATTTCATAAAGATTGATTTGAAGAGTGGATATCATCAGATTAGGATCAGAAAAGGGGATGAATGGAAAACTTCTTATAAGACTAATGAAGGTTTGTATGAATGGTTGGTTATGCCTTTTGGTTTGACTAATGCACCTAGCACTTTCATGAGGCTGATGAATAAAGTTCTAAAAAGATTCTTGGGTAGGTTTATAATTGTATATCTTGATGACATTTTTATATTTAGTAAGAGTAAGGAAGAACACCTTGAACATATCAGAAAAGTATTGCAGAGATTGAAGGAAGAAAAGTTGCTGATTAATTTGAAGAAATGTTCATTTATGAAAGAGGAGATTGTGTACCTTGGTTTTGTAATTTTGGTGGATAGATTGAAGATTGACCCTGAGAAAGTGAGAGCTATACTTGATTGGCCTACACCAGAGAATGTTGGAGAGGTAAGATCATTTCATGGATTGGAAAGTTTTTATAGGAAGTTCATCATAAATTTCAGTTCTATTTGTAATGCTATGAGTGAAACTATGAGAGGAGATAAAAGGGATTTCAAATGGACACATGGAGCACAAAAGAGTTTTGAAACATTGAAACAAAGGATTGTAGAGTTGCCTACACTTGCTTTGCCTGATTTTAGTAAAGTTTTTCAAGTTGAATGTGATGCTAGTGGAAGTGCAATAGGCGCTGTTTTGAGTCAAGAAGGAAGACCAGTAGCTTTTTTTAGTGAAAATTTGAATGATGCTAAGAGAAAATATTCAGTTTATGACTAGGAATTATATGCTATTGTTCAAACTTTGAAGAAATAGAGACATTATTTGATACTTTAAAGATTTTGTGTTGTATACTAACCATAAGCTTTGCAGTATTTGGGAAGTCAGAATAAGTTGAATCAAAGACATATGAAGTGGGTTGAGTTCTTGAAAAAAATTTCATTGTCATTGAATCATAAGAGTGGACAATCAAATAAGATCGTTGATGCCTTGAGTTGACGAAGAAGTTTTCTGATAGAGATGAAAGTTGAGGTACTTGGTTTTGATGAGTTGAAGTGTTTGTATGAAACTGACATTGATTTTGTAGAATGTTGGAAAGCTTGTAAGGGACAAACAGTGAGTGATAGTGGACTGATTATTTCATTCAAGAAGACACGTTGTTTAAAGGAGTTCAGTTGTGCATACCTAGAGAATCTATGAGAGAAAAAATAATAAAAGAGAAATATAGTGGTGGACTTGCTGGACATTTTGGGATTGATAAGGCTGTGAAACTGATTTCAGAGAGATACTTTTGGCCACAAATTTATAGAGATGTACAGAGAATGGTAAGAGGTTGTAGAATTTGCCAAATAGCAAAAGGAACTGGTCAGAATGTGGGATTGTATACACCTTTGCCTATACCTAATAGACCTTGGGAAGATGTGAGTATGGACTTTGTTCTTGGATTGCCTAGAACTCAGAGAGGTAATGATTCTATTTTGGTAGTGGTTGACAGATTTTCTAAGATGGCTCATTTCATACCTTGTAAGAAGACATCTGATGCTTTGCATGTAGCTGAATTATTCTTCAAGGAAGTAGTAAGATTGCATGGTTTTCCTAAATCTATTGTTTCAGACATAGATACTAAGTTTACTAGTTATTTTTGGAGAATACTTTGGAAAAAGATGAATACTAAATCAAAGTTTAGTTCTATATTTCACCCTCAGACAGATGGATAGACTGAAGTTGTGAACATAAGTTTGGGAAACTTGTTGAGATGTTTAGTTGGAGATAAGCCTATTAATTGGGATTTGGTTTTGGCACAAGCAGATTTTGCATATAATAATTTTGTGAATAGAAGTACTAAGAGGACACCATTTGAGATTGTTACTGGATTTCATCCTAAGGGAACCACAGAGTTGATAGATTTACCTACTGAGACTAGAAGAAGTGCTAAAGCTGAGGATTTTGTAGTATATATGAGAATTTTTCATGATGAAGTTAAAAGTAATTTGGAGGATAGTAATCTGAAATATAAACAGAGAGCAGATAAGAGAAGGAGACATAAATCTTTTGAAGTTGGAGATGAGGTTATGATTCATTTGAAGAAAAATAGATTTCCAGTTGGTACCTACAATAAGATGAAAATGAAGAAGTTTGGACCTTGTAAGATTCTGAAGAAGTTTGATAGGGGAAATTCTTATGAAGTGGAATTTTCAGAGGACATGGATATATCACCTATATTTAACATTGCTGATATCTTTGAGTACTTTGAATCAAATGATGAGACTCAAAATGATCTGGATTATCCTAAGAAGAACAGAGACAACATTGAGAAGATCTTGAATAGTAGAGTAAGAAAGAGTATAAGAGGAAAAGACTACATGGAATATCTAGTTTAGTGGAAAGATAAGCCAGTTGAAGACAGTTCATGGATTACACAAGCTGATTTGGATCTTTATGATTCAAGTCAGAATTTGAGCAGTGCCTGATGTGGACATCAGTTATTTTTTTACCCCAAGTGTCTGATGCAGGAGCATCTTGGGTCTTGAGAAATCTTGCATCACCAAAAATATTTCATGTTTCCAGTTCCAATCTGATGTTTGTTTTGTCGCCGATGTTGCCATTGGTTTCTTGCCTTGCAAAGTTAATGTAGTGATGTGTACCTAATTGTGAGAATTCTCCTAAGGGCACATGTCCAAATTCATTTGGATTTGGAAGTTATCACAATTTTCCTTGGGCATTGATTTTCCACTAGTTTCTCTAGCTCTCCATAAACATAGCTTATGCACCTAAACAAGCTATGATTATGGTTACAAAAATGTATGTGGTTGGAATGGAAAATATTAGAGAGGTGACAAGTGTTGAAGCCCTTGGAACAAAGAGAATGCTTAACATGGTGACTGGTCAAGCATAAGAAAACATAGGAGAAAAATTAAACCAGTAAGAAAGGTGTACACAAACAAAGAAGATGCTCTACCATGTATGGGTAAATGCTCAAAAAATGAAACAATCCTAATATTATGCTACATTGAGAGAGCTATGAATATGCCTTCAAGAACACTGATCCACATAAACTGTTAGGAAATGTCATCAATTAAATGATATTTGAAGCACCATGCATCTACAAAAAGACTATTATGATAAAAAAATGTCATCAATTAAATAACGCATAAGAGAATTTTTTTAAAGAATAATAACCTATACTAAGATAATATTTGATGAGTTATAATTTTTAATAAACAACATAACTTTCATTTTTTTTCTTTCCATCAATTTTTTGTTCCTTTTGATGTTTCAAGTAATCATGTTGTTAGAGGAATATCTACATGTCTTATCACTTACATGTTCCTCAAAATGTAAAGAGTTCTATATTTTTCAATACTAAAAGATCTAAAGGATATAACGTCATAGGGTCTTGTCTATGATTAAAATTTTGCAACTTGATTAGGAAAATAATCTCTATAGTAATTTGATATATGCACCTTTGGAAGGAAATACTCATCCAAAGAGTATCAAAATGACTATATTATTAAATACTTATTATGATAACCTTATGATGATGTACAATAAAAAAGAGGAAGCAATGCAAAGAGTGATCAATTCTCCTTTCCAAAGTCTCACATTCAGAAGGAAGATGTCTTAATAGGCTAGGAAGGTCTCAAGTGCTAAATGGGTCAATGATCCTTTGCTAAATATGTAAACTTGAAATCGAAAATGATAATAAGATAAGAAATTAATAATAAGGAATATTTATATGTACTTAGAATCAAAAAAGGAAGTATGCTACTAAAAATCTAAATATGAGAGAGAGAAAACACTAAAAATATTTGTAACTATTATTCAAAGATCCCGAGATTATGACCTATCTTCTTATCAAACTTGAGATGGAGCTAGGAGGCATACATTGGCTGAAATGCCCTGTACCTAGGTAAAGAGTAGCTGAAACATTTTGTACCTTGGGTTTTTGCATGAAACTTACAGGGATGCTCTAACTATTCCCAATTTTCCCAAAAACATTATGATAACTCCTTAACCTATTACTGCACATAGAAAATTGGGGAAAATGTTGGGTAAATAGGGTTTTCCTTGGTCAAACCCATGTTTAGGAATCAACCTTGAAAATGAAGGGTATGTGCACAAATATGGGGGATCAAAAAGTTTCCACTCAACTTTTTTGCTCCCCAAAAATGGCATGGTGTGCATCATTTTCTATAAGGCACACACCTTATGGTTTCGTGTGCCCAAGCCTAAGGCTGGGGTGCACCAAGCCAATACAACATATGCTCTATGGGGAATACACTATATATTTTAGATACAATGTATGCCCTATGTAAGATATTGTATATTTTGAATTTGCATTTTCAATATGTCTAGTACACAAGCATTGTGTGCGCCTTATAGGGCTTGCACCATATGTTTTACATATAATGTATGTCCTATTTAAAACATTACATATTTTAAATTTGAATCTTCAATATGTCTAGTGCACTAGCATGGTGTGCACCCTATAGGGCATGTGCCATATGTTATGCATGCAAGAAACATACTCTCTCTCTCTCTCTCTCTCTCAAAATCTAAACTTTGACCCCTAAGCATTAATGCTATAAAAAATTTCCATTAACCCTCAACCCCATCTCTATCTCTCTCTCTAAACTAAACCCCATTTCCCTCTCTCCTCCTCTCACTCTATCCGCATCTTCTTTAAATCACTAAGTCCTCAATCCTAAGCTCTAAACCCTAAACCCTAAACCCTAAATCCTAAGCCCTAAACCCTCTACCATATCTCTTTCTCTAAACCCTAAATCCTAAGCCCCAAGACCTCTCCCTCATCTCTCTCTAGGCCCTAAATCATAAGCCCTAAACCATCTCTCCCTCTATCTCTAAACTCTAAATCCTAATCCATAAGCACTCTCCCTTGTCTCTCTATAAACCCTAAATCCTAATCCCTAAACCCTCTCTCTGCCTCTCTCTCTAGACCCTAAATCCTAATCCCTAATCCCTCTCCCTCATCTATCTCTAAGCCCTAAATCCCAAATCCTAAGCACTAAGCCCTCTCTCCCTCTCTAAACCCTAAATACTAAGCCCTAAACCCTCTCTCATGTCTCTCTCTAAACCCTAAATCCTAATCCCTAAGCCATCTCTCCCTCCCTCTCTCTAAACTCTAAAACCCATTTTCCTCTCTCCTAATCTATGAGCCTTTAACCCTCTCTCTAAACCCTAAATCATAATACCTAAACCCTATAAACTAGTCCCTAAACCTTAAATCCTAAGTCCTAAGCTCTTAACCCTCTCCCCCATCTCTTTAGTTAGAACAAAAAATATTAGAGTGGTGACAAGTGTTGAAGCCCTTAGAACAAACAAAATGCTTAACACAATGACTGGTCAAGCATAAGAAAATGTAGTAGAAAGATAAAACCATTAAGAAAGATGGACATAAACAAATGAAGATGCTCTACTATGCATGGATAAATGCTCAAAAAATGAAACAATCCCTAATATTATGCTACACAAAGAGAGATGAATATGCCTCCAAGAACATTGATCCACATAGACGGTTAGGAAATGTCATCAACTAAATATTGGAAATTTCATCAATTAAATGATATTTTAAGTACCATACATCTACAAAAATATCCCCCCTCTCTCTGCCCCCTCCTAAAACCCCTTTCCCTCTCTCATCCTCACACTCTATCTCTCTCTACACTCAAAGCCCTAATCCCTCAGCCCCAAACCCTAATCCACTAGTCTCTAAACAAAATATCATAATCCCAAATCCCTTAACCCTCTCTCTCCCTCTCCCCCCTCTCTCTCTCTCTCCTTATATATATATATATATATATATATATATATATATATATATATATAGAGAGAGAGAGAGAGAGAGAGACACACACACACACACACAGAGACATATATATAAGCTAAAAGACCTAGTATCTCAACCCTAAACCCTAAGACTATCTCTCTCAATCCTATAGCCCCATTCTCTCTCTCATCATCTAACTCTATCCCTCTTTATGCTCAAAATCCATAAGCCCTAATCCCCAAACCCTAAGCCCTAAACCCTATAGTAGTCTCTAAACACTATATCATAAGCCATGAGCCCTTAGCTCTCTCTCTCTCTCTCTCCTATATATAAACACACACACACACACACACACACACACACACACACACACATATATATATAAGCTAAAAGATCTAATACCTCAACCCTAAACCCTAAGCCTATCTCTCTCAATCCTATACCCCCATTATCTCTATCATCATCTAACTCTATCCCTCTCTATGCTCAAATCCATATGCCCTAAACCCAAAACCCTAAGCCCTAAACCCTACAGTAGTCTCTAAACACTATATCATAAGCCCTGAGCCTCTCTCTCTCTCTCTCTCTCTCTCTCTCTCCTACTATATTGTAATCCTTGAGCCCTTACCCCTCTCCCTCATCTCTTTCTCTCTCTAAGATTAAACCCTTTCTCTTTCTCTCTAAACCTTAAACCCTATATACTAGTCCCTAAATCCTAAATCATAACCCTTATGCCCTTAAATCTATTTCCCCCTCTCTATCTAAGCTTAAAGACCTACACCCTCATCCTTAAACACTAATCCCCCTTTTTCTTTCTAAACACTATATTATACTAGTCCTTGAACCCTAAATCCTAAATCCTAAGCCTATGCCCCCCCTCCTCTCTCTCTCTCTCTCACACACACACACACACATCAATAAAGTCCCTTTCCCTCTCTCATCTTGTCACTCTATCCTTCTCTATGCTCATATCCATAATCCATCAACCCTAAACCCTATACTGGTCTCTAAATACTATATCCTAAGCCCTAAGCCTTGAGACCTTAACTGTTTCCCTCATCTCTGTCTCAACCCTAAACACCCTTTCCATCTCTCATCCTATCACTTGATCCCTCTCAATGCTTTAGTATCCCTTAAGGGACCATGACACACACACACACACACATATGTGTGTGTGTGTGTGTGTGTGTGTACAGGATCATGTTATGCCAAAAAGTGGCAATGGGAAAAAAATTGTGTTTTCTATGTTGCCAAACACACCAAAATCCACTTTGAATTTTTGTATGGGTTGAAAAAAATTTGAATTTGGTTTGGTAATACCAAACCAAATTGGATACTCATTAAAATTGGATACTCAGTCCAAATTGGATACCCATTCCAAATCGATACCCAATCCAAATCGAATGCCCGTTTTGAAAAATAGTAAAAACTTAAAATTAAGGGTTCCTAGGACACATGTATGGTAAGGGGTCTTAAGGGGTCCTAAGACACATTAATACTCCCTAGGACCCCATGAGACCACTTAAAACCCCTTACCATACACTAATGTATGATAAAGGGTCCTAAGGGCTCCTAAGGGGTCTTAAGGGGTCCTAGGACACATTAATTTGTCATAGGAAACATTAATGTGTCCTAAGACACATTAATGTGTTCTAGGACCCCTTAAGATCCCTTGCGACTTCTTTAGGATCCCTTACAATCCATTAGTGTATGGTAAGGGATCCTAAGGGGTCTTAATGTGTCCTAGGACCCTTAAGACTACTTTAGGACCCCTTCCCATACATTAGTGTATGGTAAATTGTCCTAAGGGGTCGTAAAGGGTTATAGGACACATTAATGTGAGCTAGGACCCCTTAACAATCCTTACGACCCCTAAGATGTATGGAATGTGGCCCTAAATAGTCATAGGGTGTCATAAGGGGTCCCAAGACACATTAATGTATTCTAAGACCCTTATGATCTCTTACGGCCACTAAGGACTAAGGGTCCTTAAGGGGTTCTAGGACACATTAATGTATCTTAGGACCCCTTATGACCCATTACGACCCCTTAGGACCCCTCACCATACACTAATGTATGGTAGGGTGTCTTAAGGGGTTGCAAGGGGTCTTAAGGGGTCCTAGGACACAATAATGTGTCATAGGACCCATTTAAAACCTTTACAACCCCTTATGACCCTTTACCATACACTAATATATGGTAAGTGGTCCTAATGGGTCTTGAGGGGTGCTAGGACACATTAATGTGTCCTAAGACCCTTTAGGACTCCTTACCATACATTACCATACATTAATGTATGGTACTTGGTCCTAAGTGGTCGTAAGAGATCATAAGGGGTCCTAGGACACACCCCTTATGATCTCTTATGACCACTTAGGACCCCTTACCATATACTAATGTATGGTAAGGGGTCCTAAAGGGTCTTAAGGGGTTCTAGGACATATTAATGTATCCTAGGACCCCTTAAGACATCTTAGGACCCCTTACCATACATTAATGTATGGTAAGGGGTCCTAAGGGATCTTGAGACCCCTTAAGAGGTCTTAAGGGGTCTTATGACCCCTTAGGACCCCTCACCATACACTATTCTATGGTAAGGAATTGTAAGGGATCTTAATGGTCTTAGGACACAATAAGGAGTCGTAAGGGGTCTTAATGGGTCCTAGGACACATTAATGTATGGTAAGGGGTATAAATGGGTCATAGGACACATTAATGTCCTAGGACCCATTAAGACCTCTTGCAACTCCTTACCATACATTAGTGTATGGTAAGGGGTCTTAATGTCTCATACTTATCAATTGATGAGATTAAGGAGTTTTATAATGAATGGTTCATAAGGCACAACACTAGGTGAAGGTTTTGAAAATGGGGCTGCAAGAAGAGTGGGTTTAACCATGGAGGAAACTTCATAGTTAAGCATGCTCGAGATGGAGTAGTACTGGGATGGGTGACCTCTCGGGAAGTCTCGTTGCTTCCCCTCTGTGAGAATCACCTAGATCTAATGCGTTATAAATGTTTTATTCATTCTCATGAGAGATGGGTTCATGTGAACCACTGCTCATGAAATATGGGTCAATGAGTTTGACTCAAAAAACTACACAGTTGAATTCAGATAGCAATATCACAATTTGACTTGTTGTGGAAAATATCTCCTACTTATCAATTGATGAGCTTAAGGGGATTTCTAATGAATGGTTCATAAGGCACAACACTTGGTGAAGGTTTTGTAAATGGGGTTGCAAGAAGAGTGGGTTTAACCATGGAGGAAACTCCATAGTTAAGCGTGCCCAAGCTAGAGTAGTACTAAGATGAGTGACCTCCTGGGAAGTCATGGTACTTCACCTCTGTGAGCATCACCTATACCCAATCAGTGCTAAATTTTCCATTCATTCTCATGAGAGATGCATTCATGTGAACCACTACACATGATACATGGGTCAATCAGTTTGACTCAAAAAACTATACAGTTGAATCCTGATAGCAATATCATAATTTGACTTGCTGTGGAAAATATATCCTACTTATCAATTGATGAGCTTAATGTGCTTTCTAATGAATGGTTCATAAGGCATAACACTTGGTGAAGGTTTTGCAAATGGGGTTGCAAGAAGAGTGGGTTTAACCATGGAGGAAACTATGTAGTTAAGCACACTCCAGCTGGAGTAGTACTGGGATGGGTGACCTCTCGCGAAGTCCCAATGTTTCACCTTTGTGAGCATCACCTAGATCCAATGAGTTCTAAATGTTCCATTCATTCTCATGAGAGATGAGTTCATGTGAACCACTACTCATGAAACATGGGTCAATGAGTTTGAATCAATTACCTAGATCCAATGAGTGCTAAATGTTCCATTCATTCTCATGAGAGATGGGTTCATGTGAACCACTACTCATGAAATGTGGGTCAATGAGTTTGACTCAAAAAACTACACAGTTGAATCCTGATAGCAATATCACAATTTGACTTGCTATGGAAAATATCTCCTACTTATCAATGGATGAGCTTAAGGGGCTTTCTAATGAATAGTTCATAAGGCACAACACTTGGTGAAGGTTTTTCAAATGGGGTTGCAAGAAGAGTGGGTTTAACCATGGAGGAAAATTTGTAGTTAAGCGCCCTTGAGCTAGAGTAGTACTGGGATGGGTGACCTCCTAGGAAGTCATGATGCTTCACCTTTGTGAGCATCACCTAGATCCAATGAGTGCTAAATTTTCCATTCATTCTCATGAGAGATGGGTTCATGTGAACCATTACTCATGAAACATGGGTCAATGAGTTTGACTCAATCACCTAGATCCAATGAGTTCTAAATGTTCCATTTATTCTCATGAGAGATGGGTTCGTGTGAGCCACTACTCATGAAATATGGGTCAATGAGTTTGACTCAAAAAACTACATAGTTGAATCCTAATAGCAATATCAAAATTTGACTTGCCATGGAAAATATCCCCTACTTATCAATTGATGAGCTTAAGGGGACTTCTAATGAATGGTTCACAAGGCACAACACTTGGTGAAGGTTTTACAAATGGGGTTGCAAGTAGAGTGGGTTTAACCATGGAGGAAATTTCGTAGTTAAGCGCGCTTGAGTTGGAGTAGTACTGGGACAGGTGAGCTCCCGGGAAGTCTAGGTGCTTCACCTCTGTTATTATCACCTAGATCCAATGAGTGCTAAATGTTCCATTCATTCTCACGAGAGATGGGTTCATCGACAAGTGACCTCCTGGGAAGTCTAGGTGCTTCATCTCTGTGATTATCACCTAGATCCAATGAGTGCTAAATGTTCCATTCATTCTCACGAGAGATGGGTTCATCTGAACCACTACTCATGAAACATAGGTCAATGAGTTTGACTCAATCACCTAGATCCAATGAGTGCTAAATGTTCCATTCATTCCCATGAGAGATGGGTTCATGTGAACCATTACTCATGAAACATGGGTCAATGAGTTTGACTTAAAAAATGACATAGTTGAATCCTGATAGCAATATCACAATTTGACTTGATGTGGAAAATATCTCCTACTTATCAATTTTTAGCCATACAAAAGCTTTTAGGATGGATATTTTGATTTTGATTTGAAACAATTGTATAGAAGATGATCCTTGAGTTCTCCTAGAGGAGAGAAGATATTTAGGTATGAGATAATGTGAAATAAATACAATTAAATGCTTCTAAGTATAAGGTCATAGTCATTAATCACACAAATGTATATTTGGTTGGCTCTCAATACATAGTAAAATGAGAGAGTCAACCAAATTCAAATTCAAATTTTGGAAATTTGAGAGTCAAATCTAGAACCATAGAATCAATCTCACACTTGCATATATGACCCAAGAGGATAGATTAGTAAAGTCTATGCAAAGAACAAGTGTATTATCACAGTATTGTACAATATATGTGGTTTGTGTTAAGACAAAAACAAACAAGATACATATAACAAGAATAGTTCACATAAACGTCATTTAATGTCGATAAACATTCTACAGTCACAAAATAAGGGTGAGAAAATCCATGTAAATAAAAACCCAACTATAAATGTTGGAATAAATCATAAATCGTTATTATTAAATATGTAAAGTATTAATTAGCTACCACCAACATCCATACAAGTCCATTGTAGCAATTTGAAAAATGAGGCTAATGATTAATAGTTTCATTTGCAAAAGATCACCCTTCCTTCGCTACCTTTTTACAACTGCCTTTTAATACCTCCTTTACATTTTTAATAAATTTAAATTAATTTTATCTAAATAAATTTTAAATATAAATAGGATTAATTTATTATTTTTTCATTTTAATATATTTTTTCTTAAACTTTTCAAAATTTTAATAGAAAATAATTATAAATAATAAATTTAACATAATTATTATTAAACAATTAATATATTATATATTATTAAAATAAATAAAATATATTTTCCTTTTAGATATCTATGGAAGCTCTTTATATAGATTTCTTAGACAAAATTTCACCGTTATAGAAGTATAGAATGGCGTGAAGTTAAATTATATTTGAAAAAGTGGAGATGAACATTTAAATTTCCCATAATTCTTTTTGACAGACGGCTGGTAAATAATGATGTGATTTCATGCACTACCAAAACGCCACTCATATGAAAACCCCAATAACATCAAACATCCGTTAAAAAATTTTCTCATTTCAATCATTAACGGTATATTTACCTTTCCACAGGAAACTTTACGGACACGGGACATAACAATGTCGTCCAACTATCTATTTCTTGACCTACACGAACCTAGGTTAAAATAAGCCGTGTTGTATTTGTCCTTACTTCCACGTGGAACGAGTGAGCATTCCGCGTTCATTCAGTTTTGAACATTTATATGCCGTGCAACCGATAGTCTCGTGTTCTTCAAGAAAGTAAATTGCCGAGGACGTTATCTCACCTTTACTGCAAGTTTTCCTTGCAAGCAACCATTAAACTATACAAGAAAAATGACAGTAATCTGTACGAAGAATATCATGGCGGATGGGAGATTCGGCATTACTTTTCTTAGAGACGCTTTATTGGATGTAAATGGAAAGACAGGATCTTCTAATGTCAAAAGCTTTACAAATTTCATGAAGCCGAAAAATGGAATCACGAACCAGTGAAATTCGAAGTCGCAGCGCTGCAAGAATCCATAATGAATATGAAAATTGCTGCTATTTAACTCAGGTTGCCTGAAAATTCTAAATCTTTCATTCATTTTCAGAGAATAGTGATTATTTGACGGATCTCTGGAATTTTGCCGTTAATGTCCTGTCTTTCATGAAATTATATCACAGGTGTAGTAAATTTTGAGGTTAAAGCTAAAAGGACACGGCAGCCAAGGGATAGTTGGACAAATCGAAGGCATAATTAAATCGAAGAGAGTGCAAAGAAAATTTGTCTGAATACAGGTAAGTCTACTGTGCCAGATTATTCCAAATTGCATATTTTTGCAGGAAAATATGAGTGCTAAAAAGAGAAGAATTTGTATTTGCAAGACGAATTGTGGATGTACTGGGAATAATTTAATTCTTGCTGACGTGTGATAGAACAAGGCAAAATATGGGATACTTGCGGTGGTGCTGTGAAGGGAAAAGCAGGAGCGCACGCGCTGAGGTCGCACGATATATATACTCATTAGTATTTCTCATAACAAACTTGGTGGCGTGGCTGGTTCGGGATTACAGTCACAATGAATTAGCAAAGCTGCACTGTAAGTTTTTCTTCTTGGCTTCGAAAAGAAGATCTGATATTTGCTTTTGCAAAATTCTAAAATAAGAAAAAGTTTGAGATGCGATGTGCATAGCTTATTTTAAAGTTCAAAATATTAAAATATTATATTTTATTTCATTTTCATTCAAAGATTTTTTATTATTGGAAATATGGTCTGTTTTCAATTTTGTTATTTATTTTGCAAATAGTTTAATATTAAAAAATATCATTAGATTTAATAATGTAGTTTTAAGTAAATGATTTTTATTAGTGTGTTTGGTTATAGAATAAATAAATAATAAAATATTAATTTATATAATAATATAATATTTTCGTAGCATGGCTATTATTTACTAATTTGAAGATTAAATAATATATAATAAATATATCAAATTATTTTTATAATTAAAAAATAAAGAAAAAATAATTTAAATAATATAAAAATCATATAGAACTTATAATTAATGAAAAATTACTAAATAGTCAATGGACTCTTAGTGGTGAAGTTGAATGGTTCTAAATGAGCTCATTGAATGACAAAATTATTTACATCAACTTAGTAGACATGTTTTTCCCTTCTTTTTTGGTTGAATATTATAAAATAAGAATAAAATTAATTTAATATTGAATTTAAGTCATATCTTTTAATAAGAAAATGTTTTGTATTATGAAGTATATATTGCCCCAAACCAAACTTCCTCAATAATATAATATCATTTTTTATAAATTAAAATTTTATAATTATATTTCAAAATTCTTTTTAAAATTCTCCACTTAAGATCTAGCATTTGCATGTTTAAGGTACTTTTAAAACAAGTGAAACATGAGAAATGAGATGGAGTAACAATTTGTATATAATTGCTATGTTATCTAAAAAGAATAAAGGATGTGAATTACATCTTGGTTTAAAATAATAATGAAAGAAAATTTTAAGTAGAAGAAAGAGAATGTAGATGAAATAAAAAATCAAATAAAGTAGTAAAAAAAATTATATAAGAATATTCAAACACTAATGAAAATCTTAAAAGATATGTTAGAAAAAATCAAGATATTCATATGAATGAATGACGGAGAACACTACGTTAAAAAAAATAATCTTACATATGACCATGAACAAAAAGAGTATATGAAAAAATAAATATAATAAAAAACTAAAATGCTGATAACTTAATTCAAGACTTTTATAATATAGTAAAAATCGAATAGTACATTGTCAACGCTAATAACTTATTTAAATACTAGCTGGTATAATCTTACCAGTATGAAAAATGGACAATGCCCAAATATGTTACTCCCACACATTAAAATTAGTGAAAACTAAATAACGTGTTGTAGATTCTAAATCAAATAAATCCTAATTTTTTTATTGAATACAGCTTAAATAAATTACATATGAAAAAACTGAAGTCCAAAGAAATGGAACTTAGAAGAACCGAGTACTTCATAAGATGCTTACTCAAAAAGAAAACTTTTTAACTAAAATTCATAAAAAAATAAAATTTAAACTAATAAATTGCAATATCATCAATTAAATATAACTGAAACGACACTTACAAGAAAATGCTCGTATGCAAAAACAATATCATTTCAGCCCTTACTAATCGAATAAAGTGCTTGGTCTAATGGATATTATAGAAAGCTTTTAACGCATTTCGGACAACTGTGATCTAAAACTGTAAAGAATAAAGGGCTTCGGAAAATCTCTGACATAGGTTAGGACTGCCATTTCCAGAATGTGTCCTAAAATGGTTGTGAAGTGTTGCAAAATTTCCGAACCTAGTCTTTAGCAGCCTTTTTGATGGAACTCCATTTCAATTGACACCTGAGTCTAGTAATTTATTTGGTATTCTTTACCATAGGCGATGATAAGGGTGCAAGGTTACATGTGATTCACAGTAACCCACATTTATGTCATCAATAGATGAGGACGAAGTGAAGCTTAGCAAGATTCAAAAAGCTGGATCAGTTTCCTGCGGCATGAGCATACATTGTCAAATTCTCATTCTTGCTTATTTCAAAGCCACCACGTTGTTGGAACTTGGACATTTTGTCATAACAGGTGCTCCCCTGTTACGAATTATTTTCTTAGTATGCATATACATAAGCTGGGTTTGTTTACCAATGTTTTGTTTGCATGGTAAATCTTGGCTCGCAAGCTCAACTATTAAGATTTGTAGTACTTGGATTACGCGTAGAACGTGGATATTACCCTACAACCTTACTATATGTTCGCTGGAGTGGAGTTTTTGGTAACTTTATTGTAGTGAAGAGGGTTTGAGGTAGGGACACTTACCTACACTTTTACAGTGCGCCATTGCTATTGTGTCAGAATCCTTTGGACAATATGATCAATAGTATGGTATTTACTGATCAGAGATACTAAAACATTTCTTCTTGAATCTTTTCATGTAGATTTGATGGAATAACTTATGGTGTATCTCTCTGAAGGATATTTGATGGAATCCGGAATATTAGTCATCTAGCAATTATGCTGCTGATTGATCCAACGTGTCCCCGATAGGAAAAACTGTACTTTCTTACCATCAGAAGTTTTGAATTGGCAATACTAATGAAATCATTTATTAAAGCCGTTGGATTAAATTCTAGAACCAAAACTCAAAATTACAGCCAACAAACCAAAGTAAGGGCAGGTATTTAGGCAGTTGAAGGATGAATCCTACTTCCTCTTCTTGTCATATTTATAATTTTTTTCCCTTTAGGATTCTATACCGAGATTGTGGTCCTAAAGAATGTAGGTTGTCCACTGCAAAGTGGGGTTGAGCACGGGATGCCCACTACAAATGTGCCCTAAAACTTTGACCACATGCCCTCCAAATTATTAGCTTGTTTATTGCTATAACTTGGTGGAGAATGTGAACCTGAATTAATTTATTTACTGAAAATATCCTTTCTAACCGACTTCTGAAAGCATTTCTGACAAATTTTTCTTTAAGTAAAAACTGTAGTGCTTAAGGTATCACTACCTCTGCCTTCCCAATCTATCAAACTTTAAATTCTAAAGCATGAGACAAATCATCAGGCTCTCACATGAAATTCCTTATTTTCCTTTCAAGGACTGCATCAAATGGGAACTGGATTACCTACATTCGTTTTCAGGCTCATCTGTATAGCTAGTAATGCTCCTGGACGTTGATAACATCCTGTTTAGAAGCTTCATGGTATTGATCTTGAAGGACTGTCAGTGTTGAGGCTTAGTGGTGCTACTTATTAATGGTATCTTACCATCATTCTCACAGTTGATAAAATTGGGTGGTAGTTTGTTATTGATTTCTGACACCTAACAGTTAAATGCAAACAAGGACTTGCTTAAACTAGTGTAACAACTTGATACTTCATCAGCATGAAGCAATGGATAAATTTCAACCTGCAGTTGTACAGATGTAAATGGGATTCCATTTCTTTTCATTCTTTGGCAATGGGGTTGTGATGTTTTAGAGTTCAGAGCCTTAGGCACATTCTTTCTTTCGATTATTTTGAACTTGCCGCTGCATTTAGTCCCATTGATCTACTTTGATCAATCGTGGAGATTGTACTTACACCAAATCATACATTGTTGCATAAATATCCACAATCCCTTTGTACACTTCAAATCAAACAAACAAAGAAAAAGGGCCTGAGTGTTAGAGCCATATCATATTTTGGGTTTGAAAGTTGCCAAACTGCACATTTTGAATGAAATATTCTTGAAATAAAGTTGAAAGAACTATTACTGATGTATGACTCTGGAAACATATCCCTTGCACATCAAAGACTAATTTCCAGTTGAATGATGGTCTAGTAAACTGTACACATATTATGTGTATGCTGTAGCAATCTCAATTTGTTCCTCCTGATGTACGAAATGGATCTTAAATATAATGCTCACTGTTAGCAGGTAAAGATGGAAAAACTCAGCCAAATTGATCCGTAATTAACTACAAAATTATACTTGTTTAAATTAATGGTCAACATTACTCTGCTATGCGACTTGTATTTTCATCTAAATGATAGTGGAGTTCCTTTGAGTTAGAGGTAGAGTCTGCATTCAAGCATGGAGGATGATTTACACTTGTTAAACAAGCAAGAACAAAAACAAATTGCATCACAGAGACATAGATTTATCCTAGAATCCTCAAGGCAAGAAATATCGGTTGGAAATGACAAATGCACATCTTCTAAGCTTTCTTGTTGAAAGGGCCCTTTGCATATTCGCTCATGATTTTTGAAGGGCACTTAAACAGGTCAGATTGCTGCCCACTACTAGCCTCAACACTTTGAGTTTGACCTCTATTTTCACCACCCATTCCCAATTCATCCTCACTAATACTACCCTCACTGCTGCTCATTTTGATTTTCTTTGAGAAATTGAGATTGAAGAATGAACTGAAACAATGCAAAAAAATAAAAAAAATCAGACTTTTTCAAGCTTCAAGCTTTGAAAAAAAATGAAAAATAAAAATATGGAAGGATGTAACTTACCTATTCCAAACTCTTTCTTCCTAAAGTCACTTGCACAGGTGCACTCTCCTCTTCTTTTAAACCCCTTGCTGCTCCTCCTTCGAAACCCCTTTGCTGCTGTGAGAGCTCAGACAGAGAATGAGAGTAATAAGAAATGACTATAAGAAATAAAATTTAAGTAAAGTGCCGTTTTTGGCCTTTTTGGGCGAATAGGGAGGAGGGGCCCACATTTCAATCATAAACAAGCCATGTTCAAAATGTTTTTATTTTTATTTTTTTAGATTGACAAATGCCTTTTCCATTGGGGAGGCAGGCCAGCCGTCCTGGGGACAGTCAAGGTTGGCTAAGGCATCCCCGACCGTCTCTAGGACGTGTGATCGTCCCCCCAATTTTGGGTGATGTCCCTAGGTTTTCGGGAAGTCCCCTGTCATTTTTGGAAATCAGGTACAGGGTGGGGACGTCCCCTAGCCATCCCCCTGTCTTGGAAACGTCCCTGGTACGGGGACGGTGGTTTTCAGGTTGGGGATGCATCCCCAGGTAACCTCAGGTGAAGAAAACCAACTGGAATTGGCAAATGCACATCTTCCAAACTTTGGAAGGTAGAAACAATTATGTGGTAACACTCACTCCATGTGCTTCCCTTTTTCGTAGAGCTCTTTGGCACTGAGTATTTCCAACCAAAGAACTTTGATCTTTACTTAGAACTTCCCCTTTGTGCTGCAGTCTCACTCTCTCATGTATTGTACTTTGCAACAGGAAGATTGGATTGTTCTCCCAAGCCTCCAATGATCCAATTCAACCTCCTGTCCTTAAATAGATGCTGAAGGTTCTCCCCATGCATAGCAAGGCTCTAGAATGGGATTTTGAAGAGGAATTGTCGAACTGTTCATTTCACATTCTTGCTTCTTTCACTGGGATATAACTGACCCTTTCATCACACTGGCAGTTTCTTAACTGCCCCTCAGGTAGCACAGTTTTCAAACCACCCCTTCGAGAAACAGGCACCTTCATACCACTACCTGACAGAATTGACTATTTGTATTACCAGTTCTGGAATGTTTCTGAGATTTAAACTCATAAATGGTTTCTCCTAGTGTTGTATTATCTCTGTCCTGGTCTTTATGGATCACAAATTATCCAAACTTTCCCACAAAACCTCTCAAAAAGAGGATTTAAAAATTCACGCCATCAACAAAAGGAAGCATGAAATTCAGAACACAATGCATAAGATAACTATTATCTTCTTGTGACTCTTCACTTTGGAACTATTTGAGCTCATCTATGTGGATCCCAAACATGATTGGAGTTTGGAGTGCACTACTAGCCCCAAAGTGCTCATCATACAGCCAGAAGGTCTTGCTTAATTTGGAAGCAGTCTACTGTGAAGTGGCAAAGTTTTATCATGGCAGTAATGAGCCCATATGAAACTCCAATACCATATAGCTTCTTATGAGGCCATTCTTTGGAACTCAGTTGAATGCTTCTCTTGAAATCCACACAATAATATACTTCCAATGATTCGTTTTCAACTCTCAAACAATAGCAACTTTTAGTTGTCTAGTCTGAAACCTTTGCATTTTTTCCGAACTCCAATCACCTTAGCATAGCCCCTAAGGTGGTCTCCATTTACTCCAATAAAATATTGAAAAGCTTTAAAATTTAAATTAACTGCCACAGGTTTTTAGAAGCAATCAATCTATTCAATGATAGGACTTATGTTGCATGGTTGTCTAAAATTCTGATAATTTTTTTAAAAAGTTAACCTCATTAAGTTTGTGTGCTTTGATTGATAACCATACTTCTAGGAAATACTCACAGGTCATGATGCATAACGACATCACTTGTACACTTAGTATCCTTGAAATTAAAAAAATTATCATTCTTTTGTCCATTTTTCGTTTCTTAATCTTTTCTCCTGTTTGTGATTTACAACTTCTGTGAAATTGACATGTCCATTATCTTATTTTGATTTTACCAAAGGCTAGTGATGTCTTACCACAATTACTTTTGTGCTTGTTTGTGCAGACTTGAAAGGTTGTCAAGGTGGCCATGACTGTTTAGGGACAGAAGGGGTTCTTCGTGTAAGCATGGGCTGCTTTGTATCCTTTTTGTGCTAATTTTCATTTCAAAGAGAATTCTGGGGATTTTCTAAGTGGATTAATTTTCAGTCACGAGTATATCACACCTATGATCCAGTGGATGATTATAATTAAAATGGAGTCCATTTATCAGGTAAAATTATTATTTTGGATTTAAAAAGCTTTCCTGAGTAAGAAAGCAATGTGCATCATGCTTTGGAAATATGAAAAATCAACAATTATTCTTCTGCTTTCTACATTACAAACATCTATATTCCCACAGCAAGTAATCCTTGACAGGAATCTAGATATTTCATTTCTTTATGTTTATTACAACATTTGGAGCAAAAAAGCTGCAATGTTACCGTGATTCGTGGCATTCAGGATTATGGCTTCTAAAATTACTTATGTGGATTTCCTTTATGATAATGCCTTTTCTGTTTCCACCCACTGTCATTCAACTATATGGTTAGTTATCTTCTACTAGAAAACTTCATATAGCAAAGTGGTTTCTTATTTTTCATCTTTTATTTAAATGTACTTGTGCATCATGACAGCTTGAAAAAACATATTTGAGGTTTTTGTTTAACTCCATGTGGAAGCAATGGATGCTCTAGACTTTGATATGTGTTAACATATTCAAGCTATTTGTATCATTCGATCATTGAAGCATGATTTCTGTGCTAACTTGTATCTTATTTATTTTTGTTGTAGGGGAAGCAGCACGATTTGGTGCAGGGTAGGTTCCTAATCTATCTGTTTCACAGACAGAAGATCCATTCTTAGCTGACAAGTAGATATAATAGAGTACTTTCAAGCATCAATGCTGTATTCATTTTTTTCTTTCTTTTGCTGTATCACATGATACTGGGAAACTTTTGAATTCCTGTTATGCCTTCTTTATTCTCCATTTGTCAGTATTCAATGCCATATTTTAGACACCCAGCTACCTTTCATCCTTGTAAATCTATAATAATTCAACATAAGCTTAATTGATTTATTTACCATCAAATATGCTTCCTTTAATGAGATCATTTACCTCAAGTCTTTTCAGATTAGATAGTCTGAACTATGTACAAATTGTGACTTTTGTTTTCAGTACCTTTCTTTTGATATTTCTTTAATTATAATTAGAGAAATTTCAATATGGATTATATACAAGAAACTTGTTTTCAGAATGGAAATTTAATTGCTGAAGCTTTGTTCATTCATTTATTGGTCAGGATATTTCTGCTTATTCAACTTTTTTGCATTGTCAAGTTCATCACTTGGTGGAATGATCACTGGATGTCCGATGATGCTGGCCAATGGTCTCTCTCTCTCTCTCTCTACCATGATATCTGAATTTCTATTCTTCACATTTACAATATTTTATATGCTTTAAAGTATGCTACAAATGTTTTCAGTTTAGTTTTTTGCTTCAAGTTAAATAGCTTTGAAATAGCAGGGGAACTTCTTCTCTTTCCCTATCACTCCCTTTTTATTAATGATATACTTTTTCTAAATTTCTATTTTTGTCCAACTCTTTGTGGGGAATATTTAATGCAAGTTCATTTTAAGAAATCACATGGCTTTCACTCTTCTACAACTGTCCCCTTACCATAAAATCCTGCAGCTGGAAGAATAAAGAAATGCTATTTATTCTAGTGGGTGCCGTTTCTCCCCATAATCTTCTATCAACCCTAAAATCATGGAAGGATTTAAACAATAGTAATCTATTTATTGTTTTTGTGTTATATGTTTCACCAAGTTTTGTTTTCTGCCATCTTGCCATGTTTTTGACCCTAAAATGACTTATCTGTAATTGAAATTTGTTTGCTTCGTAGCCGTGCAGCAGCAATAATGGTATCAACAACAGCCTACTCTGCCTCTGTGTGTGGAATCATATTGATGTACATATGGTATGCTCCGAAGGCATCGTGTTCACTCAACATATTTTTTGTTACATGGACGCTAATCCTTCTTCAGATAATGACTGGCATCTCTCTTCATTCAAAAGTATGTTTTGACCTGACAACTCAATACTTGTACCATCTTCCATGCTGTGCTTTACATTATAGTTTATCATGCATTTCTAAAAGTAGGACAAATATAATACAATGCATGTGCTTTAAGATCTTCTATAGATGTGAATAGTTTTAAATGTTTCCTCAAAAGTGAACTAAAAAATTCTCTCAAAGTAGCAGCAAGCAGATTAAATATCGTCATGTCTAAGTGATTGTTTTTGGATAGCTGATATCCACATTTGAACAACAGACAGCCCCTATACAGAACAATGCCCCTCGAAATAGAACCTAATTTTCATATAAAATGTTGACTTGCCTAAGCATTTGGCCAACTCTTGTTTGCACCATATCTTTTTAATATAGTTGAGTGACACTTTCCCAAAAAACTCTTTTGAATTAGAAAGCTAGTGTGTGTGTGCTAGTATGCACTTCATTACTAGAAATTCAAAGGATGCTCCTATTTAAGTTGATGGTTGTATCAATACCAAAACTGAAGTTAAGAAAATCCACCAGACAAATTAATTTCATGTAAAAGGAAAAGAAAATGCATCTCTATTAATCATAAAGTGCAATAGACCTTAGATGATAAATCCTGTCTTGAAATTCATCAATCACAAAACCTCCTTCATTATGTATCAGTCTTCAAGATTTCATTTAGGGGCTCAAGATTCCTTAGGCATGAGTAACGTGGGCAACACTTGCAATTGTGAGAAATATCTTATTGACTTTGAATATGTTACAAAATTTCATAAGTATTATAGCTTTAAAGCTCATTCTTTACTTCAGAAAAATAGTAATTCATAACATATTTCCTCTGGGAAGTAACAATATCAAAATGCTATATATGTTGTAGTCAGTTTCAGCAATTTGAACAGAGTACAAGTTTAATGTCCTGAGCAGACCTGAAAGAAAGAAAAAATACAATTCTAAGGAAATTATATATGTGTATAGCATTCCATGTAAAATCATGCATTCAGATTTAATGCATTTGAAAGAAAATCTAGCATTAAGTCCCTAATTTGAATCAAAAGGAAGACTTAAAAAGTGTTTATAACTGCATTGTTGCTGTGAATATGGTATCACATTAGGCCATAGCCTAAAAAAAGTTCATGCTGTGTTTGACAATTACATAACGAGAGCCATTCTAACAAAATTGACTCTGAAGGATACAAGAACCACCAGTCAGGATTACCAGAGAGCCACAATATTTAGTTTGCAGGAGGGAGAATAGACATTTAAAATTGCAATAGTAACTAACTATTGGCACAGCTGCACGGACACCGAGCAGGAAATACTGTAATACACATGGAGATTGAAGAATAGCAGAAGACAATAATGAGCCACCAAAATTTATATTTTGTATACTTCATTGTTATGAGCTAAAAATTTAAATAGATCTAAATGATGAGGATGTGCGCTGGCTGGATAAAGGCCAAACACAAAAAATGAGAAAAGATAATTACAAATATTTACTAGAATGAATCCCATTGACTGTCAAGCAGATAAAACAAATTTAAAATGCTAAGAACAATGAAACAAACACAATTGTTGATGATTTGAAATCTTCAACAAAATCAAGAAACCTGCTGATGAACTTTCTTGACTAAGACAGTTTGGACATAAAGGCTGCTAGTGACTGTTGTGAGGTTTTTACAACATCGCCCCATCCATGGGGACCCCCTAATTTTTTCAACCCTTCCAGACTTAGACGTTTTGGCCTTGCCCAGTCCTCTTGATTTTGATTGCCTGGTAAATTCAGTAAATGCAGTGCAATATGTTTGAAATGCGTTTGATTTTGGATTAAAAAGTTTGATTTTGGTTTGAATTGAAGATCTTGACGATGTGATGATTTTTATGAATTGATTTAAGAAAGGGAAATGTGATGATTTGAAATGGTGATGAGATTGGGATTTGTTTGATCATTTAGAATTTGAATTGTGACCTTCAAGAATTTTAACGTTATGATAATTTGAATAGAATTGATTTTCAATTTTATTTAATTGTTAATTGTGTGATTTTCGAAAGTGATTTTTGGGGGTTTGCAATTTCAAATTTCAAAATTGACTTTTGGATTTCAATTTCATAACTTTGGTTTTTTGGATTGCAAATTTCGATTGGTTAATATTTATATTTTGTTGAATTTGCCATAGTGATGATTTCAAATTTATATGAATGGATCCAATGATGAATTCGAAAATCTTTGCTTGGATGAATAAGATTTCAAATTTAAAATAAAATAAAATCTGAATGGCAATTCAAAAAAAAATTTATTATTTATTTTAGCCAATTGTAAGTTTTGATTGGAAAATTATTGTCATTTTCGAAATTGTTTTGGTTGGATTTTGTAGGGCATTGAATGATTGTTTTTTTTGAAAATCAAAATTAAATGTCTTGGATTTATATGCTGGGTCGGCCTATTTGGGAGAGGATTCAATTGCCTATAAAAGGAGATCAACTTCATTTCATTTTCCACAGTTCAAAACAATCTTCTCTCTGCTATTAGACGGCGAACTTCTTTAGCATTTTGGCAGCAAATTCTCTAGTTTTGGCGAGTTTGGATAGAGTTCTAAGGCAGCAACTTCATAGTGGAGCATTGGCGATTTATCTTGAGGCAAAGTTGAAGTGGTTTGGATAATATTTTCAAGACTTCAAGAAGCTGTATCAGACCTGGGCCGAGTTTGAGGCAATGTTGAAGCATTTTCAAGGCATTGATAGGCGAGTTTGGTAGCATTGGCAAAGACTTTTGTGAGCAGTCCAGACCTGGACATAATTTTCGCAAGTTAGTGGATATTTTCAAGACTTTTGGATGCATGTTGTTGGCATAGTCTGATCCGTATCAGACCTGGACTGAATTCTTGCAAAATTGAGGAGCATTTCAAGAAGTTGTTAAAGCATTTTCATTTTCAAGCAAGTGTTAAAGGAAGAGTAGTGATAGATGGTTAATTGCATGGTGATATTGGTAGATGTGTGATAGGGATCCTATACTAGGCCACTAGCATCTTGGCGGCTTGTCAAGGAGCCTTGCGTGGTAATCTAGTCTTCTTTCCTTAGAATCATTGCATCTGTGGAGGTAACACCGCTGGTATGTCTTCATTAGGTTGATCCCCGTCCATTTGCCAATCTTTCCGTTCTTAGGAGTAGAAGTAATCAATAACTTAGTAGTTGAAGTTGAGAATTAGAAATTGGAAAGTGAAGTTCGAGAGTTTGAAAAGAGCAAAGTTGAAAGTGATATAAATTGAGAGATCATTTGAAAAGGTTGCGAAAGCTAGAAGTCTTATCACCATCATAGTAAGAGTTAAGATATTTCCAAACAAAACATACGTAAGGCCGCCAAGTGATTATCAGCAAATCACATTTTTATAACTGAGTTAGTATCCACAGGTGTAAGGAACCTTGGAGTATTCTTATATACTTTTCAAGAGAGGGTTGAGTGTTTGGTACGCCGTATCAAGTATTTCAATTGCTATATGTTATGTAGTGGTACAAAACTCACATCAACATTATTTGGCACTAGGAGGGCCAACTGATTGTGTTTATTTGGGAATTTGTTAATATTCAACCATGATGAAGAATGGGGCTTCCTCAGCCACGACAGCCTAAGGACAATTGGCAATCTCACCAAGAGAACATTATCTTGACATTCCATTCCCTCGCCTGGAACCAAAGGGTAAACAGTCGGGAGTACTTGCACATTACTGACATCTTGGACCAAGAAGAAGAGAAAGCTCAAAGAATCGAAAGAGAGGTTCAAGAAAGATTGGAGCGTGAGAGGAGAAATTGAAGAGGGGTTGTTGATATCTAAACATGGTGAAAGATGGTTCTTCAGCCTAGAAACATTGTGCCTATCTTGCAACCTAATCTTGGATTTGAAAACGATCAAGAGGATATTATTTCTGGATTGAACTCATTGGCTTGGAGAGTTAAGAGAAGTGCACCTGAGTATATGTGAATGACCTTTGTATTGGAAGAAGAAGAAGAAAAGGCGGAAAGAATTGAGAGAGAAGTTCAAAGGGAGTTGGAGCGTCAAAGAGAACTTGAAAGGAAACGTGAGGAAGAAAGAAGAGTGTAGTAGTTATCTTTGAATGGTGGTGAAGGTGGAAGTGGAAGTAGGCATTGAATTTCAAAGAGAACAACAAAGAATCGAGATTGAGATTTGACAAAGGTGGGAAAGAGAACAAGTAGAAAGGATCCAAAGAGAGAGAGAAGCTCATAGACTAGCTCAGCTCATCCTTGAAGAGGAGCCAGTTTGGGAAGGTCAAATATATTGAATTGTGATCAAGCTGGATAAGAGAATTGGGTCTTTCTCTCCTGAAAGGTTTGAGAAATTGCAATCGGATAGGAAGCAAAGGGTACTAAGGTCTACACCACACCAAGAGGAAGACTTAGTTGAATTGCAATTTCATAAGAAAGGAAGAAATCATTGGGTAGCTAATACTGCAAGTCTAGCAAGTTCCTCAAGTAGTCCACCTCAAGTTCCCAAAGCTTTAGGTACACCAACCCTAGTAGCTCAGCCAAATCAGGCTCAAGCTAGTCAAGTTGCGATGGCTCATCAACCCCCACCACCACCACAACAACAACCTCCATGGATTCAACACAACGCCTCACCCATCTCGTTTCAACAGTACCATGACCTACCAAAGAATCCTGCTAGATTTTGCTCCAAGTTCTTTGTCAATGACCCTAATCGTACAGCTGAAGAGCATATTAAAGTATTTGAAGATGCATTGTGCAACAGAAGGATTCAACATGAAGATGTAGCATGTAGACTTTTTCCTTACTCATTGACAGAAGAACCCTACTATTGGTTTGTCAATTTGCCAGTGTCATCCATAACGGGATGGATTCAACTCAGAGATGCTTTTATAGGAAAATTTGGCATGCCTACCACACCTTTGGAGTTGCATAGGTTGTTTGTGGATATCGGGAGACAAGATAAAGAGTCAATTAGTTCCTTTAACAATCGTTTCCACAAAGCTTACACTAGACTACAAGCCCCTTACACAATTCCGGAGGCTGGTGCTTTGGAAGCTTACTACAGTGCTTTAGATAGTCAGACTGCTATGTTTACAAGGATGGCAAATCCTCGCCTACAACACTGAATGAGGCCTATGCTAAAGCAATTGAAATAGGGAAGCAGTTAGGTCAACAAGGATTGGAACCCCAAGGTGCTAGATATCCCAACAATCCCATCCCACAGCTTCCATATCAGACACCCACAAATCAGCTCGTGGTGCATCTAGGACCACCATTGTCTCAAGCACCACCATCGATGCCAGTTTATCTGCAAAGTGCGAGTTCATCTACAAGAACACAAGAGGAGAAGGATGAAATGAAGGAATTGATCGAGCAAGTTAAGAAGTTGTCTACGGAGGTCACTCATTTGAGAAATCAGAATAATCAACTCCAGTCCACTCAGAGAAACAATCAAGGAAATTACCAAGGGAACAATTATCAGAGTGGAAATCATCAAGGAGGGTATCCAAGAAATAACTATGATGGAGGATACCAGAGGAATTATCAAGACCGAGATCATCAAAGAAATAACCAAGGTGGAGATTACCAAAGAAATAATCAAGGCGGTGGTTATCAAAGGAATAATCAAAACAACAACCATCAAGGTGGTGGTCAATCACAAGAACAAGGGTATAACAATCAATCTAGTCAGAAGAAGACATGGAACACTGGCCCAAATAATGGAAATGTGGTGTCGCCACTAGATAGTCAGGCTCCAACAGATAGTAGGCCAGTAGAGAGAATATTTTTGGCTGAGTCCGCCTTGTCCCAATATTGCAGATTCCATGAGACTGATCAACATTCAGAGTTAGGATGTGCTGAGTTCAAAAGGGCATCTAATCTATTTCAGAAAGTGGTGGATGAATCTATGAATCAAGATGAGATTAAAGTTACGGGATATGAGATTGTTCCATCCCCAAGTTATCCATAGTGCTTGACTTTTGAAGAGGTTGCATTTCCACCAGAGTTTGAGGCTTATGAAGAACAACAAGGGAGATTCCCTCCCGAGTCAGCTAATGGACCAATAAGTGAAGTAATGGATAAAAATGTATATATATCAATGGGACAGATTTTTCTTTCCCACCATTGGGTGATTCTGTTCTAGTTCAAGGAACAGGTGGGAATCAAACATTTCAACAACCAGCAAGTAATGCAAGGTTTTATCAGAGGAATCATAATAGTAAGAGGAATGATGGACCCTTCACATCCTCAGTGCCTCCAAACAATTTTAATACTCCTCCACATCCCAATGCGAGTAATGTACCAAATCCTCCAAGGGATGCACCTGAATACAGACAAGGGAATCACAATCAGGGTAATGGACAACAGAGTCCTCAGCAAAGTATACAACAAAATAATCAAAATGTTCAAGGGTCACAAGGCGGTGCTATGACATCACAAGAAGTTAATAGAGGAAGGATGGTGAACAATTCAGTGAATAACGATGAGTTGAAGAGACTTGGATAGGGTGTGACAGATGAGATGAAGAAGATCAAAATTAGTCTCCCTTTGTTCGAATTATTGAAGGTGACAGAGATTAGGGATACTTTCCTTAATAGCTTGAAGGATAACAAGTCACAAGGGCCTCACACTCCAAGTGCAGCATCACCTAGCCAAACAACTCATGCGGCAGGGAGGCCTCCTCCCAATCCAGTACATGTAATATAGGATGTTCCATGTGGGAACACAACAAATTCATCTCAAGGGATTTCGCATGATGAAGTAAGGAACTCTATACAAGAGGTTACATATGGAGATATCAGTAATTTCAATAGACAGTCGGAGCCTCGACCGGTTCTTATAGCTCAAGGATTACTGCCAGTAACGCAGCAAACTCAAGAGAGTCAGGATTCAGCAAAGAGTAAAGAGACAGTGCAGATAGAAGAAGCGGTTCAACCAACAGATTTTGGAACAAAGCCTAAACAAGTGCACAAATCACAAGTGGTATTTTATCAAGGGAAAGATGAGCCAGCTCCATTTTTACTATCAGTAAGAATATTTGGGAAGCTTCTCCATAATTGTTTGATAGATTCAGGAGCTCCAAGTAATGTCATGCCTTTGGCTATTTGTAGAAGATTAGGAATCACACCCTTAGGATCAAACAAGAAGGTTACTCAACTGGATAAGACTGAGGTCCCAGTAGTGGGTGAATTACACAACATACATATGTAGTTGGCATCTGATCCAAGGATGGAACACATGGTGGATATTTCAGTGGTGGATGTCGCTGATTCTTATGGTTTGATTCTAGGAAGGGATTGGTCTAGAAGACTAAATGGATACATGGCAATTGACTTTTCCCATATGTGGCTCCCATGGAGAGGGTTAGCCAACCAAATCAAGATTGAAAGTACCCCAAGATTGAGATTGACAGTTACTGAATACGGGGAACCTAATGAAGTATTGTTTGCAGATGCAGGCATGGGCATCTATAGGCCTAAGAGAGCAGAAGTGTTGACTTTGAATATCATAAGTGAAGCAAAGGACTCCACGGAAATGCTAATTGAGTCAGACCCTGACACTTCATCCGATGAGGGTGAAGGAATGTTTGAGAATTTTAGAAGTTTTGTGTTGAGAAATGTTCAACAGGGTGTAGAGTTGGGTAATAGGATATCAGTGAAAGATTTATTATTGCCTAACTGGTGTAGGATCCACAACGCCTATCATTCATAACTATCTTGCTCTTTGTGCAGGGTTGCATTAGAACAAGTGGAGATGAGAGTTCCCGGGGCTTTGAAGCAAGATGAACAATGTGGAAAACAAAGGATCAAGATTTCACAAGTTGATGAGGCAGAAAGTAGTAAGATGGGTGAAGCAAAGAATCGGATCGCACCACCCAACTCAGAAGTGGTGAAGAATGAAGAATTGAACAAGACTAAGAATTCACAAAAGCACCTACCAGAAAGTGATGGAGTATGGACGTTAAGATTTGATGGATCTAAAACTAAGCAAGGAGCTGGAGCCGGATTTGAGTTAGTCAGCCCAACAGGGGCAACATATTTGGCAGCACATAGATTACAATTTCCATGCACCAACAACATGGCGGAGTATGAAGCTTTAATTCTAGGCCTATTGTGTGCTATTAAGAAAGGTGCTAAGATACTCCATGTGCTTGGAGATTCGTATTTGGTGACTGAACAAGTGAAGCAGAAGTTTACTTGTCATGATAAGAGATTGAAAAGATATAGAAACAGAGTGTGGGATTTGACAAAAGACTTTGATGCCTTCAATATCAAGTTTAGCTATAGAGCAAATAATCAAGTGGCTAACGCTCTCGCGCAAGCTGCAAGCTCACTAGCACCAATCAAGTTGGAAGGATTGAAGAAATTTAAAGTTGAGTTGGCCCCAGTCCCATCAGTACCGGACAATGTCAAGAACTTCCAAGTATTTGAAGACGATAAACACATTCTTAAGTTCTTGACCAATTCAGATGTCTTCACAACACAAATCATTGATGGAGAAATAGATGAAGAAGCGGAACTCAATCCGGAAGAGATTATGAACTTAAAGACGAATACCGTTCCGAAGGGAATGATTGAATTGGAAAGAATATTTGACTTGGATCAATTCAATAAGGTATCATATCAACCTACAGGAGGTGATGAGTGCGAAAAGGTGAATATCGGAATAGAGGATAGTCCTAAAATTGTCCACATTGGGAAAGTTTGTACACCCAGGGAGAAAGCTGATATACTGAGTTTGATGAGAGAATTCCCAGATGTGATTGCTTGGGGGTATGAAGATTTGAAGACATATGACCCTTCTATCATCACACATACAATCCCATTGAAAGAAGGGAGTAAACCATTTAGACAACGACAGAGGCCTGTCAATCCTTTGCTTGAGCCATTAATTTTCCAAGAAGTTAAGAAGTTGTTAAATGCACGGATCATCTTCCCAGTGAGGTACTCAACGTGGGTCGCCAATCTTGTCCCTGTCAGAAAGAAAAGTGGGGAAATAAGGCTATGCGTTGATTTCAGAAATTTGAATAGAGCATCAGAGAAAGATAACTATCCATTGCCATCACTAGATGAAGTTTTGCAAGTGGTAAATGGAGCACAAATGATGACGTTCATGGATGGATATTCAGGATACAACCAGGTGATAGTAGAAGAAGAAGATAGATTAAAAACGGCTTTCACCACCAAGTGGGGAACTTTTGCATATAGGAGGATGCCTTTTGGCCTAATCAATGCTGGTGCAACATTCCAGAGGGCCATGGATTATGCTTTCAAGGATTTAAAAGATAAGTGTATCATCATCTACATGGATGATATCACGGTGTTTTCAAAAAATAGAGAGGATCACATTTTGGATTTGAGAAAAGTTTTCACAAGATGCAGAAAGTTTGGAGTTTCTTTGAATCCAAAGAAATGCATGTTTGGGGTAACAGAAGGAAAGCTTTTAGGACATGTAATTTCAGAAAAAGGAATCATGATAGATCCAGAGAGAGTAGAGGCTATTTCCAAGCTTGGCCTTCCAGCCAGCAAGAAAGAACTGAGGTCCTTCTTTGGAAAGATCAACTTTGTGAGAAAGTTCATATCAGCATTTGCAGAGATAGTAAAGCCAATGAATGGCATGCTAAAAAAGGATGCAAAGATGGATTGGACTCCAGCAGCGAAGAAAGCCTTTGAAGAGATAAAAGAAGCTATTGTTAATGCACCAGTCTTAGTGAGTCCAGATTATGAGAGGCCATTCAACATATATTCTTTTGCCTCCGATCATGCCTGTACAGCCATCTTGACTCAGAAAAATGAAGAAGGTGAAGAACATCCGATTGCATTCATGAGTGCACCCTTTCGAGAAGCAGAATTGAATTACCCAAATGTGGAGAAACAGGCTTATGCCTTGGTGAAAGTGATGAAGAAGTTCAGACACTATATCTTGAGAAGCAAAGTATATGCAATTGTGCCTGACATCGCAGTAAAGACCTTATTAATGCAGAGTGAACTTGGAGAAAGGAGAGGAAAGTGGGTCGCCACTATCCAAGAATATGATGTAGAAATTCAACCAATGAAGTTGGTTAGAGGTCAGCAGTTGGCACAAACATTGGCATCAGAGGGACCTGGACTTGTTCAGCAAGTATTTGAGTTGGAAGATGTGCGTCCTGATGAATGGTATCAGGACATTGTTAATTATTTGTTAAATCACCGATGTCCATCACATTTGAATCCAGTACAAAAGTGGGCATTAAGGTTCAAGAGCAAGAGGTATATGTTACAAGGAGCAGTGTTGTATAAACAAAATCATGAGGGAATATACTTAAGGTGTGTTGGGAAAGAAGAAGCCAGAAATATTTTGGAGCACTTTCATGATAAGTGGGGAACCGGACACGGATCAGATTTGGCCACAGCGCACTGGATACTAAGAGCAGGATATTATTGGCCAACCCTATTCAAAGATACTCATGAACATGTGAAGACTTGTCATATTTGCCAAATTTCGGCAAAGAGGGAGAGGAACCCTGCCATGCCTTTACAACCAGTCACCGAGGTGAGACCTTTCGCAATGTGGGGACTTGATTTCATTGGTCCCATCAACCCACCTTCCTCAGCACAACACCAGTATATTCTAACCGCGACTGACTACTATACTCGGTGGTCAGAAGCTCAAGCTTTTAAGAATTGCACTGCTGAAGTCGTCATAAAGTTCTTAGAAGAGAGAATCACTACAAGGTTTGGATGTCCTTTTACTTTTGTTTGTGATAATGGTTCTGCTTTCATTTCCTTGAAGTTTCATAATTGGGCTTTTGATCATGGGATTGTTTTAAAATTTTCATCAGGATACTATCCCCAGGGAAATGGCCTAGCTGAATCTACAAACAAAAACCTTTTGACTGTGATTAGAAATCTTCTGGATAGGAAGCCAAGGGATTGGCACACTCAGCTGGGGTATGCTTTGTGGGCAGATAGAACAAGAGTTAAAGAGTCCATAGGAATTTCCCCTTACCATCTAGTTTATGGACAGGATCCTGTGTTCCCTATTCAACTGAAAATCCCAACATTGAAGTTTATCCAAGAGTACTATGATGAGAATGAAGATCGAGTCCAGGCCAGGTTGACTCAATTGATGCAATTAGACGAGAAGAGAGATGAAGCCCTAGAAAAGTTTGCAAAACATCAAGGGGTAGTGAAACGTTGGTTCGATAGAAGATCGCAAAACAAGGCCTTCAGGATCTCTGATTTGGTCTTATATTGGGACAAAGCCCATGAAAGGAAAGGACAACATGACAAATTTGATAAACTATGGAAGGGTCCTTTCCAAATTGCTGAAATCATCGGGGATAATGCATTTAAGCTCAAGACACTCACTGGTAGGGATGTCCCGTTGCCTGTCAACGGGCAATTCCTTAAGCATTATTTCCAAGCTTAGGACTCCATCCGGAGCCCTTGTCTGTATATAGTAGTTTAGTTTGCTTTCAGTTGTTAGTTTAGTGTGCTTTCTGTTCTTAGAGTAGAGTTTGTCTTGGACCACTTGGCCCAAGTGTTAGAGTAGTTTTCCTTTCAGTTGGTTAGGTTAGTTTTCCTTTCTGTTGTTTAGCTTGGGAGTTTTGAGGAGGCTCAGTGGTAAGTTTGCACCAAGTCACTTGACTTGGGGTCTTTTAGCTTTCCTTTAGTCTTGAGAGCAGTTTCAGTTTTGGAGCCTTTGCAAGTGTAGAGAGGGGGTCCCAGATTATCAATCATGGGCGAGTTGTGGAGTTTTACACTTTTGGTGACAAAACAGGAGTCCGTCTTGTTCATTTCTTGAATATATTTGACGAGGTTCGGAGATTTTTGGATGTGCTTAATCGTTGATCTATGGTAGGACTTGTACTAAATTCGGGCCAGACTCGATGGTGGTTCTTGAGTTATCTTTGACATGGTTACAACATTATACTCACACTTAATTGCTCCGAGTTCTTGGTGTTTTGAAGTGAAGTTGGACTTAGTGAAAACCATACACCTACTTCAGCGCCACTGTGGCTTTCCAAACCCTCCGCGGGCTTCATTGCCTGCAAGCCAAACAAAAGATTGAAAAGCGAAAAAGGGAAGAAATATCATGAAAAAAAGAAAAGAGAAAAAATGAAAAAAGCAAAAAATGAAAAGCAGTATCAAAATGAGAATAAAAGATGAAAATTGGCTCTGAGGGTGTGCAGTCATCTCTACCGGTGCTACTAAGTAGTCACTAAAGGTAGAATCATGATTGTGGGGGCCACATCGATAACTCCGTCGGGGCTATGGACGCCTGCTGGCAGCGGGGTTCTATCCAGGATGCTTTTGGAGTAAGGATATTACAATAACTAAGTTTGATGGATTTGAGGAATTGCCAAGTTCTCGTTGAGCGGGGAATGAATCATTTGCACACACGTGAGTAACTTGTGTCAAGATGCCTAGGTTCGGCTTGAGAGCTCCTTCCCCAGATTGAGTACTAGTCCCTAACTGGATTTTCGGGTGAGTTATCTTAAAATTTTCGTTCTAAGTTATTTCGTTCTTGAAATGTTCAGGAACATTTCACCAGTGGAGTCGCCAGATGTTGTGAGGTTTTTACATCGCCCCATCCATGGGGACCCCCTAATTTTTTCGACCCTTCCAGACTTAGACGTTTTGGCCTTGCCCAGTCCTCTTGATTTTGATTGCCTGGTAAATTCAGTAAATGCAGTGCAATATGTTTGAAATGCGTTTGATTTTGGATTAAAAGGTTTGATTTTGGTTTGAATTGAAGATCTTGATGATGTGATGATTTTTATGAATTGATTTAAGAAAGGGAAATGTGATGATTTGAAATGGTGATGAGATTGGGATTTGTTTGATCATCTAGAATTTGAATTGTGACCTTCAAGAATTTTAACGTTATGATAATTTGAATAGAATTGATTTTCAATTTTATTTAATTGTTAATTGTGTGATTTTCGAAAGTGATTTTTGGGGGTTTGCAATTTCAAATTTCAAAATTGACTTTTGGATTTCAATTTCATAACTTTGGTTTTTTGGATTGCAAATTTCGATTGGTTAATATTTATATTTTGTTGAATTTGCCATAGTGATGATTTCAAATTTATATGAATGGATCCAATGATGAATTCGAAAATCTTTGCTTGGATGAATAAGATTTCAAATTTAAAATAAAATAAAATCTGAATGGCAATTCAAAAAAAAATTTATTATTTATTTTAGCCAATTGTAAGTTTTGATTGGAAAATTATTGTCATTTTCGAAATTGTTTTGGTTGGATTTTGTAGGGCATTGAATGATTGTTTTTTTTGAAAATCAAAATTAAATGTCTTGGATTTATATGCTGGGTCGGCCTATTTGGGAGAGGATTCAATTGCCTATAAAAGAAGATCAACTTCATTTCATTTTCCACAGTTCAAAACAATCTTCTCTCTGCTATTAGACGGCGAACTTCTTTAGCATTTTGGCAGCAAATTCTCTAGTTTTGGCGAGTTTGGATAGAGTTCTAAGGCAGCGACTTCATAGTGGAGCATTGGCGATTTATCTTGAGGCAAAGTTGAAGTGGTTTGGATAATATTTTCAAGACTTCAAGGAGCTGTATCAGACCTGGGCCGAGTTTGAGGCAATGTTGAAGCATTTTCAAGGCATTGATAGGCGAGTTTGGTAGCATTGGCAAAGACTTTTGTGAGCAGTCCAGACCTGGACATAATTTTCGCAAGTTAGTGGATATTTTCAAGACTTTTGGATGCATGTTGTTGGCATAGTCTGATCCGTATCAGACCTGGACTGAATTCTTGCAAAATTGAGGAGCATTTCAAGAAGTTGTTAAAGCATTTTCATTTTCAAGCAAGTGTTAAAGGAAGAGTAGTGATAGATGGTTAATTGCATGGTGATATTGGTAGATGTGTGATAGGGATCCTATACTAGGCCACTAGCATCTTGGCGGCTTGTCAAGGAGCCTTGCGTGGTAATCTAGTCTTCTTTCCTTAGAATCATTGCATCTGTGGAGGTAACACCGCTGGTATGTCTTCATTAGGTTGATCCCCGTCCATTTGCCAATCTTTCCGTTCTTAGGAGTAGAAGTAATCAATAACTTAGTAGTTGAAGTTGAGAATTAGAAATTGGAAAGTGAAGTTCGAGAGTTTGAAAAGAGCAAAGTTGAAAGTGATATAAATTGAGAGATCATTTGAAAAGGTTGCGAAAGCTAGAAGTCTTATCACCATCATAGTAAGAGTTAAGATATTTCCAAACAAAACATACGTAAGGCTGCCAAGTGATTATCAGCAAATCACATTTTTATAACTGAGTTAGTATCCACAGGTGTAAGGAACCTTGGAGTATTCTTATATACTTTTCAAGAGAGGGTTGAGTGTTTGGTACGCCGTATCAAGTATTTCAATTGCTATATGTTATGTAGTGGTATAAAACTCACATCAACAGTGACCACTGGGTTGAAGGCTGGCTAACTGATGTTAGACACATTTCAGCTTAAATTGTGTAAATTCCATTCCATTTACCATAATAAGGATGCCTTAGCCAGTTTTTGTGCGAAATAATTCTAGATTTTTTTGAAGCAGCAAACAGGGCATTTCTTCAGTGATTGCATATGGATCTTTCTCTAGAAGAATTACGCATAACAAACTTACTTCATTGCATGTTCCATATATGTCTTAGCTGAATTTGTCTTGAATGGTGAGAGCACAAACCCACCTTTCCATTCATTAGGAATCATGTCCATTCTTCTTCTGTCTTCACCAATTTCAATTGGATGGGATATCAAATAAAACTAATGAGCCCTCCGGTAATGTTAGCAGCTCCCACTCCCAGATAAAATGAAAAAAGATTTTGAATTTTTCTTTTCAATCAAATATAATACACTACCAGCATAGGTTTCCATTGAGGCATTAAATGTTGATAAAAAAAGAAATACCATCATACCCCTTAAAATGTAAGCATTTTCATAATTATTCAACATTTCATGATGTATCACTATCTCAGAGCCTGCAAGTTAATATAAAGTCTATTCAAAGCCATTCTTTCAACAATGAGTAACATGTGGAATGAGGGGATGAGTTTTGGGGAAGGGGGACCAAGGACCTTGATTTGGGGATAATGGTTGGTGAGGGTCTAGGGTTAGCTCCTCCTATGGGGTTGAGGGGCAACAACCCTTGTAGGGGTCTAGGGGCAATGACCCTACCAAGGTCGAGGGGCAGTCTCTTATGGGTTAAAGGGATAATGCCCTTAGTGCATTCTTTGTTGTCATACAGAGCAGGGTAAAGGAATAGAGCCCCCGCCATCAAGCCTAATTAAGTCCTTTTATACCACATGGATCTTCATGGCGCATGCCATTTTTGTAATGTTATCACCTATGTTTTCTCCAACTCTAAAGTCCTAATATTTGAATATTTCTGTCCAAATTTTCATTCTTCAAAGAACTAACAATAAAGTTAGAATTCGACTAGTCCAATGATGAGGGCTATGCATTTTTTATAGATTCTTTTAAGTGTTTAGGGTGTGGGTGGGACCCATTAGATTTTTAGGATTAGGGTGAGTGGTTCAAATTGTGAAAAATGTTTTTTTTATTTTAAAAAAAGGCCTTTTTGTAAGTGCTAGATGTGGGAGATGGTTGTAGGTTTCTAGGATGTTCAAGGGACATTATTGAGTTTCTTGAGGGTCTTGGGGACATACTAGGGTTGTCTTAACATCCCTATTGATGGGGGATGCGCAAGAAAGTGCATCTCTATGAGGGAGACATCTCAAGGACATCTCTTTCCTAGTGGTGGTGGTGGTAGCATGGTAATTGGACATTTAGCGTCCCACCATCTTGGAGATTTCTTTATCTCCAAAAATGCCCTTCTTTGGTGGGGGCCACTCCCTATAGAACACTAAAATTCTGTTATATAGATTACATCTTCCCCTCTTGCTTTTGTTCTTGCAGATTTTTGGCCACAATTAGATTGATGTTTTCCTTCTCCACTGAATTAGACCTTCAAAATTCAGATGAATTTTATTACTCTTCCTTGGCTTCAATGAAATCTCCAGGCTTCTATTTTTCTCTATTTCTTCCTCATGTTTATCTTTCAAAAGATCCTCCATTGTTTTTCTAATAACATTCCTTCTTTATCAATGTATTCTCCAAGTTTTCATCTTTATCTAATTCAAATTTAGTTTGTGGAGCAAGCTCCTCTCCTTGCTCAATAGCCACAATGACATATTCTTATTAGTGATCTTGTTTTGTATTCTCCCCACTCTGTCTTGACTTTTTTAGGAACTTCATTTTCTTATTGGTTTCATAATGAATCACTTCTTCAAATTCTCTCTTGTTTCCTCTACCTTAGCTAAACTTGTCTTTGAATTAATCATCTGTTTTAGGGTGGAAGGGCACTCCTTGGTAAGATGATCATATTCATGACACAACTTGTGACAAAATGGAATGCAATTAAAATCTATTTGTTTCAACCATTTTATTCCTTAAAAGTACAGTGATATTTTATGGGAAAAATGATTTGGATCCTATATCACATATATCTTACCCTAATGAGCGAGGACACTAGTTGTAATCATCTTTGAAGTGCATGCCAATTGAGAGATAAGATTCCCAACCTTTTCAAACACATTTTAACTTCAAAATCATTAGGCAAGGCATACAACTTGATCTAACCTAGGTCTCTTAGTATTTTCTTGTGCGATTTTGAAGCCACCATGCCAAAACTTCATAAAAAGTCTCACATTTTTTAAGAACTAAAGTACCCTTTGAAATATCATCTCTTTAGCCTCTTCATCCGTAAAGTCCATAAAGAAATAGCAATGAGGTTAGGATTGGAGTTTACATGTTTCTTAGGTTTTCTAGTTTCTTCATATATCCTCTAGAGATAGTTTGATCACAAGGAATCTATACATTAATCGTCAAATACTTGAAATTGATATTTTTCTATGTTTCACGAAGATTTTGGTAGGAGTCGGAAAGGGATAGGGGGTCGTATTCCTAGATTAGATTTTTGAAGGCCATTTTAGGGGATAACAAATGACAATAGAGGGGATGGCTACATCAGAAATTGATTTTTTTATAGAATATAGGGAAATTTCAAATATTCATATGATAACATTGATAAGGCATTCATCAAATAAATTATAGAGTCCTTAATACACAACATTAGAGTTAAATTGTGAGTTCTCATTAGAGTTGAACAAATTAATAAATCTCAAAACTCAAAACTTAATTGCTTCTATAATTCATAAACTTCATTTAGTACTAATAATTCATTAATACCTATGTTATAATGATTGAAGGCTTTAAATTGTGTATTTCTTCATTGGGCCAAAATGTTTCTGAAGCTCAATTGGGATTACTACTAATGAAGTTAGCATATGCGCATAGATACATATTGTTAGTATACCTATATATTCAGAGGTTGTATGTGCTTGTTTACTTATGTCAATAATGCAAGTTTTAACAGCTTTGATACGTATTTTGTCTATTACTATGGTTATCGATTCCTTTTGTTATAAACAAATTCCCACCCAAACAACAAACCTAGCATATTGGGGCTAGCATGCATTGCAAATTTTAGAAATTAATCATTAAATTCTAATAATCATATCTATCATTTCTTGTGTGGATGTTTCTCCTCTTAGTTGTAGGGAAGACCATATAGTCAGCCAAGTCTTCGATTGGAGTTCCACCCCCATTGGCCAATGCCACATGGTCTTCACCACCTCTCTTAATAGATGGTTTGCTTGTGCATTCACCGTGTATAGATATTTAGTTCTTACTAGGCCACATTCTTTGCATTGACATTGGCTATTAATGATGACTTTCAGTCAGTAACTATCTTGCGGGCCATATTCAAAGATGGGTTAAATCATCATATACAATATTGTCATAAAATATATAGAAGACTAAGTTAAAAATATGTTTGTAATCTAGGACATTTTCTTAAAAATAATTAAGTGCATAGCCATGGGTATAGCCGACTTCCATTGGGTTGGTTAAGGGACATCTGACCATCCCCTCTCTATCCCCTAACTGTCCCCCCATCTTGGAAATGGCTAGGGACACAATAAAATAATTCTCATAGCTAGGGGATGTCCCTAACATGTCCTCAGGACAGGTATGCATAGAAAATCGTGATGCCCAAAGAACATAGATATTTTGTCAATTAATTTCTCTAGACATTACCAAGCCATCCACACATCCTCAAATGTCCCTGAGATTAGTACACTTGGAAAAACCACACAAACATGTACTTGGGGAACATAGATATTTTATCAAGTAATTTCTCTAGACTCAAACTTAGGATCTCACTCTCCTCCATCACCCCCAAGCACACATTTGGAACCTTTTGATTTGCATTGAACTTTTCTTTCTTGACATTCCAATAGTCATTTCTATAACTTCATTTGAAAAGGGGGTTCCCCCAAATAAGACATGCCAAAAAAGAGAGGTAATTGGGAAACCATGCATCCCTCATGCCATTCCACATCTTGAATCACAGCCAAAAATGATCCTAAGAAACTACAGATCTAGATCAAAGGATTTCCAAAACTGAATATAGAAACCACAACAGTACATTTTCCCAACCCTAGCTGATATTTTTGTTGGCACCATCCCATACCAATACATTCAAAAGTTGCAAATAGTTATTTTTTCTTTTGTTCTATAAAAAATGACTTAATGCTAAGTTAAAAGGGCGGCAACATTTATTTTTACAAGTTATTGGTTTTTTATACCACATAATGAGCAATTGTACATTATTAACAAAGCAATTAACTGGATATTTTTAGTCGTTCCTATCTAGATATGACTAAAGGATATGAGCTGAGCATATATATTTTGGGATAATTGATGAGTAGATATTTGAATTTTGAATGAGAAATACAAATGATTATCTATTTTTGATTTGGATAGCTAACAACAATGATGTCTAGTGCACTGTGATCTAAGCAAGAATATTATCATCTATGTGTCCATTTTATAACTTGGTTTTTCTACATGCTTCAATGCAAATGACTAAGTGAGAAAAGAGTGAAATGGATTGACATCATTTTATTTCATTCTTAAAAGGTTGCACAATGGAATGGATATACTGTAGCCATTTAAGACAAACAATAGGGTAGATATTACCTATGATGACACTTTAGGAAATGATCTTTTTTCCTCTTTTCATTTTTTTCTTTCTTGTACTGTTGATTTGCAGGCTAATGCAGGCCTCTTGGCTTCAGGGCTTATGGGACTTTATATTGTTTTCCTTTGCTGGTCTGCTATTAGAAGGTACTTAGAACTTCTGTTTTATTCATCTTGAATATAATTCTTATTGTGGTCAGAAGTGTCCCTTTCTACTAAAGGATTGTTTACACTTTTGGTTAAATATCTTTAAGAATATATTTTATATGCAAGACATCTCTTTCTAATTTGGGAAAGATTAATGCTTGTGATGTTCTTTATTTATGTTAACAGCGAGCCTATTACAGAAAAGTGCAATGTAAGGAAAGAAGCACCTTCAAAGGGAGATTGGATGACTATTGTTGTAAGGATTATGAACTTTCAAATTTGAAAATATCGATTTTTCTCAGCCTTATTTAATTTTTCATAGTATTTGTGTATTATTATTATTATTTCTACATGCAGACATTGAAATATTTAGATTAACTTCCAAGGATATATTAAGGGGTCTCAACCCTGCTATTGAAACTAGATGAACATGCTAAAACAAATGCATAAAAAACCCAGTTGAGCTGCCCCATAAGGAGTGTAGCAGGTGGAAAGAAAGATACGTTTACTTATTAAAAAACTTCAAACCCATATATGCAAGAAACTAAAATACCATCAACATGAAGCAAGGGGAGAGAATCTGCAATGAGAAACTCCATAGATACCAAATGCTTCTCTCCAACAGTCATATGCCAGCAACCACGATCACCTCTTTTTCTATGACCCCTGCAAAGCCATAAAGTTCCTCAAGAAATTCTACAGGTAGATATGATCAAGAATAGTCTGAGTGCTTATTCTTCTCAAGTGGTGACGGTGCATAGAAAAAATAACACTTGTATGTGGCTAGATTATAGAGAGCTCAATAACCACGCCATGAAAGATAAGTTTCTAATCTCATTAATAAATGATTCTTTATATGAGCTACAAGGTTTTAGTATATTTTACCCAACTTGCTCTTCATTCTCGATACCATCAAATTGAAATTAGAGATGGGGATGTGCATAAGACAACTTTTAGAACCAATGAGGACTATCATGAATTTTTGATGATACCCTTTTCTCTCACAAATGCACCATCTACATTTCAAAGTTTGATGAACTCTATTTTTAGGCTATTTTTACAAAAAAATGTTGGTTTTTTTATGACATCTTAATTTTTAGGTAAATATGGGAGGAACACTTATGGCATGCGAATTAGGTTTTGGACACTGATGAAAAACGTCATCATTGTGCTAAGCCATCCAAATGTGTTTTTAGATTCCAGGTCATATTGTTTCATATGAGGGAATGAAAGTGGACCCTTACAAGGTCAAGGCCATGGTTGAATGGAAAGCTCCTAAGACCCTTAAGAACCTACAAGGTTTATTAGGGCTAATAGGTTATTTAGTTGATTTATTAAAATTTATGGCAGCATAATAGCACCAATCATAGTCTTATTCAACTCCCTCCAACAGTTTGAGGTAGCCACTAGGCATTTGAGAAGCTAAAAGAAGCTATGTGCAACATGCTAGTTCTAGCTAGCCCACAATGCTTCAAGAAATAGCATAGGAAGGTACAAAAATGTACTCATGCAAGAATGAATATCCCTTGCATTCAAGAGCACAACTCAACGGTAAGAATGTTCAAGCCCATTTATGAGCAGGAAATGATGGCTGCTCTTTATGCAATCAAATGATGAAGACTAAATGTGATGGATAGACATTTCAAGGCGATGATGGGTCACAATATTCTTGAATACTTGTTGGAACAAAAGTTGTCATCAAAAGAACAACAAAAATGGGTCACAAAAATATTGGAACATAACTTTGAGATCATATACAAGAAGGGGAAGATTGTGCGCCATCTCCATATTACAGGCAGATTGGATGGATGAAGCATGAGAAGAATGGGAGAACAATGATACATAAGATCCCATTTAGAAGCTCCAATAGGGTCCAAGTGTGTCATTGAACAAATTTACATGGAAAATAGATGAAGTTGAACTATGATATAAGGACAGGTTGTACCAATGTACAAACTCAAACCTTAAAGTTCTGTTAGAGCTCCATGCTTCTCTAGTAGGTGGGTAGTCATTTTTTAAAGATATTATAGAGTCAAGCAAAATTTCTTTTGGCAAGGGATCAAATGAGAAGACCAATAATTTGTGAAAAAATGCTTGATATGTTAGCAAAACAAGGGGAATACAATTAAGATTTGAAGTCTACTATAGCCTTATCCATTCCAAGCCAAAGGTGGAAGAGGTTTCCACGGATTCATCATAGTTTTTATCAAATCTAAAGGAAAAAAAGTGTCATTATGGTTATATTGGATAAACTCACCAAGTATGTGATTTGTCACATTTGTTGGCAGCAAGTATTGTAGCAACAACATTTTTGGATAACATTTAAAAGATGCATATCATCCAAAAAAGTTATTGTGAGTGGAATCCTATGTTTACTAGCAATTTTTGGATAGATCTATTCTCATGTTTGGGTACCTATCTTGCTCACGGTCTCATCATATCACCCCCAATTAGATCGACAAATTGAGGTAATGGTAAGAGGGTTAGCTGCATTGTTTTACTCAAGTAAACAAGATATGGGTGCAATAGCTACCACTTGCAGAATGGTGGTGTAACACTTCCTTTCACGCTGAATCCAAAATGCCTCCCTTTTTGGCATTGTAAGGTTACCATCCACCATCCATCACCTCCTCTTTGAGGGTACATCCAAAGGTTAAAGCAGTTGAGGAACAAATTGAAAAGCACCAAGAGGTTCTCTCTACTAGGAGAACTTGGAAATAGTACAAAACAAAATAAAGCAACAAGATAATCAGCATCACAATGAAATAAATTTTGTAATAGGAGATTCGGTCTTTTTGCAATTCTAACCATATAAGAAAATGTCACTAAAACAACAGGAGGATAACAAGATTTTCCCCAAATATTATGGCCCTTGTTAATTTTTGCAAAAGATTGGCAATGTAGCTTACAAACTAGAACTACCTCAGTCAATAAAAACACCTCTTTAATGTTTCCTTCTTGGAGAATAACATTGGACAAAGAATTTCAACCCAAATAGAGTTACCAAAGCTTGATGATGAGAGAAGAATCATTTTGGAACTTGAGGGAATCCTTCAAACATGCACCAAGATTTTATGGACAGGGGAGATTATATAGTGTTTGATTGAATGGAAGAATTCTCTTGGCAAAGATGCTACATGGGAAAATGAAGACATGCAAAAGCATCCATAATTGATCTATGTTGAGGACAATACTTCTCTAAAGAGGGATGGCATGCTATGCCTTTAACCATTGATTTATTGGTCTATGTATGGTTGACTTGTGGCTAGCAGAATCCTCAAGTAATTCATGTACGAGTCCTTTAGTATAACTATAGCATGCTAAGTCGACCTAATTAGGAATAGGGTACTAATATTAGCTAATGGTGCTTATATCTCAGAGCTAGTGAGTACTAGTGATTATCCCATTGTGAATCCCTTTTTTATTGAAGACTTTTGGAGGTTTGTCTTATCAAAGTGACTTATTATTGTCAAGCATTGTCGAGTATTTTCATCTTATTCTTAATATTTTCTTTTCTTGTGCACGTAATTTCATTACATATTTTAATGTTGAATGTGAGTATAAGAGGGTTAAAATTTTTGTAACAATGGAATCATATGTCAAGTTCAGGTTTCTGATGGCTGTAACAAAGGAAAATTGCATGTAAATTGCACATCCGTTTTAGTCAAGGAATATTCTGAAGCATTGGCATCTGATGTGTTACAATCTACTGCTGGGATTGGGACATTAGAAATAGGCTTTCTTTCCCGCTCCTCTTTTCTGCTGCGACCAATGCATTTTTCTTTCTGAACACTTGGCGTTATAGTGACCCTAGCATTTATGGAAAGTACTTTCCTTGTCTTGAGACTTGGACATCTATGAGATTTAAGAGGAGACACATTCTTTGGTTGAGATGATTATCTTTCAAGATTTTAGTATATTTGAGGCACACAAGGTTAAGGCTTGAGAGGTACTCTATATAGTTTGGTGTTAATCTTGGCACAAGTTGGAAAGCTTGTTTCAATGAAGTGAGTGTAGCAGTGTAGCTATATCTCATAATTGATGTTTAACAATAGTTCCCCAAAATCAGATAACTACTTCAAAATCTCTTAAATTTAAGTGACATGTAACTTGAACATCAATTTGTCAAAGTGTAAAGTATACAATAGTCAAAGATTTAGGCCATTGACGATTATGGTTTGTAAGAAAATTATTTGTACAAATAGGTGGCTGATAGTTTACTTGAAGATAATATGTTGATAATTACCACCATTTGAAGGCCTAATTTGTCATATAGAGTTAACAATCATTATCACCTGTGCAACTGCAAGTTAGACTGTATCATAAAACTGGTTTGCAGACCAATTATCCACACATTATTGGATTGAGGAGCACAAAATTAGAACCAAACTTAAATCTTTATTGTTTAACAGTGATGCTTGTGGACATGTTCTTACTAGGCCAAGATCTTTTATAAATTAATTCATCATGTTATGGATTTATTTTGTGTAATCACTAATCATTTTTTCAATCTCTTGGCTCATTGGCAAGGAGGTGTATTATTTAAAGGGGAATCATATTCTTATTCAATATCTTATTCAAAATGTGATGGTTTGGGTACATGAACTATAATGTCTTCAATGATTACTTCCACCACTTTTGGTTTATATCCTTGTCACACAACATGCAATATTTTCTTACATTGTAGGACATGATTTGAGCAAACAATAATAAGAGTTAGAGGTAAGCCTATGTCACTTGATTTCATCTATATTATTTTTTATATAAGTAAGATTTCTAGGCTTTAATTGAATTTAAAATCCCTGATGGAATTATGATCCCTTACTTGGACATGAAATGATAGTTACCATTCAAGATCAACATAAAGTGATCTATTTCAACTTTTACTCTTTTCCAAAATGATTTAAAATCAATAAAATTTTCTAGTGGTTTCTTTGGTAGGAAAATTTGGTCCTCTAAATAGGAGGTTCTACTGACGGTAGTAAATGACCATTCTTGTTCTCAATTTGAGTTGAGCCTTTGGCATTTGTAGAAAATTAGAGATGAAGTTAATCTTTTGGCCAAGTATAGCGCACAAGCTCCTCTTATGTGATTTCCCTTTGTTTTATTTGTGTTTTGCTTGAACTTTTTGACATAGTTTTCCATGGGGATGCATTACCATACCTAGCCTTCACCGGTTTCTACACCCATGGCATTTTCCCATTTGAATATCTTTCCTTGGATTTTTAGGTGCTTCTAGGCATTTCCTTTTCCTTCTTGTATTTTCTCCATCACCTCCAAAAGGGGACTCAATGGAACCAAACAGCACTTTGAAATGTCAGGCTGGAACAAGATACTTCAATTTCTTAAAGCCGACATTAAATTTATCATATTATTGTTGCAGACTTTTTTTATTAAAATGTGGTCAGCAAATTGGGAAGTTCGAGTTATTAATAGCACGGGTGCCACATTTGTCTTCGATTTTCAGCAGTGGGAATCACAGTTCTGAGGTTTCTTGGCAGCTCATTAGCTTTGGCTTTTTCTCACATCACAAAAGATTTTGTGAAGTTCATATTTTTTGAATTTTGAATTTCTTGAGTCTTTTTCTGAGTTTTGATACCAAGCATTGGTGCATATTTATTTTCTTCCACTTAGTAATTGCTTTATTGCATTACTAGGTGGCTATGGTTAGCTTACATAGGTAGGTATCTACTTGCATAGGTGTTATCTTCCTTGCACAATATTGGGTTTTTTCATGGGGAGGTAATATGCCTATGTTACCAAATTGGCTGACAATTGCAGCGTTTCCATGTACAAGTATTAAACTTGGGTATGGATTTGAATCGGTTGTGGAATTGGGTAAGGTTTGGATTTTTGGCATCTGAAACATTTTGAATTGGCAAGAAACATGCTTGCAAAATTCTAGGTCTGATATGGCATTTTAAAATTGTTTCAATGGGTGATTGTTTTGACTTCTTGACCTTCAAAAATTCCCAAATGACCTTCAATTCTATAGGAACAAAAAATAAAAAGCTCTAATTTCACCATTGGAAAAGATTGATTGTCATTGCAAGAAAAGCTCATGCATTTGCTGCTCAATCAACATAGCATTTAGCAACAAATTTCTGCCATCTTGCTGCCTGAACCAGATTCAACAGAGTCATGAAGTAGGTATTCCATGTTTGATAGATATTATAATTTATAATTTATAATTTATTTATTGTACAATATTTTGGTTTTATATATCATTGTATAGATTATATTTTTTTGATTGAGGAATGCAAGGATTTTTGTCCTAGCCAGCACTAGGTAAGGCCACAATTGGGGGACCTCATCCTCTGCATGGATGCACAATAGTCCAAACCCGCAAGAGTGGTAGCCCAGCAGGGGCATAGAGACTGGGCACACCAGCCCAACAAGGGCGAGGAGTAGAGGCATGAATGCCTGCTAAGTCACCAAACACGAATGCCAGCAGCATCAACGCTGAGGTTCAAAACCATGAGCATGTTGGATTAGTGAAGGCAGAAGCTTGTGATCACAATGGCCTTGTAGGGGTTTGAACCTCAATGGCCACAACACCATGACCACCACACAGCCATCACACAATGGGGTGAACACCATTGAATAGATTATTTTAATGCTATAGTTAAAAATATATTTAAATATGCATATTTATTATTTAATTAAATATATTACTTCATAAACTAGTAATATTAATTTATTAACATTTTAGCATATTACTTTTATTTATTCATATTACATTATTTAAAAGTTATTATATATTTATGAGCTAAAATTCAAAAATGATTTTGTATGGCCATACACATAACATATCCAAGCCCAATTTTTTTCCCATCTTGGAATATTGCATCTATGTATTCATACCTAATTTCAATTTGGATTTGGTAACCAAGTAATATGCATTTAATAAAAGTGATTGCACTTTCCTAGTTTGATGAAGACTTGTACTACACGTGTCACATTCACATCTCTTCACAAATCCAATCCATTGTACTCATCTTGTACATTTGCAAGTGCATCCTCATTCTAGTTGCTTGTTGCATCTTTAATCCTCAATTTTCATGTGCAATTTGGTTTTGTGGCTTCTTCATGTCATCAGAATTATAGGTTTGTTTGCCCCATTGACAAATCTTGCATAGCATCAAAGTGATCTGTATACCAGTCCACAATAGTACACCAAGTTTGATTGTTTTCAGTAAGGGAAGAAAAAAACATGATAACCTTCCCCGTGGAGACACTCATGATTGTCACTATGAGAAAGACCTTGAAGCTCCATTTTCACAAGGAAAAGGTCACCAGAACACCCCATTTGATAAATGATCCAATGGATAGAGGGAAAATCTACGCCATCAAAATTTCTTGGGGATTATACCTAGCTCCAACCATTTTTTATCCCTATTAATTTCAAAAATCACTTGAATGTGAGGTATCTTGCCTTAGTGGGGCCTCAACCCTAGCCTTTTTCGTAAATATTATTTTGCCTTTGCCATTAAGCAAATTTCATTGGACATGCCATGTTTGATTCTGACTACTCTATAAGATGTCTTTAAAACTAACAAAATTAATGGAAGAGTTCCATAATTCCATAAAAATAGAAATTGTTTGCATTTCAAAGAACAATTGGAATAACATAAATGCACTGGCACAAAAAACAATGCTAGATCATCTTAGATGACGAATTAAAAACAAAAAAAGTACCTTCTTGTTCATAGTTTTAGAGTTGTAATCCATTATTTTCTTAATATAGATGTTTTGGGCTATTATGCTTTACAACTTGATGGTTAAACTAGAATGACAAATAAGAAAATGATTAATGCATCTGATCCAGATACCATGAGAAAAACATAAATACCGCAGAAGACAAAGACATTTTTATCTCCCATCCATGCAGTGTTGAATATCAGAGTATTGGGAAACTATTCAACTTAACTACTTTCCGATCCAGGTTTGTTATTATTTATAGAAACCATGTACACACATTTAACAAATCTAGCACTTAAAGAGTGAAACAGTCAACATGCAACATCTGTAATACATAAGAAAAGACAAAAAAATAGAAAGATAATTTTAAACTCCAAAGGGAGGGAGAGGTCTTAATTTAAGCTTAATTAAGGGGTCTTCAAGAATGAACTAAAAATTTCTTATGCACTAGGCGCATGAAGGTGCAATGGTGGCATAGAGTGAGCAACTCTTGTGTGTGTTGGGAATCATCAAATGGCATTTATCTTAATGGGTCTTGGTAAACTTTCATCAAAGGTTTGAGTGACCACCTCCTATTCTTTCCTTTGGGACCAATCATGAAGTGAACGTTGCATTACCTATGTTATTGAATTAGATTCATCTCATACTGACATAAGTAAACTAGAATGATGTATTTCCTTGTCCTGTCTCTACAATTTACATGTGTTGGAGTGGTTACAACAATATAAACTGGAAGTCTACTCTTAATTTTACTTGTATCATTAGCTTAGCAATTTTTTTCATGTTGGGAAGTGAGGAATTTCTTTGGTTAGGCAGAAATTGAAAACGCTCTTCCTGTTGAATGTGGCGTTTCCAAGATCTTCCTTTTCTAGGATGAAAAAGTTTGCCAAAGAAGATATGCTATTAACCTATTTATCTATGTTATTGGATTCGCTCCTGGACCTGGGAATTCCTGGTTCAATTCACTCAAAAGTCTGGTCCTTATCAGATTCGGTCAAAAGTCTTCCGCAAAGACCGAAATTCGCTGGGAATTCTCGTAGAGGAACCCAGGTGGAATTTAGAGGAATTTTGGGCGACTTTGGTTTCCTGCGGAGGAACCCGGACAGAATTTCACAGAATTTTGAGCAAATTTGGTCCAAAAATACCTTTTGTTGACTTTTTCAAAAAGATTTTTTTGCCAAATTAGGTCTATTCAACCCTCCAACCCTAGAAGTGACCACTAAAAAGACCAAAAAGGTTGTTTTATATGTTGTTTGTGCATTTGTTGCTTTAATATTAGCATAGTGGTGTATGAACTTATTTGCTACTGCATATATATATATATATATTCTTGTATGGACGAACCCAAAACGAATCCAAACCCAACTCAAAAAAAATTTGAACGAATTGCGAACCCGAATCCGAACTGGCAACTTAGCTATTTATCATAAAGTTCTGAAGTTTTGAATCAAAACAAAAGTTTGAAATATCATTTTGAACTCAATAAAATGCTTATATCAATTGTGTCATTTTATTAATAATTTGATCTGTCATTGTCATTTTATACCAACATCTTGGGCATGGTAATGGCAGTGGTATATACTCCATTGAACATTATCAGTATAAAGATTTTTTTAAAATTTTCCCTCCTAATTTTATGAGGAAGTAATAGCCTTATGAGCTTGACTTGAATATCTCAAAAGTAAATATATTAGGATATAGAAGTTGACAAAGAATATGGCTATGCAGGATAGGTAGCCCATGTAAGTTGATTGAAATTCTTAGCAGTGCAATTGTTATTTTCGTTTTGAGGCTTACCACATTGAAGGATGGGATGCGTGTTCAGATTGGGGTTGATGTTTTTATAGTAACATAGTTTTGCATGAAAAGTGTTTACTAGCCCTTTGTATTTCATATGCAAGATTCCAATCATTTTGCCTGTGGAGATGTATTTGTTGCACTGGTATGCATACAATACAGGCCAAATTAAGAATCTGGCATATATATTGTAGGCATGTTATCTGTATTTCTTTGAGGATATTATGCTTCTAATGATTTTCTTTCTTGTCAATATTGGACTAATTAAATTTTAATTGTACAATTTAAGAGTTTTGTCATTTCTTTGCTATATGCAGAGCTTCGTAATTGCTGTTTTTGCAATTGCCATGGCAGCATTTTCAACTGGAATCCGATCAAGATATTTTCAAGTAAGACTGTTTTTTCCTTGGAAATTTAATAAATCCCATGTTTACTATTGAGATATAAACATTGTAATAATAGGAGGAGTTGAATATTCGTTGTTGGTCCCAAGTTGATTTTAATGGTTTTGCATACTTGACAGTTCTGCAAGAGTGATTCCCTTTCAGATGACGATGTACCATATGACTACGGATTCTTCCATTTTGTTTTCTCAATGGGATCTATGTACTTTGCTATGTTGTTTGTGGGCTGGAACTTGCACCAAACAATGGAAAAGTATCTATCAACCTTGCACCCCATTATGATAGCTTTACTTGAACTCCCATGTAAATTGTATACATATCATAATTTACAAGAAGATTACCAGATAAATTGTAGTATGTATAGATTCTAAATGCTTTCATCTTTTTAATATTTATAGAGGCTGGCATTTGAAAGGATGATCAAAGTGATGTAATGCCATATTAAATGCTTGTAGTTTTCTCACAGATGGAGTATAGATATTGGTTGGGCTAGCACATGGGTGAAGATTGTCAATGAATGGTTGGCTGCAAGTCTATATAGTAAGTTTATATTGATCCTGCTACATTTTTTTTTGTCAACAGTTTCTAGCGTGGTCAAGAAAGTACCTGTTGGCATCCTGCTCTATAGTACTTATTAGATCAATACTAAAACCAAACATTGCTTCAAGTAATAACCAGAAGTGTCAATTTCTAGTGGAGAGTATTATAATCCGCCATCTAAGCCAATATTATTTTTCTTATGGAAATGTTTTGGTCTGTAGTCTGGATGCAGATCTCACCGTTTCTACACAACTATGGCAGCTCAGAAAGCAATGTCTAAGTGCAAATAATGTATTTTGCTCATAAACTTCAATGTCAAAGCATTCTTCAAGAGCGATGCAGTTGCGACCTAACTGCCTAATGAACATTTGGAGACAGGGGATGTGATATAACTGACTATACCTTTGACAAATTTATAACCGTAATTTTCATTGTAGTCTATCACCAATTCATTATTCTTTATGTATATATCAATTTCTTTTTCACTAAAAAATTTTGCTCCATGAATTTTGGGATATATTTTGAGGATTAGATACTTTATTGTATCGGACAGCTACATAGTACATAATCGTTTTACAAATTTCAAGCAGTGAGATGTTATATGCTTCACGGGTTTCAATCATACGTAACATGGGACAAAAAAATACAAATGTCTGAATATTCCTATTTGACAAGACCTGTTGGTCTTGAGCTTCCAATTGTTCATAGAATAATTTCACATTAGTTTCAGGAGAAGAAACACCATAATGCTTTAGCGAAAATAAGTATTTATTTTTTACAGCATTGAAACCTAAGTGGTATTGCTTTGGTACTTCAACTTGACAACTACAATTTTGTATCAGAAATACATTACAGAAAATGCTTTCATACACAATACCCACTTTAATTATCCGTTGGACATCAGCATGAACCAGGAATAAATTCGAAATTACATATTAGAGATCAAATTTTATGATATTTCATATTAATATGTATCAACAAACTTGAAAATATTACTCACTTTCCTTACATGAAATGTCGTATATAATGTGATCATATGAATCGTTACCATGGGTAAATGGTACAGCTTCTTACTCATGCGAGCCTTCCTCTAAATCGGCGAAGTTTATAAAGCGTTTATAGCAGAAAACTTAAAAAACATTTGATTTTGTGAAAGGCAATTTTTTAAACAGTGGTGTGAGGAGATTTTTTAAATGACCTACTTCTTGGCTGATGGCAAAATGCTAGTGGGTCATTTTCATGGGAAATGGCCAATGAATCTAAAGTGCTTCTGTTGAAGCATTCAAAGGCAGAGAAAAGCATTGTCGGTACAGTTTAGAATCTTTAGATCACGTGCCAATAGATGTCAGAAACTATTTCACATTTTATCCTTAGTCAAAAGTTTTTCATACAGATTGCCGTTAACCCAGAGACGTGTAAGTAGGGAAGTAAGATGTAGACTCTGAAATTTGTTAAATATATTTTAATAAAACTATATATGGTTATATACAAATCCATATATTAAGAGGTGTGTATATTATGTAATATTTATAATTATTTTATTAGTTGGATAGGCTATTTAGTGGCATGGAATGAAGTATTTCTATATTGGAGAGTTTAAAAAATATATTAAGATTGCAAAATTCACAACATTCTATTTATGCTTGAAATGATTTGAGGACCTTTTATATTATTACATAGATAAATATGGAATGCTACTCTAAAGTAAGACAAATGACATAAAAGCAATTAAATATTTCAAAAAATAAAAAATAAAAATATCGATTTTAACAAGCTTGCAAAAATAGCTACATTTCAGTGTATTAATAGATTTAATATAATAAATTTTGAAATGAAAAAGATAATTACTTACTATTATTTAACATTTCTTATTAAAATATGATAAAGTAATTGTCGTGATAACAAATACTAGACTAAAAAAATATTGTTAAAATATCATCATTGATGTAAAAAATGTGAGGTGAGATTGTTGACAAATTTATCGTTGTTGATGTCAAAAGGTAAATCATTGACAAAGAATAAAACACATTGAATTTCAAGATCAAGGTGATCAAAGAAAACTTTTGAGGAATTAAAAGTGTGCACTTTGATAAAGATAAGTGAGTAGACCAAAAGAACTTATGGCTGTTACATTCAAATTCTATTTACACTTATATTGATCGATTATGAGAAACATTTTTTGATGAATATATGCACCAAGTTTTTCTATTAATTTTTAAAAATATACATATATTCACAAAAAAGGATATGAGGTCACTCCTTTGATTAACTCGGGAAGTGCCTAGAAAGTAAGATAATAGTCATATGGGCAGAGCCTAGAAAATAAATACACAAAAACAACAATAAAGCTGCTTATGTGGTGAGAGCAACACTAGATAAAGGCAGAGGGGGATCCTTGTCATCTGGTTTTCTCTATACATTAGCATGGTCTTGCGTGACATCAGGTTTGCACTACCCCTCATTAGCAGCAACTTCACCCTCCTCATTATGTTTGTCTTCATCACGAATATGTGAGATAGCTAGAGACAATCTGGGAAGCCATTCTGAGGAGTTTGGCCATCCGCCACCTCTTCCAGAAGTCGACCAACCATTGCCACAATCAAAAGTTGGCCTTGCACCCCTAGAAGTCCACTTAGAGAAAAAACTTTTGTGCGAAGGTGAAGCAAAGCATCATTGGATCAAGCCACTCCCACCAACAAAGTGGCAACATGGACCTTGGGACCTTGGGGTTTGAGAACATGGAGTTGAAGAACTTCAACCATGCTAGCAACCATGAGGCAGGGAATGGCCACAAGAGATAGAACTATTTAGGGGGACCTTGGCCAGAGTGCAACGAGCATTGCCCCAGTGATCAAGAAGCTCTTGGAGGTGAGCCACCTCTAGCGCCACCTTGTTGGCTTGAACTTGAATCTAAAGAATCACATTGTTCCACATATACACTTTAGTGAAAGTGAAACACTAGTGTCAATAGAGCTATGAGAAAATAAGACAACATTCCCATCTTTCCATAAGGAAAAAAGAATCTCCACCCTAAAAGGCTGCTAGATTTGGGTTTATTTGAAAGGGATGTGAAGCCAATCGCCAAAAAGAAACATATGCCAAGAAAAAAGATCTAGTTAAAAGGGGTGAAATATGCCTTGAATCCAACTCAACAAGTTTTGAGTGAGACAACATAACCAAAAGATGTGTTTAAAAGACTCTGGTTGGCCATAGAATGGGTAACCAAGGGTTTAGGATGCCCATATGTTGAAGGTGAGAGCCCATAGACAAGCCTCGCAGAATAATACATCAAACAAAATGGCGAGG